>CM046877.1:106973401-108173401 GCA_025667525.1 Glebionis coronaria
CAACCTAAGTATGATAATCAGAGGGTGGCTACTGTTGTTGGAAATAGGGAAACTGTTGGTACTCAAGTTGTGCAACAAAGTGGGATTCAGTGTTTTAACTACAGAGGTTTTGGTCATTTGGCTAGGGAATGCAGGCAGTCAAAGAGGGTTAAAGATTATGGTTATCATAAGGAAAAGATGTTGTTGTGCAAGAAAATGGAAGCTGGAATCAAGTTATCAGCTGTGGAAGGAGAAATGCTTGACGACACAGATGATGAACTCTCCGACCAAGAACTCGAGGCACATTATTCATACATGGCAAAGATTCATGAGGTCCTTAACGTCACTGAAGATGACAATGGTCCTATTGATACCGAGCCAATTGATAAGGTACAACATGATGATGAATATAATGTGTTTAGTGATACACATGAGCATAGTGATCTTCCAACAACAATTACTGACACGTGTATGATGGAAACGGTTGATAGCAATACCACACCCGATTCATCAGACATGTGCAATAATGAGTTTGAGGATGATCAACATGCAAATGAGTATGATGATGAGGAGCGTGTCGCGCTTGCTAATTTAATTGCTAGTTTACAAAAAGATGTCAATGAAAATAGAAAGAGTCAAAAGCAATTAAAAAAGGCAAACGCAACGCTCACTCAAAACTTTGAAGAATGCAAAGCCGTACTTATAAAATCTAGTGAGACTATTGATAGTTATAGGGCTGAGCTTCTTCAAAAGACCAACGAGCTTGAGGGGTACAAAAGTCGTGTCATCAACGTTAAAAAGGACGAGTTTGAAAATAAATACAACGAAGCTCTTGCTTTGTTAACTAAATAAAAACGTCGATTTAATGTCTTATTAAGTGATGAACGCCAAAAAACGTACCTTGCCACAACAAAAGTTAATGAACTTGAACAGAGGCTTTCTATGAATACCACCGATTCTGCTAAAATTCTTGACGAAAAGAAACAAGAGGTTAAAACAATAAAACAAGATTTCAAAAATAGACAAAGCAAAGATACTGAAAAAGTAAAGGATCTCGAAGAACAAGTCGATTTTTTGAAAAAAGTTGTTTATAAAACTCATGACTCTATTCAAATTGTTAGAATGATAGCACCTCCGTCGTTTTTCAAGGGTCAACCTAGCTTTCCCAACCCCAAGTACCTCGAAAAAGCTCAAGCTGCTAACCCTCACTTATATCTTGATGAGTCCGAATGGACTGATAATGACTGCCTAGTAGCTAACCTCGATAGTGAAGAGACGTCCCTTTGGGATGAGGAGAGTAGATCACCGGTCAATAAAGATTTTGTGAAACCATATAACTATGCTTATCTAAACAGTCTTTATGGTCTTTTCACTCCACAAAACAGAAGTCTCGTGAGGAATTCTTTTTCGAATGCAAACAACAAAGAATTCAATGGAAGAAAGCTTTTGCCACTAAGAGGAAAACTAATGTTTTTAAATATATTAACTATTTGCCTTTAGATGCTTCTAAAAGAAAAAGTAGAAAAATACTTGGTTTTTTGAAACACCACATTGAAAATGTTCAATCAATTGTCGAAAACGATTGGGAAAAACGTCAAAAGGATAAGTGGAAAACCGAGATTCCTCACGACATAACTGTGCTTGTGAAAAAACTTCTAATACCAAATACAAAGATAATAAAAGAACATGTTCTTGAGTTTGAAAACTTGATTCGGTCTGAAATGTTTGATGATTTGAAATATGTTGAGTCTCTTGAAAAAGAAATTGATGAACTCCAAAATGACAAATCAGATTTTTCAAACGAATATGATCTACTCTTAGAAGAATGTCTCTCCAAAGATATTATGTGTGTTACTCTTCAATCTTGTGCTGATATCGATGAATATTCTGATGTTGCATGCAAATATCTTGATAAAATTAAAGAATGTGAGCATCTTGAACTTGAGCTTTCGAAATGTAAAAAAAATGTTGATAAAAAGGCCTTTGAGTTACTTCAACACAAAACTGATTTCCTTCAAAAACATTGTCATTCTCTTGAACTTGCTTTGCAAAAAGACGTTGGTAGTTTTCCACATGATAATAACTTGCAAGAAAAACTTTCCAAAATGTTTCGAGAAATGAATGAACATAATTTGGAAATTAAAGGGTTGAAAGCTCAGATACAAGACAGGGAACTAGCGATAGCTGAGTTGAAGAAACTCGTTGCTAAGATGGGTGGGAAAATTGTGGAACCTAGTATTAAGAAACCTGTTGTAAGACAACCCAATGCGCAAAAAGTGACTAGACCATCTGTCTTGGGAAAACCATTTGTTTTCTCTAATTCTGCATTTGCAAAACCTGCGTTTGCCCCCAAGACGGATGGGAAGGATAGGTTACCACAAAACACTCCCAAAACACATATTCGATCACAAAGCATTAAGAACATAAATGTGGTTAAACTAAGGATGTATAGATTGGCCACTACACCTACACACAACAAGGAAAGTCAATCACCTCAGACTTCTAGAAACACTAATAGACGTGTGTCTTTTACTACAGGAGTAGTCCCCAGTGATAGTGTTAGTCGGCCCCAGCTTAAGAGCACTCGCATGAATGAAAAGGTTTGGAAAAACAAAAGTCAATGGAAGATGAAGACATTAGAAGACCACCCTAGGATTTTTAATGTTTCTAAGAATAAAACGTCTGTAATCAAGTGTAATGACGATATGAATGATTCGACTTTGAATGCTTTGAATGTTAAGTTTGTTTGTGTGAAATGTGGAAACTGTGCTAATGCTAATCATGCTATGTGTGTTTCAAATAATGTCAAAGGCGTAGAAACTAGAACTAAGAAGCAAAATGCGATGCCTATTAGTGCTAGAAAACCCAAACGCAAAGTGAACCATTCTGGTGCAACCCCCCCCCCCCCCCCTAAGAAAAGTATTGCATCAGAATCCACCACTAAGAACCCTAGAAGCAGAATTAGGGAATTATATGAGTCTGCTAGCAAGCCTTGGAAATGGTGGTTTGCTAATCAATGTCTTCCAGGATATAAATGGTTGCCTAAGGTTAGGACAGAAAATGTGACTACGTGCGTTAGTGTGCCTCTAAGTGATGAAACTAGGGAAACTAATGAATCAAAAATCACAACTAACATGGAATCCAATTTAGCAAATGCTCCATCGTGTTCTAATTCTTCTTCAGGTGATCGAAATATTCTCTTCATACTGGACTCCGGATGCACGAAGCACATGACGGGGAATCTCAAGCTTCTACTTAACTTCGTGGTGAAGTTCCTGGGTACGGTCCGATTCAAAAATGATCAATTTGCACCGATCCTAGAATATGGAGACTTGGTTCAGGGGAATATCACTATCAAAAGGGTTTACTATGTCGAAGGGCTCAATCACAATCTTTTCTCGGTTGGCCAATTCTGTGATGCGGATTTGGAGGTTGCTTTTAGAATGAAGACATGTTTTGTTCGTGATTATGATGGGAATGACTTACTTACCGGAACACGGGGTACTGATCTCTATACTATTTCACTACAAGACTCCACATCTTCAACTCCAATTTGTTTCATGGCTAAAGCTTCAACTACTCAAGCTTGGTTATGGCATCAACGTTTATCTCATCTTAACTTTGATACCATCAACTTGCTTTCCAAGAAAGATATTGTGCGAGGCCTTCCTAACTTGAAATTCATCAAAGATAATCTTTGTTCTTCTTGTGAGTTTTGTAAAGCTAAACGGAGTAGCTTCAAGACAAAGACTACGCCAAGTTCTAAAGGGCGGTTAGATCTTCTTCATATAGATCTGTGTGGCCCCATGTGTGTTCAAACAATCAATGGGAAGAAATATGTTATGGTAATTGTCGATGACTACTCAAGGTACACGTGGACCCTCTTCTTAAGGTCCAAGGAGGAAACACCTGAGGTTCTCATTAACTTCCTTAAGTTGATACAATGTGGTCTTCAAGCTCAAGTAAAAGTGGTACGTACTGACAGAGGCACAGAATTCTTGAATTCAACTCTGAAGAAATATTTTGAAGCCGAAGGGATTGAACATGAAAAATCTATCGCTCGAACACCGGAACAAAACGGAGTTGTTGAAAGACGAAATTGTACTTTAGTTGAGGCTGCTCGAAAATTATTATCTGCTTCAAAACTACCATTATTCTTTTGGGCCGAAGCCGTATCAACCGCATGCTACACACAAAACCGATCCTTAATTATCCCTAGACACGAAAAGACACCATATCACATAATTAATGATCGCAAACCTTCACTCAAACACCTTCATGTTTTTGGATGTACGTGTTACTGTTAGCCGTATTTAAAGTGGTGGTCATATAATATACCGTTGCGAAGCTCGTGAAATATACTATTCAACGGTGTCGAGAGTTCTTAGTTACTAATGTTTATGTAACGGGAATTAGTCCCGAACACACAAATGAGGAAGGCCTCCTAAACACTTACTACTTAGTATAAAAGGCCTCCTAAGCCTCATTTGTGTGTGTGTTTTCCATTTCATTTGTTTTTAGAGAGAGAAACGTATGTGTTTCTCTCACTAGGAATTCACAACTTTGTTTTCTCTTTTCCTTCATCTAATCTAATCTTTCTTTTTTGGTTTAATCTTCATCTACATTTCTATATCATATATAGTCGTGTGATTCAATCCAACAAGTGGTATCATTCGCCAAGGGATTCGTATTTAAGCATTTCGTGTGATTTTGATTGTTATTCGCCAAAACATCAAAAAAATTTCGCGTTTGTTTGTGTTTCTAAGCCGTATACCTTCTTTAAATCGTGTAGTAGTGATTTGGGCATCTTGGTTTTGGCTAAAACACAAGTCTTTTGGATCAAAAGTTGAGAAATTTCGTGTTTTTTCATCTTTCCGAAATTCTTGCAAGTTTCACCATCGGAAAGTACAAAGGGAGTGAGGCCAGATCACAATAACCTCTAGGTTCTACTTTGCGATCTAAAGATTTCGATACCTTATTCCGATCTGGACATTCCGATCGTTCTTTGCGATCTGGGATTCCGACGGTTTTTAAGGAACTTTGAGTCGTTACTCTGCCAAATTGATTTTAGCCACATTCCGATCTGAACATATTCCGATCTGAAGTTATTCCGATCTGAACATATTCCGATCTAAAGTTATTCCGATCTGAACATTCCGATCTAAGCATTCCGACAGGTCATCATTGCGATCTAGGATTCCGATAGTAGGACATTCCGATCGTAGGACATTCCGATTGAAGCACATTCCGATAGAATATTCCGATGGGCATTCCGATGGAAATTTTGCTTGAGTAACTTTTAGTCTTAGCCACCATCTAGACTAGTCTCAGAACATAGTTTACACGAAGATCAAAAAAAAAAAAAAAAAAAAAAAAGAAGCTAAAACATGATTTCAAAATTCGAGAAGCTCGGCTTCTTGAGGATGTTTGCAAAGCGCAGGATAGGATTAGAGAATTAGACAACCTTTTAGTAAAATGTGGCCAAACTATGCAGACGATAAATATGCTCGCACCAAAAGTGAATGAGATAAATTACACTCGATACAAAATGGCTTTAGGTTGTCCTCTTCCCCCTAATCCAGGATACCTTAAGCAAGTTCAGGCCACTAATGAAACTTTATATAATGGTAGTGTGCTATTGTCTGATGAGCATGATCCTCCTAGTGTGCATGATTCCGAGGAAACTACTGAACTTGCTGTAGAGTCTCGTTTAAGAATGAAAAAGCTTGATAAAGAAGTGATACCCGTTTATTATCCGAAAGTTAATCCTCCAACTGTTTTTGTTCGGTCTAAAACGAATACTGAAATGCTTTTGCTACCAAGTGAGGAATTGTCTGATGACCCTTCTAAACCGAGTATCACTCGCCGATTTCTAAACGAGCTTAAAGATAACTTTGTCATCCTTAAACGTGTTGTTAATTCAAAAATAACGGGAGGTAACTTTACATCACCTGTTCAGATTGAGGTTCAAAAAATTCTTCAAAACGATATTAATCCGATTATTAATCAAGTTGATGCTCGGTTAGGAAATTTGGAAAACGCTTTTCTAAAAGAATTAGCCAACTTTGTTGAAGACTTTAAATCTTTGACGAAGGAAGCTGATGAATCTCTTGATAAAATTAAAGTTTTGGAAAACGATCTTGAACGCCTCTCTAAAGCTCGTGATTGTATTGATAGTAGCCCTATTGAGTTAGGTACCTCTATGCCGCATAATGAAAACCTCCAAACTGAGCTTGAGAAAATGGAATCTTATGTCATTAAAAAGGATAAAGAATTCACCGATCTTTGGAATAAATTTGTCAAAAATGTGATGAATGCAAATATGACAAGATTTCGTATGAAAAAGCTCACAATGAAATGCAACAAACTATCGCACGGTTGCAGGCTCAGTTAAGAGGGGTTTCGGAAACGAATTTAGCCTCGTCAGGGTTAGAGAGTGCTAGTGGTGGTAATGTTCAGAAGCTTAAGGCTAAGATAGCAGATTTAGAATCTGTTGTTGTTTCATATAAGCGGGCTGTTGAACAAAGTAAGTCTGTCTATCAGAAACTTATTGATAAAATCTGTGAGAACTGTAAGTTAAAGGCCTTGTTAAAAGATAATACTTCTGAACCTAGCTCGATTGTGGATACGATGATCCAGAAACCAGCAACCTCGGGACCCACTCGTATTGCTGTGACACCTTTTCCCAAGGTTGCTGGAACGAAAACTGCTGTGATTTCCCCAGGAATGTTTCGTGTTAGTTCTTCCTCTGTGCCTAGCAAACAACGTAAAGCAAGCGTTAGGAAAAAACCGATCACTATAACTCAACCACAAGTTATTGATTTAAAAAGTGCTAATTCTAATAGACGCGTGTCTTCTTCTACAGGAATAAACAACTACACTAAGAGCAGAAGGCCACAGCCTACAAGCAATACAAGGAATGATAGGGTCCCTTTTGCCTCTAGAAGTAGTCGCCCCAAGATCAATAATGTGGAAGTAGAAGAACACCCTAGGAATTTACCGCTTTTTAATCATAATCAGAAACCTAATTCATCTGAATGTAATGACTTTAAGCTTGCTATTCGGAATGAAAAATCTGAAGTTATTTGTGCTAAATGTAATAAATGTTTCTTTACTTTTAGTCATGATGCTTGTGGTTTGACTATGAATGGGTTGAATTATGGTGGTTACACTCGAATTGACAAGCTGTCAGTCAGTGAACAACAATGCACTCCTAAGGCTAAGGTGTATGTTCCAAAAAGTACGCATGTAGGGTCCACAGAAAGTCTTGCTAAGCCTAGTAGCCCTAGAATCACCTCTAAGTGGTTGCCTACTGGTAGAAATTTTGACTGTAGTGGCAAAATTATCGACACTAGTAGATCTCATACTGACAATGAAACGTCGGTATGTGATATGGCTTAATTATCTTCTAATCCTATAGGAACCTATTTCATCGGTTGCCAAAATATTTGTTTCTCTTATCATTGGCAGGCTGTTGAAATTTGTCTCTGGTGCATGGACTCGGGCTGTTCCAAACATATGACTAGGAATCGAAGCCTTCTCAAGAACTTTGTATGGCGTTTCATGGGAACTGTTCGATTTGGAAATGATCATGTTGCGGCAATTCTAGGCTATGGTGATCTTCATTGGGGAAATATAATCATCACCAGAGTCTCTTTTGTTGATGGCTTGGGACATAACTTGTTCTCGGTTGGGCAATTTTGTGATTCAGACTTGGAGGTCGCTTTCAGAAGTCATACAGGTTTTGTAAGAGATCTTGAAGGAATTGATCTGTTGAAAGGAAATCGTACCACCAACCTTTACACCATTGATCTTTTTCAAATGTCTGCTGCTTCTCCAATTTGTCTCATGGCCCGAGCCACATCAACAAAGTCGTGGTTATGGCATCAACGGTTATCTCATCTCAATTTCGATGCCATCACCCATCTCGCGAAAGATGATGTCGTTACCGGTCTTCCAAAGTTCAAATATACAAAAGACCATCTTTGTCCCTCATGTGAGCAAGGTAAAAGTAAGA
Source organism: Glebionis coronaria (assembly GCA_025667525.1). NCBI lineage: Eukaryota > Viridiplantae > Streptophyta > Magnoliopsida > Asterales > Asteraceae > Glebionis > Glebionis coronaria. Next base: position 106,981,398 of record CM046877.1, read on the forward strand.
AGAAGCCTCACAAACCCAAACCTGTTCCCAACTCAACGAATAGGTTACATCTCCTACATATGGATTTGTGTGGCCCAATGAGAATCAAAAGTATTAATGGAAAGCGGTATGTCCTTGTCATTGTGGATGACTATTCTCGTTAACATGGGTTCATTTTCTTGCTTCAAAAGATGAAACCCCTAATGTAATTATTAACTTCTTGAAGAAAACATCAGTTCTACTGCAAGCCCCTGTCATTATTGTGAGAACGGATAACGGTACAGAATTCACAAATAAGAAATTGAAAGCTTATTTTGAAGAAGTTTTGATTTCTCATCAAACTTCGGCTGTAAGAACTCCAGAGCAGAATGGAGTTGTGGAACGGAGGAATCGTACGTTAGTTGAAGCTGCTCGAACGATGCTTCTCTCCTCTAGTGCACCATTATTCCTTTGGGCCGACGCTATAGCAACTGCATGTTATACTCAAAACCGATCCATTATTCACACCCGTTTCAACAAAACACCTTATGAGATCATTAATGGAAGAAAACCGGATATTTCATTTTTACATGTCTTCGGTGCATTATGTTATCCGAAGAATGATCGTGAAGATATCGGTAAACTTGAACCTAAAGGTGATATTGGCTTTTTCATTGGTTATTCTTCAACTGCTTGTGCTTACAGGGTTTATAATCGAAGAACAAGAAAGGTAATGGAGACTATGAACGTTACCTTTGATGAACTCTCGGGTATGGCTTCTCAGCATAGAAGTTCTCATCCCGAGCTTCAAGGTCAGACTTCTGGACACGTAAGTTCAGGACTCGCGCTTCAATTTGCACCGTCAGCAATCTCATCGTTACAACCATCAGAACGTAACTTGGAAATTTTATTTGGGCCAATCTATGATGAATATATGGACGGTCCTTCGTCATTTGGTGATCCTCAAAATGCCCCGGCTGCACCTGCTACGGTAGTTCAAGAACCTACGATTGCATCTACACCATCGGCATCTACTTCTGCACCATCTACATCAACCTCAACCATATTGCCTTCAAATATTCCAACCACTTCTCCGACTGCTGACACAACACAATAGCATTCTCAACAAATTCCTAATCATGTTCATCTTCAGAATGAAATAGTTGCTGAAAATGCAAACAATGCGATGCTCAACGAACATGAGTTTGTTAATCCATTTGCGGCTTCCACAAGTACTACTCAGCCTTCAACACCATATGTGGATCCGTCGAGCTCGCATCAAGTTTCTCATACACTTCCACATGAACACAAATGGACTAAGAATCATCCTTTGGTTCAAGTGATTGGCAATCTCTCACGACCGGTCTCAACACGAAATCAGCTGCGTACCGATGGTGATATGTGTATCTATGCACTATCAGTCAGCACAATGGAACCAGCAAGTGTGAAAGAAGCAATGACCGATGCATCATGGATTGAGTCTATGCAAGAAGAACTCAATCAGTTCATCCGGCTTGATGTATGGGAGTTAGTACCTCGACCAGACAATATCGATCCCCTCACTCTGAAATGGTTATTCAAAAACAAGATGGATGAGGAGCAAACGGTCATTAGGAACAAAACTCGGTTAGTTATGAGAGGCTATAAACAAAAGGAGGGAATTGACTTCGCAGAATCCTTTGCCCCAGTTGCTCGGATGGAAGCTATTAGGATTTTCTTGGCATACGTTGCACACAAATCATTCACAGTGTATCAAATGGACGTGAAGACGGCTTTCTTGCATGGGCCGTTAAAAAAAGATGTGTATGTATGTCAACCTGAAGGTTTCATCAATACTGAACATCCAAGCCATGTCTACAAGTTGAAAAAGGCAATTTATGGTTTGAAACAAGCACCGAGGGCATGGTATGACGAATTATCATCATTTCTTCTACAAAATCACTTCAGCAAAAGAACCATTGATCCAACGTTGTTTATCAAGCACTACGGCAACGACATCTTGGTGGCTCAGGTCTATGTAGATGATATTATATTTGGTTCTACTAACCCAAAATATTCCATATTATTTGCCGACCTTATGAAAAGTCGATTCGAAATGTCCATGATGGGGGAAATGACGTTCTTTCTTGGTCTCCAAGTTCACCAATCCCCCCGTGGTATTTTCATAAATCAGTCCAAGTATGTGCTTGAGATTCTAATGAAATTTGGCATGGAAAACTGTGATCCTATTGGTACTCCAATGGACACTAAACACAAGCTTGATTTGGATAAGAAAGGGACATTTGTAGATGCTACAAAATACCGAAGTATGATCGGGTCCCTTATGTACTTAACCTCAAGCAGACCGGACATTGTGCATGCTACTTGTTTATGTGCTCGGTACCAGGCTAACCCAACCGAGAAGCACCTCAAGGAGGTTAAAAGGATCTTTCGTTATCTCCGGGGAACCATTAACATGGGTCTCTGGTATACGAAGGATTCTGGTTTTAATCTCACTGGTTTTTCAGATGCCGATCATGCAGGGTGTTATGATACATTCAAGAGCACTTCCGGTGGAGCACAATTCTTAGGCGAGAAGCTAGTGAGCTGGTCATCAAGGAAACAAGACTGTGCGGCGTTGTCAACCGCGGAAGCAGAATATGTGTCTCTATCCGTGTGTAGTGCTCAAGTCCTTTGGATGAGAACACAACTCACGGATTATGGCTTTTACTTTAACAAAGTCCCTATTTATTGTGATTCACAATCAGCCATAGCCATATCCTGCAACCCGGTCCAACACTCCAAGACCAAGCACATAGCTGTCCGATTCCATTTCATAAAGGAGCATGTGGAAAAAGGAACGATCGAACTGTATTTTGTCAAGACGGACTACCAACTAGCCGACATCTTCACCAAAGCTCTTTCTCAAGACAGATTTGAATTCTTGGTTCGTCGACTTGGTATGCGTAGTTTCACTCCTGATGAACTTGAACGTCTTGCACATTCGCAGTAACCTTGTATATATCTATCAGAAAATCAAAATACAAAAATATAAAACCTATAAAAATAAAATAAAAAATGAGAAAACCTTTCAAAAAAATACCAAAAATATTCTTCTCCGACATGTCTCTCAGCATCGATAATATGGACGTGCTTAGAAATGTTGTTCAATAACGACACGGGTACGTACATAAAGTTCGAATGAGAGTTCAAATGTTTTCAAAACATGTCTTTTCTATTTTTCTTCTCATAATGGCTTATAGTCACATGTCAGACTATAACCCGGTCCCTAAATAAAGGAAAGTCTTCGACTTATCCTCAACAACGAGAAATTCATTTTTCTCGGTCATGAGCTTATATCAAAACATTCAAAGTTTTAAGCTCATGAACACAATTTTTCTCGGACTTTTGAGCACAATTTTTCAAAGTATTTCAAAACAATGTGCTCATATACTCCCCTATTTAAATAGAATCTCTTTTCGAGGGGGAGTATAATGATTTCATAAACATTTGTTCCAAAGTTTCATGACACATTATTCTCTCCATGTTTCATCACTAGTTTCACAAAAGTTTCAATTTCATGCAATTTTTGAGGGGGAGAATAGTGATTAAAATGTGTTATCTTGAATAAGATCTTTGATATAAGTGCTTTCTCTTCCTAATATCTTTGATATAAGTGCTTTCTCTTCCTAATATGTGCAAAAATCTCTCCTTTTATGATGCACATATGTAGGGGGAGCGTTTTTGGTGATATAGAAAACTCTTAAGGTGTAAACATTGATTTCATCAACACCTTGACTGCATTTTCAATTGATTTTTCTGGTTACGATATCTATACCCTTCAACACAATTAATCACAATGATATTGGTGTCAAAAGGTGGTTAGGTATTCGTCCTATGATCCAACCAGAACCGGAGGGATCTTCCCAAGGACAATCCATTAGAAAATAGAAGTCCTTAGGAAAGATGGAGTAGTTGAGTGTACGGGAATAATGTCGACTAATGACTTAAGCTAGCACTGGAACAACCACAACAAGGTGCTAGTTATGACGTCTTGGTAAGCATTTAAGGGGTTGAAGAATGAAAAAGAAATGTAAGGATAAAGGGTGTAAAGAAAGAAGCCCTCCATACAACTTAGGCAGAAACCGGGTCAATACATCTACTATCAGAATCACGTTGATGATTTCTGGTATTGAAGACAAAGCATCATGGACCCAGTGATGCAATGCACAACCCCTCCCAGCCTACTCAAGCTTCTCTCAAAAGAAGTTTGTTTTATTGTCACGGAGTTCAACTCATTTCTATCGACTTTCTCACTCCGAGATAGTAGATATTGAATAGGTGGCAGTCTGCTCCAGCCTCCGATTACCAAATAAACGTGCACTTATAGAGTCTAGAGCCAACGAGATTCATCAAAAATCTCATTAGGACACTTATTCCATAGATCAATTGTTGTTCATCATTAGAACACAAGCGATGATTTACAGAGTCCTACGCTCTATCCTTGTAGTATTGCTAGAACATTCAGAGTGATACTCTTTAGTATTCACAGTGATGAATGGAAATCCTTCCAGTGTTAACATCAAACAGCACCGCGGTAGGTCATATGTAATATTCACTTGAATTAAACATATGTTAACTGTGAAGCAACAGTGGTTTGATTCTTAATTGATTCAAACTCGTTCCAGGTCTCGACGCAATATCTTTATGATCTTGCCAGAACATTCAGAGTAATACTTTTCAGTATTTACAGTGACGAATGGAAATCCTTCCAGTGTCATCATCAAACAACACTGCGGTAGGTAACTTGTGCGATTCTATATGAATCAAACTTGTGTCAACTGGAAAGCAACGATGGTTTGATTCTTAATTGATTCAGACTTGTTCCAGGAAAGTGAATTGACGACTTAATCAGCAGAATGGATCTGTATGATTCACTCCTTACTTTGAATTATCTTTCGATATATTCAAGTATTGAGAACGGCTACCACAGCTGGAAATCCTTTCAAGGAAGTTCTTTGAACTTACCTGATCACAGGTATAGTATTCGTACTGTATAACGGGAAACCGGTGGAATGCAAACGGTGGCGTTATCTCAAGAGTCGCAATTCAAGGCCACATATTCAGGATTATTGAAGAAAGCTCAAGAACATCTAAAGACAAAGACTTCCGCTACTCTGATGATCAAGGGAGATTGTTTACAAGCTTTCAAGTCAACACAAAACATGAGTATGTGGAGTAAGACACAAGAACACAAGCTGGCAAAGATCATAGATCCAAGATCACAAGTCATGAAAGGAACTATGAAAGAACTCTCAAGACAGCGAGCTTCAAAGTCTGCAACACCAACGAAGTGAAGTCACATATTACATGACCACCCCTTAGGGGGAGATTGTTAGCCGTATTTAAAGTGATGGTCATATAATATACCGTTGCGAAGCTCGTGAAAAATACTATTCAACGGTGTCGAGAGTTCTTAGTTATTAATGTTTATGTAACGGGAATTAGTCCCGAACACACAAATGAGGAAGGCCTCCTAAACACTTACTACTTAGTATAAAAGGCCTCCTAAGCCTCATTTGTGTGTGTATTTTCCATTTCATTTGTTTTTAGAGAGAGAAACGTATGTGTTTCTCTCACTAGGAATTCACAACTTTGTTTTCTCTTTTCCTTCATCTAATCTAATCTTTCTTTTTTGGTTTAATCTTCATCTACATTTCTATATCATATATAGTCGTGTGATTCAATCCAACAGTTACATTATTCGAGATGGTGAAAATCTGGACAAGATGAAAGAGAAAGGTGATGCATGCATTTTAGTGGGTATGCAACTCAGTCTAAGGGATACAGAGTGTAAAACAAGAGAACAAAATTGATAGTCGAGACTATTCATATCAGATTTGATGAATTGCAAGAAATGGCACTTGAACAAAACAGTTTAAGTCCCGATCCACAACGACAAAAGACTTCTGTGCACAACCGCACGGAACTCGGAACTCAATACCACATCAATGAACCGTCAAGTTCAAAGCTTGTTCCTGAACATGTTCCTAGAGCAGATATGACAGTGGACACGACACTTGAAGAGTTGGAAATGTTATATGGACCAATGTTTGATGAATATTTCACGGGGGAGAAACAAGTTACATCAAAGTCTTCTGCTGTCACTCATGATACGAATGATGATACCGATCATCATCAACAAAAGGATACAACTTCATCTACTTCAACACGGGTTGTTGCAGATGTACCTCCTCTGAATATCACATCAACAATCGCTCCTATAACATCAACAACTACTGTCATTGCTCCATAGAACACAAATCAAGCAGACGATGCATTATCTAACGAAGACGAATTTATCAACCCGTTCGGTACACCGGTACAGAAACTGGAGAGTCTTCCACTCGCCATGTTGATCCGTCAAATATGCACACATTCTATCAACGACATCCTTCAACACATCATTGGACCCGAGAACATCCTTTGGTTTAGGTAATTGGAAACCCTTCACAGCCTGTTCGTACAAGACAACAACTAGCCACCGATGGCGATGTTTGTATGTTCGCACTCGCCGTGAGTATAGCTAAATCGAAAAACATCAAAGAAGCCATGGCTGATCATGCTTGGATTGAATCGATGACGGATGAACTTCAACAATTTGAAAGACTTAAAGTCTGGGAACTTGTTGATAGACCATACGATGTAATACCATTAAATCTTCGATGGATCTAGAAAAACAAGATGGATGAAGAGAACATGATCATCAAGAACAAAGCTAGGCTAGTGGCTAAGGGGTATAGCCAGAAAGAGGGAATTGATTTTGACGTATCATTTGCACCAGTTGCTCGTATGGAAGCGGTCAGGATTTTCCTTGATTATGTTGCACATAAGGGATTCACTGTCTATCAAATGGACGTAAAGATGGCGTTTCTTAACGGTCCTTTGAAGGAAGAAGTCTATGTCACGCAGCCGGAAGGATTCGTCAATCCTCATTACCCTGACAAGGTGTATCGTCTCCACAAGGCACTATATGGACTCAAGCAAGCTCCAAGGGCGTGGTACGACGAGCTCTCAAAATTTCTGGTATCCAAAGGTTTCTCAAAAGGTTCTATTGATCTAACTTTATTCACTTATAAATATGGGGATGAAATTTTGCTTGTGCAGGTTTATGTTGATGACATTATTTTCGGGTCTACAAACCCAAAACAAATGGTTTGAAAAAGTCATGCACAACAAATTTGAAATGTCAATGATGGGCGAACTAAAATTCTTTATAGGAATTCAAGTTCACCAATCCCCAAGTGGTATCTTTATAAACCAAGCTAAGTATTGTCAAGAGATAATCAAAAAGCATGGTATGACTTCATGTGACCCCGTTGGACACCATTATCAACCATTTCGCTAGATGTTGACTTAGAGGGAAATGCCATCGATCAAACGAGATATCGTTCCATGATTGGTTCCCTCATGTACTTAACAGCAAGCAGACATGATATTTCACATGCTACGTGTTATTGTGCACGATATCAAGCACGACCCACTGAAAAGCACCTCAAGGAGGTTAAACGGATCTTTCGGTACCTCAAGAATACCATTCATTTGGGACTCTGGTATCTGAGGGAAACCGGTTTCTTTCTAACGGCCTATTCAGATTCTGATCATGCATGGTGTCTTGATACACGAAAAAGTACTTCTGGTGGTGCACAATTTCTAGGTCAAGATAAGCTTGTGGGATGGTCTTCCAAGAAGCAGGATTGCACGTCACTTTCATCAGCCGAAGCGGAGTATGTGTCTCTATCTGCGTGTTGTGCTCAAGTTCTATGGATGAGAACACAACTCACGGATTATGGCTTTCACTTTGATAAAGTACCTATGTACTGTGACTCAAAGTCGGCCATAACCATCTCCTGTAATCCGGTACAACATTCCCGCACGAAGCACATTGATGTCCGATATCACTTCATTAAGGAACAAGTTGAAAGAGGTATCGTTGAACTATACTTTGTTGGAACGGATTACCAATTAGCCGACTTATTTACCAAAGCTCTGTCGAAAGATAGGTTTGAGTACCTCGTTAGGCAAATTGGTATGAGATGTTTGACTCCAACAGACCTGGAGATTCTGGCAACGGTGCCTGCTTGATTTATCTATCAAACATCAACCTGTAAATATCACTGAAAAAAGCAAAATACAAAAATATAAAACATATAAAAACAAAACACAAAATTAAAAATCTTTCAAAATCCAAAAATATTCTTCTCGACATGTCTTTCAGTATCGATAATATGGGCGTGCCTAGAAATGTTGCTCAATAACGACACGGGTGTGTACATAAAGCTCGAATGAAAGTTGTAAATATTTTTTAAAACATGTCATTTCTTCTTTTAATAAAGGAAATTGTCTATTTTGGACAATATTTCCAAACAACGGGTAGAGCAATCTATCACGGGTTGAGCTTGTCACAAAACATTCAACGTTTTGAACTCAACATAATGGCTTGTAATCACTTTAAGATTGCAACCCGGATCTATATTCACGGGGGAGTGAACGCTTTAGTGCCCTTACCCTCAGCAAAATAAGAAAAATCTTCTTACACTTAAGTGGATTCGTCAAGACATTCAAAGTCTATGCACTCAAGTTTATGCTTTAGAAAAACCTCTTCGACAAAAAGAAATAGGATTTTTCAAAAAGCGTTGAACACAATTTTTTTTCAAGAATTTTTCAATGATTATTCAAAATCTTTCAAAAATTGTGTATTCAACAACTCTCATCCTCAAAAAGAGAAATGTGGATTACATCCTCACAATGACAATTTAATTGGATCAATTTTTGAGGGGGAGCCTTTTAAATTCATGTAAAAGATTAACACATCTTTCTCCCGGATATTTTCAAGACTATTTTTCAAAATATATTTTAATCAAATTTGGTATCTCTAATATCAAAAGATTTTATATATTAGAGATAGGGGAGATAATGTGATTAAAATGTGATCTTATATAAGACTCAAGCACTTTAACTCTTACCTACATGTGCGAAACACTTTCGATTATCGATGTACATGTGAAGGGGGGGCATTTCTAAAACGAAAAACTATCAAGGTGTTAAATTTTTTTTCAAACATCTTGTTAGACATTTGAAGTGGTTTTTATGGTTACGATCAAATACCCACAACATCTTTAATCCACGACGTTATTGGTGTCAAAAGGGTGGTTAGGTTTAAGTCCTATGATCCAACCACAACCGGGGGGATCTTCCCAGGGACAATCCAATAGATTATTAGAAGTCCTTAGGAAAGATGGAGTAGAATGTGAACGTAGCAGAATGCCGACTAAGTACTGATGCTAGCATTGGAACAATCACAACAAGGTGCTAGTAATGATGTCTTGGTAAGCATTGAAGGGGTTGAAGAATGAAAAAGAAATGTAAGGATAAAGGGTGTAAAGAAAGAAGCCCTCCATACAACTTAGGCAGAAACCGGGTCAACACATCATGAAGACAATCTCATCATGGACCCAGTGATGAAGTGCACAACCCTTTTCTAGCTACTCAGGCTTCTCTCAAAAGAAGTTTGTTTTATTGTCACGGAGAACAACATGACTTCTATTAGCTTTTCTCATTCCGAGATAGTTGATATTGAATAGGTGGCATCTGCTCCAGCCTCCGACCACTAAAAGTGCACAAATCGAGTCTAGAGCCAAGAGATCAATCAAATCTCGTTAGGACACACGGATGAAGATCAAGAGAGTCCTACGCTATATCCTTGCGATATTCCTAGAACACTCAGAGTAATACTAATTAGTATTCACAATGATGAGTGGAAATCCTTCCAGTGTTAACATCAAACAGCACTGCGGTAGGTCATATGCAAGATTCTTTATGAATTGAACATGTTTAAAACTGAAAAGCAACAGTGGTTTAATTCTGAATTGATTTAAACTCGTTTCAGGTTTCTACGCAATATCTTTATGGTCTTGCCAGAACATTCAGAGTGATATTCATTAATATTCACAATGACGAATGGAAATCCTTCTAGCGTCAACATCAAACAGCGCTACGGTAGGTGACTTGTGAGATTCTTATGAATCAAGCTTGTGTCAACTAGAAAGAAACAATGGTAAGATTCTTTACGAATCACACTTGTTCTAGGAATTTGAATTGACGACTTTAATCAAGCGGATATCTATCCAATTGATTCACTCTTTATGTTCGCAGTCTTACTTTGAGACGGTCGAGTAAAGAGAACGGTTAGTACAGCCGCGAAACCCTATCAAGGAGATTCTTAACTGAATCTACCTATCACAGGTACGATATTTAATATCGTATAACGGTCTTCACCGACCGGAGGTAAAACGCTACCGATTTAGGATGAATGTCAAAGCCATTCTGTCCGCGTCTATGTTTTGTCTCAAGAAGGTGGCGTCACGGTGTACTCAGCAAAGTCAAAGATTCAAAACCACATACTCATGCCTAAAGACATATTCGACAATTAATAGTGTGAGCATGTGGATGAAGACACAAGATCGCAAGATGGCAAAGACAAGTCAAGGATGATTTTAAGATCTCAAGATTAAAGACAAAGTCGAAAGACAATGACAAAGGCTCAAAGATCACAACATGAAGGAACAAGACTACGATTACACGTTCAAGACTCATTTATGGCAAGATTAGTAATCTCTACAAATTTCCTAAATGACCAAGGTTTATGACCTCTCATTGGGGGAGATTGTTAGCCTCAAAATATTGAGTCAAACAAGAATGCTCGGTCATATGTTTATTATGTATCGTAAATTAGAACGTTGTAATAGGTAGTAGATTAGTCGTGTATAACGGGCTTAACTTTAAGCTAAGGTTCATTCATAAGTAACCAAAGCCCAAAAGAAAAGCCCGACCCATGTAATATAGTCCATACAAGCCCACATGTAGAGGGACTATAAATACCCTTCCTAGCATGTTAGGAAGGGTGTTGGTTCATTTTATTCTCACTTCTCTTAATCTAATATCACCTAGTTCCAACCATTTCTCTCTCTTTTCTCTCTCTAATTTCTCTCTCTAGAATACATCTTCTTCATCTATTTTCTTTCTTAAATTTGTGTTATATCATCTAAATATATGGGACAACACAAATTCAGATTCATTCAAGTCATTATTGGCAAGGTCATATATAATATATGGGTGATTTGTAACGATTTTATATTACTCAGGTGTCATTTTTCTTCAATTATAATCCCTAATTATGAGAATGCAATGTAAACCTTGTAAACTTGCTTGATAAATAAAAAACACCATCTGGTGAAAAAGAGAAACAAGATGCACATCTTATATACAGTTATATGAATGTTATATTTAACATGCTAATAGGAAAAAAACTTGACCCGCTTGTGACCCCCATAAAATCAGCTTCGGTTTTTATTTCATAGGTACACATCTCTCCGAACCCTCGTATGTTAAAACACCACCTATGTAAAAGTCTTGTCCCCCAATGTCCACATCTCTTAGGTGAAATAAGAATAATTCTTTTTGGAATGTAACTTACAGGCATTCTTCCTTTTTCATAATATGTAATACGCCTACATTATAGAATATAGCACATCGTACATATTCTTTTCATGCTGCCAAATGTAGTTGCAAGGCTCGGCCATCAACCTCCTGTTCAGAAAAAAAGAACATAAAAGGTAAGGAACCATAGTTGTATTTACTATATTAAGTGACACATCGAAAAAAGTCGATAATAGCAGGTAGTTTTTAGTGCTAACTGAAATGGGTCGCTTTGAAGCGAATTTTTTTAGCCATACTTACATATATCTTTTTGAACCCATTCCTTTCGTTAACAATGAACTTGTCTTAAACTATTATGCGAAAATATAGTATACAACAAATATAAAGAAGAAAAAAAAGACGATTTTGCTTAGAGGTTTGCTCCGCACAATCAGTTAAAAAGAACACCCGTCTACTGACACCATTTAACATGTTCCATTTATATGGAACAAGAATGACTATTCCTTATCAAAGAGTATTTCATTCCCTCACTATATACAAATATCAACGGATCACCGTACTTCATCTGTCATGGAAAAATATGTCACAATCTCAGCAGGGGGAAAACGATGGGTTTTCTTAGTACTTACTTACTTCTATTTTATCCCTTGTCAAAACAAATATGTGAAGTTCAAGTGTGATAATACATTTCATATCCATTTTCACCAATGCTAACTCACATATTGTGGTGTTTGTTATGGCTTATATTATCGTTTCATGAATTATTTGGTTCTGGGCTTATGTTTCATAAGCTCACTTTGAGTGGCTTGTTTTAAAGCTTTTAAACTTATGTAAGTTCATTATGGATAATAAAGTTATATAAATCAAAAAGTTTCAAAGTAAATCACAAAAAGTGAGCTTGTGAAACATAAGGATGTAACGAAAAAGCCATAAGCCTGCTATATAAGCTGAAACAAACATTTACGACCTTAAGCGTCGTGATAATATAACATTTACGACTTCAAATACCAGTGTCCCATCAAATGTCAGGTATGGCTATAACCATGACCCATGTCAGGTTGTCATGTCATCACCGCCATATACCAGCCACAACAGCAACCATGGCCTAGACATGTTCTCATACCGAATATGTAAAAGTACGAAACCAAATAAATACATAAAACTTAGTAAGCCTGTGGTAAATGTCAGCAGACCAAGGCAAACATACCTGTATCTCTAATGACGCACAACCACAAGCCAACTCAGTTTGTCATTCCCTCACAACCAAATACCAATGCTCCACTATGATTGACCTTCCGAAACCCATGAAAATAAGAAATTAATGAAAGGATAAAACACTCATTATAAACAAACGGATTCAAAGAAACATAAAGGAAAGCAGAACCCCAAAAAGCACTTGTAATTGGACCCACTATAATAAAAGAAACATCCTTAATTAGGGGTGGCAATAAGCATAAGCTTCACATCTCATAAAATTAATCAAGACTACCAACTGATGAACGTAAAAAAAATACAAATTACAGTTCAAAGAAAAGGAGAAATAAAATTAACCCAAAATTGGAAATAAAAGGTTCTCCATTCGTTAACCATCTAGAAAATTAAAGCTGCGGATAGCCGAAGAAAGCGGAGGCTTGGTTCGACCAAGCCGCTGAGTATTATTCATCATCATTAAATCATCAATTCGAGGCAATACCTTTCTCCTCAGCTCTTGCAACAAAGAAAGATATGATTCTAACTCGGCCACATCCATCCCATCAATCGGCTCAACAAACCAACACTCACTACTACGATTCTAATACAATGATAAGTGTGTCAAAAATGCCATCTATAATGATGATGCATAACATATTCATGACAACCGTAAAATATTACCTTATCTAAGTCATCTTTTGGGAGTATAACTATAAAGCATGGATAACGTTTTTCGGCGGCAACAACTTTTTCCAGCGGCATTGCGGCAACAACTTTTCCGACGACAATAGCTTTTTCTGGTAAGATATCGACTGCAACGACGATAATTAATTGGTCATTAATAAAAATTAGACTTACACATAAAATCTACAGATCAATAAAAAACCTTCAAAATCAAAACTTAATTAATAGTCAAATATCTTTACAAAAAACCTCAAAGAAAGTACCACAAAACATTAAAAAAAAACCTTCTTTCAGTCAGATATCTTGAATGCATATTTTGATGATGGTAGTAGCTCAGTAACATTTTTGGCATGTGACTCTTTAAAAGTAGGTGGTTCGACCACTTTAAACCACCCAAACCAACAAAAACCAACCACTAATACCACCAATCAATATCACCAATCGAAACTACCATGAAACCACCTAAACCATCAAGAGGTGGGGCGGATTCGGCAAATGCGATGGCGAGGTGACAGCGGTGACGATAAATTAATGGTGGCGGCATAGTTTTTTTTAATTAGGGTTGAGAGAATGAGAATCATGTGTGTGTGAGGAATGTAATAATGCTGTAGATTTAACTATTGTGAAATGTTAAAGATGCAAACATAGAAAAATAATTTACACTTCCTAAAATAGATCTTCTTTGCATGAGAAGCTTTTTTCAACTTTCAATAATTGGATAGTATATAAACCATGTTCCAGCTATCACACAAGAACTTTCAACATTGTTATATTTATAAAAGTTTTCAATAATTACATAGCATTTAATTTTTCAATATTTCTTTAAATAAAGGGTTTTCAATAATTAAAGAATTGAGAAATACTCCTTATAAGTAGTAGAGATAGAGATAGATCTAACCCAAATGGTTCATTCATTTATTCCGGTGAAACACTTTATGTGCAATGGTAATTTTGTATGCACTCTTTGCTGTCTTGCTATTCTTGCCAAAAAAAAAGTAAGTGGGAGTATATATTTGGATAAATGCAAAAAGTTGGTCTCTATATTCATGTGTACTAAAACATCACATGTTTGTGGTTATAAACTAAATCATGTGCTTATTGTAAGAAACAAAAAGTTGTGGTATATTTGTATGAACAGCATTATAATGCGTTTTCAACAAATCTGAAATATGTTCACATTCTCAAGAATGTTACATTGTTCTGTAACAAAATAAATCTTATGTATAACATTATTTATGAAATTTTATACAACTATAATGTATCTAATTTGTTGGCCACGATATAAACTACGTCTTTGTCGACATAGGCTGGTCGACATTATGAATGTCCAAAATATCATACAATCAATGTCTGTGGACCTAGAAAGCGATTTGTACAAAAATAATGTAGTATCGAACTCTTACGATTATTATATGTATATGTAAAGCATTATTGGTTGTATTTCAGATAATTTAGTTAAATGAATATCTTGTTTTCGGTCTGGTCATGATTGGCGTCATAGTTGGGCGATATGAAATAGTTTATGCTTGATAAATATGATGTTTGGAGGAACTAAATTTGATATTTTGTTAGACCATATATTATGATTGTTTTTGAAAAGATTTATAAAATTATAAAGATATTAATTATTTTATTAACCATAGTGAAGATAAGGTTTATGCTTATTTGAAATGAAAAGATCTAACATTTTAAATAAGCTTAGACAAGTTTTAGCAGTGGAGAAAAGTTTATAACATCAAAAAGCTTATGAATTAATGTTTTAGAATGATTTGACATTATTATAAACTTTTATAAAAATTTATCATAATAGATGCCCTTGGTACTAGTTTATCTTAAATCTCATCACCTTAAAATAACTAATCGGAGAAGATTGATCGATGAATATTTTAATTTCATATTATCAAGAAAACCATGTTAGGCAACATAAAATTTAAGGATGACAAAAAAATCCGAACTCGACGAGAAAACTCGAAACCCGAAATAATTAGGGCAGGCGGGGTACGCTTATCGAGTTACGAAGCGGGTTTGGGGCTTAAACGAGGATTTTTAATCGGGTTTGGGGCGGAATTAGGGAATAACATCTCCGACCCACCCGACCCGATTAATATATAGACATAAATATATCTATGTATGAAATATTTTGTTACTCTTTACGTAGTAAAAAAGTATTTCTCTAACATTGTTAGTTTTTTATTAATGTAATATTACAAATAACATTTACTTAAATGTCATTTTTTTAAGTTGTAACTTCTTTTTATTACAATTTATCATAAGTAATGATACTATCACTAAAGACTTAATAAGCCTTATTTGTAATTGATATTAATAAGTTTTAAAATTTTGAAATTATTGCTAATGTTCTAAAAATAATAATAAATGTAAAATGGTACGACATTGGTCGAGAATTGCACCCAAAGACGATACCCTAATAAGATCCCCGATATGAGGCAGGTTTGTGCGAGCATCTCACCCCTACGGGGCATCCTGATTAAATCCCCGACAAGGATCAGGGCGGGTTTGGGGATAACTTTAGTAATCGAGTTTGGGTATAGGATGTTTGTCCTCCCCAAACCCGCCCTGTTGTCATCCCTAATAAAACCACACTATAAAAATACGGAGTACTAAGGTAGTGTTTGAAAAAACTATATTTATTAAATCATGTGAAAAGTTATTTGTTTTTTATTTAATTAAAAAAATAATTTTAAATAATAAGTGATAAAACTAATGTTCTCCATATTAAGTGAGCTATTAATTAAACGTGACTTAATCAAAAAGTTAATAGGCCCTAAAACACGAATTATATAATCATAAAAAAGTTGTTTGTTTGTGACTTAAGACACACAGGGACGAAACCATGGTGGGTCCCAGGGGGTCCCGGGACACTCATGGATTTTTGTTGCGTAGTGTTAAATCTGTGAGAAAACTTCGATTTTTGTAAGATTTGTGTTAAATGCATCTGGTCCCTAAATATTGTATTCATAGTAATGTTTAGTTTATTGTAATTGCACCTGATCATTTTATGTCCTGGATCCGTCCCTGAAAACACACGTGATATAAACTATTAAGTAATAAAACTAAATTTGTCTATATTAAATTATCTGTTAATTAAACATAATTTAATAAAAATAATTAACAAACAAGTCCTAAGTAATTAACACGAAACCTATAAGTAAAAGAGTGTTATTTGTACTACATACGAAAGAAAACGTTTGATTAAGACTTAAATGCTTTAAAAACCAAATACATAGTAATATTAGTTAGATACAAATATTTTTTACTTCTAAAAAAATTGTAATTTAACAAAATATTTAAACGTGTACTTACAATATGAGCGTATCCTTTTTTCTCATTTTCGGTTACCATCGTACTCATATATACATTTTTCATTTCTATAAAAAAATATCAAAATAGATAGGAAAAAAAATTCGACAAACAACTTACCGCTATATACGCGATAATCATCTATATTTGCAATGTCCCGATAAATATAACCGCATGGACTCATCAAAAGTAGTACGTACTACTTAGATTGTAAAGGCTCGTTTGATCGCAAAATATTTTAAATAGAATTAGAATGTACCATGGAGGAATTGAAATTCGTAAAAATTAACACGTGTTTGGTTAGAAAAAAAATTATGTTACAAAAATTTAAACCTTAATCTACGTTTAAAACTAAATACAGTAACTAATTATTTTTTACTAAATATATTACTTATAAAACTAATAATAATAAATAATTAAATAATATTATATAAAAATTTAAATAAATAATATCTTTGTATAAATTGTAGTTGTATTTTCAGATAATATTATATAAAGAGGCAATGACTTAAACAGGCTAAAAGATTTTTTTCTAATCGCGCTTCCAAAATAAAATATAATCTAAATTATAATTAATTTTAAATAGATAAATATCATTAATAAAATAATAATACTAGTAATAATAATAATTATAATTACTAAAATAATAATAATAATAATAATAATAACAACAACAACAATAATAATAATAGTAATAATAATAAGAGTCTGTCGTATAAATCGTTCATGTGGTTTGTCAGGTTTAATAAAAATCATCCATGTAAACAAAAAGTAACGGATCCTCTTCTTATGGTGTTGACTCGTAACGGGTTTTAGTTCTTCCGTATAATAATTGTTAGTTTTTTCGTTAAATAATGTGACGTGGCATAAAAATAAGGGGCATTATTGTCCTTTTATGACAAGGTAAATCATAGGGACGATTTTCGTTACTCTTTTTTAAAAAATATTTAAGTTTTGAGATTTTTTTATGCGCTTTTTAACAAAATAATATTCTTTTACGTTTATTTATCGTAAAACTTGAAATTTTTAAAAAAATTTGATACTTCTTTTTATAAAAAAATTTATGTTTTCTACAAAAATTGTATTACGTTATTATTTAAAAAATTGTATTACGTTATCTTAATAAAACTTTTAAAAAATTGTATTTACGTTGTTATTTAAAAGAATTGTATTACATTATTTTTTATGTGCTTTATAAAAAAATGTATTACGTTATATTTATGCGTTTTTTTTTAAAAAAAAGTTGTATTGTGTTATTATTTAAAAAAACTACGTTATTCTTATAAAAATATTTAAAAAATTGCATTTACGTTATTTTAAAAATATTGAAATTTGTCAGTTTAAATGAGATTTTTTAAAAGCGCATAAAAACACTTAAAATAAAGCACTTTAAAAAACTTCAGATTTTTTTAAATAATAACGTAAATATAATTTTTAAATATTTTTTATAAAAATTAAGTAATACGATTTTTTTAAATAATAACGTAATAAAATATTTTTATAAAAATACATACATTTTTTATAAAAAAATGTAATACAATTTTTTTTTAAATTGAGAAATTTCATTTTGTTTAAAAGCATATAAAAAATTTCAAAATTTATGACAAATAAATGTAAATTTTTTTCAAAGTTTACTATGAATAAACATAAAAAATATATATTTTTAACAAAAAGCGCATAAAAAATATCAAAATTAAAATTTTAAAGTTTTTTTAAAAGAGTAACAAAAATCGTCTATGTGGTTTACCTGGTCATAAAAAGACAATAATGGCCCTCATTTTTTGTGCCACATCACACTATTTAACGAAAAAACTAACAATTGTAAGCTGGAGAGACTAAACCCGTTATGGGTCAAAACCCGTTATGGGTTTAAAACCATAGAGAGAGGATCCATTACTTTTTGTTTGCATAGACGATTTTCGTTAAACCCGACAAACCACAGGGACGATTTATGCGACAGACTCTAATAATAATAATAATAATAATAATAATAATAATAATAATAATAATAATAATAATAATAATAATAATAGGGTGATCAAAATATCAAGCAATGCAAGAAGAAGAATTATGATGGACATTATACTGTAGCCGTCCGAGTGCTTTCTTCTTCTGGTGTTGCCCCTTATATTAGTGCTACTCTTACGGACTTAAAGGCTAAGCACCCTTTCCAACATGCTCCATCCTTACCACATTTACCTGTTGATCATCATCATCTTACCGTATCTTCGACTATGGTTTTAGACGAAATTAAGAGTTTCCCTCGTGGCACGTCTTGTGGGCGGGATGGGTTGCGTGCCCAACACCTCATGGATTGCTTTAGTGGAGGTGCTATTGTTGTTTCTGATGAATTGGTTTCTTCTATCACCAATGTCGTGAATCTTTTCCTTGCTGGAAAATGTCCTCTTATGTTAGGCGAGTATATTGCAAGTGCTCCTCTCACACTTCTGGTTAAGCCGGGTGGTGGTATTCGTCCTATAGCTGGTGGGTACAGTCTGGAGACGTTTGGTCTCGAAGGTTAGTGCTGTTATTATTGGTTATTCTTTGGATAGTTATTTTGATGGCCTACAGTTCGGTGTTGGGGTTTCGGGAGGTAGTGATATGACAACCCATAAATTTCACATGTATGATATATGCTAGGACTAATGGAAGTGGAAAATCCATTAGAAATTTTTGTTTTTTATGCCTTACTTGGTAAGATGAATTGTTTCTCCCAAACCATTTTGGCTGACTTTTTAGACAATATACTGATACTTGTTCATTACTAAACTAAATAGTACCCTCGGGTTACCTCCGGGCCAAAACCTGAAAGCCTTACGCTAATTTTTCGACTTTTTACGCGATTTTTGAACTAACCTTAATTTCCAAAAGTTTCTAAATACGGAAAGTAACCCTAAAACTTATCCTAACAATATAATGTATACATAATACATATATATAACATACGATACGTACGTAAAAACTTATAAAAACGATACTCGAACTTTCACGCAGTTCATTTGCCATTTCATTTCATCAAATTTTCATTTCCCACTTGTACCATGATTTACGATTCATGTACCTCATTCCATCTATTCTCATTCCCAAAATCTCACATATAAACACATAAATCACATAGGACACATAATCTAACACATAAATAGAAGTCAACGGGTGACAACTAACTCGTCAAAAACCCGAGTTGTTACACATTCGCGGCCCACATGCACAAGATTTTCTTTTCACCATCCCTATATGGCTTGAGGTAAAGGATGAATCACCGCCAATTCCGCTATGTGTTATGCTATAGAGTTGCAATTCCTATGTTCTATGAAGGCAGCTTATGCCCGAGCTGCAATACGCATTAGATGGACCAATGGGGGGGGGGGGGGGGGGGGGAGATCATGCGGTCCACTGTTCTAATGAAGTGGGTGTAAAGTATAGGCATAATCTGGTACGTGATATTCTTGTTGATATATGTTCCAAGGTTGGAATTATGGTGCGTAAAGAGGCTCCGATGGGTTTTCTATCGGATGATGGGAAAGATCTACGTCCCACAGACCTTTTACTATTTAATTGACTCCAAGGTAAAGACGCGTGTTAGGATGTGACCGGTATCTCTGCATTTGCTGGTATGGGGGCGAATTCTTGGGCTCCTCAGTTTGCCTTGCACAATGTTGTGGAGAAGAAAAAGAAGAAGTATTGCATCCATATGTGAAGACAAAGAATACAAGTTCATACCATTTTCCTTTTCTACATTCGGAGAATTCGATACAAAGGCTCTCAACACACTTTCCCGTATTAAGTCTATTTCCATTAGCCACTCAATAATGCTAAGAGTGGTTCATTTATCTTTCATAGAGTGAGTTTTTGTATTCAGAAGGGAGTGGGGGCACAACTGATGTTTAAACTCCCATCTAACTTTATGTGAAGATTTATAATAATAATACTTTATTATTAAAATAATAACAATAATAATAATAAAACTATAATAAAATAATAATAATAATAATAATAATAATATCGGTTAGGTATCCACTTATTTTCTGTCTCAAAGCCTTGTTCAGCATGCTTGAGGGTTTTTGCTGAGGATATTTATGGGGATCATGCGGTATCGTGTGCTGGTATTGTTGGGATTAAGCATCGCCATTATATTGTACATGATACCCTTCTTGACATTTGTTATCGTTCGGGGATTTTAACGGGTAAAGAAGTTGATATCGGACTGGATGGGGGTATGACAAGCCATTGCGTCCTGTATGTAGGGGTGTCAATCGGGTTATCGGATAGGGTTTGAGGCTTATCGGGTTTTGGAAAAATAAAACTCAACCCGCAACCCGACCCTATAAGGTTGCGGGTCTATCGAGTTGGGTTATCGGGTTATCAGGTTACTTGATAAGAAAAAGTATGGCTAATAAAAAAATTTATAATGCGATATGTTGAAATATGAAAACATGTGTTTTATATGTCCATGATTAAATCAAATTTACATATACGTGTCTGTCATAATTTAATCAAATTTCCTTGTACATACGTGTGATTATGCTGTCAAACTCTATGCATCACAATTTTAATCATGAATCAAAATATAGCTTAGATTTGTATGCTAAATAAACTTATATATGCATACTGTAATAAACAAAGAAGTATGGTTGTATGCTAGTAGAAGTAGGGGTGAGCATTTGGACCGTCGGACCAGAAAACCAGACCGGACTGGACAATTTCGGTCCGATCCTCGGTCCGGGGTTTTTGACCATTTCGGTCCTCGGTCCGGTCGGTCTGGTCCGGTCCGGTTCGGTCTTACCAAAAACCCTTCGATTATGCCTAATAGGACCGGACCGGATCAATTCGGTCCTGTATCGGTCCGGGGTTTTGGACCATTTCGATACTCGGTCCGGTCTGGTCTTGGTCGGTCCGATCTAATCCGGACCTGTTGCTCAACCTTAAGTAAAACTAAACAAGTATGGAGTAGTAAACTAATTTAAAAATCACTTATAAATGGGTTTTTGCTTAAAAACTAAATATTTGTTAGTATATTATCATATCTTATCGGATTTATCGGGTTGACCCGATAAACCGATAATAAAATAATTATGACCCTAACCCGACCCTGTAACGTTATCAGTTCTATCGGGTTGACCTGATATACCCGATAAGTTAAGTTTAACCCGAATCAACCCGACCCTATAAGACTTTATCGGGTTCGGGTCGGGGAAACCTATTTGACACCCCTATCTGCAGGTATATTACTTTACTCGTGGTATGGAGGGCTTGATGTCTGTGTGAATCTGACTGGATCCTCGCCTTTGACCCAGACCGGGATGGCTGATTTTGTGCCCAGTCGTGTGGTGGTTAATGATGCACAACGTAAACGTGTTAAGTATATAACTAAGTGTGCGGCTATTGGATATGGGTTTCTCCCATTCTTTTCTTCTTCCTTTGGGGAATTAGAGGAAGTCGCAGTTACTTTGCTGAAACGGATCCAGAAGTTCTCCATGGTGCAAGGCATTGGGGCACGTGTTGTTGCTCATATGTTTAATAAGATCAGTTTCGCCATTGCTAAAGGAGTGGGAGCCCAGATAGTATCTCGGCTTTCCACTAATTTCTTGTAAATCCTATTATTTTAATGAAGTGATGTATAATAATAATAATAATTTCTTGTAAATCCTATTAGTTCAAGACATTGAAGCACGTGTTGTCGTTCATATCTTTAGTAGGATTGCTTTTGCTATAGCTAAAGGAGTAGGAGCCCAGATAGTATCTCGGCTTTCCACTAATCTTTTGTAAATCTCTTAAGTTTCTAATAAAGTGATTTATAATAATAATAATAATAATAATAATAATAATAATAATAATAATAATAATAATAATAATTTTTTTATAATTTTAATGATAGTTGGGGTTGAAGGAATATTTGTAAGATTTGAAATGAAGTCATGAAACAAAAGTGTATAAAGATTAGTGATGGTGATAAAACATCTACATGATTTGATAATTGGTCTGAGATAGGAGCTTTAAGTGACATCATCTTTTATAGAGATTTTATGATGGAAGTTTTTCTTCTAACATGACTATTAAGGGTTTTGTTGAAAAATACAATGGGCGATTTGTTATCTTAGATCAAGCAAATCTAAATTAAAACAGGGTATGTGACACTTTGGTGTGGAAAAGTAAAGAATGAATAGTGGGGACATTTCTTTGTTAAAAAACCTATTATGATTTCTTATGCAATGTGGAGGATGTAAAATGGAGTAAGCTTGTTTGGTTTTCACAAAATATCCTAAGGCATGCCTTCGTTTTTTGGCTGACTATTCTATAAAGGCTAAATACTCAAGATAAATTAAGGAAGTAAAGGTCTTATAATCTGATGATGTGCTCTTTATGTAATGAGGATATGGACTCACGTGAGAACTTATTCTTTAATTGTGCATATTTTAGGTCTGTATAGGAGATGGTGAAAGGAAAAATTCAGTTTGGTTGTAGAGTCATGGATTGGATGCAAATTGTTAATATGTGTGACAATATGTAGAATGACAATTCTATTGGTAGTGTTGTCAGAAGATTTTGCTTCACTGATAGTATCTACTTAATATGGCAGTAAATTTTTTAGGAACTATAAAGGTGAAAAAAGAAGCCCCAAAGAATTATAATTTTTTTTGTGTGAAATTGTCAAGTTGAGGCTCACTAGTTTCTAAGTTAAAACAACTAAGGCTATTGCCAATGTTGAAAGAGCTTGGGATGTTACACTAAATACCTCATTTGATTAGTACAAGTGGTTGTAAACTAAGTGGAAAATAGTTATCTACAACTTTAAGAGGTGTTTGGATATGGAGTTTATAGGCAAAGTATTACCTACTCCTTGTATTTTGATTGATAAAGGTTTTTTACCTTTATCATAATAAAAGTTATCTCTGCTTAAGTACATTTCGCATAGATGGCCATGTATCTTAAGTGCATACTATCAAGCTGGTTCAATGGGTGAGGTGTTTGATGACTGGCCTAGAGAGGAGTCATATTTAGTATTCTATTGCACAGTTCTATTTAGATTATGCAATCATAAGGATGGTTTCCTAAGTGAGTAAGGTAAATCTACTTGGTGTGGTGGTGTAAGCTCAAAGGAATAGAAAGTAGTGTAAGATGATGTTTCTTGGTCCTTTCAGTGCAATACTAGGAGGTTAGGTTTGAAAACACAAGTAATGGTGTGTGTTCCCTAGCTAATGATGTCCTTGCCTATTCAAGCCAGTATGGCTATAGTGAGGTACAACTACTATAACTTACTAAGATGTGAATGCTTGTGGATTGTAATTATCTAGGCATAACCCGTTGCTTGGTATGTGTGGGTGCTATATATATCATGATGAAGCTTGGCAGTGTGATCTTTGAGTTTCTATATATGTGGGTTGAGTGATTTAGAGAGATCGTTGACCAGGAAATGTAGTCATGTATCCATGGTGGGTAAATGGTGAACAAAGTATTGATTGCCAAATGTGGGTCTTCTTGGTAACCCTGAAGACTTCTGAAACACGATGGATGAATAAATGCTTTGTCCGAGAAGCTACTATATGTTTTTTTATATCTAGCATAGGTGTCTAATTAGTATAATAGACATGTTTTTGAATTTTTTAAAGATGTATTACTTATAGTTAGTGATGGAAGTATGGGCATGTCCACTCTTTCTTATGTTTTATCTTGTGTAAATGTTTTTGAAGTATTAATATATGTTCACCGTTTACAAAAAATAATAACAATGACAACAATGATAATAATAACAATACGAATTCTGTGGAATTATGAATAATCCTTCCATTTTGATATGGAATGTTGAATTCCGCATATATGATATTTTGTTAGATTTTCATTCCATATCGTTAGCCAACCAAACGAGTTGAGGAATTGAATTTAGATTTTAAAATTCTTAAATCTGCTAACCAAACACGTAATTGAATGAAATTAGATTCTAATTCTACCAAAATCCTCATGATTCCATGAACCACATGATTCCACGAACCAAACACCCCCTTATATCTGCTACGTATCTTTTTGTAGAATGTATTTTGCATGGTGAAGCAAATACAATCGTATAAAAACATACTTCTTCTGTCCTAAAAATGTCAGCAGACAAAAAATAACAAATTATGATACTAATGTTAGTTTTAAATGGTTATAAATAGCGCGAGGCGTGGCATTGCGACACGTCCAAGCTACATGCTTTAGCGGCTAAAGCGAAGCTTTAGCATTTCTAAAGCGTGGCTTATGACGGTACAATATATAAAAATATTTATTGTTTTATCGTATTTCAATATTATATTTATATTAAATTCATAATAAATGTTGTACATAATAATTAGAACTAGAAAACTCTCCTTACATGTAACAATATTCATTTTTGGGAGTTAAATTCAAACAATCACCGCACCTCATGTCGTAGCGCGCCTCGACATATAGCGTAGCGTGAAGGTCACGCCTCAAGCTTTAGCGCGCCTTAAGGCGAGTAATAACGAACTATTTAGAACTATGACTTTTAATTGATAAAAACTCATTTTTACTTTAATAGTAATCAATACATGTTTTGATTATAAAGATAAAATAAATAAAAAATAATATTTACTATAAAAAATAAAAAGTTAGAAAAACATAAATGATGACAAGGTGGACAATTTTGTTGAGACAAAATATGACTCTTAAAGTTACAAATATCACGAAAGTTTATTAAAAAAAGATATTGACTTCATGATAATTAATGGCTTTAAGCATATGCAACCAAAAAGAAAAAAAAAACATATATGATCTTATTTAATGTTACAAAGTTTATTCATGACATAAACCTTCGAATATGTCGCACATAAAGATAATAATACCACAAAATCTCAACAAATTACATATTTTGAATGATTTCTACTCCTTGTTTACAAATCGACAATCTTTTCTAACCTCACCAACATCCTCATTTATCGGGTTGTTCTCGGACAAAATGAGAAGAGCCTTAGAAAATTGCTCATGAAAATAATCGTTATCGGCCGCCATTTTCTTAACATATGGAGATGTAATTGGGTTCGATAGAAGTTGTTGGTCGACAATAAGCAGTCCCCTATTGTTAATAAGGTTCTTGTAGTAATTATTGTCTAAGATCATCGGTGTTATTAGGTCAGTTCTTGAATATTCCACATCACGTGGGTTTGGTTCGGTATGGGGACAACGACGCTTGAGATACTCGGCGTAGTTGGGGTCCAAAGTCGGGTCAACTTCTGGATAGAGGCGATCCACTAGGTTGACACAATGGACCCTGCCTACAGAGTGTGCACCTGCAACAAATCAAAGTGAATATGAAATAAAGTTATGCTAGTGAAAGTTATTCGATTTATGAAATACAATATAGTTTATAAATCTTACCCAAGAGAGCAACTGTTCCTTCGGCATCGATTCCAACAGATTGAAAACTAGAAAGGACACGCGTCATCGAATCGTTATGGTTAGGAAGCAACGCGTCGATTTCAGCAAGATGGCTTACCTTGCTATCTTTCCGGCCAGTTTTCATTTCCATATGAGGTCCTCCTAACTATATAACACAAAAGTAATTAAACGCCCAAAAAATGCTTTAAACTTTCGTGCGTGTTGAATCAGAAGAACGACATACCATAACAGCACCATCTCTAGCAGAAAGAGCAACGATATCGGCACAAGAAACAGTCATGGGGCATGCTGCTTCCAACGCATCCTTGATCGTGTTGATGTACTTGAAATTTCTCATTCCCAAATTCTGTTTTGAGGTCTTTTCAGATACAATCCCATTTATGCTCTCCAATAATATTGATGCATCACATGACTATATACATAATGAATAACTATTTAGTTAGAAAACCAATATATAAACAATTGCTTCATAGATATATATGATGTTAATTGCTTCATGAAAAGCTTGCAGTTTTACCATGCAAGAAATGACGAATACAGTAATATATAAATCCGTAATATTAGGTATAACAAAATAATGAAAAGAGTTGTTAAACAACCTTAAAATTTATAAAGTTGATGCTCTTTTTATTTTTTTGTGTGCCACTAAAATATTATATATTTTATTTACTGTTATTGTTTTCTTTGTAAAGAAAAACCAGAACCTTAACTGAAATTTTGGACAATAACATTACTACAACTTTTCATAGAGATATAGTTGCGAATCGCCGGTAAATAAAATGTACCTTAACCATACAATCATGGAACAAAGTTCTTATCCAAGAAACCGCGGTGTTTCCATGCTTATGATACAAAGTTATAACTTGTTGCTTGACGATTTCTTCAGCATTTGGGCAACTCTTTGAGTAGTAATTCAGTTGTAGTTCGCTCATACCTACACAGACAATAAAAAGGACATACAAAGTTAATCATATATATTTGTAACAGCCAACGTGTGTTTTCTACGTGTTGGTGACATATACTGTTTCAAGAAAACCGTCTCGACGCTAAGTAAAGCAACACGCAGATACACACGTTGTAAAATAGAAGTAAAGATAGGTACAGGAATAAAATACCGGTATAAAAATGGAAGAATAAGATAAATATTAAGCAGATGTTGGACATTTGCTTGTGAGTAGCCATTTATTTCTATGTTTTATAAGTTTGTACTTATAATGAGTATGTATTAAAACTAACTAAACTTCTTTATATAGAGGAGTCTTTGCAATGTGCAAATGAATATTACAGGCATGCAAAGCTTGTCCACTTGGTCTATTTATTTGACTTAATTGCCATATCTCTTCCACTAATTGGCAAACTAGTATTTGTTATATGACCATCTCTTCTCCACTAATAACATATACCATTTTTACGAGATCAATACTGACTGTAGACTGTAGTGTGTGATGTGCTAGTTAAGCAAAGGCTAAGCATAAAAATTTACATATACTAGCAAAATGTGTGCCCCATATCGTTGTTACCGGTATAAATCATGAGTACTAGTTACTCTAGTTACTTAAACATATACCTATGATAATCATGAGTACTAGTTATTCTAGTTACACAAACATATACCTATGATAATCATGAGTACTAGTTATTCTAGTTACACAAACATATACCTATGATAATCATGAGTATTAGTTACTCTAGTTACATAAACATATACCTTTGATAATCATGAGTACTAGTTACCTCAAACAAGAGGTTAAGGGTTCAAACCTCACTAGGTGTATACATTTGGAGGTGGCCACGGAGGTTCATCTACGACGACTCCGAGCTATCCAAAAGGGTAGTCGTCTTGGGATTAATCGAGTCACAATTGTCGTATCGAAACCCAGGTATACCAAAAAGTACTAGTTACTCTAGTTACACAAACATATACCTATGATAATCTTGAGTACTAGTTACTCTAAACTTACAAAATTTTGAACCATCAACCCTTCAGAGGGAGAAAAACCCTAACATACGTTTCCATATATACAACTAGACGAAAGATCTTTGGTATTTCAACTTTCTTTTACTTGTGATGAGTTAAAATGTATTTAGACATTCATACTGTAAATATATTTGAAGGTTAAGACTTAAGGACGTAACTAAAAACTATTAGATTGTTATTATTTTTTTGTATTCGCAAGGAGAATATGAAGGCTTTATGATCATCACACATCTAGACAAAACCCTAAAGAATAGTTTATATCAAGCTGTTCTTTGCATTTGCAAATTACAGCATCTACTTCCAATAAGTTCAGCTTAATCTGCCCATGCCATGCATAAGGTAGTAACATGTTCAAGGATAGTCACATTCGTATATACTTGATGCAGGTTTCTCAGTATATGAATATACTTAATTGAATCAACATTTTCGTATAGCGCACATGTATAGGTTATAGTTTAATCAATAAGTTGGCTCAAGTCCAACTTTTCCTTCTTTTTTTATAGTAAAGTTGGCTCAAGTCCAACTATATACATGTTATCTAATCTCAGGCAACATAAATGCAAATAATACATTCACATTGACATTTATTTTAATTGTTGCAAGGTCAACATGACAGATATGCGTAATTTGATCATATCCCGTCGTGGTATCACAATGTGTATCTCTTAACCTAAGGGCTTCTTTCGTCCCTATATAGTTTGAACGTTCTAATACCTTTCATACTAGATCCAGATGTATTAGCGGATATAGCTAGATCATATTTCTTTAAAATGGGGTGTTTCTTTTTCTTTTTGTGCCTCTTAGTGGAAAAAGTTGTAAGCCCAAATCTTTTTAAACCTCTTGTTACACACTCACATAAAAACCTCCCTTTTCCCACAAAGAAGCTAGTTAAGAGGCTAATATGGTAGCAACAAAAAAATAAACAAGCCCTTAGTCTATTTCATTCTCCATCAAAAAATGTAGGGTTTTGATTTTACAAACACACAGTCAAACAAATCATAAAATCGAATTAAAAAACATTCAATGTTAATTTTCACCATAAATTTTCGTCATTGAATTGATCATAACTTTTCCATAACGGGGATCAATTTTAATCTTTTTGTTAGACGTTAGGTTCGAAATTATTAATCCATCCGTCTTATAATTATATTTCATCGTACGTGATTTAATAAAAAATTATTATTTCAGTTTTCTATTTTACTTTTTACACAATGACATTTAACTAATTAATTTTCAATTTTTTTATTTTTTGTAATAATACTTTTAAGTGAAGGTAATATAATAAACTTAATTTATATTTCTTATATATTTTTAAAAATGAAATATTAATTTGGGACGTTTAAAAATATTATACTCAATTATAATTTCAGGAAGAGTAATATAGAATAATTAGTTAGATAAGAATGATAATCTAATCTAGAGGACGAAATTTAGGTTATTGATGACAAGTATCATGTTGATGCTAACGAAAATAAAAGGAAATGATATATTCTTCTACTAATTTTCCAAGTTATATATCTTCTAATGTCACATGTCATTCATATCGCGATTTATATAAATAAGACCTTTTGCACATTTGGTAGATGATTGATAACTAAATGGTAAAAAGATGAGTAAGAAGAGACTATAGCACTTCTCAAAGAAAAACGTTATTTTCTGATAATTGTTTTATGTGAAACTAACTAAAAAAAATTTTTGGACAAAAACCGGTATCATTATAATGTATAAGACAAATGAACGTCATTGTATACGACCTCTATTGCTTGTAGCTATCCTTTTAGATTATTATGTTGTACTTGTTTAATGGAAATATAAAGATTGATAATTGAAGTGAGTGGATAAATTATTTGGAAATTGAAAACTAGAAATAAGAAGTTGATTTGGGAGGTTCTTGAAATGATTAGAAAGAGTCCAAGACAGCCGCCCCACCAACCATTCTTAGCTTAAAAATAAATTTTGTACTCATATAATTTTAGGAACAAAATAGCAAATTTTATAAAAATGTTTAGTTTGAATTTGTCTAAAGATTCGAAACCAAATCATAAAATTGCAAGCGTGATTCTTTTTTCTTCTATGAATACATTATTAGTTTTATCCACAATATAGATTCAAACTTTTTGCATCTAGTTTACTTTAGCTTCTGATTTCAGTTGTATCTCTTCAACAATCACATGTACATGAGTGCAACACTTAATCCTTTATGGCTATGTTTGACAATAAGTATTTAAAAGCGTTTAGTAACACTAAGCGACAAATGATAAACATTTTAAAAAGTTTATTTAGCTATAAAGCAACAAGAGAAACATATTGTGAAACAGGTTCTATTTGAAATGCTTTTTAAACGACCATTATGAAACTGCTCCAAAAACTATGTTTTTAAATTACTCATATAAAGTTCAGTTTTATTTTAATTTATTATGTATATGTGTTTTTTTTGCAATTTTATATTTTATAAAATTAGAAGTACAACTGCCTTATCAAACATATTTTCTAAATAATTATTGCTTACTTCTTATTGCTATTACTACTGCTACGTATCGCTAAACATAACCATAAAGTCGTGACCTTTGCTAAAACAAGCTGAATGCTTGCGTTATGCGACAATATTGAAAAGAAGAAACGAAACAAAGTGGTAATAAATGATAAATATTAGAAAAGAGAAACGAAACAAGATGGTAATAAATGGTAAATATTAAAAAGGAGAAATGAAACAAGATAGTAATAAATGGTAAATATTAGAAAGGAGAAACGAAACAAGATGATAATAAATAATAAATATTAAAAAGGATAAACGAAACAAGTTGGTAATAAATGGTAATTATTAAAAAAGAGAGACGAAACAAGGTGGTAAAAAATGATAAATATTGAAAACGAGAAACGAAACAAGGTGATAATAAATGATAAATATTAAAATGCAAAAACGAAACAAGGTGAAATAGTAAATATTGTATAGGAGAAACGAAACAAGATGGTAATAAATGGTAAATATTAAAAAAGAGAAATCAACAAGACGGTAATAAATGATAAATATCAAAAAGGAGAAACGAAACAAAGTGGTAATAAATAGTAAATATTGAATAGAAGAAATGAAACATAATGATAATATATGATAAATATTAGAAAGGAGAAATAAAACATGATGATAATAAATACTAATAAATATTAAAATAGAGAAACGAAACAAGACGATAATAAATGGTGAATATCAAAAAGAAGAAAACAATTAGATTAATAACTTCAACATAAAAACTCTCTTTAAGACTCTTCACCTCGAAGCAACTTCTTCACCTCCACATAAGCCTATAAGAGCCGCCGTCTTTTTGTGAAGCTTACTCCTTTCAGTGGGTATTGTGTAGTTCAATATACTTACCTTAATCTCTTTAACTTTCATCTATTCCATAAAGTCTTGTTGATTTTACTTCTATTAAACTTGTTCAAAGTGTGGCTGATCAAAATCCACAACTTCGTCTCATCGGTAAGATTCTTTCGAATCACCGTAATTTAGGAAAAGCAGGGGTTATCTCAATCATTAAAGGGGCTTGGCGCACTCGAAAACCTTTCACTATCCACCCCTAGGAGCATAATCTTTTCTTATTTGTGTTCAAAAATAAAAGTGATGTACGTGCAAAACATTATTGCGGAATCTTCTTGGTCGATTACGGGTTTCTATCTAGCTCTTGCGCTATGGAATCCAAATCTCACTTTGATTAAAATTGAATTTAATCGAGGTATGTTCTGAGTACATGCCCATGGTCTTCTGTTTGACAAAATGACAAAGGATTATGCTATAGAACTGGCGTCAAAAATTGGATTTATGGTTGAGCTAGACTGTGTTGGTGGAGGTCTTCAGTTAAGTAGACCTTTTTTGCGTTTTCGGGTCGCGGTCGATTTGAATTCTCCTTTGTGTCCAGGCTTTGAACTTCCCCGCTATGGATTGAAACCACTCTTTATCTCATTCAAATATGAGAGACTCTCTAATTTTTGTTATGCTTGCGGTCGTTTAGGACATGATGGTCAGACATGTACATACCTAAAGATCCGATATTCTCAAAAAGGATTATTGACGAAATGCGTGCGAACCAAGTAAAGCGTATATCTTTGCCTCCCCAAGTTTCGGGAAATGATCATTCGAGCTCACCACCAGCTCCAAAAACAAGAGAAATTTTCACGAAAGCATAGGGTCAAAGCTCAAGCCATCATAATTTGTCCAATGGTCAATCATCCGCATCAGGTGTGACTAGCATTTTAAGTACTTCACCCGAGTCTGCAACCACTATTGTGAACCCATATTCAACCAAATTACACCAAACATCTAATGCTTTCTCAAAGAAGGACCAAATCATATCTACCACTACAACACATGTAAGCCACTCTATACAGTTTACCCAACCGCACATCTCAAGCTTCGTAAGTAATCCCCTCACGCGAGTAATTTTTTTTGCCCTCGAGAAGCCAATAGAGAAAAGGTGCCTAATGAACCCATCTATTTTGTCACTCCCCATTTGAGAGCCCAGACACAAGCGCTGTAAGACCTGCGGACACCACCAATCAAAACAATATGTGAAACGAAAACACGGGACCTCAACTGATTACACATATCCTACCAAAAGACCTAAACTCGCTAAACATACTCAGCCACTATTATTAACAAAACCCCAACAATTGACAAACAGTCAGCAGGTGTCGCGACGTATTGTGAATAGAAAGGCAAGAGAGGGCAATACAGTTATAATGAAATTGGCTTATAATATCTCGAACGATGAGACTAATGCTCCAGTTAAAAGCACTTTCAACGATCTACCATGTGTTGAATCAGTGGGTGTGGTGGTTGCCCTGGACCAACCACCCACAAAATGTTAGTGTTATCATGGAACTGTCAGGGAGTTGGACAACACCTGATGGTTTCAAACTTGCGAGAACTTTGTAGAGGTCATCGTCCGGATATTGTTTTCTTAATGAAAACAATAAATAGCGAGAAAAAGTTAGAATTAATTCGTCGTTCTACTTATTTCGACGGCCATTTTTATGTAAACCCTGTTGGTTCTTCACGTGGTTTGGCGTTGTGGTGGCGCGCTCCTCTTTCTGTTCATGTCTTAGATAGTGACAAGAACCAGATTTGTTGAAGGGGCTAGCTCATCTCCTTGCATTTCTTTTTGTTTTTGTTTTATCTATGGACCACACTTAAAAGATGTTCGCACAAGGATATGGGAACCATCATTCGTCAAACGCGGTTGTCTAATTTTCCATTCTTGGTAATGGGATATTTTAATCTTATTTGGAGTGATAATGATAAACAGTGAGGTTCTAGTAAAATTTCTCAACGTGTTAAAGAATTTCAACAGTTTATGTTTGATGCAAAGTTGTTTGAAATTTCCTCCAAGGGTCTAACGTATACGTAAGATGATAAAAGATCTTGTGGAGCCAATGTTCAGGAGCGAATTGATCGTGTTTTAGGTAATGATTTAAATCTTGAGGGTTTTCATTATCAATCACTGACCCATCTCCCACTCATCTGCAATGATCACTCTCCTATACTATATCAAACCTGCTCTTCGCCAAAGAAACGCCGCAGGAAGTTTAAATTTGAATCAATGTGGACTCTCGAAAATTCGTGTGAAGATGTTATAAGGGATTTATGGTGCAACTCCAACACAAATGATGACATGGAAAGTCTTAGATAACAACTCACTTCGTGTGCAGGTGGTATCGGTTCTTGAAGTCGTAACCACTTTGGTAATAATAAAAAGATAATTGCAGAAATCACAGGCGAATTAGCTCATCTACAATCTTTTCCGCCTTCAATTGAGAATGGGTCCAGACATTGTCTTCTACTTTCAAGGATGGATGAAGCATGGTTGTAGGAAGAGATGTTTTGGCATCAATGATCAAGGGTTAATTGGATAAAATATGGTGATCAAAACACTCGATTTTTCCATATGTCAACAATTCACCGTAGCCAACAAAATAGAATCTCAAGGCTAAAGAATGAGCAAGGGCATTGGGTTGATAGTTCTACTCAACTTCATAAGTTGGTTCTCGACCATTTCACTAAAATTTACTCAACATTAAGAAATAGGAATTTCATTGATGTTTTGCATACACTCAACATGGCCATGCAACTTGAATCCTCAATCCTTCAAGTCGAGATAGATAAAGCAGTTAAAGATTTAGGTGGTTATAAAACTCCTGGTGAAGATGGATTTCTAGGTATATTTTTTCAAAAGTATTGGCACATTGTTGGTACTATGGTTAGTAAGGCTATACGACAGTTTTTTGATCATGGCATCATGCCTCAATCTTTGAATAAAACACTAGTAGTATTACTTCCAAAGGTCCCTTCTCCAGAGACTATTGGCCAATTCCGCTCGATTAGTCTTTGTAATTTTGTTTATCGCAATCAAAAGTTATGGCGAACCGTTTGAAGCCATTTATGTGTCGTATCATGTCTCCGCAACAATATGCATTATCCCGGGTAGGCTCATTCAAGATTGCACGATTGTTGCTAACGAGGCATTTCATTACATACGCAATAAGAAGAAAGGTGAACAAAAGGTTATGGCTCTAAAGCTTGATCTTAATAAATCTTTTGATAGAGTTGAATGGGACTTTTTAATGGCAACATGTCACAAATAATTAGGCTTCAGAATAAATGATGCAATTGAGTTTTAGCGTGCCTATCATCTTATGAAATGGAATTTCTGATTAACGGGGAATCTA
Organism: Glebionis coronaria; assembly: GCA_025667525.1. NCBI lineage: Eukaryota > Viridiplantae > Streptophyta > Magnoliopsida > Asterales > Asteraceae > Glebionis > Glebionis coronaria. The sequence continues at coordinate 107,016,115 of CM046877.1, forward strand.
TTGGTACGATCAAGCCTTCGAGAGGAATCCTTTAAGGAGATTGTTAGGACCATTGGAATAGTTATTTGTAATAGGTAGACTAGGAGGTATGTAGTTCCTCCTGGTCATAGTAGTAGTAGGAACAAGTCGTGCTCCTGGTCTTATAGAAAGTCAAACTTTATTATTTAGTTATTATTCTGTTAGGATATGCATGAGATATGTTAGGAAATAATATGCATATCAGTTTTACACGTTTTGGTTAATGATGTATTAGAGTTTCCTTGTAGTATAAAGGGAACCTTAGGCAGAAGGGTTTGAGAGACCTTCATCAAATATACTTCTAGTTCTTATTAATATTAGAAATCCTTAGAAAAGGATCAAGTCGTTATAGTTATTTTGTTCTTCTTATTCATAGTATTTGTATTCTGCACTTATACTGTGTGATTTGTATAGAGTCTCTCTGTGAATAGACTTGTGATTACAGAAGTCGTTCACCGTTCCTGACAGGCTACAAGATCCACATCTAGTGGACCCAACAAGTGGTATCAGAGCCTGGGAGAGTCTCTGTAACAAAAAGAATCAATTTTTCTCATTACTAGCATTTTTGTTTAATTATGTTTGCCTCAAGTTCTACTCAAACAGGAGAAGATAGTACCCCTAAAACTCAGCAACCTCAGCAGATCATTGCTACGATTTCCAACACAAATGGTAAGTTTCCTCTTCTGAAAAAGGACGAGTATGATAGTTGGGCGATGAAGATGGAATGTTGGATCACCAACACTGATCAAGACCCTTGGAAGATTATTCTGAATGGAAACAGCAGGAAGTTGACTGGAAGAGACAAGAATGGTAATATTACTCTTCTTGACCCTAAAACTCATGAATAAATCATAGTTGTTTAGAAGGAGATCAAAGCAAAAACTATTTTGCTTCAGTCTCTTCCTGATGATCACATGGGTGACTTCTATCATCTGGATGATTCTAGAGAAATCTGGAATGGAATAAAAGCAAGGTTTGGTGGGAATGAGGAGTCAAAGAAAATGCGAAGATCCATGCTGAGAGATGAATTCACAGACTTCAAGATCTCAGAAACTGAAGGTATCCATCAAGGGTATGACAGGTTCCAAAAGATACTGAGCCAGTTGAATCAACTTCGGTCGAAACCTGACGATGGTGATATCAATACAAGGTTTCTTAGAGCCTTATCCTACTCATGGAATTAGGTGGTAATCTCTCTCAAAGCAAAAGGTGGGCTTGACTATCTTAATTTTGATGATTTGTTTCATAAGCTCAAAACCTTTGAGCCTCATGTGAGGGGATACTCAAGTGATTATTTTCCTACTCCTGCTAACTCTGCCTTTGTGAGTTTTATGGGATCCAGTCCCATGTCTTATGCTAGTAGCCCAAGCAATACCGTGTCTTCTCAACATACTTTTCAGCATACTTCTACTCCTGAACCAAAAGCAAGTCTGGTAGCATGGTAGAAGCTGTTCTTCACTCTTTTGTTGCGGACGTTGAAGCTCAACAGCAACTTGCTTTTGATGACTTCAAACAGGTTGATAAACTTGACCTGGATGAAATGGATCTTAAATGGCAGATGGCCATGCTCACTCTTAGGGTTCACAAGTTTGAGAAGAAAGTCGGTCGAAAATTTAATTATAACCCAAGAGAGCCAGCCAAGTTTGACAGAAGCAAGGTTTGATGCTATAACTGCCAGTAGCAAGGTCACTTTTCAAGGGAATGCCCTAACAAGCATGACCAGGAGAAGAGCAGATATTCAACTTTTAAGATTCAGGAGGTGAAGGATGATAAGAAGGCGTTGGTGTCTGTTGACTCTATGGTCAACTGGAATGATCATCAGAATGCTACCCTGGAAACAGCTGAGCCTTCTACTGATGTGTTTGCAATGATTGTTAGGACCATTGGAATAGTTATTTTTAATAGGTAGACTAGGAGGTATGTAGTTCCTCCTGGTCATAGTAGTAGTAGGAGCAAGTCGTGCTCCTGGTCTTATAGAAAGTCAAACTTTATTTTTTAGTTATTATTCTGTTAGGATATGCATGAGATATGTTAGGAAAGGATATGCATATCAGTTTTACACGTTTTGGTTAATGATGTATTAGGGTTTCCTTGTAGTATAAAAGGAACCTTAGGCAGAAGGGTTTGAGAGACCTTCATCAAATATAATTCTAGTTCTTATTAATATTAGAAATCCTTAGAAAAGGATCAAGTCGTTATAGTTATTCTGTTCTTCTTATTCATAGTATTTGTATTCTACACTTATACTGTGTGATTTGTATAGAGTCTCTCTGTGAATAGACTTGTGATTACAGAAGTCGTTCATCGTTCCTGACAGGCTGCAAGATCCACATCTAGTGGACCCAACAGAGATCACATGTCACCATTCTTGTTTATCATTGTCGCTGATGTTCTATCCCACATGATAAACAATGCCATTTATCACTTTGTTCTTACAGATACAAAGATGGCTAGAAACTCTCCGGTCATATCTCATATTGTCTTCGCTGACGACTCCTTATTCTTCCTAAAACCTAAGGCTACCGAGTGTGATTTTTTGCTCGACCTCATTAATCGTTATTGTGTTGCTTCTAGCCATTTTATAAACTTTATGAAGTCTGAACTCATGTTTTCTCCTAACACTCCATTTGTTGAGCAAAAAGAATTATGTCATCGTCTTGGTGTTAAGTTAATAGGACATCACTCACGCTATCTTGGTTTCTCATCTATAAATGGACAAAAAAAAGGAACATTGTTCTCCTTTATAATGGAAAAGGTCTTACAAAAAATGCAAGGATAGAAATAGAAGCTTCTTTCACAAACAGGGCACGATATATTAATAAAATCTGTAATCCAAGCCATCCATTCATATGTTATGCAGTGTATGTGTTGCCTATGGGTTTCGTTTAGAAAATGCTAGTTAACATTAAGAGATTTTTCTGGAGCGGGATGCACATGAACGACATATCCACTGGTTAAAGTGGGATCATATTTCTCGCGCTAAAGATTGGGGTGGTATTGGTTTTCGAGATCTCTCATGTTTTAACTTAGCTCTTCTTGCTAAACAGGGTTGGAGACTTGTTATTAATCTATCTTCCTTTTGGGTCGTGTTTTAAAAGGAATTTACTTCCCACGCTGAAATTTTTTAAACGCCACTACGGGTTCACACCCTTCATGGCTTTGGCAAAGATTACTTCAAGGGAGATATATAATACTTCATGGTTTGCGTTGGCAGCTTGGCAATGCTTCAAATATTTATTTTTGGATGCACAAATGTGTCCTATACTCAAAAGACTTCTACATTCAATATCCACGTGGTCCCTTTTCTTCCAACACCTTAGTCTCTGACTTTATCATTAACGATGCTTAGGGTATACCAAAGCTTCAGCAAGCTCTTCTTCCACAAGAGGTCGAATTAATTTCACAGATTCCTATATCTAATACCCGATCCATGGATAAGATAATTTGGCATTATGACCCTAAAGGAAACTACACTGTTAAATCAGGGTACTGCCAAGCGCTTCTTCAACGTGACGTTTCCTTAATTGATCAGGCTTCTTCATCATTGACGCCAAGCAAAAGTTTCTGGAAGGAAATTTGGAATCTAAAGACATTGCCAAAAATCAAATATTTTTTGTGGAAAGCTTGCTCAAATGCTCATGCTACTCAAGGGAATCTCTCACGAAGAGGTGGTAATTGCTCTCCTATATGTCTTATCTGCTTTAAAGAGATCAAAATGGTTGAGCATATGTTGTTTGAATGTCATCGGACAAAGGTTGTGTGGTTTGGTTCTGCCTTTTCTCTTCTCCAAGACAACATGAGTGGCCCTACCGTTTCACGTGTACACGATCTTTTAGATATGGTGCCTTTTACCTCAGAACACATAAAATTACACACCTCGTTGGCTAATATTGCATGGCAGATATGGAAGTCTCAAAATGAATGCAATTTTAACGATATTAAACCTTGTCCATCGCGCACTTTATTATCGTTTCATATTATTGACCGCGATCTGAGTTCACTATATCCGTCATCGATTCCGACATCTCCTGTTTCGGTTGTAAGCGAGCCTCAAGAGAGTTCACCTCGGTGGATCCACCCACCGATAATCGCGTGAAGCTTAATTCTGATGCGGCTTATAAATCAAACAGAGCATCTTCAAGTATTATTGTTCGGGACTTCACAGTATCTAGTATTATGTGTTCGAGTGAAATCCTTTCTGCCTCTTCCCCTCTCATGGCAGAGCTTTATGCCATCTGTAGTGCTTGTTGTGTAGGTGTTTATTATGGTTGGCAGAATACTTTGGTTGAATCAGACTTTAAAGAAGCCATTTCACTTGTTTGCGCACACACTCATCCTCCTTGGTCCGTGTCTGCTATCGTGGTGGACATCAAAGTGTGGGCATCTTAGCTAGGTATCTCTTTTTCATGGGTGAAGCACGACTGCAATTAAGTGGCTCATCAGGTTGGTAAAATAGCTTTTAGATCTCATGGAAAATTTGTATAGAATCTTATCTTTCCCGATATAATTACCTCAATTACGAGAAGTAATATGTTATAAAAAAATTTACGGGCTTTGTCCCTCCTCTTGCTAAAAAAGATGAAACGAAAGAAGGTGATAATAACCGATAAATATTAGTAAAGAGAAACGAAATAAAGCAAAGCGATAATAAATGATGAATATCGAAAAAAAGAAACGAAACAAAGCGATAATAAATGTTGCAACATGTTTCATTCAATGAAGCAACACTTCATTCCTCGTCATCTTAACATTCTCGACCGTCAATATTTCGAAACGTATTGATCACTCTAAAATCCGAAATTATCATACTAAAGAGCACAACATTTTAATATGCATTAACATGTTCCGTAACTTAAAGTTTTTCATTATAGTAATTTAATGTTCTTCAAATAGTTATTGGTTACAACAATAATTTTAAATGATTCAATTATTTATGACATACTTAAGTTTACATTTATTATTAATACATTATTGAGATTATCTTATATTATACTCATAAAAAATATTTTCATTTGATTTTATAAAAGAAAATTATGTACTGTCTATAAACTATAATAAACTACTAACATGGATCATGATTAAGTGATTTAAGTCTTGAAAGAGAAAGCTTTTTTTAAAGTTTGTGATGTAACCATAAAACCTCTATATTCTAACTACTAAATATAAAAAACCATTACTTAAATAAACATAAAATCATAAGTAACACTCAAAATAAGAACACTTGATCCATTTGGCTTTGTGGTGTATTTTACGCGCACGAAGTCAGAACGAAATATGATCGAATGAATAAATTTTTTTTTGAACTGTGATATAGCATATGTAAAAAGTGAATTAAAATTAAAGGTAGAAATATATTCGGATCGACTGTATGCATTTAAGATGTATTGAAAAAAAATAGATGTTTTCTTAATAAATTATCGCTATGCAATATAAATTCATAGATGTCACGGGCACCCACGAGAACCTATGACACTATAATTAAATGTAATATGAGAGGTTTTCTGTTAAAAAAACATTAAGATTGAGACAAATAACATAGTTGGATTAGAACAAATTTGGACCTTCCAATGTGGAAATCCTAATTAGGCAACAATGCATGCTTGTTTTCAGTTGTGTGGTATTCATCATTGACTTGATGAAGTCAAGAATGCAATTAGCAATGAAAGTTACATTCTTATAATGGGATAACATATTTATAAGTTATAACCAAAGATAATAATCATGGTATGTCTTTCGGTCAACCGTACATAATATACTCAAATAATACATATATGATATATGTCATGCATAGATCTAGATCTGGATAAACATATCTAGAAGCTTAGAACACAGTTTTCCCATTAACATTATAAATCATGTTTGGTAGGTTTTCCATGCATGAACTTTATTTCTGGTTGGGCCATTTTACATGAATTGGGCCTAAGTCTAATTTTGACAAGGCCTTTTTAATTGGTTTGATACGTGTGTACAAGTAGGGGTGTCAAAAAAGTTGACCCGACCCGAACCCGAATAATCATATTCGGGTCGGGTCATTCGGGTCCAAAAGCGTATTCGGGTCAATTCGGGTTGACCCGAATTGACCCGAGTTTTAATTAGGCTCGGGTTCGGGTTATATATTTTTACCCTTTACCCGACTTGACCCGACCCGAGTTGACCCGAACCCGACTAACCCGACTTGACCCGACTAAAATTAGACTTTTTACATTGTTTTAGTACAAAATTAGGCCACTTTTTACACTTTTTCCTCAAACTCGGGTTGACCCGAACCCGAGTTGACCCGACCCGAGTTGACCCGACCCGAATTGACCCGAACCCGAGTGACCTGAGTTCTAATTAGGCTCGGGTTCGGGTTATATATTTTTTACCCTGACCCGACTTGACCCGACCCAAGTTGACCCGAATCCGACCGGGTCAACCCGAATCACACCCCTATGTACAAGTATTGCCGCGCTGGATTAGCATTAACCATCAAGTATTTATAAGCTGTGAATGTGGAACGTTGTCATTTTTAATGTTCGTTTGCTTGCAAGCAACAAGTAGCTTTTTTTACCTTTTCTAATTGTTTGTTTTTCAACGTTCCATGAAGTAGCATTTAAGGACGTTGATTATCTAGGAGTTGTTTTATAGGAGTACATTATGATTACACCTACTGCTAGGGGTGTCAAAAAAGTTGACCCGACCTGAACCCGACCCGACCCGAACCCGAATAATCATATTCGGGTCGGGTCATTCGGGTCCAAAAGCGTATTCGGGTCAATTCGGGTTGACCCGAATTGACCCGAGTTTTAATTAGGCTCGGGTTCGGGTTATATATTTTTACCCTTGACCCGAGTTGACCCGACCCGAGTTGACCCGAACCCGACTAACCCGACTTGACCCGACTAAAATTAGACTTTTTACATTGTTTTAGTACAAAATTAGGCCACTTTTTACACTTTTTCCTCAAACTCGGGTTGACCCGAACCCGAGTTGACCCGACCCGAGTTGACCCGACCCGAATTGACTCGAACCCGAGTGACCTGAGTTCTAATTAGGCTCGGGTTCGGGTTATATATTTTTTACCCTGACCCGACTTGACCCGACCCGAGTTGACCCGAACCCGACCGGGTCAACCCGAATCACACCCCTACCTACTGCTAGGTACCAAACATATTTTTAGAAAAAACACTGGTATTGATCACAACTACCGTTGGCTAGGTGCTACTGTTGTTCGCTGTTACTGCTAATTTTGTCAAACACAGCCATAGTCATATAGGTCTGTGAAAGGCCCAGAATAAACAGGAAACCTGTAAGTGTAACTCAAGTTACTCAACGTTTCAAAAATTGCAGAATAGACTGAAATTGTCTGGGATGTTCATGCTGGCATATCTATTCATGTAGAGAGCAGGGTTTGCCATGAATGATCTCTTTGAGTGACGCGTTTCATATACTTTTGGCCTATCTGAGACTATTATGTTTGTACTTTCAGACAGTGATGGTTTGCGCCAAAATATATGAACATTTAAATTGCAGTTTACGCGAAGTTATAAAGAAAAGCAACAATAACATCAAAATCACAAATGATATATAAAAATCATGAAAAAGTTAGACAACAGATATTGTTGATCGAAAGTATCAACTACAACAACTACTACAAGTTAATGTATAGAATCATGAGATGATGCCATCAACTAAAACTTGCTATTTTGCATAGTTGATTCTGATTGTGATCAATATTTGACTAGTGAATGTCAAAACTTAAGATATCTAATTTTGGCATTTTGCATTGCTAATTTGAAGCCCAATAGTATCTCTAAAACAAAAATACACAAATCTATATTTAACCAGCCTTATACATCATACTGCCATTGTTGCATTGAAGGTCAATAAATCTTAAAGTATCAATGACTGAAGGGATTCGGACGCTGGAAAACACGCCCACATGGGCTGTGGCTGCTGTATGTTTAGTCCTCGTTGCCATATCGATTCTCATTGAACATGGTATTCACATGACCGGAAAGGTAAACATCGTCCGCTTTAATATAGTTACTGATGCAGTCATATTTGTCATAAAACACAAAAAACATTTAACCTTTTGTTCAATTTTCAGTGGTTGAAAAAGATGAATAAGAAGACACTATATGAAGCACTTGAAAAGATCAAATCAGAGCTTATGCTATTGGGGTTCATTTCATTGCTTTTAATAGTAGGGCAAGGGACCATAACTAATACTTGCATACCAAGATCCCTTGGAGATAAATGGCTTCCATGCAGTAAGAAATATATTGATGAAAGGGATGCTCATCATGATGAAAACGAAGCTGAAATTCATCGAAAACTTTTATCGTTCTTTGACTACAATGTGACAATGACTAGACGGGTTCTTTCTGGTGCTAGTTCTGATGATAAATGCCAAGCACAGGTGACTACATTTGAGAAAGATTTTAAGTTGGATACCCCTTCTAATAAGATCTTCATCTTTATTTGAAAAAAATCGGATGTTTTGTAGGGAAAGGTTCCACTTCTATCGAGTGAAGCCCTCCACGAGCTCCATGTATTTATATTTTCGTTGGCCGTCTTTCATGTAGTTTGTTCTATATGCACACTGGCTTTTGGAAGAGCCAAGGTACACTTTTCGGGACTTTTTTGTGCGTATATATGACTCGTTATGTATTTAAGTTAACTAATTGTCTGTGCAGATGAGAGGATGGAAAGAATGGGAAACGGAAACACAAACAATTGAATACCAATACAAACATGGTATGCTATTAAGCCTATCATTTTAATTGTTTGCCTCTTTTTAGTTAGTTTTCATGTGGCGTTGAAACCTTTTTCTTTGTTCTTGAAGACCCTGAGAGGTTTAGGCTTGCAAGAGATACTACTTTCGGTCAAAGACATTTAAGATTTTGGAGTCGTTCAATCATTCTCGTTTGGATGGTGCGTATACCTGAAACAAGCGTATTCAGAGTTCCACTTTAACTATAATTAATGTTTATATGATCTTTTGCAGGTAGGATTCATGAGACAGTTCTTTATGTCAGTTCCTAAAGTCGACTATATGACCCTTCGACATGGATTTATCATGGTAAAAACTAAAAACTGGTGACTTCGTGAAGGATTAGCGGATTTACACTACTTGAAAATAAGCTATGAATGACAATTGTCCTCTGTATTCAGGCACATTTGGCACCAAATAACCAAGCAAATTTCAATTTTCAAAAATATATAAACCGATCACTTGAAGAAGACTTCAAACTTGTCGTGGGAATTAGGTGATAATATCAGGCGCTCTTACAAATTAACGTTCTTGAAACTGGTTTTTACTTAGAGTTCTGAATGTTTAAATCTTCCCTACAGCCCATCAATCTGGTTTCTTGCAGTACTGTTTCTACTATTTAGCACCAACGGTAAGCAAATCTTTAACCTTTTAAAATCCCTTAAATTTCAGCACATAGAAACTTTTTAATTCTTATGTCACGGGCAGGTTGGAGATCTCATTTTTGGCTACCCTTTATCCCTTTGATAGTAAGCATTCATTTACAGTTTACTTGATTACTCAAGTTATTCAAAAAAGTGTTGAAAATGACTAATCCAATAATTGGTTTAATATGCTGCAGATTGTCCTCTTAGTTGGGACAAAACTACAAGTGATCATAACCAAGATGGGATTAATGATTCAAGAGAGAGGAGCAGTAGTCAAGGGTACCCCATTGGTTCAGCCCACCGACGATCTTTTTTGGTTTAAACGCCCTCAACTTCTCCTCTATCTCATTCACTTTGTCCTCTTTCAGGTTCGTATATGTATGAAAATGGGAGAATCAGGCGGGTGGGTTAATTAGGTAACAGATCAAAACGGGTCATTAGGAATTGTAATTTTAGACTTGTAATAACCTTTCGTTGTGCTTGTGCAGAACGCATTCCAGTTAGCTTTCTTTTCACTTTCAGCGGTAAAACCAAAAATTCGTCTGTTAAAAGTTTATTTTTCAAAGTTTACGTGCAAAGATCTGATTTTCTTTTCTACAAGTTCTGTTGGTTTTCAGTACGCATTTGGCTCAAAGTCATGCTTCCATAAAAACAAAGCAGACTTTATCATCAAGATTACAATGGGGTGAGTGCTTATATATGATTTTCTTATTAATTGGATTTCAAAACTGGTAGTACTGATATGATAAAGTCCACTGGTTATTGCAGTCTCTTCGTACTCGTACTGTGCAGCTATGTGACTTTACCGCTCTATGCTCTAGTTACACAAATGGGTTCAACCATGAAGCCCACCGTGTTTAATGATCGAGTGGTTAAGGCTCTGCGCAAATGGCACCAGAAGGCAAAGAAGCGAGTGAAACTAAACCAAAACTCCAACTCCACAACACCGTACTCTACTAGGTCGCTCACACCATCTCACTCATCTCACTGGACATCTAGCAATAGCACCAGTAACAACTCATCTAAGCGGACCCACGACTCAACTATTGAACCAGAGAGACCCATCTGTTTAATTCCCAGCGGTGTAGCTGGCGAAATTAACAATGATCCAGTGATGATAGATCAGCATGAAATTGACGTTTCATCGGCAGAATTCTCATTTGAAAACTATGCAAAGTTTTCAAATAACTGGACTTCCAGTGATCATTCTAAACAAGTAAATACGTAGCATGGATGAGCCAAAACAACCACGTTCTTTCGCTTGGTATACGTAGTTATACGAACACGGGTTCAACGGGCACGGGTTAAAACGAACATTGAGAAACGATTAAGGTTAAAATTTGCATCAAATGGCCGGATGTCAAAACGATAATTGGTCCATTTCGACCGTTTTTACGTTTTCGCACGTTTTTTTAGTATTCCTTAGTTCTTCTTTGTTTTCACATGTTTTTTTACGTTTTCACATGTTTTTGACGTCTTCACATGTTTTTTACGCTTACGCACGTGTATAAGGTTTTTGTCCGGGGTTTTTACCTTTTGGCATGGTTTTTTTTAACATATTCGCCCCTTTTTTTTACGTTTTGGCATGTTTTTTTATGATTTCCGCACGTTTTTAATGTATTCGTCTTTTTTGCGTCTCTTTTAGGTTTATTTGGTTTTTTTACGTTATCGCCGTTTTTCTACGTTATGGATTGGTTACGTTTTCGTTCAGTTTTTACGTCTTCATCCGTTTTTTACGTTTTCGTCTGGTTTTTTTTTGCTTTTGTATACAGAAAAGAAAACAAAGAAACGGAAAGAAAAAAGGATAAAAGCGTAAAAACCATAGGAAAAGGACGCAAAAGTAGAAGAACATAGAAAACGTAAAAAAAACTGACGAAAATGAAAAACCAGACAAAAACGTAAAAAAACTTTAAAAAAAACCCGGACGAAACCGTGAATGGACGAAGCCGTGAAAAGACGAACGAAATCATAAAAATGGAACGAGAACGTAAAAAACCAACCGAGAACATTAGAGAACATAAAAACGGACGAAAACTAAATAAAGAAGGAAAACGAACCGGGAAATATGTAAAAAAGCGAACGAAGAGGTAAAAAACTAAAGCCTAAAAAACGGACGAAATCATTAAAGACCGCACGATGTCAAAAAAACTGCCGAAAACGTAAAAACCGGAAGAAATCGTAAAAACGGACGAAATCGTGAAGAACGGACGTTAACGTAAAAAATGAAGAAAACGCAAAAATAAGCTAACACGAAGAAAAAAAGGCAAAAAAGATAAAAGAACGTGCTAAAAAAACATACAATAAAAAAGATCCAATTAGTAACCCATTCAATGTTTTACACATATGGCTATAAGCTCTCATTTAGTCTTTCACACATGCCCATAAGCGCATATTTAGTGTTTTACATAGCGCCTATTTAGTATTTTACATTTGCCGACAAAAGCTAATCATTCCCAAAAGACCTCATAACATACTATTTGAGCAAGATTTTTCATCTCCACTTTAGTTATTAAATGTTATTACGTTTAACGTAAATGATTGTGAATGATTAGAAAAAAGATGTTCTTTTTATCAGGTTAATTCCTTAGTGCATTGTGTTTTTTTCGGTCCTGAAAATTAGTTCTTATTCGAATAGACCCAACGCCAGAGCTAAAACCGAAATATATATTTGGTTCGATTCTCCGTTCCTACTTATTTGAGAACTCGGTTCTTGTATCTACCGGTTTTGATGCTCATCCCTAGTAAATAGGTGGGAGGAGGGATTGTAAACGCGGGAATGTATTAGGTTCTTTTATTGCATTTATTAGGATAAATTTGTCATTTTAATAAATAAAGGTACAATGAATCTATCTTAAAATAAACTTTTTTTTTGTTGGGAGACAGATAAAGTGAGACGGAGGAAGTACGAACAAGTTTTTAACCAAGTAATGGTCTTTACAAAACTTATTTACCATTATATAGTATGTTAAAAAATATTGACTAGTATATGATCTTTGTTCATCTTAAAACATCATTCGCTTATATGCTAATAATTACTAAAGGTAGACTACAATATCGAAAATATAATATAAGATTCAATTTGTTCTCAATCTAATCATTTCAATCCCATAAAGTCCTACTAAGATATCCAATTTAAATCATATATGTATTTGTTTGCTTTGTCGAACTGAGTCAATATGTATGATCAATTGTGAGGGGTTTTAGTCACTTTCAAAATTTTAACCAAGGCTATTTTATTATTTGAATTTAAAATAGTTTTATTTGTATTGCTTCTTTATTGGATTTTAGCTATTGAGAAACTCGTTATTTATAACCTGGATATATATGAATGATGTTTTCGTCGTTAATCTTTATTTTATTTACTTAATATTAGAGGTGAAAAGTCGAGCCGTTAGTGAAAAGCTCGTATTTCAGTTGGTCAAAAGCTCCAAAAAGATCGAGTCTAAGTTTACGTTTATTTAGTAACCGAGCTTGAGCTTCGTGTTATTAATAAACCTTCGAGATTAATTTCCTTCAACACGTTATATAAGTTAGTCAAACACGAGACGATTCAAGCAAAAACTTTGAAGCTCGAGCCTTTTATATATATACACGAGTCGAACTCGGTGTGTTTTCACCGTTAGTTAATATGAGTAATGACAATTATGCTCATTTAATTTGATATGTTATTATCAATTTATCTTAAGTTTAGAATTTTAATGTTGTTTCCAAGTTATTTATTAATACAAGAAATGAAGACGAAATGTGCAGTGGAGACCAACTGTAATGTTGTTGCCAAGTTATTTGTTGATACGAGAAATGAAGTCGAAATGTGCAATGGAGACGCGATGTCCAAGACTGTTAACTAATTCTTTTTGTAAAAAACATTCTACTAAAATTGATAAAACTGTGAGCAGTGGATACATGATATGTAATTGTAGATAGGAAGCACCATAAAATAGGAAATACTTTTGTAAACACTATAAATGGTAATTAAGTTTCTAAAACACCATTAGTTGGTAAAAAAAGGTCAAGTATGAACAAGTACACGAAAGCTTAAAATATTGTATGGACATTTGCATTAAGGGTAGTGGAGGTGGCAAATCATGTCCATATGCTTAAATTTGGGGTATCTGAACCCTTTTTTGAACAAATGGATTAAATGGGTATTAAGTTTTATTTTAGTTGGACTACTTGGACAACATAAAAGCATTAGGTTGGACAAATGGGTATTACGGACATATGTGATGGTTATTTTTTTCCAATTAGTTAATCTTGAATCTATTTGTTTATCCTTTAATATTGTCCATTTGACCCAAGTCTATTTGGTCCCATGTCTATTTGGTCCAAGTCCATTTAGTTCAAATATTAAAAATTACACATTTAATCCGCGTCCATGGACCAACGTCTATTTAACCCACTGCCCATACCCGTCCAGTCCACCCATTTAGCCAGCCTAAAGGGAAGTGATATAGATATTTCCATTTAAAATTAGATACCAAATATAGATTTACATAAAATTCTATTCGTTTAAAAAAAGTCGGTCAAAAAAGTCGGTGTTTTTTGTTTAAAGGAATGTCGGTCAACTCGCTATATATACACCAGCGATGTACATCGTTTTATTCATCTTTAACTCTTCTCACCATGAAGAAATCGAAATCTACTAAATTCATTATTGGAGATGGGTTGCGAACTACATACGTTGATGGGACGCTTGTTGTTACCACCACGGACGAAAAACCTCAGTTGCATATGACGGCAAGATCAAAGTGTGAGAACCCGTACTTTCCCAGCATTATTTTTATTATTTTTATTCGTGCTTCTTGAATTTTCCAACGTATTATATTTTCTTGTATTGCTATATATAAATCCTGAGATTTTTAAATTATACTTTTTAAGTATTTTTCTGATCATCGATAAATACTTTGCATGGAATTATAAAATTCTTATTTTATTTTTCTATATTTAATTTAAATCAAAGTTTTTGATTTAAAATCACCCGCGTGCGTTTTACAACGAGTTTATTCATAATCAATGTACAACGAGAATTCATAGTGATCGCGATACCGACGGATGCCAAAAATTTTACGTTTATTTATCGATTGTTTCGATAATTAATATTTTCGACGATTTCGTTTTAATTATGTATTAAGTCGTGTCGGGAAATCATATAATCATTTTTATGATGCATTGTAACTTTTGAAAAGTATTTTTACGAAACCCGAGCCCCGTAAATATTTTCAATATTTACCAATAACCATTTTTTACCCTTTAAAACTATTAATTGTTTTTAAGTCCACAAGTTTCAAACCTGGCAACATTGGTCCCTCCACTTAAACTACCATATATAAAGCATTTTCTTCCATTTACTCACACACAACTCATAACTTTATAAAAAAAATGCATTCTCTCCCACCCCCTTGTTCTTGCCGTGACATCTCAACCAAAAACACCCTCAATCATCAATTTTCAACATGAATCTCTTAAAACAAAAATTAGACCCATGTTAGAAATCATCTTGTGATCCTTTTGGTATCAATTTCTCATACATGCATCAAGTTTTATTAAACTTATAATTTCATGGTTGTATGATGTTTTAATCATCATGCAGTGTTGTTTTTGGTAAGATTATGTTGTTTTGATCATGAAAAGTCTTGTTTTTAATCTTTGATTTTTGTTAGATTTTACATACAAGTGTTTTTAGGAGTGTTTGGTTGATGGGAATGATATTAGAGTCATTCTATAGGTATGGAAATGATTGGTTTTGGTTGAAAAATGGATTTGACTTGTTTTCTAAAAGGCTATTTTGGGACAGCAGGTCCTTCTCAGAATTTTCGTGGGTTTAAGGTCTGAGAAAGGCTAAGATTATTTTATATTGTTATATAGTTTTGCAAGACGCTCGTTTTGGTATAAGATAGAGCTTCTAAGTCATTACGAGTCAAAAGTTATGCTAGTTTTAGTTTTCGTGTACCGGGAGACGCAAGTCGGCACAATCCGAAATTGTGGCTAATTTTGGGTCGACTCGGGGACTTTAGGCTTGGTTAGATAGTTGATACTACTGGATTTCAAAGTTTACAAACTTAGTTTGATGAGTCTAGTAGTGGTTTCAAAAGACGGATTGTCGAATTAGCACTTTTAAAGTGGTCCAAACGGTTTTACAAAACAAGTATACAAATCTGTCCTAAATTTGGAGTCGAGAAAAGTGCCGAGCTGATGGATTTTAAAGTTTCAACTTTTGCTCAAATTTTGGTGAGGTCTTATACAGGTTATAAGTGACCTTGACACAAATTTTCATGTAAAACGGACAAGTCTAGATAGGGTAGATCGGCGTGTACATTCGGGGTGTACTTGCTGATTTTATTTTGGACACGTAGTTCGATGTTTGTGTTGCGTGAGTTTGAGTATTCAGCATCGGACATGATGACTTATTCAAGTTTTTAGTCATTATATAAATGACTTAGCTACTGGTCCAAGTAAGGTTAAAGGATAGTTTGACTTGCGTTGACTTGGCGTCGTATAACGGGTCATTTTCAAGTGTTCAAGTGTTTTAACGTGTAACGTTGGATAAATGTATTCATTTGATTCGTGTCAATGGTTTTGAAACGTGTATACTTTAAAAACATTTGAGTCATATTATATTTGGTACATATCGATATTCGAGTTCGAGTCTTAACGCGTGCGTTATTTTGATAGGTTGCTGTTTTCGTGTTTCCCTGGGCATCCATATCATCGGTGATCGTCTACCACTACCGTTTCTACTCAGTTGCTGTGTACTGTGATTGACTTACCTCGTGGCTAAGGTGAGTTCATAGCCCCTTTTTACTTGTACATGGTTTCTAAACACGGGGTGAGATTTTACATGGTGGACACAACCAAATATAAAACTGTATTGCTATGCATAACTTGTATGCTATCCAGAACGTGTATGCTTTACAGATGATTTCAATGGTATTATTGCTTTTAGACGTTAGCCTTGAGTTTCCTCTCCTATCATGAACCGTTAATTGTCCCGTATGCTTTGCGCTAAGCGCGAATGTTGTGGGTGGATCTATCGGGATTCACAATCCCCATCCTGATTACCTTGACGCACTAATATTCGTTTATACTTGAGTATTTAGGCTGAATACTCCCTCGAGGAACTTATGTTTGAGTTAAGCTTCGGTTCATGAGACTAAATAGCAATAATATGCATCGTGACTATGAACAATGTACATAGTTAACCCCCCCCCCATTACGTGTTTTACAAATTCTATTGTGTTCCACACGTTTACTGCTAAACCTATGAATATCACTCAACTTTATGTTGACGATTTTACATGTTTAATCTCAGGTATTATTATTTAGCTTTGCTTGGATGGGAGCCCGCAGGAGATTATCGCAGCTTGGAAATTTCTGTGATGCTTTAAAAAGACTGTTTTTAGTAAAAACTGTCAGGAGTTTATTCTATCTTTTGGGCAACTTTATGTTATAAATTGAGACGAAATAATATAATTTTCCGCTTCTAAAACTCTGGGACCCATGTTTAAAAACTCTGACCTTTTATGATGTAATGTACATGTTTTTATTTCGTCAGCTTTGTATGAACTGTAATTCATTGTTTCTTGTACTATGACGTGTTACCCCCTCGTTGCCTAATTGTTCCATGTTAGATTTTGGGCGTCTCACAGATTGGTATCAGAGCGATGGTTATAGAGAACTGATTCGTTTTCAAAAAAACTTAGTCTATAATTGAAAGTTCAAATATTTTATTGTTTCTAAGTGTCAAACACAGAATCTGTCAATATTGTTCGATATCTGCGCGGGTAACTCTCTAATTCTTATTATTTACTTTTAATTATCGTTGTAGTATTTCATCTCTTTATTTCATGTTGAAATATTACATTACCCTAATGACGATAATTACTATGACTTTTCAAAGCCTTTGTACTTCATGAACTATCACTGGATATTATAGTGATTACATCTGCCCGTACTTTCTTGAATTCTTGTTTTTGTGAACTGATCTTGCTACAATGATTTTATATCATTATGATGTTACCTACTTGTATTTAGAGCGCGTATGATGCCGACTTCTCATACTCATTTTTCTGAGTACTATTGCTATTTCATTTATGCGTGATACGACTGACTTCATATTCTCGCTCGTTTTGAACCGTCTGTTTTTTTTCGACTCGCTGTTACATATTGTGCATACTCTCGTGATACCATTGTTCTGAATTGAATAAGTGTTGTTTTCGATAAAACTCTTGATTTTCATTCTTACTACCGTGCATGTTGCTTTCATTGTTTATTTCCTTTAAAATATCTATTTAGATACGCAAATTTTCTTTCCGACCGTTCGTAATTGAATGTCTAGTCTATAGACCATTGTGTAGCTCGATGTGTCTCCCAGAAAGACTAAAGGACATCGTGTGAGTCACACATCTCGAAGAATTCGTTGAATCAAGTGCTGAATAATATTGTGGGTTTTCATAATCTTGATTTACCTTTACGCCACCGTTTACACGACATTTGTACATGGATTACATCTTATTTCATTGACCATTCTACGTTTCGACTTCGACTTACAACATCTGTTGTACCTTGAACACATGATCGTCATTTATTATGTGACAATTGTTTAGAATACGATCCTACTTGTATCCTCCTTTTTTTCATTAAACCTCCTCGCCTCAGGAGTGTGAGTTGTTAATATTTTGTTTCTTTCTCGGTATGTCTTGTGATTTGGAAAATCACGCCGCCAGGAGACCTTCTTGCATTGCATCTTGCAGCCGAAGACATGGAGGTCATGCGCCATTTTTGATTTCTTAATTTATCATTGGCATTCTTGAACCATTTTTATTCTATGTTTTCTTTACATGACTAATTATACAATTTATCTTCTTTCGTCTTTATGGAATCCACAATCTTGTGTGTACATTAATTCTGGGTTATTATGAAATTGGATTTAATTTCAAGCTGTGTCGAAAAATATACTTTATATAGAAACTTTACAGGAAATTTAACAGTATCGAGAAAATATTTTTATAACATTAGACATAAAAATATATATTTCTACTTGTTGAGACGTCCGTTTAGGACATAAAATTTGGTTAGTAAATCATTAAAATCGAGCAAGTTACGCTCATTTGAGATTGTAAAATCTAAGAAGTTATTTTCTGAATAATTCTAAAATATCATTTTGTTGACAGATTTAATGCAAGGGCATTTTCGTCCATTTTTTTATCCATTTCAAGTCTCGAGTAAAACTAGAAAGTTGTCTGAAACATCGTTTTACACCAAATTACTCTAGACTTCGAGTCTTAAAATGTCATTTAGGAAATCAATTGGTCTAGTCAAACCCAAAAATTCAAAGTTGACTGGAAAAAAAAAGATCAAAACTGATAGAAGCTAAAAACAATGATTGCGTTTGAACAAGTATAAAATAGTAACTTTAAGTTCGGTCATACATGTACATAGATCTTGAACTTTTGAAATTCGGTAACTTCCTAATATAGAAACTTTTCGGAGTGATTGTACTATTTGTTAACTGATACCCTACTTTCTTAAAAGTATATTATTGTCAAATTAATCGTGATGTGCACACATTCGGATTCCTTTATCCTTTCTTTTATTTATGACGTAATTGCCATTCTATTTTCTTTCTTTGCTTCTATCGTACCACTGAATTGGACCGAGGTTGAAGTCTTGCTTTCATAACGTACGTTATCATTTTGGCATGTGTCTCCTGACGATTCATGCTAACCTCTTGAAACCTTATCACCTTGTAACCATTTCGTTGATTGTCTTAAACTACTCCTTATTTCCCTCTTGTAACCCACTCGCTACTTTATAAACTATTGTCATGTTACCATATAAACTCAAACTGGTCTTGTTTGCGAATCATTTTACAAAAGGTTTCATTTGGGCTTTGTTAAATAATTGAATGCTATCTTATAAAACTAATTTATATTAATTTTACAATGTATACTCACAAATTATTCTACCTTCGGTCTAATAAAGAACCCTTATAATTATACAAATTGTTGATTTAAACAGTTAGCCAGTAACTTATAGGCGAAAAGTTTCAGATGTTATTTTGATTCCTGTTTTTACAAATGCTATTATATACATATTTTAAATCATATGATATGTAATACTGGTTTGACGAAGCTGAGCATCTCATTGCTAGTCCTAAATTATGTATGGCCTGATCACCTATGCTTAATTTAGAAGGAGCCATGCAAGGTCGAATAGTAGTCGCCTAAAATATTTGTCCAACAATCAACTTTTTAATTATGTTCCTTAAAATTTTTGATAAAATAATGTTTAGAAAACTTTTACATCATATGCGAGTAACAAAAATTCGTGACTTACACATATGAACCTTATCTTTTCTTGAACAAATTACATGCCTCAAGTACATATTTCTTTACTCCACAACCTTTGTTTCACTTGTTACCTCGTCTTCCTTCGTGATACAATTCGTGTTACTGCTTGTCTAATTTCCTACCATTGATACCTGACTTGAAAGTTTCAACGTTGTTATGCTTCTACATCAATCGATCAACCTTCTTTATCTATTTTGGTAGACCTTCGAAACGTCTCTGGACGCGATTAATGATTTACGACTGGACGTGAACGATGATTTCGTGTAATTGTCATGATGTGTGTTAGACTTTGTCGTCTTGAAAATTTCATTCGTGTGAATCATGTGTTGATTTCGCCTTTCATTGCTAATGTTTTCATTTTACTGAATTTACTCTCAAGTAACTTCTTAATAATTTTCTGTAATTCGAAAAATTTATTGTGTGGCTTTTCTCTTTCGATTGTGTATCGACCAATGAGAACTTAATAAGTCGTTATTGGTGACGCCAACCGCACTCGTGAATTAATCTTGCTATAATCCTTGTTTCTTATTGTCCTTATCATCGATGCATCTATTCTATTATGTTCGTTAAGAGTTGATACGACCTCCGTTTTATTCCCTCGTGCTATTGCTTGTATACTAATTGTTGATCGATATTCGTTTCATAATCGTTTGTTATTTTGTCACTTTCTGAAAACCAGAAACTGTTACTTGTTTATCGTTTGATATCTTAAACACTTTCTTGAATTTCTAAAAAATGATTATTAATTTTTAAGAACGTTTTATACATTTTAACAAATGTTTAAATTGTCAAAATACCCATTTCAAGTTTAATATCGAATCTGTACATCCTCTTGGGTAAATTTATAACTTATGTTTAAACAGTGTCAAGTTGTATCTTTCAAAGTAATTGATTTTAACATACTTTAATGTCAACCTAATGAAATTATTAAATTAATTGATAATTTCTAACAATGATTCTAAATAACTTGGAAAATCTGATTTTTCCTAATGGTAACGATAAACCTGAGTTTTTAACGAAAATTTCATGTAGTCACCCGAAAAGCTCTTAAGCTGATCAAAATAACTATTTGAACTGAGTTACTTCTACCTTGAAGTCCTGATCAAGAAAAAGATTTGACAACTATTTACCCACTCATTTTATATAGAGTTTGATTTTTAAATCACTACACCTTGTAAAATTTTATTTTAATAAAGAAAATATTTAAAACTAAGTTTTAAAGTAATACCAAAATCCTAGACAACTGATTTTGACAGCTTGTATTTTAAATGATCATATGTTATTCACTTTTCCCTTCTATTTTGCTTGTGACTAGATTCTTACATTTTAAGATTTTCACGTTTTACATTTGCACGATTTGCGACCCCTTGTTGATTTACAATCTTGGTTCATTTTATCGCACTTTGCCTGTTTAAGTGATTCTTGTGTTCATTCTTGTTAGTTTATCGCACGTATTTTCAACAACTCTATCTCTCGATGTATATCCATATTGAAAGATCGTTATCCTAATCCAAGAGTGAAAAGTTATACGAAAAGGAGTTAAGAAACTGAAGCATAGTGAATTCTAACCGTTAAGATTCGTCGTGGTGCAGAAATTACCTGGGAAGCAATGAAATTGTTCTACACTTTGTACCCCCTCTTGTTTTCATCTTCTACTGTTTTTAGGAGAACTCTGGGGACCAGAGTTCCTTTAAGGGGGAAGATTGTGAGAACCCGTACTTTCCCAGCATTATTTTTATTATTTTTATTCGTGTTTCTTGAATTTTCCAACGTATTACGTTTTCTTGTATTGCTATATGTAAATCCTGAGATTTTTAAATTATACTTTTTAAGTATTTTTCTGATCATCGATAAATACTTTGCATGGAATATAAAATTCTTATTTTATTTTTCCATATTTAATTTAAATCAAAGTTTTTGATTTGAAATCACCCGTATGCGTTTTACAACGAGTTTATTCAAAATCAATGTACAACGAGAATTCATAGTGATCGCGATACCGATGGATGCCCAAAATTTTACGTTTATTTATCGATTGTTTCGATAATTAATATTTCGACGATTTCGTCTTAATTACGTATTAAGTCGTGTCGGGAAATCATATAATCATTTTTATGATGCATTGTAACTTTTGAAAAGTATTTTTACGAAACCCGAGCCCCGTAAATATTTTCAATATTTACCAATAACCATTTTCTACCCCTTAAAACTATTAATTGTTTTTAAGTCCACAAGTTTCAAACTTGGCAACATTGGTCCCTCCACTTAAACTACCATATATAAAGCATTTTCTTCTATTTTCTCACACACAACTCATAACTTTATAAAAAAAATGCATAACCAAAAACACCCTCAATCATCAATTTTCAACATGAATCTCTTAAAATAAAAATTAGACCCATGTTAGAAATCATCTTGTGATCCTTTTGGTATCAATTTCTCATACATGCATCAAGTTTTATTAAACTTATGATTTCATGGTTGTATGATGTTTTAATCATCACGCATGTGTTGTTTTTGGTAAGATTATGTTGTTTTGATCATGAAAAGTCTTGTTTTTAATCTTTGATTTTTGTTAGATTTTACATACAAGTGTTTTTAGGAGTGTTTGGTTGATGGGTATGATATTAGAGTCATTCTATAGGTATGGGAATGATTGATTTTGGTTGAAAAATGGATTTGACTTGTTTTCTAAAAGGCTATTTTAGGACAGCAGGTCCTTCTCAGAATTTTCGTGGGTTTAAGGTCTGAGAAAGGCTAAGATTATTTGATATTGTTATAGAGTTTTCCAAGACTCTCGTTTTGGTATAAGATAGAGCTTCTAAGTCATTACGAGTCAAAAGTTATGCTAGTTTTAGTTTTCGTGTACCGGGAGACGCAAGTCGGCACAATCCGAAATTGTGGCTGATTTTGGGTCGACTCTCGGGGACTTTATGCTTGGTTAGATAGTTGATACTATTGGTTTTCAAAGTTTACAAACTTAGTTTGATGATTCTAGTAGTGGTTTCAAAAGACGGATTGTCGAATTAGCACTTTTAAAGTGGTTCAAACGGTTTTACAAAATAAGTATACAAATCTGTCCTAAATTTGGAGTCGAGAAAAGTGTCGACCTGATGGATTTTAAAGTGTGAACTTTTGCTCAAATTTTGGTGAGGTCTTATACAGGTTATAAGTGACCTTGACACAAATTTTCATGTAAAACGGACAAGTCTAGATAGGGTAGATCGGTGTGTACATTCGGGGTGTACTTGCTGATTTTATTTTGGACACGTAGTTCGATGTTTGTGTTGCGTGAGTTTGAGTATTCAGCATCGGACATGATGACTTATTCAAGTGCTTAGTGTAACACCCCAAAATGTGATATGCGGAAGCGGTGAAGCTCGGGGGCTGTTACGTCATTGTATCATAGTTCAAGGTACAAGAGAACGACTCTAAATGAGACGTTTTATAAAAATACCTCGTTGAATTAAAATAAAAGCATCAAAGTACAAAAGGTCTCAGTTTCAAAAGATAGCGTAGCGGAATATAAAAGTTTTAAACATCAACGAGATAACAGTTCAAAAGCATATGTGAATAAATGTCCGAAGATAGCCAAGAAATGCATGCGGACTCCAAGTACTTCACACAGCAGATACAAATCATCATCAATTACCTGAGATAAATGCTAAATTGGGTCAACATAAAGTTGGTGAGAATATAGGTTTCAAATAAAAATTCATAGTAATTCGATTTCAGATTTCATTTCATGTACACATGCAACTATATGAGGTATAGTGCCAAGTGTAGGATAAATTGGGTGTTCACAATATTTATGATATCTAAGCTCGTGACATCGAAACTAATGATCCAGTGCATACAATAGATTGTATACATAAATTTTGCCCCAATGGAGTACCTAGACAAGATAACTCAGTTCACACAAATGGTATACACTCGTCCGGCGTCAGAATGCCCGAGTGGAGGTTGTCAACCCTCAATAGATCTATCCATATCGTAAGAGCTTACTCCAGCAGAGTAATTAACGATTCACGATAGTGGGGACTACGGCTAAAGCAACTAGAGCTATCTCATAAACAGTGTTCACAAAAAGTTCACAGAAATCTAGTTTTATTTGCGTCCAGAAGCAAGCATCGAAAGCATTTATCACATCCCAAAACATTAAACATAGAAAAACAGTTTAATAGGGATCTATAAAATCACCTCAAGCAACGATTCAAACCGCACAAGTATGATCAAATAGTAGCGAGCAACTCTAGCAACAACCTAAATATAATACTATAGTTTATGCGCTAGCAAATAAGTCACAATAGTTCGTCACGTACGTTACTCATCAATCATGTCTATTATTTTGTTGTTAAAATCGTGACTTGTAAATATCATATCGTTATAAGCATTATAGTATATATATACTTAGACAAAAATATTTATTTTTGACTCGACGAAAATTCGACAACCTTTCGGCGTAAATTTTAATTTACCCAAATTTATCTTAATATATTTTCCAACACGATTTCTAACGAAAATTCGGCAGCCTTTCGGCGTCACATAAAAATTTGCCATTTTTAGTAAGTACTCAAATCTCGTCCTAAAACCCCTAATTTCAACACTTTCTCAATCGCCAATGTTTCAACAAGTCATTTTCCCGCAATAGTATCAATTTCCACTTTCAACGCTCAAACTTTTAACGATACACCAAGTATTCACATTTCGCGCTAATACCCTTTTACAAAACGATCCCAACATTCATATACAACTTTTAGTAACCATTTCGACACTTAAAACAACTCCGTTTAACTCGAAAATGTCGTTTCGACCACTTTAAAAATCTAGACAGCAAGTACATTATAGTGTTTTTCACAAAAACTAAGTTTTCCGACAACGAAATTTAAACGACCATATCTTACTCATTTTAGCTCCGATTTTAGCCCATAATATATCGAAACGAAGGTAATAACTTATATTTTCATAATATCGTGGTAAACTAGTGGCAAAACAGTTTTTACGACCCTCTACGCCTCTTATAAAAATCGGACAGATTATACACTTTTCGTAAAAACTCGTTTTCGACCATTTTCAAGCGTACCCACTAGTAGTAATACTACTAGTTCCCTTCAATTATTCATAAACACACTCAAAATCAAAGATTTATCTTCAAGTCCATAAATCTAAAAATATACATTTTTATATTTTACAAGTCTTTCAATTAAATCATTTTCATGCATGGATCTAATAGATCCACACATAATTTTCATAGATCTAAAATATTACATGACCAAAAATAATTTTATTATTTTATTTCAAGAAGATAGTTGATGAGTAACATGCATGCATAGATCTTCAAAGATTATGCATGAAAAATGAAAAAGATGAAAAAGGTTTAAGAAATAACCTTGAGTAACGACTCTACGTAACCACGACAACCCGATCTACGCTCTAACCAACTAATAATCAACAAGAACCCAACTTCTATAAACTACAACCAAAACTTCTCAAATCTACAAACCATGAAAACCCATTCTTCCTTATGCTTGTACAAACCCTAGGATGTATTTATTTTGTGTTAATTGTTCTTAAAATGAAGCTTCAAAAATTCAACAATGGTGGAAATGGTGTTTGTGTTTGTGTCGTGTGTTTTAGAGAGAGAAGGAGAGTTGTGTTTGTTTTTTTTAGTGAAGTGTATGAGTGAATAATGTGAAGTGATTTTGAGGTTAAAAGGGTTAATAGGTTAAAATGTGTAGGAAGGTGTAAGTTAAGCTCAAAATGGCAAATGAAGAAAATTTGGTTTATCGTGCATGTGGGGGAGTTTTTGGCCGGTTATGGGGAGGGTCCCACAAGGTAAATAATTCAAAAAATTTACTATGGTAACTAGTTAGAAGGTTTAAGGTAAAAAGGTTAGTTAGTTTTAGGTAAATGTCGAAAACTATATAGTTAAGTTTAAAATTACGTAAAACTTAAAAATTTGACGAAATATATTAAATTTACGATTTTTCGACGAAACTGATATTTTATAATTTATAAAGTATTTTATGCATGCTAACGACGCTTAAACGTAAAAACGACGTAAAATACAAAAACGCGATACGTTAATTAAATATTCACAGAAAATACGATTTATTACTATAAATAGCAAAAATACTAACATACATGCATATATAAACATATACAGAAATATTTAAATACGTTGTTCATGAAAATACGATCACACTCTTAAAAACTAAACAGTTAAGCACATAATTCACAGATAACGAATAATCTCACGGATTATCGTCAATTCATTGACCGTCTCAGCATTTTGGTCATTGTTCACAGAAAGTGTTCAGAATAATGATTGAGCACAGTATCAGGTCATTACTCGTCATCAAACAGTTTTTCAGAAAACGCGGGATAACTTCCTGGTTCCAACACAGTTAAATCACATAGTTGACTAAATAAAAAGTCAAAGGGTAAAATAGTCATTTTACAAAGTAGAAAAATTACCAGGTGTTACATCATCCCCTTGATAGAGAAGCTTTGTCCTCAAAGCTTAGGAGTGTCACGGGTTTTAGAGTTGTCAAAGAGTTGCGGATATTTCTTGTGAAATTGATCCTCACGCTCCCAAGTGAATTCAGGTCCACGTTTAGAATTCCACCTCACCTTGATGATCGGAATACGACTCTGCTTCAATCGTTTGACCTTACGGTCCATGATTTCAACATGTTCTTTGAAAAATTGCACCTTGTCGTCGATTCGGAGTTCCTCCAATGGTATAACGAGTGTCTCATCAGAAAGGCACTTCTTCAAGTTCGACACATGAAAAGTGTTGTGCACACGGCTCAACGCTTGCGGTAATTCGAGACGATAGGCTTCGGTTCCAACCTTTGCCAGAAATTTGAAAGGTCCAATATAAAGGGGGTTCAACTTTCCTCGCTTGCCAAAACGTACCACACCTTTCCAAGGCGATACTTTTAGCATCACTTTGTCTCCTACTTGAAATTCGAGAGGCTTACGTCGAACGTCGGCGTAACTCTTTTGACGATCACGGGCTGCTTGAATTCGGCTCTTGATTTGAACAATCTTCTCGGTTGTTTCACGAATGAGTTCAGGGCCAGTGAGTTGACTATACCCAACCTCACGCCAACACACAAGCGAACGACATTTATGACCATACAACGCTTCAAATGGTGTAGCCTTAATACTGGTATGATAACTATTATTGTAAGAGAATTCCACTAGAGGCAAATGTCTGTCCCATTGCTTTCCAAAGTCAAGCACACAAGCACGCAACATGTCCTCCAGCGTTTGAATAGTTCTCTCACTCTGTCCGTCAGTCTGCGGGTGATAAGCAGTACTCATGTCCAATTGCGTACCCAACACTTTCTGAAGTGATTTCCAGAATTCCGAAGTGAATCTACCATCTCTATCGGAAATTATCGAGATCGGTATCCCATGTTTTGCGACTACTTCCTTCAGGTAAAGTCTCGTAAGCTTATCCATTGAATCATCTTCCTTCATAGCCAAAAAGTGTGTAGATTTCGTAAGTCGATCCACAATTACCCAAATTGTGTCGTATCCGTTGGTCGTTTTAGGTAGCTTAGTTATGAAATCCATGGTTATGTTTTCCCACTTCCACATAGGAATTATAGGTTGAACCAACAATCCAGATGGTTTTTGGTGTTCTATTTTCACTCTAGCACAAGTCAGACACTTCCCTACATAAGTAGCGATTTCAGCTTTCATATTTGGCCACCAATATAGCTTCTTCATATCCTGATACATTTTGTCAGATCCTGGGTGAATCGAATACTTAGATTTATGCGACTCGTGCATAATCACGTCCCTTAGTCCTCCAAACCGTGGTAACCAACTTCTACCATTCAGACATAGCGTTCCATTAGTGCTAGTCTCCAATTTCTTAGTGACCACTCCTTCTAATTTCTCAGCTTCAACATGTTCAGGCTTAAGGGCTTCGGTTTGTGCTTCGCGAATTTGCACAGGTAAGTTCGGATTGATAACCACAGTTAACGATCTAACTCTACGTTTCATCAATTGTTCCTTTCTACTTAGCGCATCCGCCACTACCTTGGCCTTCCCAGGGTGGTAGCGGATTTCACAGTCATAATCGCTGAGCAACTCGATCCATTGACGTTGTCTCATGTTCAGTTCCTTCTGGTCAAGAATATGTTGTAAACTCTTGTGATCGGTATAGACGACACACTTGGTTCCATACAAGTAGTGTCTCCACAATTTCAAGGCAAATACCACCGCTCCTAGCTCCAAGTCGTGCGTAGTGTAGTTCTTCTCATGCGTTTTCAATTGTCGTGACGCGTAGGCGATAACTTTCTTCCTCTGCATCAACATAGCTCCCAATCCTTTTGCTGATGCATCATAGTAGACCACAAAGTCTTCTGATCCTTCTGGTAACGATAGAATAGGCGCACTACACAACATTTGTTTCAACTTCTAGAATGCTAATTCCTCTTTATCTCCCCATTCGTATTTAACCTTCTTTTGAGTCAACTTCGTCAATGGTTTCGCGATCTTCGAGAATCCTTCGATGAATCTTTGGTAATATTCGGCGAGTCCTAAGAATTGGCGAATTTCAGTCGGTGTCGTAGGATCAGTCCACTCCCTAATTGATTCAATCTTGGCAGGATCAATATGAATCCCCTTGCTATCAATAACATGACCTAGAAATTGTACTCTTGGCAACCAAAAATCACACTTCGAGAACTTAGCGTACAATTCCTCCTTCTTAAGTAATTCCAATATTATCTTAAGATGTTCCTCATGTTCTTTATCATTCCTTGAGTAAATCAGTATGTCATCGATGAACACAATGACAAACTTGTCCAAATACGGTTTACACACCCGGTTCATGAGGTCCATAAACACAGTAGGTGCGTTTGTCAAACCGAATGGCATCACTTGGAACTCATAGTGTCCATACCTAGTCCTAAAAGCAGTCTTTGCAACATCTTCCTCACAGACTCTCAATTGGTGATAACCAGACCTAAGGTCAATCTTCGAGTAAACGCTCGATCCTTGCAACTGATCAAACAGATCATCGATCCTAGGTAACGGGTAACGGTTCTTGATGGTAAGTTTGTTCAACTCACGATAGTCGATACACATCCGAAAACTCCCATCCTTCTTCTTTACAAATAAGACTGGAGCTCCCTAGGGTGAAGAACTCGGCCTTATGAATCCTTTATCAGTCAACTCTTGTAGTTGCATCGCTAGTTCTTGCAATTCCGACGGTGCTAAACGTAAGGCGCTCGAGCAACAGGTGCAGCTCCCGGTATTAAATCGATCTGGAATTCAACTTGTCTGGCCGGCGGTAATCCAGGAAAATCTTCAGGAAAGACTTCCGGAAAATCCCGTACGATAGGTACATCTTCCAACCGTTTTTCTTCCATATGCTTTTCAGTAACACAGGCTAAAAATACGTGGCAACCTTCTGACAACAACTTCTGAGCCTTGACACGCGAGATAATGTTCAGTCGTGACTTCCCTTTTTCGTTACTTGTATCCCCTTGTACCTCCAAAACTTCATCACCAAATGGTAAGCGAACGATCTTCTCGTCGCATACAATCGTAGCATGATATCTCGACAACCAATCCATTCCGATAATCACGTCAAAACTCCCTAACTCAACAGGCATAAGGTCAATTACGAAAGGATGACCTAGAAGATTTAAAGTGCATCCACGAAGTATAGTGTCGGCTTCTATCAACTTTCCATTAGCTAACTCAATAGTGTACTTAGTGTCTAAGGGAGAAGGGGTCACATCAAGTAAAACACTAAAAACAGTCGACACAAAACTCCTATCGGCTCCAGTATCAAATAAAAAAGAAGCATAACGACCATTGAGAAGAAACATACATGTCACGACGTCGGGGTTTTGTTGCGCTTCTCCTCCTCCTATCACATAGACCATTCCACGAGCTTCCCCAGCTTTAGCAATCTTTCCTTGGTCCTTATTCTTTTTCTTGGGGCACTCATTGCTGTAGTGTCCCTTTTGCTGACATTCAAAGCAAGTGACGTTGGCTTTCGGGTTGGGTGGTGACTTACAGTCTCTAGCAATGTGTCCAGTTTTTTTGCAGTTGTGACATTGTACATTGCATTGTCCATTATGGTGACGTTTGCATCGGTTGCACAAAGGTAACATCCCGTTGTACACTCCCTTTTCCCCAGTACCAGCTGTGTACGCCTTCACGGTTTCTTGCCTCTTATTCGGATAGTTCCCATGGTTGTTCCTTTGGTTATTCCCCCATTTTCTCTTGTTGTCCGCGGCATTCCCAGAATTTGCTCGAACAACTTGGTCCATCAGACTGTGAGCCATCCTTATAGCATCACTAACTTTTGTCGGTCCAGACGATGTCACATTCCCTTGAACTCTACTAGGTAAACCCCAAATGTAGCGCTCAACCTTATTTTCTTCATCTGGAACCATTTCAGGACATAGCAAACACAACTCTTGGAACCTCCTAGTGTACGTACCAATGTCATTGTTCTTCACAGTCAGGTTCCACAGTTCAATTTCCATTTTCTGAATCTCATTACGAGGATAGTATTCCTTAGTCAACAACTTCTTAAGTTCCTCCCAACTCATTCCATACGCCTTCTCGGCTCCAACCGTCTGCACGTGGGTGCTCCACCATGTCAACGCTCCAAGAGCTAAAGTACAAGTAGAATAAGTGTAACACCCCACCATGGCGGAATATGGGGCGCGACGTATGGATATCATCACAACAAACGGTGTCTCTATAGAGAAAACTAAAATGCAACTATAATGTCATAAAATGGTGACACAAATGTCATGACAATATCTCAACAATGCAGGAGTCTAGGTAAGTAGGTAACAGTCCAACCTCTTACCCAAGACAAACAAATAACACTAACAATCACATATAGGTGCCAACAATATCACTACCGAAACAATCAGAAAGAAAATAAACTAAAAAGGAACGGGGATCTCCTTCTAAATGCATTCCTACTCGACTCCAATCCTAGCCACATAAGTTCTCACGTTTAACCACGTATCACCTGAAAGAGACACTAAAACACGTCAACATAAAGTTGGTGAGAGTCATAGGTTTAGACTCCAACGCTAAATCAATTACAAGCTGTGAATAACAACCATCAA
This sequence comes from Glebionis coronaria, assembly GCA_025667525.1. NCBI lineage: Eukaryota > Viridiplantae > Streptophyta > Magnoliopsida > Asterales > Asteraceae > Glebionis > Glebionis coronaria. The sequence goes on from CM046877.1 coordinate 107,047,010, forward strand.
CACAATAACATATGGACAATGCGCTACAAGTATGCATTAACAACTAACATTCATGTTCAATCAATCATCACAATACCAAGGCATCACGCCTTACCAACAACCAAAATTTCCAAGGCATCACGCCTTACCAACAACCATAATTTCCAAGGCATCACGCCTTACCAACAACCATAATTTCCAAGGCATCACGCCTTACCAAACACCATGGTACCATAGGCGCCCATACACCTATGTATCAATCCCAAGGCCACTATCTTGTCATTAACCATTGGTCCCATAGACGATCACGCTATGTACCTATCCCAAGGCCACTACCTTGTCATACACAAACAAGAACCACATAACAGTTAATCACATAAAGTACACACAAGTCCATCTCAAATCACAAACACATTCACAGCATCAATTTAGAAAATAACTCAACACAGTGTCTCTTCCATCCCATCTGGAAGTCAAAATCAATAATAAACATGGGACTATGAAACTCACATGATTGAGCTCCTCCAAGAGTCCGCGCACTAGCAAAAGCTAACAAACCAAAAACAGATAATCAATACACGAACCAATCACCAAGATGGCTCATCAACCTATGATGGACATCTAACCTACTCCCATATATACACCTCATCTATATGCTCTAAGCATCCCATTACACCCCTCTATAAAGCCCTTAACTCGTTTTATTTTATAACACATCCCGTTAACATTTTATCAAAAATAGTCCCAGTTTTAGGTCTCCAAACTATAAGCCAAACGCCTACCTAAACACACCCAAGATCTCTGTAAAGAGAATATTCATACTTTTACTGACGTTAGCTAACACCTCCCACTTGCCCTAACCTTAAAGCTACTGTTAAGGCCCTGATATATTTATATATATTATCGTCATTCCAGATTTACTGATTTTAGACGTATGAAAAGTTTGTTATGATTAGGGGGTCTTACCCTAAACCACAACCTTAGCCCAAGTGCAGATACTTACTACAATATATAAATCATCTCTCATGTTCGTTAGAAGATCCCAATGCAACCCTAAGTACCCTAAACAACCCAAAACTTAAAAAGAAAACAGGCTGAATTCAAAATTGATTTGACCTCCGACTGTTGTAACATGTTTTTGACCCACTTCCCTACCTCCAATTCAGTTCTCGTTTCTTGATTTAGAAAGCCAACTCATTTACCTATCCAGGGCTAGCTTGATCGCATCTTGAATGTTCCTATAACTCTAGATATAATCAAAACAACAGACTTAAAATTCTGCCCAGTTTTTAAAAACGGGTTTAACAAAATTAACCTCATTAATTAACCCTAATCCCTCTAATTACAAGTCCTAATTTATTTAATCATTAAAGTATGATTAATATACTGTTTTTAATTAACCCTAACCTAAATCCATCATAAGATGATCATAGAACATTAAAAACAATTTATATGAAAAGGGTTTTGAAGATTTACCTTTAAATTAATGGAAGATGAGAAAACCCCAATTTTTGAAGAACCCTAATTGGCCACCATTGTTAAAATTCGACTATGAGATGTTATGGGGGTGAAAAACCTGATTATTTTGGTTATGGGATAGGTTTGGTTAAGTCCTAAAGGCCTCCTAATCCCATTACAAGTCCATTGGGCCTGTTTTGGGGCTTTTTGGTTATTTTCTTCCTTCCTTTTTTTTTAATCATAATAACCGACCCTCCCCTCTTAGATTTCATTTTTTATTTATTTTAATTATTAATAATTGTATTAATAATATTAATTTAATTTTTCTTAATTTATTTCAGCTCCTAAAGCCTCCAAAACCTCAAAACCGTAAAACTAGTCAAATTTACGCGTTTTACCATAAAAGACGTAAAATATACACTTTTATAAAAAATCTCAAATTTTGAAATAAACTTTATAACTAAGTCCTAAATGACTTAAAACCATCCAGAAAAATATCCATATGACTAATTACCTCATCCGAGACCTCTAAATGCTAAACCGTAAATCGTAAAAATACGATTTTCTATAATACATATACGTATACATAAAACCATTAAATAACACCATCTCACTTCATAGTCACTACCATGTGAACTCATGAACATGAAATCATCACACATCGTTTCACTCACAAGGTACCCCGTAGCGGAAACGATATCCAAACCACAAATTATACACACCAATAAGCACATAAACATGTAAAGACACGTAACTAGCACCAAAATTAAACTAAGTGACGAACCTCAAAACAAGGGTTGTCACATCACTCCCTCCTAATAGAAATCTCGTCCCGAGATTTACTCCTTAGGATCAAACACACGAACAACAAATCACATGAGGATACTTGTTCTAAACGAACTCCTCTCATTTCCACGCGAACTTTAGTTCAAGTTTCAAAATACCACATATACAAACCAAAAATAATTAAACTCATTGCCAAACTCTTGACCTCATAGTCAATAAATCTCACAAATGATCTTTTATAAGACAAAGATTATTATTAACACAAGTCTCGAATAACTGTACATGCAAAATGCATTCTCAAACAACTTTTACCAATCTCAATACACGAAATGTATCATGTATACAACTCATTTCCCCCAGGTAATTCTATGCTCATAAGCTAATGGTCCGATCTTTCCAAAGATCATAAATGGACCTACCAAACTCTACATCAGCACTTCCATTTTACCAAAACATACCACCCGTTACTATGGGTGAAACTTCCTACATAACTATGTCACTAACTCTAATGGTTTCCTCCTTTTCTACATAGTATCCCTTGTTGCTCTCATCCTTTCCACAAACATCATTACCACATTAGTAGCCTCTTTTACCAATTCTAGTCCACAATAGGGACAACTCACCATATCCTTTCATATAGTGCCTCAAACGGCATTTATCAACTTCTAGTATGATAACTATCATTATATGAAAACTCAGCCATCGCTAAAGAGTTTCCTAACTCCCTCTAAATCAATCACTCATGCACTCAGTGTAACCCCTAAGGTTGTATAAATATCTCAATTGCCCATCCTTTTCCAGTTAGCTGGATATACTCATATCCAATCATGTTCCTCAACTCTCTTTAGTCTGTACCCCAAACTACTTAAAAATCCCAATTTCCTTACCAAGTGACCTATGGCTGTCTTTCACATACCCATTAGTTCTTCCTCAACTCCTACCATACATCACGATGTGAGGCTTCCCTTGCCATAATCCTTCATAAGGCATTCCATACATATTTGGCTAACTTTTACGCAAAACCCTCTATTCCATCACATCCGTACGCACTCCTTCCAACTTCTCAACTACGTGACTACTCATTCCTCTTGAAATATGAGATGAGTTAGTCAGTCTATCGATTATCACCCAACTCTCGTCACCTTCCCCAATTTCGTCCTTACATCCCCCTTTCCAAGCTACTCCTATCTATGTAGGAAGTATACTCTACGTCCCTTTTTCCCATATGATTGTCCAAGCCACGCAACATACATGTTGACGCGTTCTCTGCTTTAGACAACTTAACTCGCGCAACCAACATCCTTCATCCAAACCACCCTAATACGTCATCCCTATAGTTCAAGTTCGTCTCAGCTTCACTTCATTCTTCTTATTCCATGTCTTAACAATCATGCTTGCCTTTCCCAGATGGTACTTGGCCTTGCAATTTTCTTTCATCACTTAACCCCGCCCATCACCTTTTCCAAATGTTCAATCAAGATGATTGAATATGTGTTGGAGACGTTCATGATCCGTATAGATCATTCTCCACGTCTCGTACACAAAATGCCTCTAACATTCTAGGCAGATATAACAGTCCAGCTCCACTAACTAAGTCTATCCAGTTCTTCCAATTCTGCAGTTCCTGCAACGTATAAGCGATCGCCTTTCTTTGTCGTCCTCGTACGCGTCCAAATCCTTGCTCCACGTATCGTCATGCTTTGCAAATTCATCCAGTCCTTCCGATAATGCCAAGATCTGCTCATCATTCACCTCTTCAGCCTCCAAAATGCTTCCTCGTCCTTCTTCACTTCGCCCCTTGCTGGTTCCACGATATGCCATCATTTCTGACTACTAGTCCTGGCCAACTTAATCCTAAAACTCACACTTGAAAATCACACGTTTAACTCCACTCCAAAACCAACACATAATTCGCCTCACTCCCCTTCTTAGATTTGAGTAGATCAAGATGTCGTCGATACTCCCGATGACAAATCGTTTACATACGTTCATGCACACTCGGTTCATTGACTCCATGAGAACCGCTAGTGCTTTGGCGAAGCCAAATGCATAACCGTAAACCCAAAACGTTCATACAACATCCTTAACAGTTTGAACTACATCCTCCTTGCACCCTCTCCTAGAAGCAATACGAATAAATTTCTACCTCGTTCTACTCGCGAAAAATCTACACGTATTCTATAAGACCAATACTCCCTCTTATCAGACCACTCACCCGCTTCCACATCACATTTACTACCAAGCAACTCAACCTTTATCCTGAATCCCTTGCAATTTCTAACCACTCTCTATGGCGCGTTACTTATGCCAATATCCATACATTATACAAATCTATATTCCTCTCCCTGGTACTCCAAAGAGACCATATATTCGTATTAGTTCGTCTACGAACTTCTTCCCTCCCCACCAAGGGCATTCCGACCGTTGTCTCATGGCCACCTACTTAATCGTGTAGGCGCGACCAAGTCTTTCATATGACTAACTCAACGCTTCCAAACAATACGAAACCAAAACTACATCCTGAATCCACCAGATACGATCGACAAATCAAACCCACGGATAACTAACGACATTTCACGTGCACCAATTAAAACAAGTCAAAAACTACGAGACTTAAAAAAAAATTCAAACCCAAAACGTGTATCCATTCAAAATGACCCATTTCAACGAAAAATACTCCAAGAAACACCCAATGGCAACCAAAACTTATTACGCCCCGCGACATCTTATTTAAACCGTGCAAAAGATCGACTTTTCCAAAAGAATATATATATATATATATATATATATATATATATATATATATATATATATATATATATATATATATATATATATATATATATATATATATATATATATATATATATATATATATATATATATATATATATATATATTCTTTTTCTTTACCTCCCCACATCTATGTGACTCAAACAATCTACAAACAACCCTCTTGACAAACTCAAAACTCAACTCAAAGACTAGGCATCCCGTGCATCCCAAATCATAAAAATGAAACTACTATTCAAACTCAACCTTGAACCCGACACTTGTACAACAATTCCGACCAGTCCACTGACCTCCCATGACTATACATTCTGAATATTTGAAAAGTACGTTCCGAGTACATATTTTGTGGCTTTTGAATCACCCAAAAAGCTCTAAAAACGAACAAGTTATGACCAAAACAGTTTTATATTAATGAAAGATAAAATTGTATGTGAAATCTTCATAAACTCAATTTAACCTTGTATTAATAATTATAAATGACGTGAATCGGTTAAACCCAATTATATAACCTATGTGAGTCGAAAGAAATTTTACTTCGCTTTATTTTAAAGAAAGTCTTTTAGAATTTGAAATAAATAAGTGTTGATTAAAAAGAAACTTATGTTACATCTTGTTTCAAACACGACTCCAACACCTTACCCTTATTTTACCGAATACAACCAACTATCTAACCCTATAATAGATTTCCAAGTCCCCCTTTTTCTCAATATATACCGACCAAAAGAAATGTAAGACCTAACACAAAAGATTTCATTATCTCAAAAGAAATCCCAAGTTATTTCAATAGACTTAAAACCAAGAACACCATTTTAAAATATACACGTGAAATATGAAACTCAAAGAATACGCTACAAGACACACTTAAAAAGATTCCAAACGTCGTTGAAACTCCATCAAACTCCAGCACCATAAAACATGAACAAACACAAAGTACGTTCAAGTTATAATAACTAGTGAACGACCATATACCATAACTTAACACATAGTAGTATATATACATCCGTATATATATATACCTATTAAATCACCCAAAACATACTCGTTACCATACATGTCGGATCAACCAATCACGTCATACACTCGTTTTTCCATACGAGTAATCACCATCTCACCATGCCACAAGAAGGCATAAAGCCCATCACCAAAACCAAACCATATCGTGTGACCCCATAATCACACAACACAACTATAACCCAAAACATAAAACACAAAAAGAATAATAGTCATATCATAGGCACCTAATACATAAACCCATATATTATAAGTATACCCCAAATTATATATCTCATCATATACAAGCATGTACTAACCCTCTTTCATGCAACCATACTTGAGAACCCATTGAAGTTGTGGTACTTGTATAACTATGTTAGCCACCATACTTATACAATTACCCTTTCCCCAATGCACTCCCTCCTATGATGACACTTATAAGAATCAATACAACATATAACACATAAATCCACCAACTCACCTAAGCACATAATCATATAACCAATAAGGTCCAAAACTCCATCTATAAAAATAACATAATAAAACTCTTGGAATACAGAAATCCATAATCTAGCTAAAACAGCATAGACTAAATCCAAAACGAAAAGATAATCAGTTATAAGTCATGTCGCCCGTAAGAGTGGAAACAGCTTAAAATCCTTCATACCCACCTACTCCTAATAACTCGAACCACCACACGATTCTTAGGGAACATGAATTAAACATCAAAAGGAAAATACTGTACCTCAGGTACATAAAATAACCCAACAACAGATAGAAACTACCATGTACCAAATTACGTACTATAATGTACAATTTAAACAAAATACAACAATGACTAGCGTGGATGATTATGGTTTAATAAGTGTGAAAACACTTATCCTTTTACCACTTATTTCCAATAATTACAAGACCAAAACGTGTGATTTATGTCGTAAAAGTCGGAATTATGCTTGGTTTGTGTTTTTATTGTGTTTTAGGACCAAAATATGAAAAAGGAAGAAAACACGGGCTTTCACGGGCTTTTATCGAAGAAAACAGAAAAAGACGAAGTCAAAAGATCAAGAGTGCAAAAAGAACGGAAGTCCAAGGCCTATTCTGAAGATTTATCGAAGAAAAAGTCTAAAGACAGAAGTTTAACGAAGTCGAAGAACTTAAGTCTAATAGAAGAAGAAAATTAAAAGACAAGTTAAAATCCCGAGACGACAAAGACAAAGAATTAAAGTCGAGTCGAGAAAACGTGAAGAAAGCAAGAAAGAAGATGCAACACATGCACTCCTTCCACCTTCCCTATAAATACCCTCCTAATAGTCATTAGGAAGGGAGTTAGCTAGTTAGTCTTTAATTTTAGTTTTTCACTTTTTAGAGAGAGAAAGTCTTAAACTTTCTCTCACTAAGTTTCATCTTTTTCTTTTAATCTTTCAAGATTAGACACTTATGTATTGCTTATTTCATTAATCAAGTTCTATTTTAAGCTTTTAATCCTTAATCTCATTCTACTTTTCTTTGATTTTAGATTGATTTGGGTGCGATTATCATATGATCCGTGTTGTTCTAATTGATTTCGTGCTTAAAAAGTTAATCTTTTGATCATTTCATAAGTTTTCATTTGATTAAGCTTTAAGACTTTTGTGCTTATTGGCTTACTTTTATGATTAGCTTATTTACTTTATAAAAAGTTTTCTTAAAAAGTTTATGTTTTTATTGTATGATCCAAAAAGTTGCTTATTTTGAGGTTAGATAAGTTGAGATTAGTGCTTATTTGATTCGGTTTATTATTGGTTTGTTGAGTTTCGGGTATTAGCTTAATAAATTTAGCTTATTACCTAGCTTAACCGAATTCCACAAATCTAGAAAAGGGTACAATCCCCTTTTCCGATTGCTACATATTCCGAGCAGCCCCCTTCCCCTTTTTCCGATTGATCCAATCGGAAAAGGGTTTTGACTTTCCGATCACACCCACAAGTATTATTCCGATTGGAACTTCTCTGCATATTCCGATCGAGATTCTTCCCACTTTTCGATCTGAACCTCTTTGAACATTCCGATTGAACTTTATTTCCTTATTCCGATTTTGTTCTTTGATTGGTATTCCGATTGGGACTTTTAGCAACATTCCGATTGCTCCTTTTGTTACATATTCCGATTGCTAGTCAATTCCAACTTTCCGATCAACCGATCGGAATACATTCCGATCGGGACACCTTTTGGGCTCATTCCGTTTGAGTGATTATTTGAGATATTCCAATTAGGGTTTGTTTAGTTTATTGTTTTGATAAAATTTCTAAGTGTTAATTTTTATTAAGTGTGCTAGTATTTTTCTGTTATTGCCTCTAAGTTTTCAAGCTTTAATTTCTTAACTCGTCATTTTAGAATTAATCTTTATTCTTCCATTTTACTCAACGACACTTTAATTACTTGCTAATAGTTTAAATTAAACAAACAAACCAAACCATTCTCTTGATCCACCAAAAGACGATTGAGTCGCACTTAAGACCGGTTCTCAATTCGAAAAGATTCGGACGATAAGATTTTATACCTAGCCAAAAGCGAAGTTATTAAATGGCGCCGCTGCCGGGTCTTTTCGTTACGATAAACGGTTTCTAGTGAGAGACGCATTGAATTTTGGGATCCGTTCTTTGAACGTTATTTTCCTTGCTTCAAAAATTTTCAAAAATCCTAAAAAATATAAAACTCTTCAAAAATACAAAAACATTGAAAAATCATTAAAAAGCAATTCTTTTCAAAAGGTTTTGCACCAAAAAGATTATATAGATATTCTCTGTGTATATTTTTCTTCTGCAGGTGTATGCGTACTAGATCTTCGAACTATTCTGAGCCCGAGACTCGTGAAGATCTAGATATGGCTGTTGTTAATAACAACAATAATAACCCACCTCTACCCAATTTGAATAATAACAACAACAACAACAACAATGTCCACCTACCTGATTTACGGACAATGGAGGAATTGTGTCAACCCACCATGAACGGACGCGGAGGCCCGATTGCGCCAATGCACGTTACGGCTCAGGAGTTTTCGTTGAAGCATCACATGATCCAGCAAGTGCAAACTAACCCATTTCGTGGAATTCCGGATGATGATGCCAACAAACACCTCGATAAATTCATTACCATTACCCAAAGCATGAAGTGCTCCGGTGTTTCTATGGATGACCTTCGCCTTCAACTCTTTCCCCACTCGCTTTCTCACCATGCCGAAAAATGGTTTGACCGTCTTCCTAAGAATTCTATTCATACGTGGAATGACATGACTCAACGCTTTTTATCGCGCTACTTTCCCCTATCCATGGTCACTAGCCTTCGTAACCAAATCAGTGGATTTATGCAAGAGAATGATGAATCGCTTTTCGATGCTTGGGAATGGTAAAATGATTTGATCGACCGCTGTCCAAATCACAATATGCTCCCCGCCACTCTCATTGACACCTTCTACAATGGTCTCACTTTTCGTGATCGTGACACGATCAATGCCGCCGCCGGTGGTACCTTTATGAAAAGGAGACCGGAGGAGTGTCGAGAGTTGATCGAAAACATGACTACTCACCACAAGAATTGGGATTCATCCGCATCCTCAAGATCTAATCAGAGAGTCAATGTTTCTTCTACTACTTCCAATCCCGAGATATCCGAACTTTCCCGACAAATAGCGAATATGCACAAAGATTTCATGTCCATAGCCACAAGCAACTTTCAACAAGCTAAAGCCGTTGCTATTTCTTGTGACACATGTGGTGGTCCTCATTCTTACAATGATTGTCCTTCTACTCAAGGCAATTATTCTGAAAAAGTTAACGCAGCTTACGGCACTTATCCCACGGGAGGCTATCAAGCCCGCCCTCAAGGAGACCGTGGCTTGCTAAGTTATCGTTCCAACAATTATCTTGCTCCCCCCGGTTTCCCTCCTGTAAACCAAAACCAACAATAAAGCTACAACCAATCCCAACCTCGTGCAAACAATCATATCAATCCCAACGAAACCCATACCCACCTCAAGGAAATTCTCAATCTTACCAAGCTCCACCTCTCAATCAACCGATGGCAGTGAGTCCAGATGTCGAGACATTCATGAATACGAATCGGGAGATGGTGACGAATCTTCAGAGTCAAGTTCGCAACTTGAAGGGAGAAATGGCAAAACAAGGGGACGATATTCGAGCCGAGCTAAGGAATGACATGGCAAAACACAGCAATGAAATTAATGCAAACATGAGAGACTCTTTTAATAATCAAGCTGTTCACCTTCGTGATATGATTGGTTCGCTCATCCAAAGTAATCAACCCTCTTCTTCGGGCACTCTTCCGAGTAATACCGTTGCGAATCCAAGAGGGGAGATGAAAGCAATCACCACTCGTAGTGGAAAAGGTTATATGGAACCCGAGCTTCCTACACCTCCACCCGTGATTGTGAACAAGGAAAAAGAGCAACTTTCCCCACCTCCTTCACCTTCTATCCCCATTTCCCCACCACCCGTGGTTGTGAGTGATCCTACTCCCTTAAAGCCTTCTTCTTCATCCAATATACCTTATCCTTCAAGGTTGAGGAAAGAGAAGCAAAAGAGCAAGGATGATATTCAGGTTTCAAACTTTCTCAAAATGTTTAAACAATTGAATTTTAACATCTCCTTTGCCGAGGCTCTCGCTCACATGCCCAAATACGCTAAGATGTTTAAAGATCTTCTAAGTGATAAGGGAAAGCTTCTTGACATCGCTCAGACCCAACTTAATGAGAACTGCTCCGCAGTGCTCTTAAGGAAATTGCCCACCAAACTTGGTGATCCGGGTCGCTTCTTGATTCCTTGCAACTTCCCGGGAGTAGAGAATTGCATGGCCCTAGCCGATCTAGGTGCCAGTATAAACTTAATGCCTTTAAGTGTTTGGAAGCAATTATCTCTCCCCGAGCTTGTCCCCACTAAAATGACTTTGGAATTAGCCAACCGTACGGTTGTTTATCCAGTAGGGATAGCCGAAGATGTCTTTGTTGGCGTTGACAAATTCACCTTCCCGGTGGATTTTGTTGTCGTTGATTACGAGATGGATCCCCGTGTTCCATTAATCATTGGACGTCCATTCCTGAGGACCGGTCGCACTCTCATTGATGTAGCCGCAGGCGAAATAATCATGAGAGTTGGTGACGATAAAATTGTCTTCAACATGGGTAAGATTTCTAAGCAACCTTATTCATATGAGAGTGTTAATGCTATTGATGTTCTCGATGAGGCTTGTGAAGAACATTTTCATGATGCTTGCAAAAGTACTCTTTCTTCTCTACCCAATGTTGAGACCGTTGCCTCAATTGCTCCAGCATTGACTCCTTTTGGAGAAAGTGACTTGGATGATTTCGAAGCTAGCTTGGGTCCTCTTGATATTAAGTATGATAATTTGTCCACCAATTGGGATGAAGATATTCGTACTATTGAGAGACTTCTCAATGAGGACCCGTTGTATCCTCCTGCTCCTAAAGAGGTGACTAATGATGATCCATCGTTAGTTTCACCATCTATTGAGGATCCTCCCACTCTCGAGCTTAAGGACCTACCTCCTCATCTTGAGTACGTTTTCCTGGAAGACAACGAGAAGTTACCGGTCATCATCGCGAAGGATCTGAAAGAAGACGAAAAAGCCCGACTTGTCGCTATGTTGAAGAAGCATAAAAGAGCTATCGCTTGGAAAATCTCCGACATCCGTGGAATTGATCCTCACTTCTGCACACATAAAATTCTCATGGAGGACGACTTTAAGCCCACAATTCAAAGCCAACGAAGGGTGAATCCTAAAATCCATGAAGTCATCAAAAAAGAGGTTCTCAAACTTCTTGATGCGGGTATGATTTACCCTATTTCGGATTCACCATGGGTTAGTCCAGTCCATTTTGTGCCTAAGAAGGGCGGAATCACCGTTGTGCCCAATGCAAACAACGAGTTAATTCCTACCCGTCTCGTTACTGGGTGGAGAGTTTGTATAGACTACCGCAAACTCAATGATGCTACGAGAAAGGATCATTTCCCTCTACCTTTTATGGACCAAATGCTTGAACGATTAGCGGGTAATGAATATTACTGCTTTCTTGATGGTTTCTCGGGTTATTTCCAAATACCCATCGATCCCCAAGATCAAGAGAAGACAACATTCACTTGTCCCTATGGCACATTTGCTTATAAAAGAATGCCTTTTGGCTTATGCAATGCCCCGGGACATTCCAAAGGTGCATGTTGGCTATCTTCCATGACATGGTTGAGCAAACCATGGAAGTCTTCATGGATGATTTCTCGGTCTTCGGGGATTCCTTTTCTTCTTGCCTTGCCAATTTGGAACGTATGCTTAAGCGGTGCGAAGACACTCGCCTTGTTCTGAATTAGGAAAAATGCCATTTTATGGTAAAAGAAGGCATTGTGCTAGGACACAAAATCTCTAAAGCCGGTCTTGAAGTCGACCGTGCTAAAGTAGATGTCATAGCCAAATTACCTCCACCTTCAACCGTGAAGGGTGTCAGAAGTTTTCTGGGTCATGCGGGCTTCTATCGTCGATTCATTCAGGATTTCTCTAAAATCGCTCGCCCGATGACCCACCTCTTGGAAAAAGATACTCCTTTTATCTTTTCTAAAGAGTGTCTCGAAGCCTTCAATCTTCTTAAGGATAAGCTAACTAAGGCACCGGTCTTGGTTACCCCTAATTGGGAGCTGCCTTTTGAATTGATGTGCAATGCTAGCGACTTTGCTATTGGTGCGGTTTTGGGCCAACGAGTGAATAAACACTTCCAACCAATCCACTATGCTAGCAAAACAATGATGTGGGCTCAATTGCATTATACGACAACCGAAAAAGAGCTTTTAGCTGTTGTCTATGCTTTTGAGAAATTTCGCCCCTATCTTGTTTTATCCCCCACCATCGTATACACGGACCATTCCACGTTGAAGTACTTGATGACAAAGCATGATTCTAAGCCAAGACTTCTTCGCTGGGTTTTACTCCTTCAAGAATTCAACATTGAAATTCGTGACAAGAAGGGAGCCGAAAACCTGGCCGCGGATCATCTGAGCAGACTTGAGGATCCATATCAAGGGGATCATCCGAACAAAGAGATCAATGACTCTTTCCCCCTTGAGACCTTAATGTCTATAAATCTCAATCTTGATGGCACCCCGTGGTTTGCAGACATCGTAAACTACTTAACGGGTGGTATTCTCATCAAAGGGTTAACATCCCAACAAAAGAAGAAGTTCTTGAATGATGTCAAGACTTACTTTTGGGATGACTCTTATCTATTCAAACAATGTGCTGATCTGATCATTCGTCGTTGTGTTGACGGACCGGCATCTTTTGACATTCTACAAGCTTGCCACAAAGGACCCACCGGTGGTCACTTTGGTCCCAACTACACCGCTAAAAAAGTGTTTGATTCTGGATTCTACTGGCCCACCATTTATCGTGACGCTTACGAAATGGTTAAGCATTGTGATGCTTGCCAACGCCAAGGCAAGATCACACATAAGGATGAGATGCCTCAAAATTTCATACAGGAATGTGAAATCTTTGATGTATGGGGCATCGACTTTATGGGGCCATTTCCATCCTCCAAAGGGAACAAGTACATCCTCGTCCCGTCGACTACGTATCTAAATGGGTTGAAGCCAAGGCTCTTCCTACGAATGATGCGAGGGTGGTTGTGAACTTTTTGAAGCAGCTTTTCGCTCGATTTGGCGTTCCTCGTGCTATCATCAGTGACCGCGGGACTCATTTTTGCAACGATCAATTTGCAAGAGTCATGGCAAAGTATGGTGTCAATTACCGTCTTTCCACCGCCTATCATCCCCAAACCAATGGGCAAGCCGAGATATCCAACCGTGGATTGAAGCGAATTTTAGAGCGTACTGTGGGAGAGCATCGCGCCGCGTGGGCCAATAATTTAGATGATGCTCTGTGGGCTTTCCGTACTGCTTACAAGACCCCGATCGGTTGTACACCTTATCGTCTTGTGTACGGGAAAGCCTGCCACCTACCTATCAAGCTGGAACATAAGGCGCACTGGGCCTTGAAGTGGGCTAACTTCGACATCAACAAAGCCGGTGATCATCGCAAGATTCAACTCAACGAGCTAAATGAACTGAGGAATGAAGCTTATGAGAACTCGCTGATCTACAAGGAGAAGACCAAGATCATCCACGATGCAAGGATTAAGAACCGAGAGTTCCACGCTGGTGATCAAGTTCTACTTTTCAACTCTCGGTTGAAGATCTTCTCTGGCAAGTTGAAGAGCCGCTGGTTGGTCCATTCACCGTCGCCAAAGTCTTTCCTTATGGGACCATTGAGCTTTTTCAGCCGAATGGGCCCAATTTCAAGGTGAATGGCCAGCGTCTGAAGCTGTACTTTGGTGAGGACATCTCTCAAGAGATGATTCCATCCCTCACCACGTTCCCCATGAACTAAATTGGGTCGAGTCAGGCTCGTGACTCGGTGAACAAAAACAAGCGCTTCTCGGGAGGCAACCCGTGTTCTATCCTTTACTGCTTTCATAATAAGTGTAGGTGGAGCCCCGCATATGTTGGTTGTCTTGTTTCTTGTGCTGTGCAGGGATTCAAACTTCAGAGAGCATCTTGATGACTTTTGACGAACCGTGATACCGTGTTCCCATCTTCCCGGTTCTATCCTAAACTTTTGTGATTCAATATTTCATATTTTATATGTTCACATTGAATTCACTTTAGTTGTCCTTTCCTTAGCAAGATTTAAACAAAGTGCACAATGTCCTAAGTATAGGGGAGTTTACTCCCACATGCTCAAACATTGAGGAAAATGTTTATCTCAAGTGTAGGGGGACTTCTATCAAAGTAAGTGGTCTTTTCCATGAATTTGCCCTCATTTTAACCGGAAAATTTGATTTTTCGTCATTTTTCGTCATTTTTAATCTATTTTGGCCTAGCTGTATAGCTGTATTTTCCTTTATCATGTTTAGTTTCTTTCCATTGCTAGTATAAATTTTCAATAAAGTGGTTTTAGATTTTTCTTAGTCGTGAACATTTTGACTCAACCCGAGTTTACTTACCTAAGTTTACTCTAGCTAGTATCCTTAACATGTTTAAGTCAAGTTTTGCTAGGCTTTTATATAGGGAGCTATAAAACGCGAAAGTCTTAACTCTCACGGGTTAAGAACAAGAACTTTTCGCAAGTTCCTATAATTGATCCTAGAGAGTCGTTTATCAAGGGAACTTTAAAATGCGATTTCTAAACTTGAAAAAGTCTAAGAATTTGTAAGATCCTATAGGCGACTCGAAAACCAAAAACTTTGATTTAATAGGCTAAGCATCCACGAGTCTCATTCCTTGAGATTTTAAACTGTGGAGAACGAGAGATGATAGAGTCAATTATAAGTTCGGTAATCTTTCGTGAATTTATGTGAGTTAATTATAAGCCTATTCTCCCTTCGCTTGTTAATAAATCTATCTGCAATAAATAAGGTTGTACGATTTAAAAGGTTACTTAGCTTCTAGCCCCAGATCGTTTAAAAGTTGCTCGGTACGGATTAGAGTTCATAGCCAAGGCATAACTTATTGAAGCGGGATGCGAAGATTGGCGAGTCCGAAAAGGCCCTAACAAGGCATGAGGGCTACATTTTGTTGCTAAAGATCCAAAAGTGATGTGAAGAATCATTTATCGAAAATCAATATGAAGGATCGAGACACACGACGAAAAGCAAGAACTCCCCAAAAGTCAGGGAGAAGTCTATCCGAAAAGACCCTAACAAGGTATGAGGATAAATAGATCCAAGTCCGAAAAGGAGGCGGATCGTTGTGTATCGAAGTCCAAAATAAAGATTGGAGAAAAATGAAGAAGTCGTGGTCCAAAGATGAAGAATCTCTCAAAACTTCAAGTGAAGAAAATTCTGTTATGAAGAGAAGACCATAATTTCAAGAACGTCTCTCAAAGATTTGAAGTATGAAGTCGCTGCCAAATATCGGTCCGAGAAAGGTCTCAAATCGTGAAGCGAGTTATGCCAAGATATGAACTTTATGAGGTCCCGAGAAGAAGTTTTAAAAGATTTGGTCCTTTAGCTAACTATTGATTAAATCGTTCACCTTATTTTCGGACTAAAATAACTATCGAAATAAGTCAAACAATGCATCCTCGTGATCATTCAAGACAAAAATAAAATATAAGAGATACACCTAGGAATAAGGGAGTCTAAGTGAGTAATTGGCCCACATGAGTTCGTAATAGTTTGCTAACTTATAATAACAATGATCTCGTTTCTAAGCTTGGTATGGGGAACGTGAAACTTGAGGATGATAAACGTTCATGGCTGCCAAAACCCAATGTAAGTTTTTAATTTCTATCTTTTCATGTTTAGTATTTAATAAAGGCCAAGGTGGGTTATTTATGATGGAAAATGTAAACCGTGCTTTAAAAGTAATGCATTGCATGAGGGCATTGCAATGGTCAAGTGTAGGGGATTTAATAAGTGTGAAAACACTTATCCTTTTACCACTTATTTCCAATAATTACAAGACCAAAACGTGTGATTTATGTCATAAAAGTCGGAATTATGCGTGGTTTGTGTTTTTATTGTGTTTTAGGACCAAAATATGAAAAAGGAAGAAAACACGGGCTTTCACGGGCTTTTATCGAAGAAAACAGAAAAAGACGAAGTCAAAAGATCAAGAGTGCAAAAAGAAGTTGTGGTCCAAGGCCTATTCTGAAGATTTATCGAAGAAAAAGTCTAAAGACGGAAATTTAACGAAGTCGAAGAACTTAAGTCTAATAGAAGAAGAAAATTAAAAGACAAGTTCAAATCCCGAGACGACAAAGACAAAGAATTAAAGTCGAGTCGAGAAAACATGAAGAAAGCAAGAAAGAAGATGCAACACATGCACTCCTTCCACCTTCCCTATAAATACCCTCCTAATGGTCATTAGGAAGGGAGTTAGCTAGTTAGTCTTTAATTTTAGTTTTTCACTTTTTAGAGAGAGAAAGTCTTAAACTTTCTCTCACTAAGTTTCATCTTTTTCTTTTAATCTTTCAAGATTAGACACTTATGTATTGCTTATTTCATTAATCAAGTTCTATTTTAAGCTTTTAATCCTTAATCTCATTCTACTTTTCTTTGATTTTAGATTGATTTTGGTGCGATTATCATATGATCCGTGTTGTTCTAATTGATTTCGTGCTTAAAAATTAATCTTTTGATCATTTCATAAGTTTTCATTTGATTAAGCTTTAAGACTTTTGTGCTTATTGGCTTACTTTTATGATTAGCTTATTTACTTTATAAAAAGTTTTCTTAAAAAGTTTATGTTTTTATTGTATGATCCAAAAAGTTGCTTATTTTGAGGTTAGATAAGTTGAGATTAGTGCTTATTTGATCCGGTTTATTATTGGTTTGTTGAGTTTCGGGTATTAGCTTAATAAATTTAGCTTATTACCTAGCTTATCCGAATTCCACAAATCTAGGAAAGGGTACAATCCCCTTTTCCGATTGCTACATATTCCGAGCAGCCCCCTTCCCCTTTTTCCGATTGATCCAATCGAAAAAGGGTTTTGACTTTCCGATCACACCCACAAGTATTATTCCGATTGGAACTTTTCTGCATATTCCGATCGAGATTCTTCCCACTTTCCGATCTGAACCTCTTTGAACATTCCGATTGAACTTTATTTCCTTATTCCGATTTTGTTCTTTGATTGGTATTCCGATTGGGACTTTTAGCAACATTCTGATTGCTCCTTTTGTTACATATTCCGATTGCTAGTCAATTCCAACTTTCCGATCAACCGATCGGAATACATTCCGATCGGGACACCTTTTGGGCTCATTCCGTTTGAGTGATTATTTGAGATATTCCAATTAGGGTTTGTTTAGTTTATTGTTTTGATAAAATTTCTAAGTGTTAATTTTTATTAAGTGTGCTAGTATTTTTCTATTATTGCCTCTAAGTTTTCAAGCTTTAATTTATTAACTCGTCATTTTAGAATTAATCTTTATTCTTCCATTTTACTCAACGACACTTTAATTACTTGCTAATAGTTTAAATTAAACAAACAAACCAAACCATTCTCTTGATCCACCAAAAGACGATTGAGTCGCACTTAAGACCGGTTCTCAATTCGAAAAGATTCGGACGATAAGATTTTATACCTAGCCAAAAGCGAAGTTATTATGGTTCAACCAACACTAGTCACACCCCGAAAAGAAAATAACATGTCGCTAAGTATGAACTTACTATGGTTCAATTCATACTAGTCAAAACCTCGCAATAAATAACATCCCAACACATCAATTTATGTAAAATGCACACATACTCCTATGACGCCTATATGCAGGGACCCTTAAGCTATAGACTAGGCTACGCGACTAGGCAACCTAATTCTCTATAACCATTGTCTTTGATACCATTCTGTAACACCCCACCATGGCGGAATATGGGGCGCGACGTATGGATATCATCACAACAAACGGTGTCTCTATAGAGAAAACTAAAATGCAACTATAATGTCATAAAATGGTGACACAAATGTCATGACAATATCTCAACAATGTAGGAGTCTAGGTAAGTAGGTAACAGTCCTACCTCTTACCCAAGACAAACAAATAACACTAACAATCACATATAGGTGCCAACAATATCACTACCGAAACAATCAAAAAGAAAATAAACTAAGAAGGAACGGGGATCTCCTTCTAAATGCATTCCTACTCGACTCCAATCCTAGCCACATAAGTTCTCACGTTTAACCACGTATCACCTGAAAGAGACACTAAAACACGTCCACATAAAGTTGGTGAGAGTCATAGGTTTAGACTCCAACGCTAAATCAGTTACAAGCTGTGAATAACAACCATCAACACAATAACATATGGACAATGCGCTACAAGTATGCATTAACAACTAGCATTCATGTTCAATCAATCATCACAATACCAAGGCATCACGCCTTACCAACAACCAAAATTTCCAAGGCATCACGCCTTACCAACAACCATAATTTCCAAGGCATCACGCCTTACCAACAACCATAATTTCCAAGGCATCACGCCTTACCAAACACCATGGTACCATAGGCGCCCATACACCTATGTATCAATCCCAAGGCCACTACCTTGTCATTAACCATTGGTCCCATAGACGATCACACTATGTACCTATCCCAAGGCCACTACCTTGTCATACACAAACAAGAACCACATAACAGTTAATCACATAAAGTACACACAAGTCCATCTCAAATCACAAACACATTCACAGCATCAATTTAGAAAATAACTCAACACAGTTTCTCTTCCATCCCATCTGGAAGTCAAAATCAATAATAAACATGGGACTATGAAACTCACCTGATTGAGCTCCTCCAAGAGTCCGCGCACTAGCAAAAGCTAACAAACCAAAAACACATAATCAATACACGAACCAATCACCAAGATGGCTCATCAACCTATGATGGACATCTAACCTACTCCCATATATACACCTCATCTATATGCTCTAAGCATCCCATTACACCCCTCTATAAAGCCCTTAACTCGTTTTATTTTATAACACATCCCGTTAACATTTTATCAAAAATAGTCCCAGTTTTAGGTCTCCAAACTATAAGCCAAACGCCCACCTAAACACACCCATGATCTCTGTAAAGAGAATATTCATACTTTTACTGACGTTAGCTAACACCTCCCACTTGACCTAACCTTAAAGCTACTGTTAAGGCCCCGATATATTTATATATATTATCGTCATTCCAGATTTACTGATTTTAGACGTATGAAAAGTTTGTTATGGTTAGGGGGTCTTACCCTAAACCACAACCTTAGCCCAAGTGCAGATACTTACTACAATATATAAACCATCTCTCACGTTCGTTAGAAGATCCCAATGCAACCCTAAGTACCCCAAACAACCCAAAACTTAAAAAGAAAACAGGCTGAATTCAAAACTGATTTGACCTCCGACTTTTGTAACCTATTTTTGACCCACTTCCCTACCTCCAATTCAGTTCTCGTTTCTTGATTTAGAAAGCCAACTCAATTTCCTATCCAGGGCTAGCTTGATCGCATCTTGAATGTTCCTAGAACTCTAGATATAATCAAAACAATAGACTCAAAATTCTGCCCAGTTTTTAAAAACGGGTTTAACAAAATTAACCTCATTAATTAACCCTAATCCCTCTAATTACAAGCCCTAATTTATTTAATCATTAAAATATGATTAATATACTGTTTTTAATTAAACCCTAACCTAAATCCATCATAAGATGATCATAGAATATTAAAAACAATTTATATGAAAAGGGTTTTGAAGATTTACCTTTAAATTAATGGAAGATGAGAAAAACCCAATTTTTGAAGAACCCTAATTGGCCACCATTGTTAAAATTCGACTATGAGATGTTATGAGGGTGAAAAACCTGATTATTTTGGTTATGGGATAGGTTTGGTTAAGTCCTAAAGGCCTCCTAATCCCATTACAAGTCCATTGGGCCTGTTTTTGGGCTTTTTGGTTATTTTCTTCCTTCCTTTTCTTTTAATCATAATAACCGACCCTCCCCTCTTAGATATCGTTTTTTATTTATTTTAATTATTAATAATTGTATTAATAATATTACTTTAATTTTCCTTAATTTATTTCAGCTCCTAAAGCCTCGAAAACCTCAAAACCGTAAAACTAGTCAAATTTACGCGTTTTACCGTAAAAGACGTAAAATATACACTTTTATAAAAAATCTCAAATTTTGAAATAAACTTTATAACTAAGTCCTAAATGACTTAAAACCATCCCGAAAATATCCATATGACTAATTACCTCATCCGAGACCTCTAAATGCTAAACCGTAAATCGTAAAAATACGATTTTCTATAATACATATACATATACATAAAACCATTAAATAACACCATCTCACTTCATAGTCACTACCATGTGAACTCATGAACATGAAATCATCACACATCGTTTCACTCACAAGGTACCTGATGTAGGTTTTTATATACAAGTCTTAGGAAAGACGAGTATAAATGCGGCAAGTATTAATCGACACGATTTAATGAAAAACCGTGAAGACGAATAAATTCCAAGTTCGTTCTCGAAGGAGGTGTGTAATATGTGTGCCAATTATGTAAAATAACAATGTTTGGATTAGTGACGTTTTTGGTTTTAAGAGAGAAAAATAAAAGACGAGCTACGACTACGTTTAAACTACGACGAATGACGTAAAACGCGAACGTAAATACGTAAAACGTGACGAACTTAAAAATAAAACCTAAAATTTAATTAAAATATTAAACTAAGTCTTAAATAATATAAATAAGAATAAAAATCCAACAAATATATTTTAAAGCCTTTTATTAATTAAATATTCAATTTTTAATGCTAATTAAAGCCCAAAAATTAAATATAATTAACAAAATGCCCAAAATATTAATTTATTGAACTAATAACTAACTTATATTATTTAATGACTAAAAAGTATTTTTCTTAAATTTTAAAAACTATTTTTCTATTTTTTAAACACTAAAAACTATTTTTAAATTAAAATAATCATAAAAAATAATAAAATAATGGCAAAATTAATCTAACAATTTTAAAAATCTTAAATTATCCTAATGAACAGTAGAAAATTGAAAAAGTTTGAAAAATGTAAAATTTTTCACTAAAAGACAAAACTAGTTAATAATTAAACCCTAATTAACTAATTTAATTATAAAAATTAATTAAAAAGTGAACAGTGACTAATTTTAAACTAAAAATCTTAAAATAATATTCTAAACCTAAGAAAAATTTTAAATCTAAAAAATATGAACTTTTTGCACTAAATTCCAAAAACAGCCTATTTAAATTTAAATAAAAATGCAATTAAATAAGAAAAATAGAAAATGAACAGTAACAATAAAATAAACCAAACTGAAAAATCAGAAATTAAAAATAAAAAAATAATGAAAAAAGAATTAAGGTCTAAATCCTAATTAAGCCCACAAAAGACAAAAAAGTTTGAATCTGATAGTGACCTTTCCTAGGTTTCTGTCTTGTAGTGTAGCAGTGGCTACAACAAGCCTATCAGTGGGAAAGGAGTTCCCACTGATAGTGTAAAAAACGGGCTGGGCACTTTTGAGCTTGTAATTGGCTTGTTTCTTGGTGATTTTTGGCAACAAGGGCACCCCTACACTCAGTGGAGTGTAGGGAGTCAATACAAGCTAAAAAAAACACTTAAGCACAATGCAAGAATTACAAGAAAAGAGCAATTAAAGGTTGCTGTGACAAAAAAAGGGGGGCAGTAGGGGGCTGTGACAATTCTAGGGGTTTTAGGACGACTTTCAAAGCTTGTAAACTTGCATATAAGTCACACAAATCAGTAAAAAGCTATCTTAAATCCTAGGTCACCCTATATTCCAACAGAACTCAAAGATTGATTGGCAAAATAAGGCTAAATCAAGCAATTCATGACACTTATGCAGATTTATGCTAGTTTATACTAAAGATAAGCATGCAGTCTTACTAATTCCCTACCAAGCTTGAAATAAAGCACAATTATTCTAACTACTACCCTAATGGAGTGTCTGTAAGCTGATTATAAGCCACAAAAGTGTCAAACTACTAGCCTAACAAGCAGATCCAAACACTACCTTAATCTCAGAAACTTGAAATTAACTAACCAAATCTCTTAACAACTTGATTAAATAGATTAAATTCTATCTAAACATGCATAATACTACACAAGGAGCATAAACAAACAGATTATACCAAAACCTAAACAAATTCATAAAGATCACACAAAAATTCCATTTTTCTACTTTTTTGGGTTCAAGCCTTACTTTGAGTGACTGAGGCCTTCAAATAAGTGGATGATGAGATCTTTTGTGGGCTTATGAAAGTAGAGCAAGTTGTTGATGTAAAGAGTTGCTAGGTGGGGATTACAATAATCCCAAACACCCCAATATATCTTCAAAATGGAATGAGATGATGGATGCTTGATATCTTGCTTTTGTACCCTGCCAATAAAACAATAGACAAAAACAATGACCTGATAAAAAGCCAATAAGCTACACACAAGCTTATTGAGTAAGCTGTGATAGCTTATTGCTAAAAAAAATGAAACAGACTTTTTTTTCTAAGAGATTTTTGAAACCAAATAACTAGCAACCAACTTGAAACCTTTAGCAAAAGCTTATCAATAAGCTGAAATCTCCCTACACTCCACTTTCACTTTATGTAGTGGTAGAAATCAGATTTTTCTTAAACTTTTCCAAAAAAAATATTCTTTAAAACTCAAACTTCCTTAACATTTCTATGAATAGATGAATCAGTGAACATTATAACTAAACTGCAATAAAGTAAAGCTTCTATACTAAATGGGAACTCAGAACTTTGTAAAAGGTTGATTGTTTCATTTTCATTAATAAAATCAAGAATTTACAAAAACTGGAACAAGAAATACAAGTAACATGCTACTTGTATTTATACTAGGTCTATGACTATTCTAGAATTCTGAATAAAATATTACAATTGCTAAACCCTAATCCACGAATTTCCAGCTTTGCCCTTTTGGTCTTGAACTTTTGAAATTGGTCAAAGTCCTCATGTGATGATTCTGATGTAGATAGCTGTTATGGATTGATCTGATGCGTTGGTGCATTCCTTTGGGACCAAGAAATGTGTACAAGCCGTAGATGGACTGGCAAGATTCCTTCTTTGCTTATTTTGAACAAACCATGGGGCAGGGGACAATGGGGGACCCACAAGGAGGTCACGGGTGGTCTGGTTTGTGAGTGGGTTTGAATCTTGGTGGGGTTAATTGGTATTCTGCACTTAATCAAAGGATATCCCTTTGATTTGATGATGATTAGAGATTAGGGTTCATAGGATTATCTGGGTTAGGGAGAGTGTTTAGATTAGGATTAGGAGTAAACTTGTTTTTAAAAACTTGTTTCCCCCACTTTTAGCAATTAATAAAAACCGGTTTTAAAGTGGGCTCATGGTGGGGTTTGACTGGGCTTGGGTTTGATTAACACAGCTTTGGCCCCTAGACTTCCAAAGTATCTTCACATTAAGTTTATAACAGCCATTTCTCAATTTCCCTTTGTAAAAGAAGTTTAAAAACTTCTATTTTGGCCACCAAACTTTTTGATAAACATGTTCCAAGGGCATTTTATGCATTTGATGCATTCTTCAAGGGCATTTCTTGTATAATTTCCATACTTTAGGGACCCCCATTGTATTTCTAAGATAATTGAGGGGTATAAAGTGGCAAATCTTCAAACTTGGAGGACCAATCTTGCCAATACTTCAAACTTCAAGGACTTGTTAGGAAAATCATTCTTCGGGCTTGGTTCTTTGTGCGGCTTCGTTTCCCGTGTTCGTTTTTGCTTGATTCTTGTAATCTTTTGGTGAATTCACGATATCCATACCTAAAATACACAATGAACAAACATAGGCACATATATGGTATTTTGACGATATTTTAAGCGTTTTAAGCCCGATTTGGACGATGAGACTATGTATAAATACAGTCTCATCACTCCCCCATACTAAACCATTGCCGTGTCCTCACGCAATGCTAGAATTAAGTATCGTAGCACTTCCAAAATTCATTTTATGATGACATTTATTCAAGACATAAATTTAAATAAACTATTACACGCGTTTTAGACATAATGTATTGTCTTCATCACGAGAATGTGACTTTTGGGATCATAGAACAAGAACACGTGAATGCTTCGTTAGAAATAATTTCGTCGTCCTCGATTTTCACCCAATTCCATGCTAAGCGTGTAACGAGATCATTGTTATTATAAGTTAGCAACACGTACACATCTCATGAGTGTTAATTACGAACCTAAACTCCCTTATTCCTAATTGGTATCTCTTATATTTTATTATGTCTTAATGATCACGAGGATACATCATCGACTTATGCGTGAATAGAGATTAAGTCTAAAAATAGAAACTTAACGGTGTAACCAAAATCATCAAATCAATAATTCATCCCAATAGACAACGATGTCAAAAAATTAAGTCAACAAGAAGGATCGATAAACACGGTTTTATAACGGTTTTGAACATGAGACTTATTACCAAGACTTTTATACGCCCCCTAACGGAAGGGCCTTATTATCTTTGGTTTACCTCCATCTTTTATTCAACTTCGCCATGAAGCTTTTATTATGACTTCGGTCTTGCCTTGCCTTTTATTATCCGCCTCATCGGTGGTTTTATTAGCCAAAGACGTATATCCTCACGCTAGAGCGAATTTTGGATCTTTAAAGCTTCGAAGATTAAGGCTTGATTCACTTTCAATTTGGGCATAGATTTTTCGGCCTTGTGAGCTTCAAATTTTTGCTTAATTTAGGTGAGCACTTGAAATCTTATTATTAGGTGAAGCTTTCGATTATTCGGGTGCCAATACTTCAAAACCGTGACGCTGGCGATACCTTAATGTTTTCCCAATTTAATTACATGGAAGCTACCAAAACAAATTAGAAACCCAACAATAGTGACTAAACCGCCAAATCAATATTTATTAACAATTATTTATGCAAAAGCGTTGGGAGAATAAGCTAATAATTACTACACATGAGATCGTGACGATTACGAGACTTATAAATAACTCTATCATTTCTCGTCCTCATTTAAGAGACTTAGCCTAAAAAGTTAAGGAATCGAGCTAAGTGCTCAACACGCACGGTCGAGTCAAAAATTACTCTTATTCTCACCATCGGAAAACCTACATTCGTGTCTTAAACACTTATGAAAAACTAGAAAAATTTTAAAATGTGGCCATTTTTAGCCTTATTTTGCAACAAAATGATAACAAAAAGATGAATATTGGATTGCGTGTTGACGTAAGCAAGGTGAAGTATCTACTCACCCCCCCATACTAAAACTAAACATTGTCCTCAATGTTTCGAGTCTAGGGGTGTAAACACCCCCATACTAGAGACGAAGTCGAATGCTTAATCTCGAGCATGGAAAGGGTAAAACGAATAACCTAAAAGCCGTTTATGAATTATGCTAATAAGATAAACGTTAGAACATAAAAGGATATCATCGGATATCGGAATCTCCAAAGGCAACGATCGAAGCTCGAGTGATCCGTAAAACGAACACGAGAGGCTTCAATGGTGACGATGAACCTAATAGATCACAATCACAAACAACCACGAAACAAAGGTAGGAAGAGCACAAGTCCCCTCGTTACATTAACTAAGAAAGCGATAATATTTACAAGGATAAGCATGAGAATCCCCCACGAGGCACCTTGTTTTTGTTAACCGAGTCAAAAGCTCGACTCGGATCCCCATAAATGTGATCATTTAGGGATAATCTTGGTATGGTCATTTTTGGTGGGGCTTACATGATAAACAAGGCCCAAAAGTACATGGAGTACTTTAAAAACCCGATAAACGTATACCGGGGTCAAAGATAGCGTCTTCGTTTTCGGATGAAAGACGAAACAACGCTACTTCAACACAAACCCCAATGGGGTAGAAGAAAAGAGATAAGAAGTAGAAAGGTGGGGCAATGGGTAAGTCACTAAAATGAGCTACTCGAGGTAGACTCACACCAAGCAAATAGATAAGATTTCCATTTATTGCATCGGTGGAAGACCGAGATTTCCCTTTACAAGCAATTCCGGGATCGTAAATCTCGTCCTCGGTGGTAAAGTGTGAGGGAACATTTGGGGCTTCCCCCATACTAAGACCACACACACCATCGTCAAAAGGAGTAGACGAGGTGGTAGCACTCATGAAACGCGGTGATGACGGAGTTAAACATGTAGAAAAATCTTTTAAAACATTTTTAAAATCT
The DNA here is from genome assembly GCA_025667525.1 of Glebionis coronaria. Lineage (NCBI taxonomy): Eukaryota > Viridiplantae > Streptophyta > Magnoliopsida > Asterales > Asteraceae > Glebionis > Glebionis coronaria. Next base: position 107,073,829 of record CM046877.1, read on the forward strand.
TTTCCTTTTTCATCGTTCAAAAACTCTTTATGAAAACCCGATTTGATAATGTTGAAAATATTTGGCGTGTCAAATTGAAAATTAGTCGCGCTAAAAATCCTCACATTTAAGTCATTGGTGGGAGGGGGTGGCGGATTATATAAGTTCTCAAAACGTTTGTCAATAAAGAACACCGCCCCCTCGGGGTCAACATACTCGTCATCCTCATGACCGTCAATCTCATCGATTTCTTCATCAAAGATAGGCTTGTCAAACCAAGGTTTGTCATTCCCCTCCTTGAGTATCTTAGAAACTCTCTCGAAAAGATCACGATCAAGCACGAAACCATCATTCTTTTGTGGGGATCGTTGATAAGTTAGATCCTCACGAATGTGGTAAACGTCATTCTCAAATGAGGAGTGTTGATAAGGTAACTCCTCGAGAATGGGATTTTTGGTGGTCACATGAGTTGGTTCGTCATCGAAAATAAGACGTTCCAACTCATTTAGTTCATCCTCGATTTTGGAAAGGTCGACCTCACTCGTAGGTGGAAGTGAAGGCATAAGAGCTAGCTCTCGTTCTATAATTTCCTCAATCTCGGGATCAAACTCATAATCATCGTACTTCACATGTTTCTTCTTAGGAGAATCAAAAATAGCATGTGGATGTCGAAGTACGTGATCAAGCTCGGCAAAATCGCCATCGTCATCGTCAAAGAAAGAGTCGATGTGAGCACTCACAACCATGGACTTACAAGCACTAGGGCTACGCTTAGGTGACTTTTCTAAGACGAGAGGATCGATGTCGATAAACCCTTTAGCCTCAACGGGTGTTGGGCTAGGCAAAGGAGGCACTTCGGTGGAGTTAGAAGTTGAAGCCTCAAAGACGTGGTCCTTCGAAGGTGGTGAAGACGAATCCATTTTGGTCATTGTCGTGATGGCATTAACGTCACCCTTCGGAATTGGTGTTTCACTTGTTTCGCTAAAAACATCCCAAAGTGAGTTTTCATCCATAAATTTACACATACCCTTTTGAATTAGGTACACGTATTCTTTATCATTAAAATCATCATCTTTAAAACCGTTTTTCTTAATTCTTTCAAAACATGCATCAAGCTTCATTCTTTCCGCTAAAGTAAACATTTTGAAATCATTAGAATTAGAATCATTAGGTTTTGAAACCTCGGTTTTTTCATTCTCATAAAATCCTTGGGATTTTCTAGCGAAAAAGTCTATTTTCTCATCCCCATATCTCATAGTAAGTCTCCCCTCGTGAACGTCGATTACGGTTCTAGCCGTCGATAAGAATGGTCGGCCTAAAATAATGGGACATTTAGGGTCACACTCGTAATCGGATATAACGAAATCCGCGGGAAAAACAAACTTTCCAATCCTAACATAGACATCCTCGGCTATTTCAATTGGTATTAAAGGTGTACAATTTGCAAGCTCGATAGTCATGTTCGTGGGGGTAAGCGAAGGCAATCTCATCAATTTCCAAAGAGAATGAGGCATGAGATTGATGCTAGCACCTAAATCGGCAAGGGCTAAACATCCCTCAATCTCGGAAAAATCACAAGGTAGTAGAAATTGGCCCGGATCCTTTTCCTTTCTCGGCATACGCCTTTTGGGTTTTTTAAGAAGGATCGAAGCACAAGTTTCTTCAAGGGTTACTTTGGTAAGGCCGACAAAGCTCTCTTTTTGAACCGTGGATGGAATTCGAGGTACACGAGGGTGTGCACTCTTTTCCTTGGTCGCCACGTTCACCCCATCGACTTTAGAACAAGAAGACGTCTTAGAAGTCGAGGGTTGACAGGGATAAACAACACGGAATCCTTCAAGGTTAGGGGTAATCACACGACCTTTCTCACGAGACGAGGCGGCTTTACATTGTTCTTTCGGATTAGCAACGGTGTCACTAGGTAACGAGCTTGATGACGAACCCGAGGCTTTGTTCATTATAGCCGAAAACATCTTTTTTATATCAATTTGCCCTTGCTCAATCTTCGTGTTTTGCAATTTCAAAGTATTTGTAAAGTCGTTTTTCAAAGTACCAATTTCTCCCTCTAATCGTCTCATATTAGCCTCATTCGTTTTCATGTAATTTTGAAAATCGTTTGACGAACTATTTTGATTTGAATTAAAGTTCCCTTGGTTTTGATTACTTCTTTGAAAATTGTTTTGATTCCCACTTGAAAAATTGTTTCCTTGATTGTTATCTCTATTTTGCCAAGTTATATTACGACCTTGATTATAACCTCCTTGATTTTGATTCGAAAAATTTCCTTGTTGATTATTTCCTTGAAAATTGTTTCGATTTTGAAAATTGTTGCCTTGGTTATAATTGCCTTGTTGTGATGGACCGGCGTTATTTTGATTAGAAAAATTGTTGTTTAACGCACTCACATTCGACGTTTGGCCATCCGTAGCTGCACACTCGTAATAATTATGAGGTCCACCACAAAACGTACACGAAACCTCAACCGCTTTCACCGTAGCGGGAGCGTCTTTCTTTTGCATCTCAATGAGATAAGACGTGAACACATTCGTAAGCTTGTCGACTTTTGCATCAACTCTCTCAATGTCGCGATTAGAACTACTAACATTGGCGACATTGGCAACACTCGGTGCATTGCGGAGTTGGTAAACCTTGGATCGGTTCTCGATAATTATCAAAGCTTCTCTCGGAGTCTTACACAAAAAGTTGCCACCGGCGGCGGAATTCAACGAGTCTTGTTCGTGAAAATTAAGACCGTTGTAAAACGTATCGATTTGGTGCAACTCGGAAAAACCATGGTGAGGACATTGCCTAAGCAATTCCTTAAAACGATCCCACGCGTCTCTAAAAGATTCATTCGATTTTTGCTCAAATTTTGTAATCTCGTTTTTGAAAAACGTTGTCTTAGACGGTAGGAAGAAATAATTAACGAACTTGGAAACGAGATCCTTCCACGTAGTAATGGAATTAGGTGGCTCTTTCTCGTACCAATCCTTGGCGGCACCATCGAGCGAGTACGGAAAAAGCATAAGCTTGACGACATCGGTGTCGACGTTCTTAAACTTGCTCGTGGCCAAAAGACGATCAAAATTCCGAATATGGTCGTGAGGATTATCGGCTTCACGACCTCGAAACTTCGTAGCTTTGATCAACGAAAGCATTCCGCTCTTGATCTCAAAATTCTCCGCCTCGATAGCGGGAATTACGATCGCGTCTCCATAACCCTCGGTGGGCGCTTGGAGCAATTCCATCATAGAACGATTGTCGGCCATCTCCTCTACGGTTTCTTCAACAACGATATTAGGAACGTCGGTTTCTAATTCTCGTCTACGTCGTCGATTCCTTCGATTACGATTGCGTCGATTCGAAGCTTCACTAGAGTTGGAATAGTCCTTCGATCGAGTGCGCATGCACTAAGCGTAGAATGGGTGGTAGCAAAGAAGATTCTTTTTGCGGCTTTTCGATTTTTCAATTTTTTTTTTTGGTTTTTGATTGGTTTTTTAATTTTTTTGGATTTTTGAATGTATTACGTAGACAAAAATCTACAAATCTTCCCTCGAATCGACTTTCTCGATTAAAGGAGCCTCAAAGAATGAAAACGATCACGTGGAGTGAACGTTCTCGATGACTTTAGAACGTTGGTGGAACACCAAAACGTTCAAGAGGGTTTAATCTTGAAAACACAAGCAAATATAATATACGTAGATAATACTTGGGCGGCAAACCCTCGATTAGCCTTCTTTCTCAAAACACGCACAAGCAAGCGGAGGAAACGAGGCGGCGCTAAGCACTTAAGAGCCTTTTTCCTTTAGGTCGTGAAATACAACCGCCTTATACCCACCTTATAGTTTGTGTTAATCAAAATTAAGCCTCACGAAAGTATTTATCTATTTTGCCTTTAAACTTTTGCTTTGGATTCGAATACAATGATCGAGTGATGAAATCCCGAATCAAGGTTGTGATTTCTCACGTATTTGGAGTACTTGTATTTTTATTGTTCTTACGTAGTACAATATAGTAATAATAATATTCACAAAGAAAACGAAAACCAATATATCTACAATATAGTAAAAGATTGATTTGTGTTTAACTTAGGAAAATTAAACACGATTTATTTGGATATTATAGTATAATAGAGAAAAATAACAAAAATGAGTATGTGCGATATGTACGCTTCCCAAAAATTGAAAAGCAAAAACGCACTACTCACACAAACACGATACTAATAATGGCACACTAAAAACACCTCCCCGGCAGCGGCGCCAAAAATTTGATGTAGGTTTTTATATACAAGTCTTAGGAAAGACGAGTATAAATGCGGCAAGTATTAATAGACACGATTTAATGAAAAACCGTGAAGACGAATAAATTCCAAGTTCGTTCTCGAAGGAGGTGTGTAATATGTGTGCCAATTATGTAAAATAACAATGTTTGGATTAGTGACGTTTTTGGTTTTAAGAGAGAAAAATAAAAGACGAGCTACGACTACGTTTAAACTACGACGAATGACGTAAAACGCGAACGTAAATACGTAAAACGTGACGAACTTAAAAATAAAACCTAAAAATTAATTAAAATATTAAACTAAGTCTTAAATAATATAAATAAGAATAAAAATCCAACAAATATATTTTAAAGCCTTTTATTAATTAAATATTCAATTTTTAATGCTAATTAAAGCCCAAAAATTAAATATAATTAACAAAATGCCCAAAATATTAATTTATTGAACTAATAACTAACTTATATTATTTAATGACTAAAAAGTATTTTTCTTAAATTTTAAAAACTATTTTTCTATTTTTTAAACACTAAAAACTATTTTTAAATTAAAATAATCATAAAAAATAATAAAATAATGGCAAAATTAATCTAACAATTTTAAAAATCTTAAATTATCCTAATGAACAGTAGAAAATTGAAAAAGTTTGAAAAATGTAAAATTTTTCACTAAAAGACAAAACTAGTTAATAATTAAACCCTAATTAACTAATTTAATTATAAAAATTAATTAAAAAGTGAACAGTGACTAATTTTAAAACTAAAAATCTTAAAATAATATTCTAAACCTAAGAAAAATTTTAAATCTAAAAAATATGAACTTTTTGCACTAAATTCCAAAAACAGCCTATTTAAATTTAAATAAAAATGCAATTAAATAAGAAAAATAGAAAATGAAGAGTAACAATAAAATAAACCAAACTGAAAAATCAGAAATTAAAAATAAAAAAATAATGAAAAAAGAATTAAGGTCTAAATCCTAATTAAGCCCACAAAAGACAAAAAAGTTTGAATCTGATAGTGACCTTTCCTAGGTTTCTGTCTTGTAGTGTAGCAGTGGCTACAACAAGCCTATCAGTGGGAAAGGAGTTCCCACTGATAGTGTAAAAAACGGGCTGGGCACTTTTGAGCTTGTAATTGGCTTGTTTCTTGGTGATTTTTGGCAACAAGGGCACCCCTACACTCAGTGGAGTGTAGGGAGTCAATACAAGCTAAAAAAAACACTTAAGCACAATGCAAGAATTACAAGAAAAGAGCAATTAAAGGTTGCTGTGACAAAAAAAGGGGGGCAGTAGGGGGCTGTGACAATTCTAGGGGTTTTAGGACGACTTTCAAAGCTTGTAAACTTGCATATAAGTCACACAAATCAGTAAAAAGCTATCTTAAATCCTAGGTCACCCTATATTCCAACAGAACTCAAAGATTGATTGGCAAAATAAGGCTAAATCAAGCAATTCATGACACTTATGCAGATTTATGCTAGTTTATACTAAAGATAAGCATGCAGTCTTACTAATTCCCTACCAAGCTTGAAATAAAGCACAATTATTCTAACTACTACCCTAATGGAGTGTCTGTAAGCTGATTATAAGCCACAAAAGTGTCAAACTACTAGCCTAACAAGCAGATCCAAACACTACCTTAATCTCAAAAACTTGAAATTAACTAACCAAATCTCTTAACAACTTGATTAAATAGATTAAATTCTATCTAAACATGCATAATACTACACAAGGAGCATAAACAAACAGATTATACCAAAACCTAAACAAATTCATAAAGATCACACAAAAATTCCATTTTTCTACTTTTTTGGGTTCAAGCCTTACTTTGAGTGGCTGAGGCCTTCAAATAAGTGGATGATGAGATCTTTTGTGGGCTTATGAAAGTAGAGCAAGTTGTTGATGTAAAGAGTTGCTAGGTGGGGATTACAATAATCCCAAACACCCCAATATATCTTCAAAATGGAATGAGATGATGGATGCTTGATATCTTGCTTTTGTACCCTGCCAATAAAACAATAGACAAAAACAATGACCTGATAAAAAGCCAATAAGCTACACACAAGCTTATTGAGTAAGCTGTGATAGCTTATTGCTAAAAAAAATGAAACAGATTTTTTTTTCTAAGAGATTTTTGAAACCAAATAACTAGCAACCAACTTGAAACCTTTAGCAAAAGCTTATCAATAAGCTGAAATCTCCCTACACTCCACTTTCACTTTATGTAGTGGTAGAAATCAGATTTTTCTTAAACTTTTCCAAAAAAAATATTCTTTAAAACTCAAACTTCCTTAACATTTCTATGAATAGATGAATCAGTGAACATTATAACTAAACTGCAATAAAGTAAAGCTTCTATACTAAATGGGAACTCAGAACTTTGTAAAAGGTTGATTGTTTCATTTTCATTAACTAAATCAAGAATTTACAAAAACTGGAACAAGAAATACAAGTAACATGCTACTTGTATTTATACTAGGTCTATGACTATTCTAGAATTCTGAATAAAATATTACAATTGCTAAACCCTAATCCACGAATTTCCAGCTTTGCCCTTTTGGTCTTGAACTTTTGAAATTGGTCAAAGTCCTCATGTGATGATTCTGATGAAGATAACTGTTATGGATTGATCTGATGCGTTGGTGCATTCCTTTGGGACCAAGAAATGTGTACAAGCCGTAGATGGACTGGCAAGATTCCTTCTTTGCTTATTTTGAACAAACCATGGGGCAGGGGACAATGGGGGACCCACAAGGAGGTCACGGGTGGTCTGGTTTGTGAGTGGGTTTGAATCTTGGTGGGGTTAATTGGTATTCTGCACTTAATCAAAGGATATCCCTTTGATTTGATGATGATTAGAGATTAGGGTTCATAGGATTATCTGGGTTAGGGAGAGTGTTTAGATTAGGATTAGGAGTAAACTTGTTTTTAAAAACTTGTTTCCCCCACTTTTAGCAATTAATAAAAACCGGTTTTAAATAGTATAAGTGGGTTGACTTGGGCCGGGTATGGGGTCTAAGTGGGCTCATGGTGGGGTTTGACTGGGCTTGGGTTTGATTAACACAGCTTTGGCCCCTAGACTTCCAAAGTATCTTCACATTAAGTTTATAACAGCCATTTCTCAATTTCCCTTTGTAAAAGAAGTTTAAAAACTTCTATTTTGGCCACCAAACTTTTTGATAAACATGTTCCAAGGGCATTTTATGCATTTGATGCATTCTTCAAGGGCATTTCTTGTATAATTTCCATACTTTAGGGACCCCATTGTATTTCTAAGATAATTGAGGGGTATAAAGTGGCAAATCTTCAAACTTGGAGGACCAATCTTGCCAATACTTCAAACTTCAAGGACTTGTTAGGAAAATCATTCTTCGGGCTTGGTTCTTTGTGCGGCTTCGTTTCCCGTGTTCGTTTTTGCTTGATTCTTGTAATCTTTTGGTGAATTCACGATATCCATACCTAAAATACACAATGAACAAACATAGGCACATATATGGTATTTTGACGATATTTTAAGCGTTTTAAGCCCGATTTGGACGATGAGACTATGTATAAATACAGTCTCATCAGTACCCCGTACCGGAAACGATATCCAAACCACAAATTATACACACCAATAAGCACATAAACACGTAAAGACACGTAACTAGCACCAAAATAAAACTAAGTGACGAACCTCAAAACCAGGGTTGTCACAATAAGTCACTTGGTTTTCAACAGTACATCCACTGACACGGAACACAGATTCCAACTTTTCAACCCAATGAGCTAATACGACATCTCCTTCAGTACCATTAAAATTCAAAGGGTCACAACTCCTAAAGTCCTTGTAAGTACACGGCTTAGGCGGTCGATTGTCAACATCGTTCGGCGGTGCTTGGTTCACGTTGTTATTAGCTTGAATGTTTGCCAGTGCAGTGGTCACTCGTTGTGTAATTAGTTCTTCCAATTGTGAGTCAGTCATTCCGTTACGTGTGTTCACCATTGTTTCTCTGCGTTAAGACAACAATGCAATTAAGGTTCAAGCACGAATATACACGTTATATATTTCTTACGCTAAATAAAATGCAGAATTTAACAGTACAACAAACAAAAAAAGTATGGTCACTGGTCAAATTCATAAAGTTAAATTCCCATTCATAATCAAAATATCGAGTACATAGTCATAAAATAAGAGTTTGATTACATCTAGTCTACTCCAACTAACCGAGTACTACTCTAGTTTATTGGATATAATGCCCAAAAGATAAAGATGTCAATCTACTCTAGAATTAAGCACAATAACGATGAATCCCTAAGTGCGACGACGAATATCACACTCAGCACATCTCGGTGAGTCACTCCTCGGGTCTCCATCTACAGCTCGGTCTCCTATGAGTAGGTGATGCCTCAGGTGTAGTGTGTGAATCAGACATACGAATCTTCTTCCGTGGGCATGACGAATCAGAATCGGACAAGGCTCGAGATCTAACACCGGATGGTCCAACTCCATCGGCAGGTGGTACAGTATCATCGGAATCAGTATAAACCTCAACTGGTGGCGTACCCCATAAAGCTTCCCTCTCCTCTCTAAACCGCTGACATGGAACAGTAGGCTTCTTCCTCAAGTTGGACGTCTTCCTAATCTCACTCCTCCTACTGGGCTCAACTCTCTCAGGTACAACAGTCAAAGCATCAACCCTACTATCATCATCAGCCTCAGCATCCTCGCTATCACTACTAGCCACAACCATCCTAACGTCAGTATCACTCTCAGTCTCATCATCCATGTCCTCATCATCCTCACGATCTACCTCATATTCATCCATATCATCATCACCCTCATGATCTACCTCAACACCATCCATATCATCCTCATGACCTACCTCATATCCATCCATACCCTCGTCACCCTCGTGATCTACCTCAATACCATCCACGTCATCCTCATCATCCTCACTACCACTAACCCACTCGATCAAATTACGAAGCACAATAGGTGGCATCCCATCAACAACATCGGAAGTATCAGACAACACATCAGGCTCACCCTCATCATCCTCCTCCGGATCCTCGTCAGGGTCATACTCCGCACCTTCCTCCTTAGGATCAGCCTCCTCAGGAGCCTCCTCTGAGTCATTCTCTGGCTCGACATGATCTGGTATCATCTCAATCTCGTCTTCCCACTCTTCGTCAGCAGAGTCGGGCTGGTAAGTAATAGTAGATGACGACATAACCTGCAACAACCAAAATGCGTATTAAAGCAGTTGTAGGGTATGCATGAAATAATCATGTATAGAAATTAAAGTATGCAAATCAGCGAGATGCATATGTATATAATACATATTACGTATTACATAATATATATTACATATTACGTATAGTGTTATCTTACGTAATACATTACGTAGTACATATATGTATACAGAGTAACAAGTAGCCACATCGGTTATAGTCTAGGCCTAAGATGCAAACCTAGTTCTCTATAACCAAGGCTCTGATACCAAATCTGTAACACCCCAAAATGTGATATGCGGAAGCGGTGAAGCTCGGGGGTTGTTACGTCATTGTATCATAGTTCAAGGTACAAGAGAACGACTCTAAATGAGACGTTTTATAAAAATACCTCGTTGAATTTAAATAAAAGCATCAAAGTACAAAAGGTCTCAGTTTCAAAAGATAGCGTAGCGGAATATAAAAGTTTTAAACATCAACGAGATAACAGTTCAAAAGCATAGGTGAATAAATGTCCGAAGATAGCCAAGAAATGCATGCGGACTCCAAGTACTTCGCACAGCAGATACAAATCATCATCAATTACCTGAGATAAATGCTAAATTGGGTCAACATAAAGTTTGTGAGAATATAGGTTTCAAGTAAAAATTCATAGTAATTTGATTTAAGATTTCATTTCATGTACACATGCAACTATAGGAGGTATAGGGCCAAGTGTAGGGTAAATTGGGTGTTCACAATATTTATGATAGCTAAGCTCGTGACATCGAAACTAATGATCCAGTGCATACAAAAGATTGTATACATAAATTTGGCCCCAATGGAGTACCTAGCCAAGATAACTCCGTTCACACAAATGGTATACACTCGTCCGGCGTCAGAATGCCCGAGTGGAGGTTGTCAACCCTCAATAGATCTATCCATATCATAAGAGCTTACTCCAGCAGAGTAATTAACGATTCACGATAGTGGGGACTACGGCTAAAGCAACTTAAGCTATCTCATAAACAGTGTTCACAAAACGTTCACAGAAATCTAGTTTTATTTGCGTCCAGAAGCAAGCATCGAAAGCATTTATCACATCCCAAAACATTAAACATACAAAAACAGTTTCATAGGGATCTATAAACTCACCTCAAGCAACGATTCAAACCGCACAAGTATGATCAAATAGTAGCGAGCAACTCTAGCAACAACCTAAATATAATACTATAGTTTAGGCGCTAGCAAATAAGTCACAATAGTTCGTCACGTACGTTACTCATCAATCATGTCTATTATTTTGTTGTTAAAATCGTGACTTGTAAATATCACATCGTTATAAGCATTATAGTATATATATACTTAGACAAAAATATTTATTTTTTACTCGACGAAATTTCGACAGCCTTTCGGCGTAAATTTTAATTTACCCAAATTTATCTTAATAAATTTTCCAACACGATTTCTAACGAAAATTCGGCAGCCTTTCGGCGTCACATAAAAATTTACCATTTTTAGTAAGTACTCAAATCTCGTCCTAAAACCCCTAATTTCAACACTTTCTCAATCGCCAATGTTTCAACAAGTCATTTTCCCGCAATAGTATCAATTTCCACTTTCAACGCTCAAACTTTTAACGATACACCAAGTATTCACATTTCGCGCTAATACCCTTTTACAAAACGATCCCAACATTCATATACAACTTTTAATAACCATTTCGACACTTAAAACAACTCTGTTTAACTCGAAAATGTCGTTTCGACCACTTTAAAAATCTAGACAGCAAGTACATTATAGTGTTTGTCACAAAAATTAAGTTTTCCGACAACGAAATTTAAACGACCATATCTTACTCATTTTAGCTCCGATTTTAGCCCATAATATATCGAAACGAAGGTAATAACTTATATTTTCATAATATCGTAGTAAACTAGTGGCAAAACAATTTTTACGACCCTCTATGCCTCTTATAAAAATCGGACAGATTATACACTTTCCGTAAAAACTCGTTTTCGACCATTTTCAAGCGTACCCACTAGTAGTAACACTACTAGTTCCCTTCAATTATTCATAAACACACTCAAAATCAAAGATTTATCTTCAAGTCCATAAATCTAAAAATATACATTTTTATATTTTACAAGTCTTTCAATTAAATCATTTTAATGCATAGATCTAATAGATCCACACATAAATTTCATAGATCTAAAATATTTCATGACCAAAAATAATTTTATCATTTTATTTCAAGAAAATAGTTGATGAGTAACATGCATGCATAGATCTTCAAAGATTATGCATGAAAAATGAAAAAGATGAAAAAGGTTTAAGAAATAACCTTGAGTAACGACTCTACGTAATCACGACAACCCGATCTACGCTCTAACCAACTAATAATCAACAAGAACCCAACTTCTATAAACTACAACCAAAACTTCTCAAATCTACAAACCAAGAAAACCCTTCTTCCTTATGCTTGTACAAACCCTAGGATGTATTTATTTTGTGTTAATTGTTGTTAAAATGAAGCTTCAAAAATTCAACAATGGTGGAAATGGTGTTTGTGTTTGTGCCGTGTGTTTTAGAGAGAGAAGGAGAGTTGTGTGTGTTTTTTTAGTGAAGTGTATGAGTTAATAATGTGAAGCGATTTTGAGGTTAAAAAGGTTAATAGGTTAAAATGTGTAGGAAGGTGTAAGTTAAGCTCAAAATGGCAAATGAAGAAAATTTGGTTTATCTTGCATGTGAGTGAGTTTTTGGCCGGTTATGGGGAGGGTCCCACAAGGTAAATAATTCAAAAAATTTACTATGATAACTAGTTAGAAGGTTTAAGGTAAAAAAGTTAGTTAGTTTTATGTAAATGTCGAAAAGTATATAGTTAAGTTTAAAATTACGTAAAACTTAAAAATTTGACGAAATATATTAAATTTATGATTTTTCGACGAAAACTGATATTTTATAATTTATAAAGTATTTTATGCATGCTAACGACGGTTAAACGTAAAAACGACGTAAAATACGAAAACGCGATACGTTAATTAAATATTCACAGAAAATACGATTTATTACTATAAATAGCAAAAATACTAACATACATGCATATATAAACATATACAGAAATATTTAAATACGCTGTTCATGAAAATACGATCACGCTGTTAAAAACTAAACATTTAAGCACATAATTCACAGATAACGAATAATCTCACGGATTATCGTCAATTCATTGACCGTCTCAGCATTTTTGTCAGTGTTCACAGAAAGTGTTCAGAATAATGACTGAGCACAGTGTCAGGTCATTACTCGTCATCAAACAGTTTTTCAGAAATGCGGGATAACTTCCCGGTTCCAACACAGTTTAATCACATAGTTGACTAAATAAAAAGTCAAAGGGTAAAATAGTCATTTTACAAAGTAGGAAAATTACCAGGTGTTACACTTAGTCATTATATAAATGACTTAGCTACTGGTCCAAGTAAGGTTAAAGGATAGTTTGACTTGCGTTGACTTGGCGTCGTATAACGGGTCATTTTCAAGTGTTCAAGTGTTTTAACGTGTAACGTTGGATAAATGTATTCATTTGATTCGTGTCAATGGTTTTGAAACGTGTATACTTTAAAAACATTTGAGTCATATTATATTTGGTACATATCAATATTCGAGTTCGAGTCTTAACGCGCGCCTTATTTTGATAGGTTGCGGTTTTCGTGTTTCCCCGGGCATCCATATCGTCGGTGATCGTCTACCACTACCGTTTCTACTCAGTTGTTGAGTACCGTGATTGACTTACCTCGTGGCTAAGTTGATTTCATAGCCCCTTTTTACTTGTACATGGTTTCTAAACACGGGGTGAGATTTTACATGGTGGAACACAACCAAATATAAAACTGTATTGCTATCCATAACTTGTATGCTATCCAGGACGTGTATGCTTTACAGATGATTTCAATGGTATTATTGCTTTTAGACGTTAGCCTTGAGTTTCCTCTCCTATCATGAACCGTTAATTGTCCCGTATGCTTTGCGCTAAGCGCGAATGTTGTGGGTGGATCCATCGGGATTGACAATCCCCGTCCCGATTACCTTGACGCACTAATATTCGTTTATACTTGAGTATTTAGGTTGAATACAACCTAGAGGAACTTACGTTTGAGTTAAGCTTCGGTTCATGAGACTAAATAGCAATAATATGCATCGTGACTATGAACAATGTACATAGTTAACCCCCCATTACGTGTTTTACAAATTCTATTGTGTTCCACACGTTTACTGCTAAACCTATGAATATCACTCAACTTTGTGTTGACGATTTTACATGTTTAATCCCAGGTATTATTACTTAGCTTTGCTTGGATGGGAGCCCGCAGGAGATTATCGCAGCTTGGAGATTTATGTGATGCTTTAAAAAGATTGTTTTTAGTAAAAACTGTTAGGAGTTTATTCTATCTTTTGGGCAACTTAATGTTATAAATTGAGACGAAATAATATAATTTTCCGCTTCTAAAACTCTGGGACCCATGTTTAAAAACTCTGACTTTTTATGATGTAATGTACATGTTTTTATTTCGTCAGCTTTGTATGAACTGTAATTCATTGTTTCTTGTACTATGACGTGTTACCCCCTCGTTGCCTAATTGTTCCTTGTACGATTTTGGGGGTCTCACACAAAGGACATAAGCAATGAAAAACCTCAGTTGCATATGACGTATTATTTCTTATGAAAACGTAAAATTTTTACGAAAACGTAAAATTCTGGTGAGAAATTAATATCTCTGATAAAAACGTAAAATATTGACAAAAACGTAAATTTACTGACGAAAACATAAAATACTGTCGAAAACATAAAAATACTGACGAAAACGTAAAAATACTAAGGAAAACGTAAAAATACTGATGAATACGTAAAAATACTGATGGATACGTCAAATTACTGATGAAAATATAAAAATGCTGATGAAAACGTCAAATTACTGATGAAAACGTCAAATTACTAATGAAAACGTAATATTTCTGACGAAAACGTAAATTTATGAAGAAAATGTCAATTTTTTTATGAAAACGTAATACTTCTGAGGAAAACGTAAAATTTTTGATGAATACGTATTATTTCTGATGAAAACGTAATATTTTTGAGGAAAACGTAAAATTTCTGAAGAGAACGTAAATTTTTGATGAAAACGTAAAATTTCTGATGAAAACGTAAAAATACGGATGAAAACGTAATATTTATGATGAAAACGTAAAACTCCTGATGAAAACGTAAAAATACTGATGAGACGTAAAAATACTGATGTAAATGTAAATTTATTGTCGAAAATGTCAAAAATACTGACGAAAACGTAAAATTACTAACGAAGACGTAAAAACGAACGAAAATGTAAAAAAAACGTATAGATGTAAAGTTCTTTGTAATTGTAGCGAAGAAAACGTGAAAAAACTTCCTTAATTACTGATGTGATTAATTATTTTGATTTGGAATGAAAATATATTTTTTTAGAACTCCTTTATGAAATAATGTTGTATAAAAAATGTAACGAGAGTTATTGAGAATTTTTATACAAATTTTATGATTAAAATTTTAAAATAAAAAATGTTAAACAAATTTTACCATTCTCATAAACATCCATAGAGACCCAAAAACCTAACTTCTTTCTAAAGACCAATCTAGACCCAAACCCTTCTAAAAATATCATTCTAAAAATCATTTAAACCCAAACCCATCTAAAAATATCATTCTGAAAATCATTTAAACCCAAACCTATTTAAACCATAACCTATCTAAACCCATAAACAAACCCAACCCAATCCATCCATTTGCCACCTCTACTTAGGGGTGAGCAACTGAGCATGGTTAGGTTTGGTGCGGTTTTTGACTAAAACCGCAACCGCAACCGCACTTGCGGTTTTTATGAAAATAGAAACCTCACCGAACCAAAAACCGCGGTTTCGGTTTTGCGGTTTTTTTTGCGGTTTCTGCGGTTTTGCAGTTTTTAACCGCACTGAACCATTACTTGTGACTTATATAATAATTATGACTTTTTGCGGTTTTTGTTTAAAATGTTGATTTTTTCGGTTATAATAATGCATAATTTGAATCTAACAAACAGTTTACTAATAACTTATATGAATATCAATGATAATATGCACTAGAAGTCTTATAACTCGCATAAAATAGTCGATGTAACGTTTTCCAGTATAAAATAATTATTGTGTGGTGCGGTTCGGTTTTGCGGTTCGGTTTTACGGGTGAAAACCGCAACCGAACCGCATTTGCGGTTTTTCCTTTTTCTTAAAACCAAACCGTCGGTTTTTATCGTTATGCGGTTCCTACGGTTGAGTTTTACAGTTTTTTACAGTTTTACGGTTCACGGTTCGGTTTCTACTCACCCTACCTCTACTACCCTCCTAAAAGTTCCCTTATTTTTAATATAGATACCATATATATATTTACTTAAAATTCTATATGTTTTTTAAAAAAAAGTCGGTCAAAATAGGTCGGTGTTTTTGTAAGAATAATGTCGGTAAAGCCATTATATATACCCGATTGATGTATTACCCGATTGATGGGACACAGGTTCTTCATTGACAGCCATTTTCTGATGCATCCAACATGGAAATCATGCCCGCAGACTCTTAACATCCCGATATCATCCATGTTTGCGTACTCTTCCTGCAAATGAAACCGTATCAAGTTAAATATAGTCAATCTCATCAACAATACCCAATCACGTCTGAACGAGGTTAAAAATAGTCAATATGATGGGACTACTTTACGAATCCGTTGGGTACAATCTCACCAGGCATATGGCACAGGATCCTTCCTCTTGAATTTGGTCTGAGGAACAGTGGATCGATTCTTGCACACACTTTGAGACAAGATGCTCTGGCACTCCAGTGCCGACGCTTCCAATTCTTTCACCAAGTGCAAGGAGCTCCTGTTGTTTCGTTGATTAGATGGTGAAAAAGAGGAAAAGAAGAATAAATGAGTAACTATGAGATCAAATCGTACTAACCTCGTAGCTCATGTCATCTATGTCAAGTCTCATGTCCCGATGCTGATCAAATGGATTTCTGGATCCATAGAAAGCTGACCGGTCCACAATCATAAGACCCTACAATTTAAAGAGTTTAAGGTAAACTTATATATGAATAATGTTCTTTACCCAAAAAAATACAAGAATAACGAATATAAGAAGCTTCAAACTTTTTAGGTTCAGACCATTAAGGTGGAGTTGGGGATTGTTTATCATAATGTGCCAAGTGTTTTCCTTCTTATAGAGGCAGATAAGCGCATAATAAGTAATCGTACACACCTAAGTGTGAGCATACCTCAGGTGGTGGTCGATCATGGAAATTAACCCCAGATAAAGATCGGTATCTTTCACTTGATATCCTTGCTCGGCCACTCCTATCACTAGTGTGCCATCCTATAGTGGATGAAGGCCTCGGGTGCCGAGAAGGATAATTGTTGGTAGCGACCTGAAACCCCTCATCTGTTGCTGAAGCATCCCCTAACCGCAAGTTGCTTGAAGATACCCTAAAACTGGTAGCAGGTCTTTGACTGTAGCTACTTCGAACTCCTCTCACAGATTGCGCCGAGGTACCATGGAAACTTGGATAGACAAGATTGCTTCTTGTTGCGGGAATGTTATTCTGTTTCCCCATATCTACTGAGGAGCTAGATTACTACTTCCTTCGAGAAAGGGGTTTAATTCAAAATTTTGGGGAGTGTTGTCTACAATTTGAATATTGAATTTGTATCAATTTCTATAAATAAAGGTAGATTGAGCGCATTGACTTTTTGGTTGTATGACCATTACAATCATACCTTTTAAACAACTGAACATGTATATCCACCCCATAATCAATTTTTTGGAGATTCACCTAAAACTCGAACATTTTGTATTATAGAACATACAGAAACATATGTACAGAATCTATAGACTTTTTTCACGGGATTTAAGATCTTGATTTGGATATTAGATATAAACGTTATAAGGGATAGATTATAATGCTCACCCACCCAAATGAGACAAAAAAGTAAGTTATTTATTAAATAATGTGTTTGAATGTTATTTATTTTGATGTTTCGACTAGTATGAATTGAACCACAGTAAGTTCATAGTTAGCTACATGTTATTTTCTTTTCGAGTTTTGAATAGTGCGGGTTGAACTATAGTCGTATACGCTAGTCACTGTTGGATTTCGTTTAATTACATTTTCATGTTCTTTATACATTTTGATATTTGTCTACGGTGGTTCAGCTGGATTACGAGTTTATGTGTTTCATGCATTAGCTACGTTATTTTGATACATGGAATTTTGGACCTTATGTTATGTTGTGGATTATGTGCTTATATGAGTTGTAGGATTTATGTGATTATTTGAGTTGGTAGACTGATGTGTTATGTGTAGTATTAATTTTTATAAGTGTCATGATAGGAGGGAGTGCATTGGTGAAAGATGACTTATATAAGTATGGTGGCCACCATAGTTATATAAGTACCACGACATCAATGGATTCCTAAGTATGGTTGCATGAAAGAGGGTTAATACATGCTTGTATAGTATATGTTGGATGGATTTGAGTGTATGTACGCCTATGCCTATATATGTAAAATTATTTTCTAACTATCAGTTGTATTCTTGGGATGGTTGCTAGCTCGTTTCTCTTTGAGATGTTCAACTTCTGTAGTAGCGCATTTCTCGAGTCCTCATTTCACGTGTTTATTTGTACGGTACTTATGGTGTAGAGGCTATTGAGATAGTTTAAGATTTTCTTTGTTTTTACGTTTGGGATAACGGTATCTTTTGTGTTGAGTCTTACACAGTGACGGAGCTACGTAGGAACCAGGGTTGGCCCTGGCCCACCTGAAACTTTCCATGGTTTGCTATTTTATTTTATGCGTTTGAGTGGTTTTGATTGATTTTGTTTGTTTGGCCCACCCAATAACAACATGTGAAATGACAGCCCTTTATATCCTTATTTATATATAAAAGTGTTTCTAACATTTTATCATGTAGGAACAGAAGTATCTATTTTGCTACGTCCGTTTTTTTAACAGCCAATATTTTCCAATGTCCATGTATTTATCAAATCTTACATGATTTATAAATATATATAATATTAATTTAGGTAAATGTAAGATAAAAAGTTTCTTTTGCAGAATTTGGTTTCACTGTCTAGTATTCTTTTGTTAGCATTCTTTGGTCACAAATAGTATATATGTATATATGTTTTGTTTTAACTTTTGTTTTTGACTCGACATTGTGAGCCGACCAATCTAGAACGACTACCTTTTTTAAATAGTCCGGAGTCGACGAAAGTAAACTTTTGTGGCCACAAAAGAGTTAATTTTCTCTCCGTTGTATTCGAACTCTTAACTTTCACTTTGGAAGGCTCGTATCCTAAGCACTAAATCCCTGCTTCACAAATCATATAATTGTAGATGGTTTTTTTTTTTACTTTTTGTTAATATCGTAATCGTTTAATTTGACTCTAAACCATAGAATAAAGTCACTCTTGTGGAGGATACTATGGTCCACTCTCATTCATAGATAAAACATAGGAATCTTGTCCGGATAGATTGGATTGTCAACCAATTGCGGCTTGTACTAACCGTTTGTAACTGCCTTGCTTCTTTATTTTACCCGGTAGTCGAAGCTTAGTAATAATGTCGTTCCAAAAAATTAACTAGTAGTACTACTTTTTTGTTCAACTGCTAATTTTTATTTGGCCCACCCAAGATAAAAATCCTGGCTTCGTCCCTGGTCTTACATGGTAAAAAAAATTGGAATTTACAAAGAGTTGAAATAGTTGTTGGTAGTCGGTGAAAAATAAGGTTAAAGTGTCGGAAACGTGGTTAAAACAAATATATAGTACTTAATATCCATCAATGATGTTAGAGTTTGTGTTAAGAATTTAGGGATAATTAATGCTGTTTAGAGGGTTACCAAATGCCTCTTGGTCTAGCGGTATGTGAGTTGCCCTCTAACCTTAAGGTTGTAGGTTCAAGTCTCGGTGGAGACATGTGAGATAAAAATTGTGAGATTGTTTGTGTGAGTTGTAAAAATTGCCGCTCTAAAAAAATGATGTTTAGAGGGTTGGTGTATAAAGGCGTAAAACAGTCTGATTTTTAGGGCTGTCTTGTGTTGACTGTTCCAGGTAGTAGGTAGCACCTTTGGTCGAGTTTCTTTTTTTAAAAATTAATTTCAGAGAGTCTACTTTTCAAAAATGTAAGGTTGGTCGAATATAGAGTTCGGAAAGGTCGTCAAACAATTTTTACAAAAACAGTGCGTTGTTCAGGAATAAATTTGGATTTTGGGAATTTGAGTCAAAACGTAACCAAACGGATAAGATAGCCAAATATTTTTGATTTGGGAACTCTTTATAATGTATGTAAAAGGACTAGAGTTTTTCAATAAAATTATGGTGTTAAGGTCGGGCTTTTGGTGACAAACATTTAGCATTTATAGAAAATCAGTTTTGGTAAAAACGACTTTTGGCAAGAGACCAAACGAAGGGGTTAAACGTGTAAGTAGAAAGCGAAATTTGTTGTTGGAGTTTTTAGATCATAGGAAAACATAAATTCAGTAGGATGGTAGTCAAGTGTGGTGTTAAGTTCGGTTCATGTGGTCGTAAAACGTTTCGGTTGTCGTTGGGTGCTTCTTGTGTCATTGGTCCGTTTTCATGGTTCGTTTGGAGTCAATACATGTTTATGTTTGAGTATCTTTTGGAGTCTCATGGTTTTGGTTCATATTTTTAAATTCATTCATGTAAACTTCCGTTAGTCGTCCATGGGTTTGATCCGTTATCTGAAGTTGGGGGTCCTAAAATTTGTCGTGAACTTATATTCATTAGGAGCGTTGTTGTAGTCATACGAATGATCCAGTTACGTTCTTATGATAGAGATGAGTTAGGATAGAATTTGAGATTTCTTTATACCTTAGAACACGTGGTTATATTTTGATGAGTTTTGATTTATGGCATTTATGAGTAAGACTGAAATCGGGGTGACAGTTTTAAACCCGTCGAGTTATGTGACGGCTCCTAACTTGGTTTCGAGACAGTTCTTGTTTGATGAGTTGCAAGATTTAGTTAGGTTGGTTACATAACTTTATGGTTTCAATAAGTTTCCTCGCAGACGGTTAAGTCTCATGTGTTGTTAGTTGAGATTATTTAGTATAAACTGAGTTCACGCTTGAACGTGAAGGTTTTATCAGGGATATGTATCCTCGTTTGTTTGCTGAGAATAAGTTTGAGTTTGGGAGTAAATCTCGGGACGAGATTTCTATTAGGAGGGAGTGCTGTGACAACCCTAAATTTTGAGATTTGCCATTTGTGAATGTTTCACTTTGATTATGTGCTGAGTGTGCGTTTATGTGTTATATGTTTGTGTTTGAGACTTTGACTTGGGTTTAGACATCGTTTATGTAGTACGTGGTACGTTATATGATGATACATTGGGAATAGTTCGTGCTCATGAGTTCACATGGATGTGACTATGAAGTGATATGGCATTTTTAAGGTCATTTTATGTGTATGTAATAGCTATGGGAATTATATTTGTTATTTTACTTTTTGAGTGTACGTATTTAATATTGTGTACGTAATGTTATTACATAATTATATATGTAAGCATTTAGTGGTATAGGTTGTAGTATTTTAAGAGTTATAAGTTAGGGATTTTATAAGAATGAAATTATTTAGAAATAGAATTTATGTATTTTTAATATAGTAGTTTAATTTATTAGTTTAAAGGTTTAGGTGTAATTAATTAATTAAGGAATAAATAAATAAATACATAATAAATATAAATAAGGAAATATTAATTATAAAACGAATTTAATAATTAAATAAATAAAAATTTATATTTTTGGAAAATTTTGTGAAATAGTCGGCAAAAGAAAAAAAAGAGAAAAAGAAGAGGACTTTTTGTATTGGGCTTGAAATAGTAGTATATACTATATAAATAGATTTGATAAAAGAAAAAAAAATACAATCAAAGAATGAAAAAAAACGCAGGAAGGAAAAGGAAAAAAAAGGGGGAATGTTAGGGTTCTTGAAAAGGAAAAAAACATGGTTTTGATCATCTAAAGGTATTGATCTTTATTAAATTCTTGTTCTTATTTAATTAATTATGTTAGAATCATGTTAATAATCATATGATGGATTAGGGTTTTTAATTTTCTGGAATTAAAATAATTTAGGGCTTGAATTTGGTAATTAATGAGGGGTTTTTAGGGTTTAAAATCATTTTTTAGGGTTTAAATCGGATTAGGCAGAAACTGTCGCTAATCTGCCAGAATTCGTCGCTAAACTGTCAGAATCCGTCGCTAATGTCTGGGCAGATTTTAGGTAAAATCGTTTTGCTCATAACTTATTCGTTTTTAAAGCTTTTTTGGGTGATTCAAAACCCTAAAATTATGTACTCGGAACGTACTTTTCGAATTATCAGAATGTATAGCCTATGGAGGTCAGTAGCTTGGTCGAATTATTTGTACAAGTGTCGAGTTCAAGGTTAGTGTTTGTACGACAAGGCTTAAAATCATGTTTTGGGTATTTTGGGTTAATGGGCACTTAGAGGGCTAACATGGGGCTGACTTGAGAAAGAATTTGAGATGTATCCATCATAGGGATTGTTACATTGATAAAGGATTAGAGTTCCGGAGTCAATGTTGACGTGCGTATTATTGTATTATGTGCTTTAGGTAATTGGTTGTTCGTGAGGAGACTTTGGATTGCTTTCGTAAGGTGAGTTCATAGTCCCATTTTGCTACGTTGTTAAATGTTTTTCCAGTATGGGATGGAGATGACACTTGCAATGTTCTTTAACATGATTTAGTACTATGTTTTAAAATGTGTGGACATAAATGTGCTATTGTGTGACTTGCGTGCTTATGTGTTCTCATATGTGCTTTGATATGTGTTCTGATATATGAATCTTGATTGTGTTATGATTGGGATTGGTACATAGATGTATGGGCGTCTATGAGACCAGTTGTGGTATGTGTGGATCGTGGGGCACGATCCGTCCTGAGTTCTTGGTTCTGATTTCTTGGTTCGTGGGGCACGATCCGTCCTGAGTACTTGTGCGTCTCTCTTCGGAGGCAAGATATCTCGACGGGGATATAGTTCATCTTGCACAGGTGGTGTGGGAAAGATCCGGATAGTGTGGTGTGTGTTCTTGTGTGTGTGTGACGGGATACTTCTTGACTATTATAGTGTGCTTTGTGAATTGTAGATGTGATTGGTACTTGGCTTGAGTTTTGTTGTGGATGCATGTAGCATGATTATCACATTATGGTCCATTACTATAAATTGTTTTTCTTCAACTATTTACAGCGGTTGTTAAGGGTTCTTAAGATGTTTTCGGTAACTTAAACCTATGTTCTCACCAACTTTATGTTGACATATTTTAGTGTCATTTTCAGGTGAGGTAGTTGAGAAGGATGGTATTAGAAGTGGCTAGAGTTTAGAGGCTGCTAGGACTGCATTAGGAGGAATTCCTTTCCTCTTAGATTTTATTTTGTCTTTTGATTAAGTAGACTTTATGGTACCTATATGTTCGATGTTTGTTTATTTATGGTAAAAAATATTGACGAAAACGTAAAATTACTAACGAAGACGTAAAAACGAACGAAAATGTAAAAAAACGTATAGATGTAAAGTTCTTTGTAATTGTAGCGAAGAAAACGTGAAAAACTTCCTTAATTACTGATGTGATTAATTATTTTGATTTGGAATGAAAATATATTTTTTTAAAACTCCTTTATGAAATAATGTTGTATAAAAAATGTAACGAGAGTTATTGAGAATTTTTATACAAATTTTATGATTAAAAATTTAAAATAAAAAAAAGAATGTTAAACAAATTTTACCATTCTCATAAACATCCATAAAGACCAAAAAACCTAACATTTTTCTAAAGATCAATCTAGACTCAAACTCATTAAAATCTATGCTTCTAAAAACTATTTAAACCCAAACTCATCTAAACAATAACCCATCTAAACCCATGAACCAAACCCAACCCAATCAATCCATTTGCCACCTTTACTACATATATTAGGTCCTCCTAAAAATTCCCTTATTTTTAATATAGATACTTTCATTAAAATTAAATACCATATATAGATTTACTTAAAATTCTATATGTTTTTAAAAAAAAGTCGGTGAAAATAGGTCGGTGTTTTTTCAAGAATAATGTCGGTAAAGCCATTATATATACCCGATTGATGTATTAGCACACCACATTATTATACTCATTTGTTCCTTTATTCAAACTCTTTAGACGATGAAGAAATCGAAATCCACCATATTCATAACTGGAGACGGATCATATGGCGCGCTCGATGAAGAACCTAAGTTGCATATGAGGGTAAGATCAAACGACATAAGGAACGAAACTGCAGGCTACTCGTACATGATGCCCAATAATATTTTGAAAGAATTCATATCCATTGCCAACGAACTTAAAACTCAGGTTTCTGGCTACTTATATGGAACAAGTCCTCCCGACAATCCTCAAGTTAAAGAAATACGTTGCATCGCCATACCGCCAAAGTGGGGTACGTATCAACAAGCTCGACATGGCGACTTGCTTAATGATCTTGAACCATTGGGATGGATGCACACTCAGCCATACGTGCTCACTCACCTGTCACCACAGGACGCTACTTTCCATGCTGAGATTTTGAAAACCAACAAACAATGGGATCCGGAGAAATCCGTAGTATTTACTTGCGGTTTCAATTCAAATGCGTGTTTATTGACGGGCTATAAACTTACCCCGGCAGGGTATGAATGGGGCTGTACTAACACAAATAATAAAAGTAAGTATCTTCCAACTTTCTATAAAAGGGTCGCGCTGCGTCTAAGTGACACAGAATCAGAGGCACAAATAGCGAAGAAACGGCCTGCCTTGGCGAATGTTACGAATCAGAGGCCGCGGAATGGGTCAAAGTTGAATGTGTCCAAAATCAGTGGATCAAAGAAAACTGTTAATAACACGGGGATCCTCTCAACAAAAGTCCCTCAAACGCAAACTCGCGTGAGTAGGACTACATCTAGAACGAGAAAAGGTGTTACTATGTCTAGCAAACTCAGCATCTCGGATCATGAGGACGCGCCAGGGAGTGTGTGTAAGCGAGAGATACTTATGGAGATGGGGAAAGGTGACAAGATTGTTGATCTTGATATAGATTTTATGGAACCACAGTTGTGTGCTACTATGGCTTGTGACATTTATCAGCACCTTAGAGCAACGGAGGTAAACAAGAGACCCACACTTGATTTTATGGAGAATGTCCAAAAAGACATCAATCCCCGTATGCGTGCAATCCTTATAGATTGGCTTGTTGACGTTGGTGAAGAGTATAAACTTGAGCCTGATACACTATATTTGACCATAAACTACATTGACCGATTCCTTTCTGGGAATTCGATAGATAGACGAAGACTGCAATTGCTTGGTGTTGCTTGCATGATGATCGCATCCAAGTATGAGGAGATTTCAGCACCACGAGTTAAAGAATTCTCCTACATAACTGATAATACATACTCCAAAGATGAGGTGTTGGAGATGGAATCGTCGGTTCTAAAATTCTTAAAATTTGAACTGACTGCCCCAACTGTTAGATGTTTTTTAAAAAGATTTGTTTGTGCTGCTCAAGGTGTGAATAAGGCTCCTATGCGTTTGGAGCATTTAGCGAGCTACATAGCCGAGTTATCTCTTCTGGATTATAATATGTTGCAGTATACCCCTTCTCTTGTTGCTGCCTCGGCTACATTCTTAGCAAGATATGTGCAATCTCCATCACAGAAACCTTGGGATTCGACATTGAGACATTACACACAGTATCAGCCATCGGATTTAAGTGAATGTGTGAAGGCTCTACATGCTCTTGTTTGTGAGTTACCGAGTTCTAGTTTGACGGCAATCAAGGAAAAATACAGTCAGCGTAAGTACAAATCTGTAGCAAAGTACAACTGTCCTCAATCAATACCAGTCGATTATTTTCAGAACGTTAGCTGCTTGAAGATGTAGACAGAAGCAGAAAGTAACAAGCTTGTTTCAACGTTCTGTTGGACTTCATCTCATGTAATTAAATATCTTGAAGAATAGCATATGCTACTATTGTTCTACTACTGCAACCAACCAGTGAATGGATTGTTTAGCTCTTTAGTTCTTTCAAATATAGTTAAAACTATTGCGTTGTTGTATACAGGGTGATTCAATTTCTTGTACTGATATTAAATATGTTTTGATGTGTTGTTCTATGTAGTGGAACATTTAACTCCAGCGAGTTGACTTTAGAGGTCAATGACCGGTTCTTGGTGGCTAACGAAGCAAGGGGTCTCGAGTGCATTCATGTATAGTTTGAAACCACTATGTCAATGAAGAATTTACAGAAGGATTCACTTTTTATGTGTATGTTATATCTATAGAAGTTTAAAGAATACAGAACATTGCATATTGATTTTATTTTATACCACAGGCCACATAAATGGTTATAAACTTATGAGAGTGTCATTCTTTATTAAGTTTATCAGCTCTTTTTTTCTTTGTTTACTGTGTTTGTTATCTTGGTCTGGGTTTGCAGTGTCTTCTTTTTGAATCATACTAGGGGTAGAAATTCCCACACAACCATACAGGGCCATACACAGGTTAGAGTCGGGTTCAGGTCAAGTGCTTCAGGCCATACACATAACCTGCTTATGGTTTATAATCAGGTTTGACTTAGCGAACCTGTTTACAGTCTTTGACCATGCCAACCTATTTACCACCCGCTTGACCCGTTAACCGGTTTGACCCACTCAAACAAACAGTTATTTGGATCGTTTCCGGTTTCATAGAATTGGGTCGTGTTCAGGTTGGTGATACTAACCTGACACAAATTTCCCCCCTTCCACGATGGGTATGGTGGTCGAACCGGTTTCCCCAGTCGACCGGTTGACCTACGGTGGGAAAAAAAAACATTTCATGATCCGATCCGGGAAAAAAACGAAACCGGTTATAAAAAAAAGGTTTTCTTATAAAACCGTTTTTTGGATCGTTTCCGGTTTCATAGAATTGGGTCGTGTTCAGGTTGGTGATACTAACCTGACACAAGTTTCCCCCCTTCCACGATGATGGGTATGGTGGTCAAACCGGTAAACCCAGTGACTCGACCGGGTTGACCTACCATGGGTATGGTGGTCAAACCGGTAAACCCCTTTCACAGGATTTAAGATCTTGATTTGGATATTAGATATAAACGTTATAAGGGATAGATTATAATGCTCACCCACCCAAATGAGACAAAAAAAAAAGTAAAACGCAGCCCATAAAAACCTTACCATGAGTAGAAGAAGACATACGCATTGGATTCCACTCCCTAGTCAAACCATTTAAACCCTGACCCATAAGATCTACCGAAGGTGAAACATCCATGGGTCGGCTAGTTGTATAAAAGTCCCGAGCCAAATTGTTTGGCAAATAAGTTCTTTCGTTATTGGTTTCCACGTCAAACGCAGACCTGCTTCTTACATTCCTAAGAGAACTCTCTCCACCAATGGAAAGACCGTTATGATCATTGCTTGTGGTATGGTAATCCCATGGTGCGTGAAGAAAATTTGAGATTGGTGTTACTTGCCAAGGTTCGGTAAGCATATTTACATCAGACGAACTTCCAGCTTCGCTATATCTATTTACACCGTCTGGGATACCCGGGCTTTTGCGTTTATAGTGAACTCTTCCGGTACCAACCCTTATATCAAATAAATCTTCTTCATTAAATGGATTTCCGTTAAAATTAGATGAAGATGCTTGAAATCTATAATTGTCAGGAGCTATATAAGAAGAGGACGCATGCATAGAAAGGTCTGACGGTCCGGCGATATCTTGTTGATAATGTGGGAATTGTATGTTGTGAGATAATGAAGAATATCCGCTTGACATTGGGGTGTGAGTACAGTGAGTGTATTGTGCTCCGTCAGTTGACATATTATCCGCTGGATATGTAAGCGAACTGTTTTCACCAGTCCCGTTTCTTGCTGCAAACAATATACATAAGAAAAAAGTAGTCATAAGCAAGTAATTAACAATCATCTACTACTGTACTGTGTTAAAACTTTAATCTTCATACGGGTGTGCGTGAAGGCATTCTCTGCCAAGTTCCAGCTCTGATCATCCTCAGCCTCCATCATGTAGGGAGGACTGAAAAAATGGCGATGCCCCATGTCAATGAGGATCTTGGTTGATCACCAAGATCACGGTAGATTGTTCTCAACTGCAGTCAACGAAATTTTATAAATTTTTAATCACAATACATAAACGCTATTAATAAGTTGACAATTACCCTAATGAGAAATAAAGACAGAAACCGGGTAATGAAAACACTCAGGATTGCAGGTTCTTGTCACACTAAAATATGCATGATAAACAGGTACCGAGCTAACGTAAGCAATTTTGCAAAACGTCTATATAACAGTAATAAACCATGGAATCACGGATAAATGCAATTGAACAAGATTTCTATTCTATCCCGTAACTGGTTATATTCAAATTCGATTGCTTTACGTTACTTTGACGCCTAATTCACCTAAGGGATTCCTAGCACCAATAGCAACTATTAAAGTCCATCATGCGTTGAATTGTTGAAAGCACTATCTGTTTTCAATCTCAGCCTTCATCTAATCAAACTCCCCAAACTGCACGCTCTTCAGCTTTACGTTAAGTATTGCAGGTTCTTATCACACTAAAATATGCATCATAAACACATACCTAGTTAACACAAGCAATTCTGCAAAACGTCTATATAACAGTCATTAACATGCTATTGAACAAAATTTCTATACTGACGATTCACCAGTGTCTCGTTTTCAATCTCAGCCTTCATCTAATTAAACTCCCCAAACTAAACGATCCTCATCTTAACGTTAACAAAATCTTATCTACTTCTTCCTAACATAGTCAAACCAAAAGCTAACCAAACTATAGATCATCAATCAACAAGTATCATTTTCAGCCTCATATAACAAAATCCAACCAACATCTCAAACACATAACTAAAAACTCCCGATTTTCGTCTACCTAATAACGCGCCTTCACCGACAATAAAACAAACATAAACAACACATTCTCTAAAACTTTAAACTAATTATAAACCTCCTAACCAAAGCCAACAAAAATCTACCTTAAATAACAACAACAATAATCAGGTTCTACGTTGAATCATATAGTATTTTTATTTTCTAACGTTTCTATCGTTTCAGTATTTTTACTTTCTAACAATAATCAGGTTCTACGTTGTCACTCAACTTTTTTACATTTTTGTCAGTTTTTGTTTAGTTTTCAACAGTATTTTTACTTTTAAGTCAGCTTTTTTAACGTTTTCCCAATTTTGTACATTCCCGTCGGTATTTTTACGTTTTTGTTCGATCATTTACGTTTTCGTCACTAATTTTATGTTTTCATCAATATTTTTACGTTCTCTCCGGTTTTTTACGATTCCATCAATCTTTTTATGTTTTTGTCAGTATTTTTCGTTTTCGCCCGTATTTTTAGGTTTTCGTCCGTTTTTTAAAGTCGTCGTCAGATTTTTTACGTTTTCGTCAGTGTTTTTACGTTTTTGTTTGATCTTTTAAGTTTTCGCCAGTAATTTTATGTTTCGTCCGATTCTTTACGTTTCCGGGAGTATTTTTACGTTTTCATCCTTTTGCTTTACGTTATTGTCAGTATACGTTTTAGGCAGACTTTTTACATATTTGTCAATTTTTTTACGTTTTCGTCAATATTTTAACGTTTTCGTCAGTTTTTTTACGTTTTCGTCTGTGTTTTTACGTTTTCGACAAAAACCTAAAAACTTACGAAAACTTAAAAAATTGGATGAAAATATAAAAATACTGACAAAAACATAAAATTATTGACAAAAACGTAAAAACAACTTACAAAAACATACAGCTACTGACGAAAACGTAAAAAGAGGAAAACCTAAAAAGGTGATGAAAACGTAAAAAACTTACTAAAATGAAAAAAATACTTTTAGAACGTAAAATTACTGATGAAAATGTATATAACCGACAAAAACGTAAAATTACTAACGAAAACGTTAAAAAAAACTGACAAAAACATTAAAAACCTGTCGTAAACGGAAAATTATTGAAGAAAACGGAAAATCACTGACGAAGAGGTAATAAATCGGACAAAACATAAAAAAACAGACGAAAACGTAAAATAACGGAAAAAACGTAAAAAAACTAACAAAAACGTAAAATTGCTGACGAAAACGTAAAATTATTGACGAAAGCGTAAAAATCGGACAAAAACGTAAAAATTACATACGAAAACATAAAATATAGAAGAAAACGTAAAAAAACTGAAGAACCTAAAAATGATGATGAAAAAAACGGGCGAAAACGTAAAAAACCGTCGAAAATGTAAAAAACAAATGAAAACGTAAAAAGAACTGACGAAAATATAAAATACTGACAAACTAAACCAAGTTTAACTAAGAGCATCTACAATGCTAAAAGTGATTCATGACTTTTTACTATTCCAAGTATTTTGACATGTTTTCTTGCTTTCATGAGGTGTATTTTGTAAAGCTTTTTATAAAAGCTTGACAAACAACAATGACAAACAATAAGTGTTTGTCAAAAGTTGTATGCATTAAGTGGTATTTGCATTTAAAACATTAATTGTTCCAAGTTTTTGAAGACTTTAGGATTGCTAATGCTCTAATGGGTTTCAAATCGTCACATCTTCTATTTTGCATATTTTCCATGTGCTCGTTTTGCCCGCGCCTGTTTGCGTACGCCTGTTTTGCCCGTGCTCATGGTCGTCCGCCCGCCCACCCATCCACCCGTTTAACGTAAATGGTTGTGAATAAGTTAACAAGAAGTTGTGTTTTTTTATTGGCTTAATTTTTAGTGTATGGTATTTTTTTTTCTTCTTGAAAATCAGCTCCTATCCAAATAAACGTATGAAATGCGGGTACATATTAGAGGTGGCAATTTTTGACCCAATGGTTATTTTGAGTTTAGATGGCTAAATATAAAAAAAGGAAGGGGTCAAGTTGGGTTTTATTGAAAAATATAGATGGGTCTAGATGGTTAATTTAGTTTCATCAAAATGATTAAATGGGTCTTGATGGGTCTAGATGCAAAAAACCACATGGGTCTAAATGGGTCTAAATGCAAAAATCACATGGGTCTAGATGGGTCTCAAATAAATAAATAAAATACATTATACACTCGATGGGTCATTAATTTTACGTTTTAATCAGTAATTTTACGTTTTTATCAGGAATTATACGTTTTTCTCATAAAATTTACGTTTTCATCAGAAATGTTTTCATCCGTATTTTAACGTTTTTATCAGAAATTTTATGTTTTCTTCAAAAAAATTACGTTTTCATCAAAATTTTACTTTATCTTCACAAATTTTAGGTTTTCCTCATAAATATTGCGTTTTCATCTGAAAATTTACGTTTCTTCAGAAATTTTACGTTTTCATCAGAAATATTACGTTTTCATCATAAATTTCACGTTTTCGTCGATATATTTTACGTTTTTGTTAGAAATATTACGTTTTCATCCGTTTTTTACGTTTTCATCAGAAATTTTACGTTTTCATCAGAAATTTTACGTTTTCATCAGAAATTTTACGTTTTCTTCAGAAGTATTACGTTTTCATCATAAATTTTACGTTTTTCTCAAAAATATTACGTTTTCATCAGAAATTTTACGTTTTCGTCATAAATTTTACGTTTCATCCGTATTTTTACGTTTTCATCTAAAATTTTACGTTTTCATCAGAAATTTTATGTTTTCATCAGATATTTTACGTTGTCTTCAAAAATTTTACGTTTTCTTCAGAAATTTTACGTTTTCTTCAGAAAGTTTACGTTTTCCTCATAAATATTACGTTTTCATCAGAAATGTTACGTTTTCATCCGTATTTTTACGTTTTCATCCGTATTTTTACGTTTTCATCAGAAAAACGTAAAAATACTGATGAATACGTAAAATTATTGATGAGTACGTAAAATTACCGATTAATTCATAAAATTACTAATGAAAACGTAAAAATACTGGTGGAAACGTCAATTTACTGATGAACACGTAGAATTACTGATGTGAATGTCAAAATATTGATAACAATGTCAAATTACTGATGAAAACGTTAAATTACTGATGAAAACGTAATATTTCTGATGAAAATGTAAAATTTATGAAGAGAACGTATAACTTCTGATGAAAACGTAATATTTCTGAGAAAAACGTAAAATTTCTAATGAATATGTAAAATTTCTGATGAAAACGTAATATTTCTTAGGAAAACGTAAACTTTCAGAAGAAAACGTAAATTTTTTATGAAAACGTAAAATTTCTGATGAAAACGTAAAAATACGGACGAAAACGTATTATTTCTGATGAAAACGTAAAATTTCTGACGAAAACGTAAAATTCTGATGAAAATTTAATATTTCTGATGAAAACGTAAAAATATTGATGAAAACGTAAATCTACTGACGAAAACATAAAAATACTGATGAAATCGTAAAATTACTGACAAAAACATAAAAATACTGAGGAAAACATAAAAATTGTTGGAAATACGTTTTACGTATTTATGAAGGATCGGTCGCTCCAATGATAATTATGTATTGGGCTCGTGATCCACTTTGTAAGTGTATAGTCCAT
The DNA here is from genome assembly GCA_025667525.1 of Glebionis coronaria. Lineage (NCBI taxonomy): Eukaryota > Viridiplantae > Streptophyta > Magnoliopsida > Asterales > Asteraceae > Glebionis > Glebionis coronaria. The sequence goes on from CM046877.1 coordinate 107,105,974, forward strand.
ATAGCCCACATGTAGGGTGGGCTATATATATACCCCTCCTAGCATGTTAGGAGGGGGTTGGTTAGTTTATTCATTTCACTTAATCATCAATCTAATCACTTTCTCTCTCTACTTTTCTTCCCTCTCCTTTCTCTCTCTACACCTAATCTCCTTCTTCCCCATCTCTTCCACCAAATCCATAGATCTAATTCATCCATTACCAAATCCTTAGAATACGTAGGCCTTCAATTGGTATCAGAGCCATGGTTGAATCTTAGGATTTGCTTATTTTTTATCTTTTGATTTGGTGGTAAAAATCCTTTCTTTTCTAATTTTCTATCCATCTTTTCATCATTTAATCAATTTTTTATCAATTTTTTTTTTTATAAATTTTATAAATTTTATCAATTTTTATTTTTTTAATCAGTTTTATTTTTTTTTCGTGTGTTTTTACAATCAGTTTTTTTTTATTATCAGTTTTTTTTTATCAGTTTTATCGATTTTTAAATCATCTAGTTTTATTAAAAAAAATTTATAATCAAGTTTTTTTAATCATTTTTTTATCAGTCATTTTTTTTTAATCACATTTTTTATATCATTTTTTAATACGTTTCTCAGTGTCTCATTTTTTTAAATCTTTTAATCCGTCCGTGTTTGTCCATTGGTCCATATTTGTCCGAGTTTTCATAACAGTCCATATTTATCCATCAATCCAATCTGTCCAAATATTGTCCAAAACAGTCCAAAAGATGTCTAAAGTGTCATCAGTCCTTTAGTTCTTTTTGATCCATCCCGTTATCAGTTTTCCATTCTATTCCGAATAAGTTTTCCGCATAGACACAGGTTTTCCGAATGGTCATTTTTTCTGAATAGACATATTTTCCGAATGGTCATTTTTTCCGAATAGACATACTTTCCGAATAAACAAAACTTTCCGAATTGACTCAACTTTCCGAATTGACACAACTTTCCGCATAGACAAAAAATTCCTCATAGAAAACTTTCCGAATAGACAAAAAATTCCGCATAGAACTTTCCGAATAGACAAAAAAATTCCGCATAGAAAAATTTTCCGCATAGGGATTCCGTGTAGACTTGTTTTATTCCGTATAGACGTGACTCAAAGATTTAGAATCCAAAAACCAAACACAGACCCTCACAATACCAAAACCAAACACAAACCCATCACACAAACAAGACTAAACATCCCCACTCTTTCCCTCGAACCGACTCAAAACCTTTTAACAGACTCACAACACCCTCTATTACCCTCGACTCATTTACCCACCCTCGTCTCACAATCACACCACCCTCCTCCCTCGTCACACTCACAAAATCTTCACAAACTCTCGTCACACTCACTCCCTCACCAAAAGCCTCTCGACTCACTAACACACACAAGACTAAACACCCAAACCCTCTCGTCTCTCTCCCTCGAACCGACTCAAACAATACGCCTCACATCTCTCGACATCAACATTAACCAAAAATATAACAGACTCAACAACTGACTCGATTACCCCCCACCCTCGTCTCATGTACCCACAGACTTGACTAAACACACAATCCAAACCAAACATCTACAGACTCAAACCCACACCTCTCGACTCACCCCAATAGACTCACTGACCATCAACTCTCGACTCTTTTTTTCCTCACCTATCACACGATTCAAAATCAAACACAGACACCCTCACCACAATCACCAAAACCCAAGATTGACAGAAAGACTCGAACAGATGAGAGAGGGACTCAATTAACAAATATGCAACAAAGTTAGAAAACCTACCCGAGACCTCTTTTTCAGAGACCTTGAAGATCAGTTTGCCTTTACACCTCGAAAATACTGAAGATCTTTGATATAAGGTTGGGTATTAGATGAGATTGGATGAATCCGTTCTAATGGGTGGCGTCGGTTTATGAGAGAAGATTGAGAGATCAATATTTTGTTTTGAGATTTGAGAGAGAATAGATTAGGTTGTGATCTGTGGTTGAGGGAAGAGAGAGAGACGAAGGGTTGACTGAATTGATAAGAGTTGAGGATTATTTTTTTTAGAGATAAGCGAGAGTTTTGTGATTTAGTCAAGGCGGAGTTATCAATGGTAGGTGGTGGAAACAGAAAGCCAGCCACGTGTTTTTCATTTTTTTTTGGGACACGTTATTGTAAAACCCAGTACGCCGCATTTTAATTCGGGGACGAATTATTATTTTTAGAGGGGAAGAATTGTAAAACCCGTATTTTAAATCGAGAATTTAAAAATACGCGGTTTACTATTCCTTTACGTGGGATAATTGCCAGCAGCATATGTTGCGCCGCAACAGATGCGTCTTGCGCCGCAACTCTTGATTCGCAGAACCATGATCTGCAGGCCCTTCAATTTGCGCCGCAACTCACGGGTCGTGCGCCGCAACTCATGATCCGCAGATCTGTTGCGCCGCAACAGATGTATCTTGCGCCGCAACTCGTGAACTGGGCCAGGCCCGTTTGAAGAAAATAAAACAGACGGGAGAGTATCCCTTTTTCTTTTCTATACAGACGAACAAAACACATAGAAACCCTAAAAATCAAAACAAACAGCCGCCTACATTTTCTTTGTGTTCTCTCCTTCCCTGCCGCGACCCACATCAAGAAACACGAATAAGGGATCGAGGATTGATCCTAGAAGAACAATAGATTTGCTGTTTTGAAACCCTAAACGGTTAGTAAGCATATGTAAACCCTAATTCGTTTTATTCTTTTCTTTTAATCCGATTTATTGGGGTTTAAAACATGTTAAATAAATATTATGATCCGGGCTGTATGTCGGGATGTTGTTATGGTGATTGGCTGCACAACCAGCCGCAAAACATTAGGGTTTGATTTGGGGTTTACACTAACGGGGTGGTTGGCAGTGGGTTTTAAACAAGAAATAGGGCTGTTTGGCTACAGGGGTAACGGGCTGTTTGGCAACCGGTTTTAAAACAGTTAAGAGTGCGTTTGGGACTGTTAAATCTCATTTCTTTTTATGTGTTTACTTGAAATAAACGTTGTGAAATGCATTTAGTAAGTTAAATATAAACTGGTTTTATAAAAATATAAAAAGGGTATATTTTGGGAAAACGAATTAAACAAATTAAGAACGTACTTATATTAGCGAAATATTTATTATGAAATTAATTACCGACAGATATACATTGTACGTAACCATTAGTATAACGTTAATACATTAAAATAAATATAAGAAACCAATAAGACCAGAAAATTTGATAACGGATACCAGTTAACTTACTCGCGTCTTGTAATTATGTAGCACGCGTGAAGCCCGAGTAGTATTCGTTCAGTCTTCCTTTCAGTCGGTACTGGACTAGAGGTACGGATTTTCCGTCCTTTCAGTAAGGATTTTCTTTCCTATGCATGATTAGGATTTCCGTCTGCAGCCAAATGTTTTCCCCAGTATATGTTTAAGTTATCAGAAATCATGTTAATAACTAAATGAATTGCCTGAGCATTATATACAAGCACGACCAGTTTATGTACTAGTTACGGAGGTACCGTAACCACGGCACTAGAGGCACCGGTGTCGTGACTCACATGCAGGAGAGTGATATCCTGCATCGTCCCACTCATGTTCAGTTGGCCATTTTTTATATGTATGTTTTAGTGGGGCGTATGGATGCATCCTAGGCTATATGTGTTTCATGTTATCAGGGTGAATGTGGTGTGTGCTCTACATCCTTCACATTGGAGCTGATCCCTCCACCCAGCACAGTTATTTAGAGGTCACCCCTCTACAGCATGACGAGGTCACCCCTCCAGTTATTCATGCACGGTTGTTACAGCACGTGACCTATATAAGCTCTGGCAAATAAAATACAGTAAATGCATGTTTTCAGAATTTAAAAGTTATATTTCAGTATCAGTATATATGAACCAGGTTTCTCAGATTTTGTGCAGAGTTCTACCACATGTTACATATCAGTCTTACAGCTCCAGTATTCTATCGCTTGTTTCGTTCAGTATATTCTTATCATGCTCTATATCCGTTCACTGAGCGTTATGCTCAGCCGTAGTTCCTTTCATGTTCTAACGGCAGGTACACCGGGACGCTTTTAGGATTCTAAGCGCATGTGCATTTGGATGGAAGCTATCCAGACTTCTTACTTTATGCATTTCTTACATTATTCTGCTTATTTGGACATTGTTTAGTCCTTTCCTTCAGTATTTTATTTTTCATGTTTTGGGCTTATGTTTGGAGTACCGATGTTTGATTCCGGTATTCCTTTATGGTCAGTTAATGTTTTAGGACATTTACCTTATGCTTTGATGACACGCCATAAATACACGTAACGGTCCACTTATCCAAGTGGGGTGTTACAATTATGGTATCAGAGACTGGTTCGACCTGTAGGCTCTAAAACTTGACCTGTGACTAGTGGGTAGTCACCAGGAACTTTCCAGATTTTGGCGTTGTTATCTTTCATGTCTCTCACGGATTATTCAGTCAGTTTTCTGCAGTTATCAGTCGTTTTCTTAAAGTTTTTGACTAAGTAAAAGGTTGGTACAGGACTGGCCATATTTAGTCGCATGTGCTTTTCATTCGAATTTTGTTTTGGTGAACCGACCCATAGGCGTTCACCCTTGCCCGTTCAGATTTTGTATTGGTAAACCGACCCATAGGCGTTTACCCTTACTCATGTCAGATTCATGTTTTCAGTCAAATATTACTTAGTGAACCAGTCATAATCGTTCCTTAGTTCTCAAGTCAAATTTCATGCTTTTCAGTCAAATGATGTTTTATGAACCGATCCACAGTTGTTCACCTTTGTCATATCAGGACAGTTCATAAATTTTGACAAGTGTGGATTGAGCTACAGCCATCCATATTTAGTCCGAGATTATAAATTTCCATACATGACAGTTCTAAGAAAATTTTGACCAGTATGGATCGAACCAGAATAGCCCATACTTAGTCTCATGTTTTCCTTCCTTGAAGAACGTGGATTGAACCATAGCCGTCCACATCAGTTAATATTACACCTCAGTTGATTTAACTTTTTGTGTTCCTTATAACAGTCAAATTTGCATACCCTCACGTTGATGTCATCTACATGATGATTCAGTTTCATGTCTCCTTACGAGGATTATGTTTCCAGCAAAGTGATGATGCCTTCAGGCTAAAATACAGAAGGATTATAGTAAAATCCTATTTCATGATAAATCATGTTCTGGTCTTTATCAATCATGTCTTCTGTCTTCATACTGAACATTGATGAAACTCTGTTTAATCATACTTTCAGCCTCTATGCAACCAGCATTAAGTCCATGCAGAAATTTTCAGCCATCATAGTAACTGTTTCAGTTCAGTTGCTAACCAGTTAAATCAAATTATTTTCCGTTGAGAATGTCAGAAAATCGACACCAGTATCGATCATCCCATAAAATTTCCACCAGCTTCATGTACAGTATTCCATATGTACCCCATGTACAGTGTCTCAGTTATACTCCATGTACAGTATTTCACGTGTACTCCACGTACAGTGTCTCATATATGTTCCATGTGCAGTATTCATTGTGTACTTCATGTACAGTAGTCCAGGTGTACTTCAGGTACCCTACTCCATAGATATTACTAATCGATCCTTAAACATCGCGGACGTTCCCACTTGTCGATATTCTACCAGGTGCTGATGCTGCTCGTGAGTTGAAGATTTTACCAGATGCTGATGCTGCTAACACTCTGAAGACCACACTGATGCTGATGCTGCTGAACCTTGGTGATTTCTCAAGATGCTGACGCCGCGGAACGAGGACGAAAACTATAAACTTGAAATTTCTGACAAGAATAAATTCAACCATCAGACGCTACCATTCGATTTTATGCTGTTACCTTCTCAGTTAGATGTCACATTTCACCCAGCCAACTTTCATTCCGAAGAGTGGGAACCGGAACCCCGCCGGCCACTCAGCAGAATAGTCACATGAATCACGGTCATGATAATGACCGTCATAAATTGACAGACAAAGCAGTGGTGACAATCATCGTGCTTATAATTAATCAGTCAGTAACCATCGGAACTCCGGCACGGACATGACCAACAATACAAGAGGTCAGTGGTCTAACCGGTCCGCCGACCCTAGCAGTTACCATAAATTCTTAATCTTATTCAGACTCACCATTAAAACACGTGCCAAGACATCAGTCAAGACATAGTTCTCAGGTATCATTTCGGAAGACACATATCAGGGCACCGTCATGATACACGTCATACGAATATCTTCTCAGAGTACGAGTCAGAGCTCCTAATTCCAGTATGTTCCAAGCAAGACCCTCAGTAATTCAGGGTATCTTTTAGAAAAGGGTATACTCATTCTGTTATGCCACGCATAAAATCAGACCATTAAAATTCAGTTACCACCACCAGATTATTACTCAGCTAAAACACGCAGTATTCACTCTGTAAAGTTACAGACGAACCCACTCAGTGGAAGTCGCCACGTTACTCACGTATCCCTATGTCAGCTTTATGTAAATCAGGTAGTTACCTACCTCTCAGCCAGAAAAGAATCCACAGTACCTCCCATGTTTATTAAGTTATCCTTCAGTTAACGACGAGATCCGTCTTATTAAATCCCAAATATATTCATTATATATTTTGCCAGAAAAATCAGTACAAGCTGTTTCTTCCTTACGAGCGCGTGACTTACCAATACATAGTTACGAAGACTTTTGGCTATCAGTTATAAATTCACTTCTGAAATTCCTCGAATCCATGACCAGCAGATTATCCTAAATTTCCCGATGTCATTCCAGAAGGTGTTCCAGAAATTCCTCCCTAACCACGAGACAGAAATTTTAACATCGAGCTAGTCTCAAGAACAGAACCTGTTTTCAAAACTCTTTATTACAAGGTTCTAGCTACGATTAAAAGAATTGCAGCAATTGCTGTAAGAGTTACCAAGAATAGGCTTTATTCGCCCTAGCGCACCATCGAAAAATTTATCAGATCACCATTTATAAATCAATGTTCATTCCATAAATAGCAGGTTTACCTGACCTGCTACGATATCTTAAATATTTTTCAGAACAAATTGCGATCATGCCACCAGTAGTGGTGAGAGAAGAACATGATGTTTTCGGGATTGCTGCTAAACACGTTAAAATCTCTAAAATTTTTTTTTGAATTTTACTTCTGAGCTCCCTAATGCTCCAACTATAGTATGAAAATGTATGAATAAATTTTCCTTGAATTCTCAGACAAATTTGGCAGTACATTCGTTGACAAGATCTTGATCTCCTAAATTCTAGAGAAGGACATGGGAATCATCTTTTCACGACCCCGCAGATTCTCCGATAGGAGAAAATTATATACGCAAGCTTTCTAGATGTATGTTTCAGATGAACAAGGTAGCATATCTGAACCACCCTATTTCAACAGAAAGAAATTCCAGACAATCCTGCGAAGGTGAAGGCCATCACCTGATGGTCCCGACTGACGACTATGAACGTAGTATAAAATTTCTAGAACTCAATTGACTGCTACCGCAGAAATTGCCGACAGTCATCACTAGAAATTCTTCTATGACTATTCAACAAGATTTCCACCAGAATGTTCCATAATCCCAGACAAACACTGATAGAATCCGCATCACACATTAATGCAACTATGTTCATATCTAGATGCCTGACCTACTGCAGGTTCAAGATAGAACACCGACATGCTATCACTACAAGTAGAAATTCTAGACCGAAAAGAGACAAGACTCCATGGAGATTGTAATCAGTTTACCACAGGCTCAGAGAAATTATGATGCTATCTAAGTTATCATCAACCATGTAATCAGCCTGCGCGTCCCTTTCATCCGAAAGGAGCACGTAGTAGCAGATCTGCAGAAAATTTTAAAATTCAGCAGTAAATCGTACGAATTCAAGGCATTCCATCGACCATCATATCAAACAGAATACATGTTCACGATCAAGTGTATGTTTACGTCCACTTTAATTTCATGTTTATTCTCACTTTCACGTTTAAGTCTCATTCGCAGTATGATGCTGATCAGTTCATCTTCTATGCTATCTCCTGATTTAAGCTCACGTTAGCGTTCATAACGTTGTTCACGTTCAAGTTCGTGTGCCATTTCACGATGCACGTTTCTCAGCTATTACCGAATACGGTTACAGAAAGCTTGAGAGAACAGACTCGAGTTTAGCACCACTATTCCATGACCAGGCAGACGTTTCACATCTCAGGCCGTATCGTTTGGCATTCATTCCTCAGTCAGCCTATGTTCATGATATGTTTTAGTACCACTTCTACAGTATGATTCACGTATTACATTCATGATATATTTCATTCCAAGCTCCTCATATAATTATGAACCACGTTCACAATTGCTCATTTAGCATGTTCACAATTGTTCACGTAGTTCGTCCCTATATGTATATTCTCAGCAGCTTGCTCAAAGATATAAATATTACCTTTTCAGAATATTTTACACGTATCGTTTCATGTATCATACATGCTATAGTTATTCAGTCTATCAGATTTAGCAAATCCATCTTAAGTATGGAACCAGAAACCAGTCAGCATCATCAGGACAGGGTCAACAGGACCAAGACTTTATTTATTATGTTAGACATTTGAAGGGATCGTTTCGAGCGGGAGGCCACTCGAAACGGAGGAGTCCATCCGGACCTCTCATTGTTTTCTTCAATAAATTTAGTTACGTTCTCTTCAGCCATGTCACGTTATATGATAATTCCAGTCATGTCAGGTTTATACCTATAAGCAGCATTATGTCTAAATTAGAAGACAATTCATCCTTCAGCTTAATTGTCTTTTCAGTCTACGTGTTCTTTCAGTTCTTATAACTCCATCAGCTTATCATCGTTAATTCGAGGACGAATTTCTCCTTTTAGAGGGGAAGAATTGTAAAACCCAGTACGCCGCATTTTAATTCGGGGACGAATTATTATTTTTAGAGGGGAAGAATTGTAAAACCCGTATTTTAAATCGAGAATTTAAAAATACGCGGTTTACTATTCCTTTACGTGGGATAATTGCCAGCAGCATATGTTGCGCCGCAACAGATGCGTCTTGCGCCGCAACTCTTGATTCGCAGAACCATGATCTGCAGGCCCTTCAATTTGCGCCGCAACTCACGGGTCGTGCGCCGCAACTCATGATCCGCAGATCTGTTGCGCCGCAACAGATGTATCTTGCGCCGCAACTCGTGAACTGGGCCAGGCCCGTTTGAAGAAAATAAAACAGACGGGAGAGTATCCCTTTTTCTTTTCTATACAGACGAACAAAACACATAGAAACCCTAAAAATCAAAACAAACAGCCGCCTACATTTTCTTTGTGTTCTCTCCTTCCCTGCCGCGACCCACATCAAGAAACACGAATAAGGGATCGAGGATTGATCCTAGAAGAACAATAGATTTGCTGTTTTGAAACCCTAAACGGTTAGTAAGCATATGTAAACCCTAATTCGTTTTATTCTTTTCTTTTAATCCGATTTATTGGGGTTTAAAACATGTTAAATAAATATTATGATCCGGGCTGTATGTCGGGATGTTGTTATGGTGATTGGCTGCACAACCAGCCGCAAAACATTAGGGTTTGATTTGGGGTTTACACTAACGGGGTGGTTGGCAGTGGGTTTTAAACAAGAAATAGGGCTGTTTGGCTACAGGGGTAACGGGCTGTTTGGCAACCGGTTTTAAAACAGTTAAGAGTGCGTTTGGGACTGTTAAATCTCATTTCTTTTTATGTGTTTACTTGAAATAAACGTTGTGAAATGCATTTAGTAAGTTAAATATAAACTGGTTTTATAAAAATATAAAAAGGGTATATTTTGGGAAAACGAATTAAACAAATTAAGAACGTACTTATATTAGCGAAATATTTATTATGAAATTAATTACCGACAGATATACATTGTACGTAACCATTAGTATAACGTTAATACATTAAAATAAATATAAGAAACCAATAAGACCAGAAAATTTGATAACGGATACCAGTTAACTTACTCGCGTCTTGTAATTATGTAGCACGCGTGAAGCCCGAGTAGTATTCGTTCAGTCTTCCTTTCAGTCGGTACTGGACTAGAGGTACGGATTTTCCGTCCTTTCAGTAAGGATTTTCTTTCCTATGCATGATTAGGATTTCCGTCTGCAGCCAAATGTTTTCCCCAGTATATGTTTAAGTTATCAGAAATCATGTTAATAACTAAATGAATTGCCTGAGCATTATATACAAGCACGACCAGTTTATGTACTAGTTACGGAGGTACCGTAACCACGGCACTAGAGGCACCGGTGTCGTGACTCACATGCAGGAGAGTGATATCCTGCATCGTCCCACTCATGTTCAGTTGGCCATTTTTTATATGTATGTTTTAGTGGGGCGTATGGATGCATCCTAGGCTATATGTGTTTCATGTTATCAGGGTGAATGTGGTGTGTGCTCTACATCCTTCACATTGGAGCTGATCCCTCCACCCAGCACAGTTATTTAGAGGTCACCCCTCTACAGCATGACGAGGTCACCCCTCCAGTTATTCATGCACGGTTGTTACAGCACGTGACCTATATAAGCTCTGGCAAATAAAATACAGTAAATGCATGTTTTCAGAATTTAAAAGTTATATTTCAGTATCAGTATATATGAACCAGGTTTCTCAGATTTTGTGCAGAGTTCTACCACATGTTACATATCAGTCTTACAGCTCCAGTATTCTATCGCTTGTTTCGTTCAGTATATTCTTATCATGCTCTATATCCGTTCACTGAGCGTTATGCTCAGCCGTAGTTCCTTTCATGTTCTAACGGCAGGTACACCGGGACGCTTTTAGGATTCTAAGCGCATGTGCATTTGGATGGAAGCTATCCAGACTTCTTACTTTATGCATTTCTTACATTATTCTGCTTATTTGGACATTGTTTAGTCCTTTCCTTCAGTATTTTATTTTTCATGTTTTGGGCTTATGTTTGGAGTACCGATGTTTGATTCCGGTATTCCTTTATGGTCAGTTAATGTTTTAGGACATTTACCTTATGCTTTGATGACACGCCATAAATACACGTAACGGTCCACTTATCCAAGTGGGGTGTTACAGTTATTTTGGGAATCTTTATAATAAACGAAATTTATTTCTGTTTTTTAAAAAAAAAAAAAATAAATAAACGCCTCTTTAACTTTTAGTTACATTTATTTTAATTTTAAATTTTGGTTACATTTTTTAAGTCTATTTAAGTTAAGTCCAAATATTTATTTTTTTAGTTACATTTATTTTGTCTTTTTGTCACTTTTAAATTTTAGTTCAATAAATTTTTTTGGCAAATTGTTTCGAGGCGGGTATTTTTTAAAAGTTAAACGTGGAAAAATATTTTGTGGCCGGATTTGACGACAAAGTGACGAGTCAAGGTGACGGGTTTTTATTTTTAGCGACTACGGATTTTTGATCAGGTTTAATTCATAATCGTTTGAGCCGACAACATCTTTTGAGCCAAATCGAATTTCCTCGATTTTCAATGGACTCGTTAAATTCGACACTTAAAGAGGGAGACTTGCATCGAATGCAAGACAAAGCTCGAGAAAGTGGTGTTAATTCATTTCAAATGCTTCAGTGTCATCTAGTCACTCTTTCGGGGATTCAAGGAGGGAGCGAATTTGTGACAATCTTTGGTCAAGATCGTCATATATTCATGGAATCAATGTTCACCATCTTGACCCAACTCGCAGAGCAACTCAACAATGAAAGTTTTAATCACTCTGCATCGGCACTTGCTTATAAGGCTCTTGTGACACAACTCACGCCTTTCCTCCGATTCAATATCATCCAACCTGAAAGTTCAGTGATTTGCCAATCATTTCTTCGAGATACACATACCGAGCTTCGAGTTTTCCGTGATACGATTTTGAAACTCATGTCATCGGTCTCGTCTTCGATTTATGAAAGATCTCGACTTCAGCAAGGGTATGATAATGGAGTGCAAGAATCTTCGATGCAAGAGAAAACTGATCATACGGTTGAAAACTTGGAGCCTAACGATGGCACGAGCACAGAATCAGGAGGACAACATGATGCCAGTGGCACGTCAGGGAATGTTCACGAGATTTCTCTTGATGACACCTTACCCATTTATGACGAAGAGCCTGCAAACATGGTACAATGTGATGTTGGTTATGATGTATATGCTGATGATATGCCGCATATTGACCATTCTAAACCTAATTATGACAAACATGGGATGGAAAAGAGTGATAGCAATACCACTTCTGATTCATCCGATGTAAGTTATAATGGGGGAGAGATTGTTCAGAATGCTAAACATCATGATAATTGTCCTATAACTACTTCATTGTCTGCTTCTGATTCCAAGATTAGAGAGCTCGAAACGATTGTAGCTCAACAATCAAAAGATCTTGAGGATGCCAAACTTGAATTTTCTAAGAAAACGGTCAAATTTGAAACATACTTTGAAAAACTTGAAAAATCAAACGTTGTTCTTGAAAGAAAATTGGATCAAACTGTTTTAGATTCTAAAGCTGAAAAGGATAATCTTTTGAAACAAATTCAACTGCTTGAATCTAAGTTGGCATCCCAAGATAACTTGCTCAAAGAAAATGAAACATTAAAGGCTCAAGTACAGGAAAAGGTCTTTGCTATAGCTGCGTTGAAAAACGAGTTAAGGAAAACTAGAGGACCTAGTGTGGACACTAAGCTTGAAAAACCATCAATCTTGGGGAAACCGCCTACAAATCAGTTCGTCAGACAACCGATTGTCAGACAACCTACTGCATTTAGATCCGAGCGACCACAATCCTCGAGACCGCGGTTTGCCTCCCAAGTTGATTTGGTTCATCTTATTAGACCAGTCACTCCAGCAACTAGGCCCAATGTGATCACTCCAGCTTTAGCAAGACCAAATCATATGATTGCCTCTAGTTTCCCTAAAAATACAAAGACCACGTCTAGAACTAGTTCAAATGACGTTTGCCATAAATCTGGTCAAAGGGAAGCTATTCAAAAGACACATGTAAGAGATAGCAATGTCCAACCTAGTCAGATTCCTTCTAGATTACCCAACACTGCTAACCGTAGCATGCCATCTTCTAGGAGCATCGATCAATCATCTAGGAATTATTCAGACATTAAATATGCTACTTGTAAAACATGTAGAAAATGTGTCTTTACGGCAAATCATGATGCTTGTGTCAAGAAATTACTTGATGAGGTGAACTCCCGTGCTCGAATTAAGTCCCAGTGGATAGCTAAAATCAAACCCTTTGGTAAAGTTTGGCGCCCCACTGGTAGAAATTTCACTCTTGTAGGAAACGAGTGCCCTTTAACTAGGATAGTCTCCGATTCTACTAAGTCTACTAGGGAGGAAACTGATAAAGATGATACTTCACTTACGCCTAAACTTAAGATCTTCTATAAAAGGAAACGTTTGCCAACTAAAACAAGTGAATCATCCCCTCAGGCCACCTCTGACAGAAGTAAAGCCAACTGTGAACCCCCACGTGCTTCAAAAATAGATATCTCTAACCCATGCAAAAGTATACAAACTCCTAATGAGAATGCAGGTACCAAAGTTGATGTTCCAAAAGAACGAAGCGGTCCAATCGTTGTATACCGTTCAACTAAGGACACTCTTAGAGTTTGGTTGCTGAAGAAGCAGATATCAGAGAAACAAAGGTCTCAGGGGATTCATGGTTAAGCTGCACAAAGGACTTACAGTCACATAACAGACTGTAACTCGCTCATCAAAGAAAGGAAAGTTTATCGCCGATGATAAACTTATCCTAAAAACGAGAAATTCATTTTTCTCGGGCATGAGCTTATGTTAAAAACATTCCACGTTTTTAAGCTCATGCACAAAGGCTTATAGATAAATGACAGTCTGTAACCCGTTCTTCAAAGGCAAGGAAAGTTTATCGCCGATGATAAACTTATCCTTACAACGAGAAATTAATTTTTCTCGGGCATGAGCTTATATCGAAAACATTCCAAGTTTTTGAGCTCATGCACAATGACTTACAGTTAAATGTCAGACTGTAACTCGAACTTCACATAAAGGAAAGTTTATCATTAATGATAAACTTATCCTCATAACGAGAAATTCAATTTTCTCGGTCATGAGCTTGTCTTAAAACATTCGAAGTTTTAAGCTCAGAAAGGAAAGTGTATCTTTTAAATAAGAGAACTTTTCCTCGTAACGAGAAATTAACCTTTCTCGGTCATGAGCTTTCCGTTAAAACAGTCAAAGTTTTCAAGCTCATGAACACGACTTCTAAGTAAATGTCAGCTTAGGACTCGTTCTTCAGATAAAAGGAAAGTTTATCGCCGATGATAAACTTATCCTTAACAACGGGAAGTTTACAACTTCTCGGACTTGAGCTTCCTAAGATATTCCAAATCTTAAGCTCAAGTAATTGTTTTTCAAAACTTTGAACACAATTTTTCGAGAATTTCTCAAAAGGTTTTTCTAACTCTTTCAAAATTGTGTGTTCAAAAATGTTTTGATAAAACGAGCATGTCTTCTGGAATCGATAATATTTACGAACCTAGAAATGTCATTCAATAATGACACGGGGTTGTAAATAAAGTTCGAGCAGAAGTTTAAAAGATTTAAAACATGCTCCATATGGTTTGCTATTATTTCAGATAGCAACCCGCTTTTCATAATCAAGTCAAGCATTTCACCGGAAAGCTTTGACTTCAAAATCCGAAGTTATCAACTCCTCATTCCGAAGTCCGTTGCAATTGATATCTACATACTAGACGATGCGACTGCTCAAACGACGACTACAGCTCTTTAAGTAGAACACGGGTCAACAATTGAGGGGGAGCAATTGTCCAGCATTCAGAATCTTTGATGCCGACAGTGCCATAGTTCAAAAGTTGGTGTCAAGACAACGATATCAATTGTCCATGTGGTGTAAAGGAGAAGATAATTTCAGAAGTTACGAGGAAGACCAACATTCGTGAACAAGAACCATGTGTTTCTTTCATATGATGTTCTCCATCATTCAGGTCCAACCTCGTAAATTGCTAATATTGTGAATTCATCATCATATATTGATCTTTGCACGTGTTAAATACCTTACACTTGTGTTTAAAAGGTATTTAATTTACGTTTCAAGTACACCCTCATTAATTTGAGGGGGAGCTTGTATAAATCATGAAGATAATTGGATTTGCATTTTTCTTCCCAAATTTTCTTAAAATGCTATTAAATCAATTGATATTAAAAACATCGATTGGGTTAATATTTTTAATATGGGGGAGAAAATGTGATTTAATATGGGATATGATCAATCACAAATGGTTTGACTTAACGTGTTAGCTCATCCCGACATGTGCGAAATGTTTTCGAATATCGTAGCATATGTTAAGGGGGAGCAAAATGGATTTGCACTTCAAAATGGATTTCATGGTGACATACACTTACCCAAAACATCTCTATTCACGACGGTGAAGATTGTGGTGACATAAGGATGGTAGGATAAGATAAAGTCCAATGATTTCTCTAGAACCGGAGGAATCTTCCCAAGGACATTCCATAGCTAGAAATAGTAGTCCTTAGGAAAGACGGAGAAAGATTGTGAACGTAGCTGAATGCCGACCAAGTACTTAAGTTAGCACTGGAACAATCACAACAAGGTGCTAGTAATGACGTATTGGTAAGCATTGAAGGGGTTGAAGAATGAAAAAGAATTGTAAAGATAAAGGGTGTAAAGAAAGAAGCCCTCCTTACAACTTAGGCAGAAACCGGGTCAATTCGTATGCTATTGAGATCATTTTAATGATTCTTGATATTGAAGATAGACATCATGGACCCAGTGATGCAATGCACAACCCTTCCCAGCTAACTCAAATATCTCTCAAAAGGTATTTGTTTTAATCACACGGAGATCAACACATTATCTACTGGTTTATTCACTCCGAATAAATTGGTATTGAAAAGGTGGCACTCCTCTCCAGCCTCCGATCACTAAAAATCCAAAATGCACGATCGAGTCTAGAGTCATTTGAGATCATCAAATATCTCATTAGGACACACTTTCATTATTCCTTGCTTCTTCACACACTGTGAAAAGTAAGAACGATCTTAAGAGTCCTACGCAAAATCTTCATGATCTTGCCTGAACATCCGAGTAATACGAAAGTATTTACAATGAAGATGGAAATCCTTCTTGAGCGAATATCAAAAAGCTCATGGTAGGTGACTTGTGCGATTCTTTATGAATCAAACTTGTGATAACTGGAAAGCAACAGTGGTTTAATTCTTAAATGAATTTAAACACGTTCCAGGCCTCTACGCATTATCATATGATCTTGCCAGAACACTCAGAGTGACTCTTTATTGATTACAGTGACGAGTGGAAATCCTTCTAGTGTTAACATCAAACAACACTTGGTAGGTAACTTGCAAGATTCTATACGAATCAAGCTAGTGACAACTGGAAAGCAACGATGGTGCGGTTCTTAATTGAACTTCACTTGTTCCAGGAACATGAATTGACGGCTTCAAATCATGCGGATAATATTATCCAAATGATTCACTCTTTACGTTCGCAGTCAGCTTTGGACGGTCGAGTAAAGAGAACGGGTTTACCCGCGAAATCTTGTCAAGGAGGTTCTTAATTGAAACTACCTGCCACAAGTACGATATTTAATATCGTCCAACGGTCTTCACCGACCGGAGGTAAAATGCTACCGAATTAGAATGAAATGTTCAAGGCCATTTCATCCGTGTATATTGTTTGTTGCTAACTGTCTTATGCAGCGTAACAAGAAGGTGGCATTGCGGTGTACAATCCAGAAGAAGTCGTCACCACATGCTTATACTACATACACTTAGTACTTCAACAAATTCAAGAAAGTCTGAAGGTCAAGTCTTCCACTGTATCAAACTCTGAAGCTTTCAAGAATTTAAAGGTATAAGTATGTGGAACATGAAGTCACAAAGAGGCAAATTTCACAAGTGATGAATGCACAAGGTCAAGGCAAGGAAACATGCTCAAGAACTAAAGTCAAAGATCACTTCAAGCATATTCACAAGAACAAGATCGAAGACTCAAGCATAGATGCTAGGTTTAAGATTTTGTAAAATGGTGTGACCTCCCTTAGCGGGAGATTGTTGGAAATGTGTTTTCCCAAAGAAAGTCTCGGTCACATCATTATTAGCATAGATCACGAGCCATAGAATATTTAGAACTTTGTAACTTGGAGCGACCTCCCTTAGGGGGAGATTGTTGGAAATACGTTTTACGTATTTATGAAGGATCGGTCGCTCCAATGATAATTATGTATTGGGCTCGTGATCCACTTTGTAAGTGTATAGTCCATATAGCCCACATGTAGGGTGGGCTATATATATACCCCTCCTAGCATGTTAGGAGGGGGTTGGTTAGTTTATTCATTTCACTTAATCATCAATCTAATCACTTTCTCTCTCTACTTTTCTTCCCTCTCCTTTCTCTCTCTACACCTAATCTCCTTCTTCCCCATCTCTTCCACCAAATCCATAGATCTAATTCATCCATTACCAAATCCTTAGAATACGTAGGCCTTCAAAAATACTTATGAATACGTAAAAATACTGATGGATACGTCAAATTACTGATAAAAACGTAAAAATACTGATGAAAACATCAAATTACTAATGAAAACGTCAAATTACTGATGAAAGCGTAATAATTCTGATGAAAACGTAAATTTATGAAGAAAACGTAAAAAAAATATGAAAACGTAAAGTTTCTGATGAATACGTATTATTTCGGATGAAAACGTAATATTTCTGATGAAAACGTAATATTTCTGAGGAGAACGTGAAATTTCTGATGAAAACGTAAAATTTCTGATGAAAACGTAAAATTACAGATGAAAACGTAAAAATACAGATGAAAACGTAATAATACGGATGAAAACGTAATATTTATGATGAAAACGTAAAATTTCTGATGAAAACGTAATATTTCTGATGAAAACGTAAAAGTACTGATGACACGTAAAAATACTGATGAAAACGTAAAAATACTGATGAAAACGTAAATTTATTGTCGAAAATGTAAAAATACTGACGAAAACGTTAAATTACTAACGAAGACGTAAAAAGAAACGAAAATGTAAAAAGATGTATAGATGTAAAGTTCTCTGTAATTGTAGCGAAGAAAACGTGAAAAACTATCTCAATTACTTTTTTAGAACGGCAACTTATATTAAAAAAGACTAGCAAGATGCTAGTAAAAAATTACAAAGCAAACTAATGAGGGTTCTTTAACCAATTCTCCCAATCAATACACTTTTTACTACGACTCACACACCACCTAAAAGAGAGATCTACAATCTCATCGAAAACAACATCCCGACACGGGGGGGGGGGGGGGGGGGGGGGGGAGAGAAGCAAACACGGTTCTATTACGGAATCCCCAACAATACCACCATGTAACGACAAACACACCCTCCAACAGCGACTTCGAGACTGAGGTCATCTGAATAGAGTGAAACCAAGACTGCCTCTCCATAAAAGAACCAATATCCTGCTCGTCCAACTCCCACCAACGACAAATACGAGAGAACACCCTTTGAGCAAAAGGACATTGGAACAAAAAATGTTGCACCGTCTCTGAGGAAACACCACACACCGGACACAAACTGGAATCCAGCACCACTCCTTTTCGAGCCAGATTATTCCTAGTAGGCAAACAGTCTTTCCTAGCCCTCAACACTAAGACATTAACTTTAATAGGGACCCATTTTACCCAACGCGTAGAAACCGTGGAAGGAATCACCAACTCGTCTAGCTTATTTCGCACATCTTTGACCCTGAATAACCCATCACTAGATAGATCACATACCCATCTATCAGCCATAGGCACACGGACCACGTTTGACACCGCAGCAATAAGACCATCCCACTGCTCACGTTCAATACCATCTCTCACCTGCCTCCGAAAAGAATCCGCTATCGACACAGCTCCTAATTTAACCGCGACCGACACTCCCTTCACAGATTCTAAAGCGAACATACGAGGGAATAACTCACAAAAGGGAACCTCCGAAGCCCACACATCCAACCAAAAATTAATGGAACACCCATCGCCTATTCTCCTTTTACAATGCCCAATAAAGTCGAAACCAAGATCCTTCATAACGTGGACTTCACGCACAATTTTGGACCAAACCGTGGATGATCAACACCTATGAACCTGCCTACCATGAATAGATTTAATAACCTTACCCCAAAGCGAATCTTCATTCGAGATGAAGCGCCACACCCACTTGAATAAAAGAGCTCGATTAAGGGCAAAGAAACTCGATACACCGAGCCCCCCACAATTTTTGGACGCTAACACTTTCTTCCAAGCCACCCATACAATTTTCCTTTCTTCAGGGAGACAGCATCATGATTGTCATGGATGCATAATGTTAAAATAAATTATTCAGATCGATCATTTTTTCTCAATTTTGAAGATTATTTTTATACATGTATATACAATGACGAAATTAAGTAACTGGAAAAATGGTCTTACAATTTATTTCTGTTTCATCGGCTCTGCTTTGCATATGGGACACAGGTTCTTCATTGACAGCCATTTTCTGATGCATCCAACATGGAAATCATGCCCGCAGACTCTTAACATCCCGATATCATCCATGTTTGCGTACTCTTCCTGCAAATGAAACCGTATCAAGTTAAATATAGTCAATCTCATCAACAATACCCAATCACGTCTGAACGAGGTTAAAAATAGTCAATATGATGGGACTACTTTACGAATCCGTTGGGTACAATCTCACCAGGCATATGGCACAGGATCCTTCCTCTTGAATTTGGTCTGAGGAACAGTGGATCGATTCTTGCACACACTTTGAGACAAGATGCTCTGGCACTCCAGTGCCGACGCTTCCAATTCTTTCACCAAGTGCAAGGAGCTCCTGTTGTTTCGTTGATTAGATGGTGAAAAAGAGGAAAAGAAGAATAAATGAGTAACTATGAGATCAAATCGTACTAACCTCGTAGCTCATGTCATCTATGTCAAGTCTCATGTCCCGATGCTGATCAAATGGATTTCTGGATCCATAGAAAGCTGACCGGTCCACAATCATAAGACCCTACAATTTAAAGAGTTTAAGGTAAACTTATATATGAATAATGTTCTTTACCCAACAAAATACAAGAATAACGCATATAAGAAACTTCAAACTTTTTAGGTTTAGACCATTAAGGTGGATTTGGGGATTGTTTATCATAATGTGCCAAGTGTTTTCCTTCTTATAGAGGCAGATAAACGCATAATAAGTAATCGTACACACCTAAGTGTGAGCATACCTCAGGTGGTGGTCGATCATGGAAATTAACCCCAGATAAAGATCGGTATCTTTCGCTTGATATCCTTGCTCGGCCACTCCTATCACTAGTGTGCCATCCTATAGTGGATGAAGGCCTCGGGTGCCGAGAAGGATAATTGTTGGTAGCGACCTGAAACCCCTCATCTGTTGCTGAAGCATCCCCTAACCGCAAGTTGCTTGAAGATACCCTAAAACTGGTAGCAGGTCTTTGACTGTAGCTACTTCGAACTCCTCTCACAGATTGCGCCGAGGTACCATGGAAACTTGGATGGACAAGATTGCTTCTTGTTGCGGGAATGTTATTCTGTTGCCCCATATCTACTGAGGAGCAAGGATTACTACTTCCTTCGAGAAAGGGGTTTAATTCAAAATTTTGGGGAGTGTTGTCTACAATTTGCATATTGAATTTGTATCAATTTCTATAAATAAAGGTAGATTGAGCGAATTGACTTTTTGGTTGTATGACCATTACAATCATACCTTTTAAACAACTGAACATGTATATCCACCCCATAATCAATTTTTTGGAGATTCACCTAAAACTCGAACATTTTGTATTATAGAACATACAGAAACATATGTACAGAATCTATAGACTTTTTTCACGGGATTTAAGATCTTGATTTGGATATAAACGTTATAAGGGATAGATTATAATGCTCACCCACCCAAATGAGACAAAAAAAAAAGTAAAACGCAGCCCATAAAAACCTTACCATGAGTAGAAGAAGACATACGCATTGGATTCCACTCCCTAGTCAAACCATTTAAACCCTGACCCATAAGATCTACCGAAGGTGAAACATCCATGGGTCGGCTAGTTGTATAAAAGTCCCGAGCCAAATTGTTTGGCAAATAAGTTCTTTCGTTATTGGTTTCCACGTCAAACGCAGACCTGCTTCTTACATTCCTAAGAGAACTCTCTCCACCAATGGAAAGACCGTTATGATCATTGCTTGTGGTATGGTAATCCCATGGTGCGTGAAGAAAATTTGAGATTGGTGTTACTTGCCAAGGTTCGGTAAGCATATTTACATCAGACGAACTTCCAGCTTCGCTATATCTATTTACACCGTCTGGGATACCCGGGCTTTTGCGTTTATAGTGAACTCTTCCGGTACCAACCCTTATATCAAATAAATCTTCTTCATTAAATGGATTTCCGTTAAAATTAGATGAAGATGCTTGATTTCTATAATCGTCAGGAGCTATATAAGAAGAGGACGCATGCATAGAAAGGTCTGACGGTCCGGCGATATCTTGTTGATAATGTGGGAATTGTATGTTGTGAGATAATGAAGAATATCCGCTTGACATTGGGGTGTGAGTACAGTGAGTGTATTGTGCTCCGTCAGTTGACATATTATCCGCTGGATATGTAAGCGAACTGTTTTCACCAGTCCCGTTTCTTGCTGCAAACAATATACATAAGAAAAAAGTAGTCATAAGCAAGTAATTAACAATCATCTACTACTGTACTGTGTTAAAACTTTAATCTTCATACGGGTGTGCGTGAAGGCATTCTCTGCCAAGTTCCAGCTCTGATCATCCTCAGCCTCCATCATGTAGGGAGGACTGAAAAAATGGCGATGCCCCATGTCAATGAGGATCTTGGTTGATCACCAAGATCACGGTAGATTGTTCTTAACTGCAGTCAACGAAATTTTATAATTTTTTAATCACAATACATAAACGCTATTAATAAGTTGACAATTACCCTAATGAGAAATAAAGACAGAAACCGGGTAATGAAAACACTCAGGATTGCAGGTTCTTGTCACACTAAAATATGCATGATAAACAGGTACCGAGCTAACGTAAGCAATTTTGCAAAACGTCTATATAACAGTAATAAACCATGGAATCACGGATAAATGCAATTGAACAAGATTTCTATTATATCCCGTAACTGGTTATATTCAAATTCGATTGCTTTACGTTACTTTGACGCCTAATTCACCTAAGGGATTCCTAGCACCAATAGCAACTATTAAAGTCCATCATGCGTTGAATTGTTGAAAGCACTATCTGTTTCAATCTCAGCCTTCATCTAATCAAACTCCCCAAACTGCACGCTCTTCAGCTTTACGTTAAGTATTGCAGGTTCTTATCACACTAAAATATGCATCATAAACACATACCTAGTTAACACAAGCAATTCTGCAAAACGTCTATATAACAGTCATTAACATGCTATTGAACAAAATTTCTATTCTGACGATTCACCAGTGTCTCGTTTTCAATCTCAGCCTTCATCTATTTAAACTCCCCAAACTAAACGATCCTCATCTTAACGTTAACAAAATCTTATCTACTTCTTCCTAACATAGTCAAACCAAAAGCTAACCAAACTATAGATCATCAATCAACAAGTATCATTTTCAGCCTCATATAACAAAATCCAACCAACATCTCAAACACATAACTAAAAACTCCCGATTTTCGTCTACCTAATCACGCGCCTTCACCGACAATAAAACAAACATAAACAACACATTCTCTAAAACTTTAAACTAATTATAAACCTCCTAACCAAAGCCAACAAAAATCTACCTTAAATAACAACAACAATAATCAGGTTCTACGTTGAATCATATAGTATATTTATTTTCTAACGTTTCTAACGTTTCGGTATTTTTACTTTCTAACAATAATATGATTCTACGTTGTGTTTTCGTCCGATTTTCTAACGTTTCACTCAACTTTTTTACATTTTTTCAGTTTTTGTTTAGTTTTCAACAGTATTTGTACTTTTAAGTCAGCTTTTTTAACGTTTTCCCAATTTTGTACATTCCCGTCGGTATTTTTACGTTTTTGTTCGATCATTTACGTTTTCGTCACTAATTTTATGTTTTCATTAATATTTTTACGTTCTCTCCGGTTTTTTACGATTCCATCAATCTTTTTATGTTTTTGTCAGTTTTTTTCGTTTTCGCTCGTATTTTTAGGTTTTCATCCGTTTTTTAAAGTCTTCGTCAGATTTTTTACGTTTTCGTCAGTGTTTTTACGTTTTTGTTTGATCTTTTAAGTTTTCGCCAGTAATTTTATGTTTCGTCCGATTCTTTACCTTTCCGGGAGTATTTTTACGTTTTCATCCTTTTGCTTTACGTTATTGTCAGTATGCGTTTTAGGTAGACTTTTTACATATTTGTCAATTTTTTTACGTTTTCATCAATATTTTTACGTTTTCGTCAGTTTTTTTACGTTTTCGTCTGTGTTTTTACGTTTTCGACAAAAACCTAAAAACTAACGAAAACTTAAAAAATTGGATGAAAATATAAAAATACTGACAAAAACATAAAATTATTGACAAAAACGTAAAAACAACTTACGAAAACATACAGCTACTGACGAAAACGTAAAAAGAGGAAAACCTAAAAAGGTGATGAAAAAGTTAAAAAACTTACTAAGATGAAAAAAATACTTTTAGAACGTAAAATTACTGATAAAAATGTATATAACCGACAAAAACGTAAAATTACTAACGAAAACGTTAAAAAAAACTGACGAAAACATTAAAAACCTGTCGTAAACGGAAAATTATTGACGAAAACGGAAAATCACTGACGAAGAGGTAATAAATCGGACAAAACATAAAAAACAGACGAAAACGTAAAATAACGGAAAAAAACGTAAAAAAACTAACAAAAACATAAAATTGCTGACGAAAACGTAAAATTATTGACGAAAGCGTAAAAAACGGACAAAAACGTAAAATTTACATACGAAAACATAAAATATAGAAGAAAACGTAAAAAAAACTGAAGAACCTAAAAATGATGATGAAAAAAAGGGCGAAAACGTAAAAAACCGTCGAAAATGTAAAAAACAAATGAAAACGTAAAAAGAACTGACGAAAATATAAAATACTGACAAACTAAACCAAGTTTAACTAAGAGCATCTACAATGCTAAAAGTGATTCATGACTTTTTACTATTCCAAGTATTTTGACATGTTTTCTTGCTTTCATGAGGTGTATTTTGTAAAGCTTTTTATAAAAGCTTGACAAACAACA
Organism: Glebionis coronaria; assembly: GCA_025667525.1. NCBI lineage: Eukaryota > Viridiplantae > Streptophyta > Magnoliopsida > Asterales > Asteraceae > Glebionis > Glebionis coronaria. Next base: position 107,130,321 of record CM046877.1, read on the forward strand.
ATGACAAACAATAAGTGTTTGTCAAAAGTTGTATGCATTAAGTGGTATTTGCATTTAAAACATTAATTGTTCCAAGTTTTTGAAGACTTTAGGATTGCTAATGCTCTAATGGGTTTCAAATCGTCACATCTTCTATTTTGCATATTTTCCATGTGCTCGTTTTGCCCGCGCCTGTTTGCGTACGCCTGTTTTGCCCGTGCTCATGGTCGTCCGCCCGCCCACCCATCCACCCGTTTAACGTAAATGGTTGTGAATAAGTTAACAAGAAGTTGTGTTTTTTTATTGGCTTAATTTTTAGTGTATGGTATTTTTTTTTCTTCTTGAAATTCAGCTCCTATCCAAATAAACGTATGAAATGCGGGTACATATTAGAGGTGGCATGAAATTGTGTATAATGCAGTTCGTTTTTTCTCAGTTCTTCCTAATTGAAAGTCCAACCAATATCGGGTTTTAACTATTTTTGGTTGTAAATCTTTTTTGGATATTCTATTTGCTAATTCAACAAAGCCTTGCAAAACTGAAAAAAATATTACCTACTTATATGTAAAACATAGTGCAATTACCAAATTTTTATTCAAGTAAGATTCAAAATGTAAATTTTAAAACTAAAAGGACTGAAAATGTAAATTCTATGAAAGTAAAATGCTTAAAATGTAAATTCTAACAAGTATAAGGACTGAAAATGCATATCAGTAAACTAAAAGGATCAAAAATGTAAAACTTGTAACAAACTAACCAAATTGTAACAAAATACCAAACTTGCTAACTGAATTTTAACAAACTCAAAACTGAAAGGACTAATGTGTGAAAACCCTAAAAAGATGGAAATTTAGCCATTATTAAAACCCTTTTAATACAACAAGGACCAAAGTGCAATTTCACAAACTATTTAAGCAAAAACGGGTTATGAAGACAAATAAGCTCGTTTGAGCTTATTATTGAACCAAAATGGTTCAAACCAATTGCAAAACACTTTTAATTGGAAATAAGCTACGTCTCTAAAAGGATTTTGACTGAAAGTGGAAAATAAGCAAATAAGCACTCCACAATAAGCCCAAAATAAGCTCTAGAACAAACTGAACAAGCACAACTTAATTTTTGTGACCAAACTGATTAAGAAGCTCAATTGATGAACGGGAAATCAAATTGTAACAAATTTCATCAAGTAATAAGCTGGGAATTCGAATTAAGCTAAAATTGGCTTATCGTTGACCAAGCGTTGACCAAATATTTTGACAAAAAGCTGAATCTCTCAAATTTCATGTAATACCATATACTAAGTGGATTTATGAAAGAAAATGGCTTGGCTAATGAATAGAATCAAAAGATCTCAAAATCCAGTTTCAAGTTACAGAAACATTGCTTATCTCAGCTTTTCAGATTTTAGCTTATTTCTTAATGCTTATTGAATACTGTATAAAATGCTTTTGGAATCTGAAATTTCATATATTGAACTACAAATCAGAACAAGTTTGGTGAAATTTCATCAAGAATTCAGTAAATGCTAGGCAAATGAAATTGAGAACTTTTTAAAGCAAAAATGACTGAAATGAGACCCAAACCTTTTTATGGCCAATTGCCTGTTTGACCTTCAAGTTGACTTGAAATAGACTTAAAACACTTAGTAATGACCTCTCAACTAGAAATGAACATCTACTTGCCAAAATCCAACACTTGAAAACTCATTTGACAGCTAATACCAAACACTCCTTTATCTGCAATATCTAAAAAATTTCAAAGACTTTTTTAAGAGCTGATTCAACTGAATGAAATCCTTTAGCTATCCAAACTTGAGACTCAAAATGAGATGTTTTAAAACTTCAAGCAAGCAATGAGAACAACTAAATCAATTAAGGTGCAAAGATTGAAACTTGACTGAATTAGGCTATAACTAGAACACAATCCAAAATTTGTAAGCAGTAAAACAAGATTAAGCTACAAACAAGTACACAATCCAACAACAACCAAGCTAAACAACTTTGATCATGCAATCATCAAGTTTTACACTAGGAAAAGTAGCATGCAATAGACAAATTGAGGTGAACCAAAATCAGAAACTATTAAAACCTTTTGTAGTATCCATTGGGAAGAAGAGGAGTGCTGAACTCTCTTATCCTAGTGCTAACCACCACCTTAGCACTAGATCAACCAATCTACTATCAATAACAGCTACAAATCAACTAGGAATCGTCATCATGGCATGAAATCTTCAAGAATGCTAAGGCTTGAACTGAAATCACTCAAACAGCTACAATTCTTCTTCTAAGTCAGTTATGATCAATGAATGATCATAACAAACTCAATGTAGTAACTCAATGATCAAGTAGAAGCAGGATGTGAACAGTAGAGTGAAGATAAGATTTGGCGGGAAATGAAGAATTCAAATTTTATTCATGGAAATTGGTTACAAAGTTGTTGAAATGAAGCTAACTAACTAACTAACTCAAGAGTGTGTTAAACTCTTGAGTAGTTTAGCTAAAAAGGAAGAAAATTGAAAGGAAATGAAAAGTGTGTGTTTTTACAAATTTTAACTACTGTTACAAATGAGGACCTATCAGGCTATTTATAGACTTGAGAAAGGATTTTGTTGGGGATGATGACGTGTTGAGACCAATCCCAGGTCTCCACGTGGCATGATTCTGCAAACTTGATCTTCAAAGTATGAACATGAATTGGGGCTTTCTTCTTGAGTTGATTTCTTGTTAATTGATGATTACCATTTGTTCGTCTCTCAAAAATAAGCACTTTTGATGTTTACAACTCTTCATGAAATTCAGTCTAGCTCAAAAACGATCCTGGGAAATTTTTAGTTGCTTGAAAGTGACACGTGGCACGTTCTGAATGGCTGAAATAGAGTCACACGGATCAAACTGTTTAGATTTTGTCATTAATGAGTGGCGGCTGAGTGGGATTTTAATGCACATTATTTGGCAATCCGTGTGCTCTTTTCTCTTGCTTCTCATTGGCCCACAACTCAATCACATGGATTAAACTTGTAAAACTTTCCAACATTGGCAGTTTTGACCCTTGAACTTTGGCAGATTGTACTTAAAGGCTTGTAACTTCATTTCTTTGGCACTTTTAGCCCTTCCAACTTCATCTTTGAGCAGAATTGGTCCTTTGACTTTGTTGACTTGATAGTTGACCAAATTTGACTTTGATCTTGACTTTTTACAATATTTACACTTTAGTCCTTCATCTTTGGCAATTTGTCAAAATAGGTCCTTGTACTTCAAAGTCTTGTCACTTTTGATCCTTCTTTGTCTTTTTCATCAATTTAAGCTTGATTTTTCCTTGTTTGCTTGAAAATGTATCCTTTTACCTACACAAGTGTACACAAACACAAACATACCACATAATATTGTTTTTGCAAGATAAATTGGTATTTTGCTTCATGTTTTAGGGTTATTTGTTGATAAATGGATATGAGTTTTAGCTCATATCAAATCCCCTACACTTGAACATTGTCATGTCCTCATGCAATTATAGATTTTAAAGCTCAAATTTACATTCTCCTCATAATCAACCCACCTTGGCCATATGGGATGCATCTACACTACTCTAAACTACATGATGCATGATTTTGACTTTTAATAATGCAATGAACAAAACACAATTCTATCTTTATCTTTTTATTTTTTCTCAAAATGGTTTTGATGGAAATAACTCATAAAGAATTCAATGGCTTAGATTAGGGCTTGGGTACCATGGATACTTATCACCCTCAAGTTTCACTTTCCCCACACCAAGCTTAAAAATGGGATCATTGCATTCACAAGTAAAAAGTGCATCAACTTATTCATGACAATTAAATGTGGAACCGGTTATTATTTGAGCAAATTGCTTGTGGGCAAATTTTTCATTTATTCAAGTGTGAAGTATAAGAAGTGTAAAATCCAAAAATAAGGAAGCACGGTTTTAATCCTAAGTAATCCTCTCATCCATTACTTGAAAAACCACTCACAATTAATACAAGTCCGTTTCAAGAGTAATAAGTCATTCGCCTTATGTGTAAAATCCTCATGTCATGCTTTCATAAGTAGCTACACACTCGCTAAGGAAAGAGAAATAAAACTCACGCAATAATTTACATCCGCCATCTTTTTGAGACTTTGGATCTTCAACCCCGAAACCCGTCAAGGCAATATTGGATTGGAGCAATCTATTGAATCCCCGCAACCCGTCAAGGTAATATTGGAACTCAATAGTCACTATAATTAACACCACACTGCCCCTCTTGGGAGTCTTATATTATTTTTTTTATTTTTTTTTTCTTTTTCTTTTTTTTTTAATTTTTTTTTCTAGCCACTCATTTTTTTTGTAAGCCGCTCTTATTTTTCTTTATTCCTCACAAAGAAATTTAAAAAGAAGAAAAGGAAAAACACCCGCTAAATATTGAGCATGACATAAGTCTTATACACATAAAACGTTCTAACTTAGAATCTTAAAACGTACTTATATCAACCATGAATGATTAGACAAAAATGCATAAGAGATTACAAACCGATTAAAACCGTTCTTGATTATTTATTAACAATTATATACATGCGAAGAAAATAGAGGTTAAGAAGAGAAGGGTTTAGCCACAAGTAATTATCATGAAGTTTATCTAGCCCTTTTATACTTGCTTCAACTCTATCATTTCCCATTCTCCACAAATTTAAAATCTCAAATAATGAAATTGGTGGATGCTTAGCCTAATAGACCAATGAAGGACTACATGGTTAAGGATACTAGCTAGAGAATGCTTTGATAAGCAAACTCGGGTTGAGTCAAAATATCCATGGCGGGCCTAATATGTCAAAGAAATCTAAACTTGTTAAACCATGTTTTATTATATATTTTTATTTTTTTCTTTTTATATATTTTTGATGAAACATAAAGAAGAGATATATACAATGCAAATGTGTTATGCAAAATGATTGATGCAAAAAATTATGAATGCATATTTTTGGTGGCCAAAGTAGATCAAAAATTTGAAAAATGTTGAAAAATCAATTTTCCATGTTATCATGCAAGACAATGACAAGTTCTAGGTAAGGTCACTTCGATAGAAGACCCCTCTACACTTAAGCTAAACATTGTCCTCAATGTTTAAGAGCATGGAAGTATAAAAACTTCCCCTACACTTATGACAATGAATAGACTTTGCTTAACCCAAGTTAAGGAAAGGACAACTATTAGTGAAATCATGTTTAAGCACAAGGTGTCAATGAAAAATCACTATAGTAACGAAGTGAACCGGATACAAGGGCCTCCTCCATAAGCTCCAAAGCATGAGATGAGTGAGCAACCCTACAAACAATCATGAAGACAAAAGAAGGTCTCCCCTACACTTATCTCCAAGTCTATACCTTTATTTCTAACCTACAACACGCTAAGCCTAGTTATACGATGCTTGAGTTAATGAGTCTCTAGCTCGACTCGTCCCTCAATGAATTAATTCATGGGGAAAATAGGGATCTCTTGGACCATTTCAACGGAAATGTCCTCCCCAAAGTAATGCTTAACACGGTGACCATTCACTTTAAAATTTGGACCATCGGGTTGTGACAACTCAAGAGTTCCATATGGAAACACTTGAGTAATAGTGAATGGACCGGACCATCTTGACTTAAGCTTGCCCGCAAAAAGTTTCAATCTTGAGTTAAAGAGGAGAACCGGCTCTCCAACTTTGAACTTACGATTCTTGATCTTAGCATCATGCATTTTCTTAGTCTTTTCCTTGTAAAGCAAAGAATTTTCATAGGCATTGGCTCTCAATTCATCCATCTCATTGAGTTGATCTTTCCTATGTGAACCGGCTTGGTTTAAATCAAAGTTAGCCCATTTGAGAGCCCAAGATGCCTTATGTTCTAGCTCGAATGGGAGGTGGCACGCTTTTCCATAGACAAGCCTATAAGGCGTACAACCAGTTGGTGTTTTAAAAGCCGTCCTAAACGCCCACAAAGCATCATCAAGCTTATCCGACCAAGAAGCTCGATGTTCTCCCACCGTTCTCTCTAGAATCCTCTTCAAACCACGATTTGTGACCTCGGTTTGACCATTAGTTTGAGGGTGATACGCAGTAGAAAGTCTATGATTCACTCCATATTTCTTCATAACTCTCGTGAATTGATCATTACAAAAGTGCGTACCACGATCACTTATGATGGCCCGAGGTACTCCAAATCTAGCAAACAATTGTTTCAAAAACTTCACAACAACTCTAGCATCATTGGTAGGTAAGGCTTTAGCCTCCACCCATTTAGACACATAATCCACCGCCACAAGTATATACTTGTTTCCCTTAGAGGATGGAAAAGGTCCCATGAAATCAATACCCCATACATCAAATATCTCACACTCTTGGATAAAATTTTGTGGCATCTCATCACGTTGTGTAATTTTTCCTTGTCTTTGACACACATCACAAAATTTCACCATTTCATGGGCATCTTTGTAAATGGAAGGCCAATAGTAACCCGAATCAAATACTTTCTTGGCGGTATAGTTAGGCCCAAAATGTCCACCCGTAGGTCCTTTATGACACGCTTCTAAGATCTTAAATGCCTCGGGCCCATCTACACACCGTCTAATGATTTGGTCCGCACATTGCCTAAAAAGATATGGATCATCCCAAAAGTAATACTTAACTTCCTTAAGAAACTTCTTCTTTTGTTGATAAGTAAGACCTTCAATAAGCACATTGCCCACAAGATAGTTTGCGATATCCGCAAACCAAGGAGTGGCATCCTCTTGTGAAGAGATAGACATGAGCTCCTCTAATGTAAAGGATTCATTGATTTCTTGGTGTGGTAAATCTCCTTGAAAAGGATGCTCAAGTCTACTCAAGTGATCCGCCGCTAAATTCTCGGCCCCTTTCTTATCACGAATTTCTATCTTAAACTCTTGAAGCAACAAAACCCATCTCAAAAGCCTAGGCTTAGCATCTTGTTTGGTCATAAGATACTTGAGAGCGGAATGATCCGTATACACTATGGTTTTGGAAAGCACAAGATATGGTCGAAACTTCTCAAAAGCATATACTATAGCAAGCAACTCTTTTTCCGTGGTAGTGTAATGAAGTTGTGCACCGGTCATGGTTTTACTCGCATAGTGTATAGGTTGAAAATGCTTATTAACTCTTTGTCCTAATACGGCCCCCACCGCATAATCACTAGCGTCACACATAAGCTCAAAAGGTAATTCCCAATTTGGAGAAACCAAAACGGGAGCCTTAGTCAATTTTTCCTTAAGAGTCTCAAAAGAGTCTAAACAATCTTGGGTAAAAATGAAAGGAGCCTCTTTCTCCAAGAGGTGAGTCATCGGTCTAGCTATCTTAGAAAAATCTTGTATAAAGCGCCTATAAAATCCCGCATGACCTAAGAAACTCCTCACACCTTTAACCGAGGTGGGTGGGGGAAGCTTAGCAATCACATCAATTTTAGCTCGATCAACTTCTAATCCCTTGTTGGATATTTTGTGTCCTAAAACAATCCCCTCTTTCACCATAAAGTGACATTTCTCCCAATTAAGCACTAAACGTGTTTCCTCACAACGCTTAAGCATTCTTTCAAGATTGGTGAGACATGAGCTAAATGAATTTCCAAAGACGGAAAAGTCATCCATAAAAACCTCCATGGTTTGCTCTATCATGTCATGGAAAATCGCCATCATGCACCTTTGAAACGTCCCCGGTGCATTACATAAGCCAAAAGGCATCCTCTTGTAAGCAAATGTACCGTAAGGACAAGTGAATGTGGTCTTTTCTTGATCCTTAGGGTCAATGGGTATTTGGAAATAACCCGAAAAGCCATCAAGAAAACAATAGTACTCATTTCCCGCTAAGCGTTCAAGCATTTGATCCATAAAGGGAAGCGGGAAATGGTCTTTCCTAGTTGCCTCATTGAGTTTTCTATAATCAATGCAAACTCTCCAACCGATCACAAGTCTCGTGGGAATAAGCTCATTGTTCTCATTAGGCACCACGGTGATTCCACCCTTCTTTGGAACACAATGAACCGGGCTAACCCATGGAGAGTCGGAAATGGGATAAATTATACCCGCATCTAAGAGTTTAATCACTTCCTTCTTAATAACCTCATGGATTTTTGGGTTAACTCTCCTTTGGTTTTGAATGGCGGGTTTATAGTCATCCTCCATAAGGATTTTGTGTGTACAAAAATGTGGATCAATTCCCCTTATGTCGGATATTTTCCATGCTAAGGCTTTCTTGTGTTTCTTAAGAACTTCAATAAGTTGCTCCTTCTCATCCTCTTTCAACTCTTTAGCAATGATCACCGGTAATTGGTCTTTGCCCTCTAAGAAAGCATATTCTAAGTGGGATGGAAGGTCCTTAAGTTCAATAGGAGGTGGACTTTCTATGGAAGGTTTTACTATGGAAGGTTCCTCAATGGTAATCTCTTGTGGAATAGGAGAAGGAATAGGGTCCTCATTGAGCAACTTTTGGATTGTAAGAATATCTTCTTCCCAATTAATGGGAGAATCATCATCACCAAGAAAGTTTGACTCAAATTCCTCCAAGAGGAAATCACTCTCTCCAAAAGGAGTTAAAGAGGGAGCAATTGAGGCCACGGTTTCAACATTGGGCATCTCATCACTAGTACTCTTACAAGCATCATGAAAGTGTTCATCACACACTTCATCTAACACATCAACAATGTTAATAGTCTCACAAGGTCTAGAGTCCTTAACCTCTTTCCTATTACAAACTTTCCCTAACTTAAACACCACTCTCTCATCTTCTACTCTCATAATTAGTTCTCCTTCCGCCACATCTATCAAAGTACGACCCGTTCTCAAAAACGGTCTACCAACAATCAAAGGCACTCTAGGATCCATGTCATAATCAACCACTACAAAGTCGGCCGGAAACGTGAACTTATCCACACCTACAAACACATCCTCCGCTATACCTACGGGGATAGCTATGGTTCGGTTGGCTAGTTCAAGAGTCATCCTAGTGGGAGTGAGCTCGGGAAGAGAGAGTTTTTTCCAAACCGATAAAGGCATGAGGTTTATGCTCGCCCCTAGATCCGCCAAAGCCATGAAATTTTCAACACCGGGAATATTACAAGGTATCAAGAAGCGCCCCGGATCTCCAAGTTTTGTTGGTAAGGTTTTAAGTAACACCGCGGAACAATTTTCATTAAGGGATGTGTTGGGTAAATCAACCAATTTTTCTTTGTTTGAGAGCAAATCCTTGAACATCTTAGCAAACTTTGGCATATAAGCAAGAGCTTCCGCAAAGGATATATTGATGTTGAGTTGCTTGAACATCCTTAAGAAATTGGAGACTTGGATGTCATCCTTGTTCTTTAACTTGTCCTTTTTCAACCTTGAAGGATATGGAAGAGTAGGTTTTGGTGTAGGTGGAATAGGTGTTGTAGTGGAAGATTTGTCTTTGTTAGCTTCTTCATTGGGAAGTGTGGAAGGTAAAGGAGAAGTATGAGGAGGTTGAGAAGGTGTGTTTGAGTGAATAGGAACATTTTGAGGAGGTGAAGTAGAGGTAGAAGGCTTGTCACAAGTAGGAGTACAAGTGGGTTGAACAATAGTAGGTTTAGGAGGTGAAGGATCCTTTGTTGTTGTTCCACTCCTTGTTGTAATAGCATTGACATTTTCCCTTGGATTAGTTTGTGTGTTGGAAGGTAAAGCCCCTTGTGGTCTTTGATTAAACATAATTTGGTTTTGGAGAAGAGCAAATTTCTTGTTATTTTCCTCTTGATTATCTCTCAATTGTTTCTCAAAAGAAGTAAACTTTTGAAGCATCAAATCCATGGGGTTAGGTTGCACATTTCCTTGATAAAAACCTTGTTGTGGGAAAGATTGAGGTGGTGGATTAAACCCTTGGTTTGGTGGATAGAAAGTATTTGTTTGGGGTTGAAAATGATTGGTTGCCTTGTAGTTATTTCCTTGGTAAGGTGGTCTTTGCCCTTGATTCCTTGGTAAAATTTGAGGACGATTTTGTTGAATTTGGGTGGGTGGTTGGGGTGGGAATCTCGGTGGAGTAAGGTAGTTTTGGGACTTGTAAGAAAGGTTATTTGGATTGATATTTGGCTTGAAGTGTTCACGATGTTCCTCTTGGTAAGCATAACATTCCCCTTGATACACTTGCACCTTATCACATTGTTCATAAGAATGGGGACCTCTACAAGTTACACAAGAAAGGGTAATGGCATTCACATCATTTGAAGAATTGTTCAATGAAATGTTCTTAAAAGCTTGAAGTATTTCTTGTTGTACTTTCAAATTCCTCTCACTATCTCTATCCATCCTTTGAAACATCTCTTGTTGAAACTTGAGGAGTTGGTTGTCACAAGGGGTTTGAGAATTGTTTTGGATAACATGAACCATTTCTTCAAATTGATTGTTTGTTTGAACCATTGCTTTAGTCTCAATGATGTCCAAAGCCTCTTGGTAGGATTTAAGAAGAATATTCCCTCCCGCGGAAGCATTGAGTGAATCTTGGTGGTGAGATTTAAGGCCATTATAGAATATATTGATTTGTTGAACATCATCCAATCCATGATTACGGCATCGCCTCAATAACTCACTATACTCTTCCCAAGCATCACTAAAGGATTGACTAAGTTTTTGTTGAAAGCCTATAATTAAGGTCCTCAAAGCCATGGTCTTATGTGGAGGAAAGAACTTGTTCAAAAACTTAGTGGTGAAACCATCCCATGTGGTGATACTATCGGGTGGTTGGGTGTCTAACCAATGCTTAGCGGGTCCCTCTAGTGAAAATGACACTAACATCAACCTAATCACCTCATGTGGAACTCCATTATGCTTAATGGTATTGCAAAGAGAAAGGAATCTCTTAAGGTGATCATGAGGATCCTCATTCTTGTTACCATAGAAAGGTGATTGTGAAACCATAGTAATCATAGATGTGTGTAGCTCAAATGTATTTGCGGGAAAGTCAGGAATCTTAATAGCACTAGCATATCCATGAATATTGCTTTGCATACGTTCCATCAAAGAGCGATTATCAATAGCCATGGCTTCTTGTGGTGGAGGAGTCAAAGCACGATTCTCGTGATCGGCTTGATGGACGGTGGTGGTCTTACTCTTTCTCTTTTTCTTCCTTTTCGGAGGAAGAGGTTGTACACCAATCGGTATTTGTTCACGCCCGCGAGTGAGCATGCAACTCAATACGAGGAATGAGAGAGAAGCTCTCGTGTGACTTTGAAGAGAAATGGATTATCCTCTTCGAGTTTCAATATTAAATATCCACAAGAAAATAACAATATACGTATGTACTACTTGGGTGCAAGACCCCCAATGAAGCCTTCCTTCTTAGAATACTTACAAGTGAACGGGGGGTTAGGTGGCGCGAAGCACTTAAGTACCTATTGACCCTTAGATGGCATTTTATAGCACATCGCCTTTCTATTCACTTAAATGTTCGTATTCTTCGAATTGTTGCTTATTGAGAGTATTTATCTATTCTTGCTTTATTTTGTTTGATCGATACACGTGTCAAGGACCGGAACGCCCCTCAACACGGTGTATTGCCTTGGCAATACTTATGGAGAATATGTATATTGGTTGTTCTTATACGTATACGTATTTACTTATAATAAAATATGGAAAATATTTTTGTATTTATGAGTTTTTTTAAGAGAAAATACTATATGTACATAAAAACCGAGAGAATCCAATAATATATATTTTCTGGTGCAATCTCTTAGGAAAAAGATTGTTTTTTGGATTTTTTAATTTTTTTGGTCAATTCTTTAGGAAAAGAATTGTTTTGTTAATTTTTTTAGTTTTTATATATTTTTATAATTTTGATTTTTTATTTGTTTTTGATTTATGATACGTAAAAATAACGTTCACAAGGTGAACGGATCCCAAAAGCCAATGAAAACCGTCAATCGATAGTCTCTCGTAAAGTCAAAGAACCGGCAGCGGCGCCATTTGAAATTGTGTATAATGCAGTTCGTTTTTTCTCAGTTCATGCTAATTGAAAGTCCAACCAATATCGGGTTTTTAGCTGTTTTTGGTTGTAAATCTTTTTTGGATATTCTATTTGCTAATTCAACAAAGCCTTGCAAAACTGAAAAAAAATATTACCTACTTATATGTAAAAGATAGTGCAATTACCAAATTTTTATTCAAGTAATATTCAAAATGTAAATTTTAAAACTAAAAGGACTGAAAATGTAAATTCTATGAAAGTAAAATGCCTAAAATGTAAATTCTAACAAGTATAAGGACTGAAAATGCAAATCAGTAAACTAAAAGGATCAAAAATGTAAAACTTGTAACAAACTAACCAAATTGTAACAAAATACCAAACTTGCTAACTGAATTTTAACAAACTCAAAACTGAAAGGACTAATGTGTGAAAACCCTAAAAAGATGGAAATTTAGCCATTATTAAAACCCTTTTAATACAACAAGGACCAAAGTGCAATTTCACAAACTATTTAAGCAAAAACGGGTTATGAAGACAAATAAGCTCGTTTGAGCTTATTATTGAACCAAAATGGTTCAAACCAATTGCAAAACACTTCTAATTGGAAATAAGCTACGTCTCTAAAAGGATTTTGACTGAAAGTGGAAAATAAGCAAATAAGCACTCCACAATAAGCCCAAAATAAGCTCTAGAACAAACTGAACAAGCACAACTTGATTTTTGTGACCAAACTGATTAAGAAGCTCAATTGATGAACGGGAAATCAAATTGTAACAAATTTCATCAAGTAATAAGCTGGGAATTCGAATTAAGCTAAAATTGGCTTATCGTTGACCAAGCGTTGACCAAATATTTTGACAAAAAGCTGAATCTCTCAAATTTCATGTAATACCATATACTAAGTGGATTTATGAAAGAAAATGGCTTGGCTAATGAATAGAATCAAAAGATCTCAAAATCCAGTTTCAAGTTACAGAAACATTGCTTATCTCAGCTTTTCAGATTTTAGCTTATTTCTTAATGCTTATTGAATACTGTATAAAATGCTTTTGGAATATGAAATTTCATATATTGAACTACAAATCAGAACAAGTTTGGTGAAATTTCATCAAGAATTCAGTAAATGCTAGGCAAATGAAATTGAGAACTTTTTAAAGCAAAAATGACTGAAATGAGACCCAAACCTTTTTATGGCCAATTGCCTGTTTGACCTTCAAGTTGACTTGAAATAGACTTAAAACACTTATTAATGACCTCTCAACTAGAAATGAACATCTACTTGCCAAAATCCAACACTTGAAAACTCATTTGACAGCTAATACCAAACACTCCTTTATCTGCAATATCTAAAAATTTTCAGAGACTTTTTTAAGAGCTGATTCAACTGAATGAAATCCTTTAGCTATCCAAACTTGAGACTCAAAATGAGATGTTTTAAAACTTCAAGCAAGCAATGAGAACAACTAATACTCAATTAAGGTGCAAAGACTGAAACTTGACTGAATTAGGCTATAACTAGAACACAATCCAAAATTTGTAAGCAGTAAAACAAGATTAAGCTACAAACAAGTACACAATCCAACAACAACCAAGCTAAACAACTTTGATCATGCAATCATCAAGTTTTACACTAGGAAAAGTAGCATGCAATAGACAAATTGAGGTGAACCAAAATCAGAAACTTTTAAAACCTTTTGTAGTATCCATTGGAAAGAAGAGGAGTGCTGAACTCTCTTATCCTAGTGCTAACCACCACCTTAGCACTAGATCAACCAATCTACTATCAATAACAGCTACAAATCAACTAGGAATCGTCATCATGGCATGAAATCTTCAAGAATGCTAAGGCTTGAACTGAAATCACTCAAACAGCTACAATTCTTCTTCTATGTCAGTTATGATCAATGAATGATCATAACAAACTCAATGCAGTAACTCAATGATCAAGTAGAAGCAGGATGTGAACAGTAGAGTGAAGATAAGATTTGGCGGGAAATGAAGAATTCAAATTTTATTCATGGAAATTGGTTACAAAGTTGTTGAAATGAAGCTAACTAACTAACTAACTCAAGAGTGTGTCAAACTCTTGAGTAGTTTAGCTAAAAAGGAAGAAAATTGAAAGGAAATGAAAAGTGTGTGTTTTTACAAATTTTAACTACTGTTACAAATGAGGACCTATCAGGCTATTTATAGACTTGAGAAAGGATTTTGTTGGGGATGATGACGTGTTGAGACCAATCCCAGGTCTCCACGTGGCATGATTCTGCAAACTTGATCTTCAAAGTATGAACATGAATTGGGGCTTTCTTCTTGAGTTGATTTCTTGTTAATTGATGATTACCATTTGTTCGTCTCTAAAAAATAAGCACTTTTGATGTTTACAACTCTTCATGAAATTCAGTCTAGCTCAAAAACGATCCTGGGAAATTTTTAGTTGCTTGAAAGTGACACGTGGCACGTTCTGAATGGCTGAAATAGAGTCACACGGATCAAACTGTTTAGATTTTGTCATTAATGAGTGGCGGCTGAGTGGGATTTTAATGCACATTATTTGGCAATCCGTGTGCTCTTTTCTCTTGCTTCTCATTGGCCCACAACTCAATCACATGGATTAAACTTGTAAAACTTTCCAACATTGGCAGTTTTGACCCTTGAACTTTGGCAGATTGTACTTAAAGGCTTGTAACTTCATTTCTTTGGCACTTTTAGCCCTTCCAACTTCATCTTTGAGCAGAATTGGTCCTTTGACTTTGTTGACTTGATAGTTGACCAAATTTCACTTTGATCTTGACTTTTTACAATATTTACACTTTAGTCCTTCATCTTTGGCAATTTGTCAAGATAGGTCCTTGTACTTCAAAGTCTTGTCACTTTTGATCCTTCTTTGTCTTTTTCATCAATTTAAGCTTGATTTTTCCTTGTTTGCTTGAAAATGTATCCCTTTACCTACACAAGTGTACACAAACACAAACATACCACATAATACTGTTTTTGCAAGATAAATTGGTATTTTGCTTCATGTTTTAGGGTTATTTTTTGATAAATGGATATGAGTTTTAGCTCATATCATGGCAATTTTTGACCCAATGGTTATTTTGAGTTTAGATGGCTAAATATAAAAAAGGAAGGGGTCAAGTTGGGTTTTATTGAAAAATATAGATGGGTCTAGATGGTTAATTTAGTTTCATCAAAATGATTAAATGGGTCTTGATGGGTCTAGATGCAAAAAAACACATGGGTCTAAATTGGTCTAAATGCAAAAATCACATGGGTCTAGATGGGTCTCAAATAAATAACTAAAATACATTATACACTCGATGGGTCATTAATTTTACGTTTTAATCAGTAATTTTACGTTTTTATCAGGAATTATACGTTTTCCTCGTAAAATTTACGTTTTCATCAGAAATATTATGTTTTCATCCGTATTTTAACGTTTTTATCAGAAATTTTATGTTTTCTTCAAAAAAATTACGTTTTCATCAAAATTTTACTTTATCTTCACAAATTTTAGGTTTTCCTCATAAATATTTCGTTTTCATCCGAAAATTTACGTTTCTTCAGAAATTTTACGTTTTCATCAGAAATATTACATTTTCATCATAAATTTCACGTTTTCGTCAATATATTTTACGTTTTCGTTAGAAATATTACGTTTTCATCCGTTTTTTACGTTTTCATCAGAAATTTTACGTTTTCATCAGAAATTTACGTTTTCTTCAGAAGTATTACGTTTTCATCATAAATTTTACGTTTTTCTCAAAAATATTACGTTTTCATTAGAAATTTTACGTTTTCGTCATAAATTTTACGTTTCATCCGTATTTTTACGTTTTCATCTAAGATTTTACGTTTTCATCAGAAATTTTATGTTTTCATCAGATATTTTACGTTGTCTTCAGAAATTTTACGTTTTCTTCAGAAAGTTTACGTTTTCCTCATAAATATTACGTTTTCATCAGAAATGTTACGTTTTCATCCGTATTTTTACGTTTTCATCCATATTTTTACGTTTTCATCAGAAAAACGTAAAAATACTGATGAGTACGTAAAATTACCGATTAATTCATAAAATTACTAATAAAAACGTAAAAATACTGATGGAAACGTCAATTTACTGATGAACACGTAGAATTACTGATGTGAATGTCAAAATATTGTTAACAATGTCAAATTACTGATGAAAACGTTAAACTACTGATGAAAACGTTAAATTATTGATGAAAACGTAATATTTCTGATGAAAATGTAAAATTTATGAAGAAAACGTATAACTTCTGATGAAAACGTAATATTTCTGAGGAAAACGTAAAATTTCTAATGAATATGTAAAATTTCTGATGAAAACGTACTATTTCTTAGGAAAACGTAAACTTTCAGAAGAAAACGTAAATTTTTTGATGAAAACGTAAAATTTCTGATGAAAACGTAAAAATACGGATGAAAACGTATTATTTCTGATGAAAACGTAAAATTTCTGACGAAAACGTAAAATTCTGATGAAAAATTAATATTTCTGATGAAAACGTAAAATATTGATGAAAACGTAAATCTACTGACGAAAACATAAAAATACTGATGAAAACGTAAAATTACTGACAAAAACATAAAAATACTGAGGAAAACATAAAAATACTTATGAATACGTAAAAATATTGATGGATACGTCAAATTACTGATAAAAACGTAAAAATACTGATGAAACCATCAAATTACTAATGAAAACGTCAAATTACTGATGAAAACGTAATAATTCTGATGAAAACGTTAATTTATGAAGAAAACGTAAAAAAATATGAAAACGTAAAGTTTCTGATGAATACGTATTATTTCGGATGAAAACGTAATATTTCTGATGAAAACGTAATATTTCTGAGGAGAACGTGAAATTTCTGATGAAAACGTAAAATTTCTGATGAAAACGTAAAATTACAGATGAAAACGTAAAAATACAGATGAAAACGTAATAATACGGATGAAAACGTAATATTTATGATGAAAACGTAAAATTTCTGATGAAAACGTAATATTTCTGATGAAAACGTAAAAGTACTGATGACACGTAAAAATACTGATGAAAACGTAAATTTATTGTCGAAAATGTAAAAATACTGACGAAAACGTTAAATTACTAACGAAGACGTAAAAACAAACGAAAATGTAAAAAGACGTATAGATGTATAGTTCTCTGTAATTGTAGCGAAGAAAACGTGAAAAACTACCTCAATTAGTTTTTTAGAACGGCAACTTATATTAAAAAGACTAGCAAGATGCTAGTAAAAAATTACAAAGCAAACTAATGAGGGTTCTTTAACCAATTCTCCCAATCAATACACTTTTTACTACGACTCACACACCACCTAAAAGAGAGATCTACAATCTCATCGAAAACAACAGCCCGACACGGGGGGAGAGAAGCAAACACGGTTCTATTACGGAATTCCCAACAATACCACCATGTAACGACAAACACACCCTCCAGCAGCGACTTCGAGACTGAGGTCATCCGAATAGACTGAAACCAAGACTGCCTCTCCATAAAGGAACCAATATCCTGCTCGTCCAACTCCCACCAACGACAAATACGAGAGAACACCCTTTGAGCAAAAGGACATTGGAACAAAACATGTTGCACCGTCTCTGAGGAAACACCACACACCGGACACAAACTGGAATCCAGCACCACTCCTTTTCGAGCCAGATTATTCCTAGTAGGCAAACAGTCTTTCCTAGCCCTCCACACTAAGACATTAACTTTAATATGGACCCATGTGACATCCGTCAAATTTTCCATCTTAAATTCTTCATATAGTAGGAGTACTTTAATTATTTACCGATGAGTTGTCGACATGAATGTGTTATTTATTTTGCTTTGCGGACAAAGCCCTTTTTAGGGAGAGCGTATGTGACATCTCGAGTTTTCACGTCTATTAAATTATGAATGCAATACACGAAGTTGTTAAACGTATTATGTTTTGCCGTATGTCTATTTGAAGTACTTACTAAATCCCTTGAGGTCACGCATAATTGTCTTTGATTTGGATCGTGTATCGAGTTGTTATCGAGTCGTGTATATTCAGTTTTCGAGTCTAAGACCTAAACACCCGACAAACCTGAGCCGAGTAGTATATTGGTGCATCATGTACAAACATTTAAGTTATAAACCCTTATTCACCTTTATTTCAAAAGCTTGTTTAGCAAGTGTCCATTTTCAGTCACAACTTAATTCCATAGTTTATTCATCCACTAAGCACTACAATCCAGCACACATGCCAAGTTTACCCAAAATGGGTAATTCACAAGCTTACCAAATTCAGCTTGAGTCTAACCCTAAACTAATAATACAAGATTAAATACAATCCAAAGTTTATCAAATGTCCAAACATAACACAAAGTATTCACAGTCCAGATATTACAATAATAGTTCCTGGACAAATTTTCAAACACAATTCCTGGGTGAAGTGAAGTGTAGTGTCAAGCCGATCCATCCTTCTCGTCCACACCTGCAAACCGAAACCTAAGCATCCAATTGTGAGTCTTTTAAATCATCTCTTCATTTTCTGAATAAATCTTAGTTGTGCTCGTCATTGACCAAACCTGCGAAAATTAAACGAATATGTTAGTTTTGTCACGGTTCTATTTTAGTTAAAAACTGAAAAGATAAACCATAGCATTGGTTACTAGAACATGACCATGACCCCATTATTTCTGTCAACCAAACCGAGACCCAAACCAACTCAAACCAAGACCAAACCGAGACTCAAACCAAGACCCAAACCGAGACCCAAACCGAGACCAAACCGAGAACCAAACCAAGACAACCAATGTCCTTGTTTTTCTGCCGAAACACTTATCATTCAAAGTCACCATAATCCAATATCTTAACCATTTCATTTTACAGAAACATCATAAAACCCCCAAATATGCCGCGGGTATAAAACCCCTTTTCAATTCGAAACCCTAAAAAAACTGAAAACCTTTTTAATTATGAAATTAATACTTTATATATTCCAAAAACGCAATTTAATTTTGATTAATCAACCGAATGCAAAAACCCCCAATTTATAAACCCTAATTTGATTTTATTAAATAAGACCCTAATTAAACCCAATCCAAACCCGAATCTATTAATTAATTTGACTGGAAACAAGGTATGCAAAAACCCCCAATTTTGACCGAAACCCTAATTTTTATAAAATCGTTTATATGTGAAATTAACATGTTTTTATAAAAGAAAACGTTAATTAATTGTATTTAAACATGAGATTTAGAAAACCCCCCAAATATTTTCGAAACCCTAATTTGTTCATCATCAAATTCGAGAGCCATTTGGTTCTCAGCATGTTTATACAAGTGATTTAAACCCACAAGATCTTTTATAAACGAAAATCATTTAACCATTTTTATTAAAAGAAAAGAGGGATAAACAACTTATCTTTGATTGGAGATGAATAACTTTAACCCTGGGGAAGAACACCATCAAAACCGAATCGGTTTGATGTGGGGATGAAACCCCACATCCCACGCGATTTAATCACCACAACCCATCACAAATGATTGATGTATTAATCTGAAAACAAGCTTAGCCATGGGAGGGAGATGATCCGATCCAGTTTTTAGAAAAAGAGAGAGAGTGGGGCGGTGGGAGTGTTTCGAGAGAGGAGAGAGAGTTAAACTCTGTGTTTTTGATTTGTGTGTTATACAAACACACGTATTTACTCCTTTTTCCTTGTTTGTATCGCCTGGGCATGGGCCGGGTTTAATTAACCCTTGGGCCGGGCCATGGGGTGGGGATAATGGGCTTGTTTGGGCCAATGGTGGTGTATGGGTTTATTTAAAGCCCAAAACGAAAACTTGTAACTTAAACGTATAATTTAACCCGTAAACCTCGATCGTTTGATAACCGACTTTTATGTATCGTGTCTTTCCGTAAACGAAAGGTATTGTCAAGCACAACTAGGGTGTCGTGTTTTTTACTAGTATAAATTTTCATATCGTAACACGATCCTTATAATTAAATAGGTCGCGGCTAGCGTAACCGTACTCTCGAGCTACCTTTACCTTCGTCCTTTTTGCTGAATTACGAGGTGAGTTTATAGCCCCATGCTTAACTATTTTTACTGCTTTTTGGGGTGAGACATTGCTTGATTTTAACGTATGAACACAAGTGCATTTACTGATTTATATATTAGTCTAAGTCCCACTAAAAACCCAGTTGCTTTGGCCCGTGAATCGTGAACCGTTAATTACTTTGTGTAAGCGCGAATGTTATGGATAGATCTATCGGGATTGACGTCCTTGTCTGTCTTGTCCAACAAGGGGACAAGCGGGCACAGTTTCATTTGAGTCTGAGATAGGATGGCGTGGGTTTAGGCATCTAGTTGGGCTACATTTATATGATTATACTACCGGTGTTGTTAATGCTTCGGTGTCACGAGCTTAGACTGTAATAAATACTTTTGGGATGACTTTGTATTTGTCATATTGTCATCACTTTTGGGAAAATCTTGTGGTTCATTAAACATTTCAAATTAACTAAACCTATGAACTCACCAACTTTATGTTGACACTTTAGCAATGTTTTTCTCAGGTATTAAGAAGGAAGTTGCTAAGTGAGGTCTCATGTATTGTCGTCATTTCTTTGAAATAAAGATCATTTGTACTACTTGGAAAACTATGTTTTGTAACTGTGACCAGTTTTATGCTTCCACACTATGTTAAAACTATTTAATTTATCAATTACAAGTGATCTATTTTCCGAACGTCTCATTTAGAGGTCGTTCTTTGTAACTGTGTGTGTATGATAATCATGACGTCACCACTCCCTTGTCGCCATTATACTCTGATATTTTGGGAGTGTGACAGATTGGTATCAGAGCCATGGTTATAGAGAACTAGGTTGCATTTAGTAACTCTAGACTATAACTGCTATGTGTTTAATCGATTATCATACGGATTGTAAGTATTAAGTATATGTAGATACATGAACATAGATAAGTAATAAATGGGATACATGTGATTTAACAAATATGAGGTATATTTACATGGGTTACATGTGCAACAACAAAATCTGAATTACGTTATATGGGATACATGTGGATTCAACAATGATTGCTATGTTATGTTAATGTCCCTTTTTACGGACTAATTTTATAAGATATTTACACACATTTATTTTGTTTATGATTACAGCGATGTCTTCTTCTGATGATTCCACGTCTACAGGAGCGTACTACAACCGTAGTTCACAGTCGACTATCAGTTCATCAGTAGGACTACCTAGAGGATCACCATCAGGATATCCGTGGTACCGGATAATTTCAGATGATGATACTGAGAGAGAGACTGAGGAGGTTCATCGTTCACCGATCCGTATTCCTGATGCATCAGCTGACGACGTACTTAGCCTAGAAGGCGGAGGAGAGGATGACTTAGACGCTGATGTGGTGCAGTCACCAGGTCAGACATCAGTTACTAGGGATGAGACGGTAGAGGAGACAAAGGATGATGATATGGAGTTCACAGATGGGGAAGGAGAACCCATGGGAGTCACTGACACTGAAGACCCTCCTACTACATATGCTGCTACTCCTGAGGTTTCCCTAGCACACATCTCCTCATCTTCATCTGAAGACGAAAGGGAGAGGACTGATATTCCTGCTCCAGCACCTGGTACTCTGCCTTTCTACTATGTGAGACGACGTCTTCGGGGGAGAGCTGCTCGACCACCACTTTCACCTTACCGACCCCTCATACCCTTCACTGCCACTGACAGGCATGCAGCCCGCACACCTGCCAGTCCTGTCCCAGAAGTACCATTACTACTACCACCACCAGAGACTGTACCTGCTGTGTACCAGGAGATGCTTGCTGATGCTGGCATCTCTACTGGGCCAAGAGCTACGACTCCTCTTCCTAGGAGAGCTACATCGACAGTGGTGATGCTTGGGGCAGCAGATGGATGTGTGACGACACGATTAAACAGGTTGGAGGATGCTGTAGAGGCTTTAGGTGAAGAGTATAATGAGGTGCAGGATAAGTTGGAGGCACTGGCAAAGAAGAGTCCAGTTAGGGATGAGACAGTGTTGACGGTTTGTGTGACCCGTCTACGAGGACAGCTTCATACTGTTCTTGATCAGATGGAATCCATGTCGAATGCTCGTCTTGAGGAGATCGAGAGCCTGATGACCCGTTGGGGAGTAGAGCCATTGGTTGATACAGGCGGACTAGAGGCACCGGTGGAGGACCCTGTTGCAGACTTGGATAAGAGGTTTAGAGCCGCTTGTTATGATACCGATGTTAGACTTAGGGATTCCCAGACTCGTGAGATCATGGTTGAGAGAAGGTTAGCAGAGTTGGAGAGAGAGCTTCATCAGCGCCGTGAGGGCACTAGTTAGATTTATCTTGTACCATTGACTTATTATTGTATGACCACTAAGCTTTGAAGTTTATCTTAGCTAATTGGCATTTTATTTCCTTTTATTATATTATGTATAACAAACTATGATGTACTACCAAACAATTCTATGAATGATATTATGGGTTACAAAAATTGTGAGATCACTATATATTGTGTATTATACCCTGGAGCATTTCATAATTGTATTGTGCGTGCCATGCATGTTATGTCTGGCAAAACTCATTGTCCTATTACCTTTTTAGATTATGGCGCCAGTTAGAAGATCCGAAACGCATAATCCACCAGCTACTACCGGTGGAATTGACACCGTCATGCTAAGTCAAATGATAGCCGAACGAGTGGCCGAGGCACTCGCAACAGCCGAAGCAAATCGTACAGCTAGCACACAGGAGGAGACCAACCAAGGAGCTACTAATGCTATTGCACGGACTTGTACCTACAAGGAATTTCGTGCAGTTACGCAAGTAAGTTTCCGTGGTACTGAAGGAGCAGTAGGATTAACCATATGGTTTGAGAAGCTAGAATCCCAATTTGGGATTAGCAATGTTGCTGAAGCTGATAAGGTGAAGTTTGCGTCAAGCACGTTAGTGGATGGTGCTTTGACTTGGTGGAACGTCTATGCTCGTGCAGTGACCATTGACGTTGCCCAAGCGACGCCCTGGAGTGAATTTAAAGCTATGTTTGTGAGGAAATACTGCCCACGAAATGAAGTCAAGCAGATGGAGGTTGAGCTGTGGAACCTGAAGGTCAAGGGTACTGCTCTTACTGCTTACAATCAGCGCTTTCAAGAGCTGATCTTGTTATGTCCTGAAATGGTGCCCAACGACGACCGATTGTTGGAGCGATACATTGAAGGACTACCTTTGAGCATCAAAGGGAATGTGACTTCATCCAAGCCAACTGATTTGCACGAGGCAATCGACATGGCTCAGAGTCTGATGTACCAAGTGGTACAAGAGTTGGGAGAAAATACTAGGGATAAGAGGAAGTGGTCTGGCAACCACTACAACAACAATACCAACAATACCAACAACAGCAACAACACAAACAACTACAACCAGAACAAGCGACAAGAAGTAGCAAGGGTGTTTACTGCTGGACAAGGTAATACTGGAAACTATGCTGGAAGACTTCCTTTCTGCAGAAAGTGTGGCCGACACCACGAAGGAGCATGTCCCCCTACGTGCTACAATTGTGGGAAGGCCGGACATAAGGCAAAGGAATGTCGAGCACCACCTCGTCCTACTAACCAAAGAGGACCTGGAACACAAAGCGGCCAAGGAGCAAATGTCACTTGCTTTGGATGTGGAGAGAAAGGTCACTACAAGAACAAGTGTCCAAGCAGTGGGAACCAAGGTCGTGGTAACCAGATTCGAGGCAATCAGAATCACAACCAAGGGAACCAGAAGCAGAATCAAGGGAACCGGGGAGGGAATAACCGAGCCACAACTAGTACTCCTGGAGGATTCACGGCACCTAGCAAAGTGTATCATCTCTGTGCTGAAGCTGCAGTGCAAGACAACAACGTTGTGACTGGTACGTTTCTAGTCAATAACAACTATGCTTCAGTACTATTTGATTCTGGTGCGGATAGGAGGTTTGTGTCATCTGTATTTAGTAAACGCCTAAATGTTACCCCTACTGCGTTAGACGTTAAGTATAATGTAGAATTAGCCGATGGGAAGTCAGTAACCACCGACGTTATTCTGAAAGGATGTAGTGTAAGGTTACAAGGTCGTTCGTTCAGTATCGACTTACTCCCCATAGAATTGGGAAGTTTTGACGTCATCATTGGAATGGATTGGATGTCGAAGCATCACGCGGAAATTGTATGTCATGAGAAGTGCGTCCGTGTTCCTTATGGAAACGATGTACTAATCATACAAGGCGAAAGAAGTGGAGTGAAGAATGGATCAAGACTGGAAGTCATCTCATGTATTAGGACCCAAAGATACATTGAGAAGGGATGTCCAGTATTCTTGGTTCAAATAACACAAAAGGAAGGAGAAGAAGATCACGAGAAGAAGGTGGAAGATGTACCGATCGTTAGAGACTTTCCGGGCGTATTCCCAGAGGACTTACCAGGATTACCACCAGCACGGCAAGTGGAGTTTCACATCAAGCTTACACCAGGAGCCGCGCCTGTTGCTAGAGCCCCATACCGCCTAGCACCGGCCGAGATGACAGAGTTAGCTGAACAAATAAAGGAACTTTCTGACAAAGGTTTCATTAGACCAAGTTCCTCCCCTTGGGGAGCGCCGGTCTTATTTGTCAAAAAGAAAGATGGATCCTTTAGAATGTGTATCGATTACCGAGAATTGAATAAGCTGACGATAAAGAACCGTTACCCATTGCTAAGAATTGACGATCTTTTCGACCAATTGCAAGGATCTAGCATATACTCGAAGATCGATTTAAGGTTAGGATATCATCAACTAAGGGTTAGAGAGGAATACGTTCATAAGACGGCTTTTAGAACCCGGTACGGACACTACGAGTTCCAAGTTATGCCTTTCGGTTTGACAAACGCGCCTGCGGTATTCATGGATCTCATGAACCGAGTTTGCAAACCATACTTGGACAAGTTTGTGATTGTATTTATCGATGATATTCTCATCTATTCTCGTAATGAAGAAGAACACAAGGAACATTTGAGGACCATACTAGAGCTGCTAAGGAAGGAGAAGTTATATGCAAAGTTTTCCAAATGTGAGTTTTGGATAAACACAGTGCAATTCCTTGGGCATGTAATCGACAGCAGTGGTATTCACGTTGATCCTGCTAAGATCGAGGCCGTGAAGGATTGGGCGACTCCAACAACACCCACGGAGATCCGCCAATTTTAGGTCTTGCTGGTTACTATAGGAGATTCATTGAAGGTTTCTCCAAGATAGCTAAACCAATGACGGAGTTGACTCAAAAGGACAAGAAATTTGAGTGGAAAGAGGATCAAGATTTGGCATTTCAGACATTGAGGCAGATGTTGTGTGAAGCACCTATACTAGCCCTACCCGAGGGTAATGAAGACTTTGTGGTGTATTGTGATGCATCCATAAAAGGGTTAGGTGCGGTACTGATGCAAAGGACTAAGGTCATAGCTTACGCATCAAGACAACTAAAAGTGCACGAGAAGAACTACACAACTCATGACCTAGAGTTGGGAGCAGTGGTGTTTGCCCTGAAGATTTGGAGACACTACCTTTATGGTACTAAGTGTGTTGTATTCACTGATCATAAGAGTCTACAACACATTTTGAATCAAAAGGAACTCAACATGAGACAATGACGTTGGCTAGAGTTGCTCAGTGATTACGATTGCGAGATCCGTTATCACCCGGGCAAGGCAAATGTCGTGGCCGACGCTTTGAGTCGAAAAGAGAGAGTTCTTAGGGTGAAGGCCTTGGTGATGACCATTGACTTAGACCTTCCATCCTTAATTCTCAAGGATCAGAAAGAGGCAGTCGAGGAAGAAATTCTCAAGACTGAAGATGTTGAAGGCATGATAAAGAAGTTAGAAGCTCGCTCGGATGGAACGTTATGCCTTGATAATAGGAGTTGGTTACCGTGCCATGGTGACCTACGATCTTTAATTATGCATGAGTCGCATAAGTCAAAATACTCCATACATCCGGGATCTGACAAAATGTATCATGATCTGAAGGTGTTGTATTGGTGGCCGAACATGAAGGCGGATATTGCTACATACGTTAGCAAGTGCTTGACTTGTGCCAAGGTCAAGGCCGAACATATGAAACCATCAGGATTGTTGGTCCAACCCGAACTGCCAGAATGGAAGTGG
Source organism: Glebionis coronaria (assembly GCA_025667525.1). Lineage (NCBI taxonomy): Eukaryota > Viridiplantae > Streptophyta > Magnoliopsida > Asterales > Asteraceae > Glebionis > Glebionis coronaria. Next base: position 107,156,469 of record CM046877.1, read on the forward strand.
GAAAGGATCACTATGGATTTCATTACCAAGCTACCAAAAACCTCAGCCGGATTTGACACGATTTGGGTAATCGTCGACCGACTCACCAAATCGGCTCATTTCATACCCATCAAGGAGACCGATGGAATGGATAAGTTAGCAAGAACATACTTGGAGGAAGTAGTCACGAAGCATGGTGTGCCTGTGTCTATAATCTCCGACCGAGACAGCCGATTTACTTCGCAGTTCTGGAAGTCACTGTAGAAGGCATTGGGAACGCAGTTGGATATGAGCACTGCGTACCATCCCCAAACTGACGGTCAAAGTGAAAGGACCATTCAAACCTTAGAAGATATGTTGAGAGCTTGTGTGATTGACTTCGGAAATAGATGGGATAGACACCTACCTCTGGTGGAGTTCTCATACAACAATAGTTATCACACTAGCATTAAGGCAGCGCCGTTCGAAGCACTGTATGGTAGAAAGTGTCGTTCACCCGTGTGTTGGGCAGAGGTTGGTGAAGCACAACTCACTGGACCCGAGATCATACACGAGACTACTGAGAAGATCTTTAAGATCAAGAGCCGTATGCAAGCCGCAAGAGATCGACAAAAGAGTTATGCTGACATGAGACGCAAACCCCTTGAGTTTGAGGTTGGTGATAGAGTCATGTTGAAGGTCTCACCTTGGAAGGGTGTGATTCGCTTTGGAAAGCGTGGAAAGTTGAATCCTCGTTACATTGGACCCTTCAAGATTATAGAGAGGATTGGCCCCGTAGCCTATCGTTTGGAATTACCCCAAGAACTTAGCCGGGTGCATAATGTGTTCCACATTTGCAATCTAAAGAAATGTTTAGCCGACGAGACACTCGTTATTCCTTTGAAAGAGATTCAACTCGACGACAAACTCAACTTTGTAGAAGAACCAGTAGAAGTTATGGACCGTCAAGTCAAACAACTCAAGCAAAGCCGTATACCTATTGTAAAAATTCGTTGGAATGCGCGTAGAGGTCCAGAATACACGTGGGAACGTGAAGATCAATTCAAGAGCAAGTATCCTCATCTTTTCGCTAATCATCCTACTACAACAACGTCTTGATTTCGTGACGAAATCTCTAAAACATGGGAATACTGTGACATCCGTCAAATTTTCCATCTTAAATTCTTCATATAGTAGGAGTACTTTAATTATTTACCGATGAGTTGTCGACATGAATGTGTTATTTATTTTGCTTTGCGGACAAAGCCCTTTTTAAAAAGAGAGCGTATGTGACATCTCGAGTTTTCACGTCTATTAAATTATGAATGCAATACACGAAGTTGTTAAACGTATTATGTTTTTCCGTATGTCTATTTGAAGTACTTACTAAATCCCTTGAGGTCACGCATAATTGTCTTTGATTTGGATCGTGTATCGAGTTGTTATCGAGTCGTGTATATTCAGTTTTCGAGTCTAAGACCTAAACACCCGACAAACCTGAGCCGAGTAGTATATTGGTGCATCATGTACAAACATTTAAGTTATAAACCCTTATTCACCTTTATTTCAAAAGCTTGTTTAGCAAGTGTCCATTTTCAGTCACAACTTAATTCCATAGTTTATTCATCCACTAAGCACTACAATCCAGCACACATGCCAAGTTTACCCAAAATGGGTACATCACAAGCTTACCAAATTCAGCTTGAGTCTAACCCTAAACTAATAATACAAGATTAAATACAATCCAAAGTTTATCAAATGTCCAAACATAACACAAAGTATTCACAGTCCAAATATTACAATAATAGTTCCTGGACAAATTTTCAAACACAATTCTTGGGTGAAGTGAAGTGTAGTGTCAAGCCGATCCATCCTTCTCGTCCACACCTGCAAACCGAAACCTAAGCATCCAATTGTGAGTCTTTTAAATCATCTCTTCATTTTCTGAATAAATCTTAGTTGTGCTCGTCATTGACCAAACCTGCGAAAATTAAACGAATATGTTAGTTTTGTCACGGTTCTATTTTAGTTAAAAACTGAAAAGATAAACCATAGCATTGGTTACTAGAACATGACCATGACCCCATTATTTCTGTCAACCAAACCGAGACCCAAACCAACTCAAACCAAGACCAAACCGAGACTCAAACCAAGACCCAAACCGAGACCCAAACCGAGACCAAACCGAGAACCAAACCAAGACAACCAATGTCCTTGTTTTTCTGTCGAAACACTTATCATTCAAAGTCACCATAATCCAATATCTTAACCATTTCATTTTACAGAAACATCATAAAACCCCCAAATATGCCGCGGGTATAAAACCCCTTTTCAATTCGAAACCCTAAAAAAACTGAAAACCTTTTTAATTATGAAATTAATACTTTATATATTCCAAAAACGCCATTTAATTTTGATTAATCAACCGAATGCAAAAACCCCCAATTTATAAACCCTAATTTGATTTTATTAATTAAGACCCTAATTAAACCCAATCCAAACCCGAATCTATTAATTAATTTGACTGGAAACAAGGTATGCAAAAACCCCCAATTTTGACCGATACCCTAATTTTTATAAAATCGTTTATATGTGAAATTAACATGTTTTTATAAAATAAAACGTTAATTAATTGTATTTAAACATGAGATTTAGAAAAACCCCCAAATATTTTCGAAACCCTAATTTGTTCATCATCAAATTCGAGAGCCATTTGGTTCTCAGCATGTTTATACAAGTGATTTAAACCCACAAGATCTTTTATAAACGAAAATCATTTAACCATTTTTATTAAAAGAAAAGAGGGATAAACAACTTATCTTTGATTGGAGATGAATAACTTTAACCCTGGGGAAGAACACCATCAAAACCGAATCGGTTTGATGTGGGGATGAAACCCCACATCCCACGCGATTTAATCACCACAACCCATCACAAATGATTGATGTATTAATCTGAAAACAAGCTTAGCCATGGGAGGGAGATGATCCGATCCAGTTTTTAGAAAGAGAGAGAGAGTGGGGCGGTGGGAGTGTTTCGAGAGAGGAGAGAGAGTTAAACTCTGTGTTTTTGATTTGTGTGTTATACAAACACACGTATTTACTCCTTTTTCCTTGTTTGTATCGCCTGGGCATGGGTCGGGTTTAATTAACCCTTGGGCCGGGCCATGGGGTGGGGATAATGGGCTTGTTTGGGCCAATGGTGGTGTATGGGTTTATTTAAAGCCCAAAACGAAAACTTGTAACTTAAACGTATAATTTAACCCGTAAACCTCGATCGTTTGATAACCGACTTTTATGTATCGTGTCTTTCCGTAAACGAAAGGTATTGTCAAGCACAACTAGGGTGTCGTGTTTTTTACTAGTATAAATTTTCATATCGTAACACGATCCTTATAATTAAATAGGTCGCGGCTAGCGTAACCGTACTCTCGAGCTACCTTTACCTTCGTCCTTTTTGCTGAATTACGAGGTGAGTTTATAGCCCCATGCTTAACTATTTTTACTGCTTTTTGGGGTGAGACATTGCTTGATTTTAACGTATGAACACAAGTGCATTTACTGATTTATATATTAGTCTAAGTCCCACTAAAAACCCAGTTGCTTTGGCCCGTGAATCGTGAACCGTTAATTACTTTGTGTAAGCGCGAATGTTATGGATAGATCTATCGGGATTGACGTCCCTGTCTGTCTTGTCCAACAAGGGGACAAGCGGGCACAGTTTCATTTGAGTCTGAGATAGGATGTCGTGGGTTTAGGCATCTAGTTGGGCTACATTTATATGATTATACTACCGGTGTTGTTAATGCTTCGGTGTCACGAGCTTAGACTGTAATAAATACTTTTGGGATGACTTTGTATTTGTCATATTGTCATCACTTTTGGGAAAATCTTGTGGTTCATTAAACATTTCAAATTAACTAAACCTATGAACTCACCAACTTTATGTTGACACTTTAGCAATGTTTTTCTCAGGTATTAAGAAGGAAGATGCTAAGTGAGGTCTCATGTATTGCCGTCATTTCTTTGAAATAAAGATCATTTGTACTACTTGGAAAACTATGTTTTGTAACTGTGACCAGTTTTATGCTTCCGCACTATGTTAAAACTATTTAATTTATCAATTACAAGTGATCTATTTTCCGAACGTCTCATTTAGAGGTCGTTCTTTGTAACTGTGTGTGTATGATAATCATGACGTCACCACTCCCTTGTCGCCATTATACTCTGATATTTTGGGAGTGTGACAGATTGGTATCAGAGCCATGGTTATAGAGAACTAGGTTGCATTTAGTAACTCTAGACTATAACTGCTATGTGTTTAATCGATTATCATACGGATTGTAAGTATTAAGTATATGTAGATACATGAACATAGATAAGTAATAAATGGGATACATGTGATTTAACAAATACGAGGTATATTTACATGGGTTACATGTGCAACAACAAAATCTGAATTACGTTATATGTGATACATGTGGATTCAACAATGATTGCTATGTTATGTTAATGTCCCTTTTTACGGACTAATTTTATAAGATATTTACACACATTTATTTTGTTTATGATTACAGCGATGTCTTCTTCTGATGATTCCACGTCTACAGGAGCGTACTACAACCGTAGTTCACAGTCGACTATCAGTTCATCAGTAGGACTACCTAGAGGATCACCATCAGGATATCCGTGGTACCGGATAATTTCAGATGATGATACTGAGAGAGAGACTGAGGAGGTTCATCGTTCACCGATCCGTATTCCTGATGCATCAGCTGACGACGTACTTAGCCTAGAAGGCGGAGGAGAGGATGACTTAGACGCTGATGTGGTGCAGTCACCAGGTCAGACATCAGTTACTAGGGATGAGACGGTAGAGGAGACAGAGGATGATGATATGGAGTTCACAGATGGGGAAGGAGAACCCATGGGAGTCACTGACACTGAAGACCCTCCTACTACATATGCTGCTACTCCTGAGGTTTCCCTAGCACACATCTCCTCATCTTCATCTGAAGACGAAGGAGAGAGGACTGATATTCCTGCTCCAGCACCTGGTACTCTGCCTTTCTACTATGTGAGACGACGTCTTCGGGGGAGAGCTGCTCGACCACCACTTTCACCTTACCGACCCCTCATACCCTTTACTGCCACTGACAGGCATGCAGCCCGCACACCTGCCAGTCCTGTCCCAGAAGTACCATTACTACTACCACCACCAGAGACTGTACCTGCTGTGTACCAGGAGATGCTTGCTGATGCTGGCATCTCTACTGGGCCAAGAGCTACGACTCCTCTTCCTAGGAGAGCTACATCGACAGTGGTGATGCTTGGGGCAGCAGATGGATGTGTGACAACACGATTAAACAGGTTGGAGGATGCTGTAGAGGCTTTAGGTAAAGAGTATAATGAGGTGCAGGATAAGTTGGAGGCACTGGCAAAGAAGAGTCCAGTTAGGGATGAGACAGTGTTGACGGTTTGTGTGACCCGTCTACGAGGACAGCTTCATACTGTTCTTGATCAGATGGAATCCATGCCGAATGCTCGTCTTGAGGAGATCGAGAGCCTGATGACCCGTTGGGGAGTAGAGCCATTGGTTGAGACAGGCGGACTAGAGGCACCGGTGGAGGACCCTGTTGCAGACTTGGATAAGAGGTTTAGAGCCGCTTGTTATGATACCGATGTTAGACTTAGGGATTCCCAGGCTCGTGAGATCGTGGTTGAGAGAAGGTTAGCAGAGTTGGAGAGAGAGCTTCATCAGCGCCGTGAGGGCACTAGTTAGATTTATCTTGTACCATTGACTTATTATTGTATGATCACTAAGCTTTGAAGTTTATCTTAGCTAATTGGCATTTTATTTCCTTTTATTATATTATGTATAACAAACTATGATGTACTACCAAACAATTCTATGAATGATATTATGGGTTACAAAAATTGTGAGATCACTATATATTGTGTATTATACCCTGGAGCATTTCATAATTGTATTGTGCGTACCATGCATGTTATGTCTGGCAAAACTCATTGTCCTATTACCTTTTTAGATTATGGCGCCAGTTAGAAGATCCGAAACGCAGAATCCACCAGCTACTACCGGTGGAATTGACACCGTCATGCTAAGTCAAATGATAGCCGAACGAGTGGCCGAGGCACTCGCAACAGCCGAAGCAAATCGTACAGCTAGCACACAGGAGGAGACCAACCAAGGAGCTACTAATGTTATTGCACGGACTTGTACCTACAAGGAATTTCGTGCAGTTACGCAAGTAAGTTTCCGCGGTACTGAAGGAGCAGTAGGATTAACCAGATGGTTTGAGAAGCTAGAATCCCAATTTGGGATTAGCAATGTTGCTGAAGCTGATAAGGTGAAGTTTGCATCAAGCACGTTAGTGGATGGTGCTTTGACTTGGTGGAACGTCTATGCTCGTGCAGTGACCATTGACGTTGCCCAAGCGACGCCCTGGAGTGAATTTAAAGCTATGTTTGTGAGGAAATACTGCCCATGAAATGAAGTCAAGCAGATGGAGGTTGAGCTGTGGAACCTGAAGGTCAAGGGTACTGCTCTTACTGCTTACAATCAGCGCTTTCAAGAGCTGATCTTGTTATGTCCTGAAATGGTGCCCAACGACGACCGATTGTTGGAGCGATACATTGAAGGACTACCTTTGAGCATCAAAGGGAATGTGACTTCATCCAAGCCAACTGATTTGCACGAGGCAATCGACATGGCTCAGAGTCTGATGTACCAAGTGGTACAAGAGTTGGGAGAAAATACTGGGGATAAGAGGAAGTGGTCTGGCAACCACTACAACAACAATACCAACAATACCAACAACAGCAACAACACAAACAACTACAACCAGAACAAGCGACAAGAAGTAGCAAGGGTGTTTACTGCTGGACAAGGTAATACTGGAAACTACGCTGGAAGACTTCCTTTCTGCGGAAAGTGTGGCCGACACCACGAAGGAGCATGTCCCCCTACGTGCTACAATTGTGGGAAGGCCGGACATAAGGCAAAGGAATGTCGAGCACCACCTCGTCCTACTAACCAAAGAGGACCTGGAACACAAAGCGGCCAAGGAGCAAATGTCACTTGCTTTGGATGTGGAGAAAAAGGTCACTACAAGAACAAGTGTCCAAGCAGTGGGAACCAAGGTCGTGGTAACCAGATTCGAGGCAATCAGAATCACAACCAAGGGAACCAGAAGCAGAATCAAGGGAACCGGGGAGGGAATAACCGAGCCACAACTAGTACTCCTGGAGGATTCACGGCACCTAGCAAAGTGTATCATCTCTGTGCTGAAGCTGCAGTGCAAGACAACAACGTTGTGACTGGTACGTTTCTAGTCAATAACAACTATGCTTCAGTACTATTTGATTCTGGTGCGGATAGGAGTTTTGTGTCATCTGTATTTAGTGAACGCCTAAATGTTACCCCTACTGCGTTAGACGTTAAGTATAATGTAGAATTAGCCGATGGGAAGTCAGTAACCACCGACGTTATTCTGAAAGGATGTAGTGTAAGGTTACAAGGTCGTTCGTTCAGTATCGACTTACTCCCCATAGAATTGGGAAGTTTTGACGTCATCATTGGAATGGATTGGATGTCGAAGCATCACGCGGAAATTGTATGTCATGAGAAGTGCGTCCGTGTTCCTTATGGAAACGATGTACTAATCATACAAGGCGAAAGAAGTGGAGTGAAGAATGGATCAAGACTGGAAGTCATCTCATGTATTAGGACCCAAAGATACATTGAGAAGGGATGTCCAGTATTCTTGGTTCAAATAACACAAAAGGAAGGAGAAGAAGATCACGAGAAGAAGGTGGAAGATGTACCGATCGTTAGAGACTTTCCGGGCGTATTCCCAGAGGACTTACCAGGATTACCACCAGCACGGCAAGTGGAGTTTCACATCGAGCTTACACCAGGAGCCGCGCCTGTTGCTAGAGCCCCATACCGCCTAGCACCGGCCGAGATGACAGAGTTAGCTGAACAAATAAAGGAACTTTCTGACAAAGGTTTCATTAGACCAAGTTCCTCACCTTGGGGAGCGCCGGTCTTATTTGTCAAAAAGAAAGATGGATCCTTTAGAATGTGTATCGATTACCGAGAATTCAATAAGCTGACGATAAAGAACCGTTACCCATTGCCAAGAATTGACGATCTTTTCGACCAATTGCAAGGATCTAGCATATACTCGAAGATCGATTTAAGGTCAGGATATCATCAACTAAGGGTTAGAGAGGAAGACGTTCATAAGACGGCTTTTAGAACCCGGTACGGACACTACGAGTTCCAAGTTATGCCTTTCGGTTTGACAAACGCGCCTGCGGTATTCATGGATCTCATGAACCGAGTTTGCAAACCATACTTGGACAAGTTTGTGATTGTATTTATCGATGATATTCTCATCTATTCTCGTAATGAAGAAGAACACAAGGAACATTTGAGGACCATACTAGAGCTGCTAAGGAAGGAGAAGTTATATGCAAAGTTTTCCAAATGTGAGTTTTGGATAAACACAGTGCAATTCCTTGGGCATGTAATCGACAGCAGTGGTATTCACGTTGATCCTGCTAAGATCGAGGTCGTGAAGGATTGGGCGACTCCAACAACACCCACGGAGATCCGCCAATTTTTAGGTCTTGCTGGTTACTATAGGAGATTCATTGAAGGTTTCTCCAAGATAGCTAAACCAATGACGGAGTTGACTCAAAAGGACAAGAAATTTGAGTGGAAAGAGGATCAAGATTTGGCATTTCAGACATTGAAGAAGATGTTGTGTGAAGCACCTATACTAGCCCTACCCGAGGGTAATGAAGACTTTGTGGTGTATTGTGATGCATCCATAAAAGGGTTAGGTGCGGTACTGATGCAAAGGACTAAGGTCATAGCTTACGCATCAAGACAACTAAAAGTGCACGAGAAGAACTACACAACTCATGACCTAGAGTTGGGAGCAGTGGTGTTTGCCCTGAAGATTTGGAGACACTACCTTTATGGTACTAAGTGTGTTGTATTCACTGATCATAAGAGTCTACAACACATTTTGAATCAAAAGGAACTCAACATGAGACAACGACGTTGGCTAGAGTTGCTCAGTGATTACGATTGCGAGATCCGTTATCACCCGGGCAAGGCAAATGTCGTGGCCGACGCTTTGAGTCGAAAAGAGAGAGTTCTTAGGGTGAAGGCCTTGGTGATGACCATTGACTTAGACCTTCCATCCTTAATTCTCAAGGATCAGAAAGAGGCAGTCGAGGAAGAAATTCTCAAGACTGAAGATGTTGAAGGCATGATAAAGAAGTTAGAAGCTCGCTCGAATGGAACGTTATGCCTTGATAATAGGAGTTGGTTACCGTGCCATGGTGACCTACGATCTTTAATTATGCATGAGTCGCATAAGTCAAAATACTCCATACATCCGGGATCTGACAAAATGTATCATGATCTGAAGGTGTTGTATTGGTGGCCGAACATGAAGGCGGATATTGCTACATACGTTAGCAAGTGCTTGACTTGTGCCAAGGTTAAGGCCGAACATATGAAACCATCAGGATTGTTGGTCCAACCCGAACTGCCAGAATGGAAGTGGGAAAGGATCACTATGGATTTCATTACCAAGCTACCAAAAACCTCAGCCGGATTTGACACGATTTGGGTAATCGTCGACCGACTCACCAAATCGGCTCATTTCATACCCATCAAGGAGACCGATGGAATGGATAAGTTAGCAAGAACATACTTGGAGGAAGTAGTCACGAAGCATGGTGTGCCTGTGTCTATAATCTCCGACCGAGACAGCCGATTTACTTCGCAGTTCTGGAAGTCACTGCAGAAGGCATTGGGAACGCAGTTGGATATGAGCACTGCGTACCATCCCCAAACTGACGGTCAAAGTGAAAGGACCATTCAAACCTTAGAAGATATGTTGAGAGCTTGTGTGATTGACTTCGGAAATAGATGGGATAGACACCTACCTCTGGTGGAGTTCTCATACAACAATAGTTATCACACTAGCATTAAGGCAGCGCCGTTCGAAGCACTGTATGGTAGAAAGTGTCGTTCACCCGTGTGTTGGGCAGAGGTTGGTGAAGCACAACTCACTGGACCCGAGATCATACACGAGACTACTGAGAAGATCTTTAAGATCAAGAGCCGTATGCAAGCCGCAAGAGATCGACAAAAGAGTTATGCTGACATGAGACGCAAACCCCTTGAGTTTGAGGTTGGTGATAGAGTCATGTTGAAGGTCTCACCTTGGAAGGGTGTGATTCGCTTTGGAAAGCGTGGAAAGTTGAATCCTCGTTACATTGGACCCTTCAAGATTATAGAGAGGATTGGCCCCGTAGCCTATCGTTTGGAATTACCCCAAGAACTTAGCCGGGTGCATAATGTGTTCCACATTTGCAATCTAAAGAAATGTTTAGCCGACGAGACACTCGTTATTCCTTTGAAAGAGATTCAACTCGACGACAAACTCAACTTTGTAGAAGAACCAGTAGAAGTTATGGACCGTCAAGTCAAACAACTCAAGCAAAGCCGTATACCTATTGTAAAAATTCGTTGGAATGCGCGTAGAGGTCCAGAATACACGTGGGAACGTGAAGATCAATTCAAGAGCAAGTATCCTCATCTTTTCGCTAATCATCCTACTACAACAACGTCTTGATTTCGTGACAAAATCTCTAAAACATGGGAATACTGTGACATCCGTCAAATTTTCCATCTTAAATTCTTCATATAGTAGGAGTACTTTAATTATTTACCGATGAGTTGTCGACATGAATGTGTTATTTATTTTACTTTGCGGACAAAGCCCTTTTTAGGGAGAGCGTATGTGACATCTCGAGTTTTCACGTCTATTAAATTATGAACGCAATACACGAAGTTGTTAAACGTATTATGTTTTTCCGTATGTCTATTTGAAGTACTTACTAAATCCCTTGAGGTCACGCATAATTGTCTTTGATTTGGATCGTGTATCGAGTTGTTATCGAGTCGTGTATATTCAGTTTTTGAGTCTAAGACCTAAACACCCGACAAACCTGAGCCGAGTAGTATATTGGTGCATCATGTACAAACATTTAAGTTATAAACCCTTATTCACCTTTATTTCAAAAGCTTGTTTAGCAAGTGTCCATTTTCAGTCACAACTTAATTCCATAGTTTATTCATCCACTAAGCACTACAATCCAGCACACATGCCAAGTTTACCCAAAATGGGTACATCACAAGCTTACCAAATTCAGCTTGAGTCTAACCCTAAACTAATAATACAAGATTAAATACAATCCAAAGTTTATCAAATGTCCAAACATAACACAAAGTATTCACAGTTCAAATATTACAATAATAGTTCCTGGACAAATTTTCAAACACAATTCCTGGGTGAAGTGAAGTGTAGTGTCAAGCCGATCCATCCTTCTCGTCCACACCTGCAAACCGAAACCTAAGCATCCAATTGTGAGTCTTTTAAATCATCTCTTCATTTTCTGAATAAATCTTAGTTGTGCTCGTCATTGACCAAACCTGCGAAAATTAAACGAATATGTTAGTTTTGTCACGGTTCTATTTTAGTTAAAAACTGAAAAGATAAACCATAGCATTGGTTACTAGAACATGACCATGACCCCATTATTTCTGTCAACCAAACCGAGACCCAAACCAACTCAAACCAAGACCAAACCGAGACTCAAACCAAGACCCAAACCGAGACCCAAACCGAGACCAAACCGAGAACCAAACCAAGACAACCAATGTCCTTGTTTTTCTGCCGAAACACTTATCATTCAAAGTCACCATAATCCAATATCTTAACCATTTCATTTTACAGAAACATCATAAAACCCCCAAATATGCCGCGGGTATAAAACCCCTTTTCAATTCGAAACCCTAAAAAAACTGAAAACCTTTTTAATTATGAAATTAATACTTTATATATTCCAAAAACGCCATTTAATTTTGATTAATCAACCGAATGCAAAAACCCCCAATTTATAAACCCTAATTTGATTTTATTAATTAAGACCCTAATTAAACCCAATCCAAACCCGAATCTATTAATTAATTTGACTTGAAACAAGGTATGCAAAAACCCCCAATTTTGACCGAAACCCTAATTTTTATAAAATCGTTTATATGTGAAATTAACATGTTTTTATAAAAGAAAACGTTAATTAATTGTATTTAAACATGAGATTTAGAAAAACCCCCAAATATTTTCGAAACCCTAATTTGTTCATCATCAAATTCGAGAGCCATTTGGTTCTCAGCATGTTTATACAAGTGATTTAAACCCACAAGATCTTTTATAAACGAAAATCATTTAACCATTTTTATTAAAAGAAAAGAGGGATAAACAACTTATCTTTGATTGGAGATGAATAACTTTAACCCTGGGGAAGAACACCATCAAAACCGAATCAGTTTGATGTGGGGATGAAACCCCACATCCCACGCTATTTAATCACCACAACCCATCACAAATGATTGATGTATTAATCTGAAAACAAGCTTAGCCATGGGAGGGAGATGATCCGATCCAGTTTTTAGAAAGAGAGAGAGAGTGGGGCAGTGGGAGCGTTTCAAGAGAGGAGAGAGAGTTAAACTCTGTGTTTTTTATTTGTGTGTGATACAAACACACGTATTTACTCCTTTTTCCTTGTTTGTATCGCCTGGGCATGGGCCGGGTTTAATTAACCCTTGGGCCGGGCCATGGGGTGGGGATAATGGGCTTGTTTGGGCCAATGGTGGTGTATGGGTTTATTTAAAGCCCAAAACGAAAACTTGTAACTTAAACGTATAATTTAACCCGTAAACCTCGATCGTTTGATAACCGACTTTTATGTATCGTGTCTTTCCGTAAACGAAAGGTATTGTCAAGCACAACTAGGGTGTCGTGTTTTTTACTAGTATAAATTTTCATATCGTAACACGATCCTTATAATTAAATAGGTCGCGGCTAGCGTAACCGTACTCTCGAGCTACCTTTACCTTCGTCCTTTTTGCTGAATTACGAGGTGAGTTTATAGCCCATGCTTAACTATTTTTTCTACTTTTTGGGGTGAGACATTGCTTGATTTTAACGTATGAACACAAGTGCATTTACTGATTTATATATTAGTCTAAGTCCCATTAAAAACCCAGTTGCTTTGGCCCGTGAATCGTGAACCGTTAATTACTTTGTGTAAGCGCGAATGTTATGGATAGATCTATCGGGATTGACGTCCCTGTCTGTCTTGTCCAACAAGGGGACAAGCGGGCACAGTTTCATTTGAGTCTGAGATAGGATGTCGTGGGTTTAGGCATCTAGTTGGGCTACATTTATATGATTATACTACCGGTGTTGTTAATGCTTCGGTGTCACGAGCTTAGACTGTAATAAATACTTTTGGGATGACTTTGTATTTGTCATATTGTCATCACTTTTGGGAAAATCTTGTGGTTCATTAAACATTTCAAATTAACTAAACCTATGAACTCACCAACTTTATGTTGACACTTTAGCAATGTTTTTCTCAGGTATTAAGAAGGAAGATGCTAAGTGAGGTCTCATGTATTGCCGTCATTTCTTTGAAATAAAGATCATTTGTACTACATGTAAAACTATGTTTTGTAACTGTGACCAGTTTTATGCTTCCGCACTATGTTAAAACTATTTAATTTATCAATTACAAGTGATCTATTTTCCGAACGTCTCATTTAGAGGTCGTTCTTTGTAACTGTGTGTGTATGATAATCATGACGTCACCACTCCCTTGTCGCCATTATACTCTGATATTTTGGGAGTGTGACAACCCATTTTACCCAACGCATAGAAACCGTGGAAGGAATCACCAACTCGTCTAGCTTATTTCGCACATCTTTGACCCTGAATAACCCATCACTAGATAGATCACATACCCATCTATCAGCCATAGGCACACGGACCACGTTTGACACCGCAGCAATAAGACCATCCCACTGCTCACGTTCAATACCATCTCTCACCTGCCTCCGAAAAGAATCCGCTATCGACACAGCTCCTAATTTAACCGCGACCGACACTCCCTTCAAAGATTCTAAAGCGATCATACGAGGGAATAACTCACAAAAGGGAACCTCCGAAGCCCACACATCCGACCAAAAATTAATGGAACACCAATCGCCTATTCTCCTTTTACAATGCCCAATAAAGTCGAAACCAAGATCCTTCACAACCTGGACTTCACGTACAATTTTGGACCAAACCGTGGATGATCTACACCTATGAACCTGCCTACCATGAATAGATTTAATAACCTTACCTCAAAGTGAATCTTCATTCGAGATGAAGCGCCACACCCACTTGAATAAAAGAGCTCGATTAAGGGAAAAGAAACTCGATACACCGAGCCCCCCACAAATTTTGGACGCTGACACTTTCTTCCAAGCCACCCATACAATTTTCCTTTCTTCCGAATCCGCACCATTAAAAAACTTACCCCGGATAGCTTCCATTTCTTCTAACACCCCTTTTGGAGCCTTATAAATAGACATATAGTATAATGGCACTGCACCAAGCACCTATTTCAACAGAGTAAGCCTTCCTCCCACCGAAAGTGTTTTAAGCTTCCAATTTGACAGCCTAGTACGAAGTTTGTTAACCACCTCTGCCCAAGTCGATCTACGACTCATCGATTCACCTACCGTGAAACCAAGATAAGTGAATCGGTTACTTCGAACCTTACACCCAATACCTGCAGCCGCCAACTCCACATTTTTCCTAGACACTCCAACTCCCATTAACTGATTTTTGTGGATATTAATTTTCAGCCCAGACGCCATATGAAAGCATTTCAAAATCATAATCACATTCTTCAAATTAGAATCAGACCAATCCCCGATAAATAGTGCATCATCAGCATAAAATAGATGCGAAAGATAAAACGACTCACTAAGCCGTATCCCACTGTACACACCTTCAGATGTGGCGCGAGACACAGATAAGTGTAAGGATTCCATAACCAATAGAAACAAAAAAGGAGATAATGGATCTCCTTGCTTCAAACCCCTATAAAAAGAGAACTCTTCAGTTGGGCTACCATTTACCAGAACTGAAGCCCTAGCTAAAAACAAGGTACCAAGCACCCATTTACACAAGTTCGGCCCAAACCCAAAAGCCATCAATACATCAATAAGATAATCCCAACGCACAGTGTCATATGCCTTAGCAAAATCAACCTTAAAAAACATAGCCTGTTTCTTCGAACTCTTACACCAACTTAACAATTCATTCAAAATAAAAGGCCCGTCCAAAATGTTCCGCCTCGACAAAAATGCCGACTGCGTATTTGATATAATCCCGTGAATACTATTAGACAGGTGAATGGCTAAAATCTTCGTAACCACCTTATATAAGCTTCCAATTAAACTAATTGGACGATAATCAGAAACAAATTTGGGATCTGTTACCTTAGGAATCAATGTGATAAATGACGCATTGCATCCCCTCGGAAACGAACCATGCTCGAAAAAAATACTCCACCGCTTTGCAAAAATCAGGACCAATAAAGCCCCAATATTTACGAAAAAATTCGAATGAAAACCCATCAGGACCCGGCGTTTTATTCGAATGAAAACCCATCAGGACCCGGCGTTTTGGTCATAACTTATTCGTTTCTAAAGCTTTTTTGGGTGATTCAAAACCCTAAAATTATGTACTCAGAACGTACTTTTCGAATTATCAGAATGTATAGCCTATGGAGGTCAGTAGCTTGGTCGAATTATTTATACAAGTGTCGAGTTCAAGGTTAGTGTTTGTACGACAAGGCTTAAAATCATGTTTTAGGTATTTTGGGTTAATGGGCACTTAGAGGGCTAACATGGGGCTGACTTGAGAATCGAAGATGTGATTGGTACTTGGCTTGAGTTTTGTTGTGGATGCATGTAGCATGATTATCACATTATGTTCCATTACTATAAATTGTTTTTCTTCAACTATTTACAGCGGTTGTTAAGGGTTCTTAAGATGTTTTCGGTAACTTAAACCTATGTTCTCACCAACTTTATGTTGACAGATTTTAGTGTCATTTTTAGGTGAGGTCGTTGAGAAGGATGCTATTAGAAGTGGCTAGAGTTTAGAGGCTGCTAGGACTGCATTAGGAGGAATTCCTTTCCTCTTAGATTTTATTTTGTCTTTTGATTAAGTAGACTTTATGGTACCTATATGTTCGATGTTTGTTTATTTGTATGTCTTTGGTAAGAGGTAGGCCTGTTACCTACTTACCTAGACGCCTACATTATTTGAGATATTGTCATGACATTGTGTCACCTTTTTATGACATTTCTATTTCATTTAGTTAACTCTATAGACACGCTATTTTTGTGATGATATCCATACGTCGCTCCCCATATTCCGCCATGGTGGGGTGTGACAGAATGGTATCAGAGACAATGGTTATAGAGAATTAGGTTGCCTAGTCGTGTAGCCTAGTCTATAGCTTACGGGTCCCTATATATAGGCGTCATAGGAGTATGTGTGCATTTTATATTAATTAATGTGTTTGAATGTTATTTATTTTGATGTTTTGACTAGTATGAATTGAACCACAGTAAGTTCATACTTAGCTACATGTTATTTTCTTTTCGAGTTTTGAATAGTGCGGGTTGAACTATAGTCGTATACGCTAGTCATTGTTGGATTTCGTTTAATTACATTTTCATGTTCTTTATACATTTTGATATTTGTCTACGGTGGTTCAGCTGGATTACGAGTTTATGTGTTTCATGCATTAGCTACGTTATTTTGATACATGGAATTTTGGACCTTATGTTATGTTGTGGATTATGTGCTTATATGAGTTGTAGGATTTATGTGATTATTTGAGTTGGTAGACTGATGTGTTATGTGTAGTATTAATTCTTATAAGTGTCATCATAGGAGGGAGTGCATTGGTGAAAGAGGACTTATATAAGTATGGTGGCCACCATAGTTACATAAGTACCACGACATCAATGGATTCCTAAGTATGGTTGCATGAAAGAGGGTTAATAAATGCTTGTATAGTATATGCTGGATGGATTTGAGTGTATGTACGCCTATGCCTATATATGTAAAATTATTTTCTACTTATCAGTTGTATTCTTGGGATGCTTGCTAGCTCGTTTCTCTTTGAGATGTTCAACTTCTGTAGTAGCGCATTTCTCAAGTCCTCATTTCACGTGTTTATTTGTACGGTACTTATGGTGTAGAGGCTTCTGAGATAGTTTAAGATTTTATTTGTTTTTACGTTTGGGATAACGGTATCTTTTGTGTTGAGTCTTACACAGTGACGGAGCTACGTAGGAACCAGGGTTGCCCTGGCCCACCCGAAACTTTCCATGGTTTGTTATTTTATTTTATGCGTTTGAGTGGTTTTGATTGATTTTGTTTGTTTGGCCCACCCAATAACAACATGTGAAATGACAGCCCTTTATATCCTTATTTATATATAAAAGTGTTTCTAACATTTTATCATGTAGGAATAGAAGTATCTATTTTGCTACGTCCGTTTTTTTTAACACCCAATATTTTCCAATGTCCATGTATTTATCAAATCTTACATGATTTATAAATATATATAATATTAATTTAGGCAAATGTAAGATAAAAAGTTTCTTTTGCAAAATTGGGTTTCATTGTCTAGTATTCTTTTGTTAGCATTCTTTTGTCACAAATAGTATATATGTATATATGTTTTGTTTTAACTTTTGTTTTTGACTCGACATTGTGAGCCGACCAATCTAGAACGACTACCTTTTTTAAATAGTCCGGAGTCGACGAAAGTAAACTTTTGTGGCCACAAAAGAGTTAATTTTCTCTCCGTTGTATTCGAACTCTTAACTTTCACTTTGGAAGGCTCGTATCCTAAGCACTAAATCCCTGCTTCACAAATCATATAATTGTAGATGGTTTTTTTTTTTTACTTTTTGTTAATATCGTAATCGTTTAATTTGACTCTAAACCATAGAATAAAGTCACTTTTGTGGAGGATACTATGGTCCACTCTCATTCATAGATAAAACATAGGAATCCTGTCCGGATAGATTGGATTGTCAACCAATTGCGGCTTGTACTAACCGTTTGTAACTGCCTTGCTTCTTTGTTTTACCCGGTAGTCGAAGCTTAGTAATAATTTCGTTCCAAAAAATTAACTAGTAGTACTACTTTTTTGTTCAACTGCTAATTTTTATTTGGCCCACCCAAGATAAAAATCATGGCTTCGTCCCTGGTCTTACATGGTAAAAAAAATTGGAATTTACAAAGAGTTGAAATAGTCGTTGGTAGTCGGTGAAAAATAAGGTTAAAGTGTCGGAAACGTGGTTAAAACAAATATATAGTACTTAAGATCCATCAATGATGTTAGGGTTTGTGTTAATAATTTAGGGATAATTAATGATGTTTAGAGGGTTACCAAAGGCCTCTTGGTCTAGCGGTATGTGAGTTGCCCTCTAACCTTAAGGTTGTGGGTTCAAGTCTCGGTGGAGACATGTGAGATAAAAATTGTGAGATTGTTTGTGTGAGTTGTAAAAATTTCCGTTCTAAAAAAATGATGTTTAGAGGGTTGGTGTAAAAAGGCGTAAAAAAGTCTGATTTTTAGGGTTGTCTTGTGTTGACTGTTCCAGGCAGTAGGTAGCACCTTTGGTCGAGTTTCTTTTTTTAAAATTAAGTTCAGAGAGTCTGCTTTTCAAAAATGTAAGGTTGGTCGAAAATAGAGTTCGGAAAGGTCGTCAAACAATTTTTACAAAAACAGTGCGCTGTTCAGGAATAAATTTGGATTTTGGGAATTTGAGTCAAAATGTAACCAAACAGATAAGATAGCCAAATATTTTTGATTTGGGAACTCTTTATAATATATGTAAAAGGACTGGAGTTTTTCAATAAAAATTATGGTATTAAGGTCGGGCTTTTGATGACAAACATTTAGCATTTATAGAAAATCAGTTTTGGTAAAAACGACTTTTGGCAAGAGACCAAACGAAGGGGTTAAACGTGTAAGTAGAAAGCGAAATTTGTTGTTGGAGTTTTTAGATCATAGGAAAACATAAATTTAGTAGGATGGTAGTCAAGTGTGGTGTTAAGTTCGGTTCATGTGGTCGTAAAACGTTTCGGTTGTCGTTGGGTGCTTCTTGTGTCATTGGTCCGTTTTCATGGTTCGTTTGGAGTCGATACATGTTTATGTTTGAGTATCTTTTGGAGTCTCATGGTTTTGGTTCATATTTTTAAATTCATTCATGTAAACTTCCGTTAGTCGTCCATGGGTTTGATCCGTTATTGAAGTTGGGGGTCCTAAAATTTGTCGTGAACTTATATTCATTGGGAGCGTTGTTGTAGTCATACGAATGATCTTACGTTCTTAGGATAGAGATGAGTTAGGATAGAATTTTAGATTTCTTTAGACCTTAGAACACGTGGTTATATTTTGATTAGTTTTGATTTATGGCATTTATGAGTAAGACTGAAATCGGGGTGACAGTTTTAAACCCGTCGAGTTATGTGACGGCTCCTAACTTGGTTTCGAGACAGTTCTTGTTTGATGAGTTGCAAGATTTAGTTAGGTTGGTTACATAACTTTATGGTTTCAATAAGTTTCCTCGCAGACGGTTAAGGCTCATGTGTTGTTAGTTGAGATTATTTAGTATAAACTGAGTTCACGCTTGAATGTGAAGGTTTTATCAGGGATATGTATCCTCGTTTGTTTGCTGAGAATAAGTCTGAGTTTGGGAGTAAATCTCGGGACGAGATTTCTATTAGGAGGGAGTGCTGTGACAACCCTAAATTTTGAGATTTGCCATTTGTGAATGTTTCACTTTGATTATGTGCTGAGTGTGCGTTTATGTGTTATATGTTTGTGTTTGAGACTTTGACTTGGGTTCAGACATCGTTTATGTAGTACGTGGTACGTTATATGATGATACATTGGGAATAGTTCGTGCTCATGAGTTCACATGGATGTGACTATGAAGTGATATGGCATTTTTAAGGTCATTTTATGTGTATGTAATAGCTATGGGAATTATATTTGTTATTTTACTTTTCGAGTGTACGTATTTAATATTGTGTACGTAATGTTATTACATAATTATATATGTAAGCATTTAGTGGTATAGGTTGTAGTATTTTAAGATTTATAAGTTAGGGATTTTATAAGAATGAAATTATTTAGAAATGGAATTTATGTATTTTTAATATAGTAGTTTAATTTATTAGTTTAAAGGTTTAAGTGTAATTAATTAATTAAGGAATAAATAAATAAATAAATAATAAATATAAATAAGGAAATATTAATTATAAAACGAATTTAATAATTAAATAAATAAAAATTTATATTTTTGGAAAATTTTGTGAAATAGTCGGCAAAAGAAAAAAAGAGAAAAAGAAGAGGGCTTTTTGTATTGGGCTTGAAATAGTAGTATATACTATATAAATAGATTTGATAAAAGAAAAAAAAATACAATCAACGAATGAAAAAAAAAACGCAGGAAGGAAAAGGAAAAAAAAGGGGGAAAGTTAGGGTTCTTGAAAAGGAAAAAAAACATGGTTTTGATCATCTAAAGGTATTGATCTTTATTAAATTCTTGTTCTTATTTAATTAATTATGTTAGAATCATGTTAATAATCATATGATGGATTAGGGTTTTTAATTTTCTGGAATTAAAATAATTTAGGGCTTGAATTTGGTAATTAGTGAGGGGTTTTTAGGGTTTAAAATCATTTTTTAGGGTTTAAATCGGATTAGGCAGAAATTGTCGCTAATCTGCCAGAATTCGTCGCTAAACTGTCAGAATCCGTCGCTAATGTCTGGGCAGATTTTAGGTAAAATCGTTTTGCTCATAACTTATTCGTTTTTAAAGCTTTTTTGGGTGATTCAAAACCCTAAAATTATGTACTCGGAACGTACTTTTCGAATTATCAGAATGTATAGCCTATGGAGGTCAGTAGCTTGGTCGAATTATTTGTACAAGTGTCGAGTTCAAGGTTAGTGTTTGTACGACAAGGCTTAAAATCATGTTTTGTGTATTTTGGGTTAATGGGCACTTAGAGGGCTAACATGGGGCTGACTTGAGAAAGAATTTGAGATGTATCCATCATAGGGATTGTTACATTGATAAAGGATTAGAGTTCCGGAGTCAATGTTGACGTGCGTATTATTGTATTATGTGCTTTAGGTAATTGGTTGTTCGTGAGGAGACTTTGGATTGCTTTCGTAAGGTGAGTTCATAGTCCCATTTTGCTACGTTTTTAAATGTTTTTCCAGTATGGGATGGAGATGACACTTGCAATGTTCTTTAACATGATTTAGTACTATGTTTTAAAATGTGTGGACATAAATGTGCTATTGTGTGACTTGCCTGCTTATGTGTTCTCATATGTGCTTTGATATGTGTTCTGATATGTGAATCTTGATTGTGTTATGATTGGGATTGGTACATAGATGTATGGGCGTCTATGGGACCAGTTGTGGTGTGTGTGGATCGTGGGGCACGATCCGTCCTGAGTTCTTGGTTCTGATTTCTTGGTTCGTGGGGCACGATCCGTCCTGAGTACTTGTGTGTCTCTCTTCGGAGGCAAGATATCTCGACGGGGATATAGTTCATCTTGCACAGGTGGTGTGGGAAAGATCCGGATAGTGTGGTGTGTGTTCTTGTGTGTGTGTGACGGATACTTCTTGACTATTATAGTGTGCTTTGTGAATTGTAGATGTGATTGGTACTTGGCTTGAGTTTTGTTGTGGATGCATGTAGCATGATTATCACATTATGGTCCATTACTATAAATTGTTTTTCTTCAACTATTTACAGCGGTTGTTAAGGGTTCTTAAGATGTTTTCGGTAACTTAAACCTATGTTCTCACCAACTTTATGTTGACATATTTTAGTGTCATTTTCAGGTGAGGTAGTTGAGAAGGATGGTATTAGAAGTGGCTAGAGTTTAGAGGCTGCTAGGACTGCATTAGGAGGAATTCCTTTCCTCTTAGATTTTATTTTGTCTTTTGATTAAGTAGACTTTATGGTACCTATATATTCGATGTTTGTTTATTTGTATGTCTTTGGTAAGAGGTAGGCCTGCTACCTACTTACCTAGACGCCTACATTATTTGAGATATTGTCATGACATTGTGTCACCTTTTTACGACATTTCTATTTCATTTAGTTAACTCTATAGACACGCTATTGTTGTGATGATATCCATACGTCGCGCCCCATATTCCGCCATGGTGGGGTGTGACATTAGGTGTCCATGTGAACAATTCTTTGGCACGAACCATCATTACCTTCCCCTTGTATATCACTTTAACATTTTTCAAGATAGAAATTGGATGTTTAGTTAGAATGCACATCCGCTTCCTAGCAAACGAAGCCCCAACATTGTCCTCTAAATCCAAAACGTGGCCCCATCTACTCCCTATTCTCATAAACGTTTCCTTAGACCATACATCGTCGACACCCCCTCTATATCAACCCAAACCACTCTTTCATCACTAACAAAATCCTGATAGGCTGCCTGAACAACCTCAAACCACGACTTAAACCCCACATGATCCAAAAAATTCCTCGTCGCGATCTCCATATCCAACTCAACCAACACCCAAAGACCTCCAAGATATGATAACTTCACCTTGAGAAATCCATCATCAAAAAGAATAGCTCGGATACTGATAATAGTTTCTATTTCCTTCGCCTTGATCATCACATGACATGACAAATTACGCACAGACAGGCAGGAATCATCTAACACCAAGGCTGAAACAGCATAATCAGATGTCTTTGGCACTGCAGATTGCCCAGAACCCTTTGCAACCTGTACATAAGATTTCCCTAGAACATTGTAATTGTGGACCTCCATAGCCTTAGTACTACTACTTTCAAACCTAGCAACGTTCGCTTGTAGATGATAACGGCCCATCCAAATCGTACTCAAATTCCCGACTAACCGATCAATGTTATCCACCCTAATAAATCTAACAAACGCAAACCGTTTACCATATTTCGTTCTTCTATTAGCGATGAACACGTCTACCACCTTCCCGTATACCTCGCACGCTTTCCATAATTCACGATAATCACAGTTATCAGGAAAATTTGACACAAAAATAGATTTCGAAATCTTGCTAACATGATCCTCCATAGAACGATGAAATGCCATAATGACAAAAAAAACAGGAACACGAACCAACGAAAAAGAATAAAAAAAGATTTGGATTGAAGGAAGTTCCGACCAAAAAACAATCAAAAAACCAACCTGAAGAACAGATCGACACAATTAAAAGATCGTATATAGATCGCAGACAGGTCCAATCTAATCTCCGGTAAATTAATTGATCATAGGAAGCATAGGGAGCAACGAATCACAAGCCTACATCCCTCACAAGTAATAGCAGCGAGATCAAATCGAAAACAAGAAAGAATCATAATACAGGAATGTTAATTGATTGATGATTCTAGCAGGAAGGAATCTGAAAGCTTTGGATACAGATCTTGGAATAATCGCCCATAGTTGTTAATGATACCATTACAAAAAAAGAACATAGAAAAAATGTAAATGGTGATCTTTAATTAACAAACAAACATGAAGTAAATAACAAAAATATGAAGTAAACTTTAGAAACTTAAAACGTAAAAAAATAATTTCAACTTTAATAGTATCATTTTAATATTTTTGTAAGATTACCTCAATTACTAATGTGATTAATTATTTTGAATTTGGAATGAAAATATATTACAAAAGAAACTCCTTTATGAAATAATGTTGAATAAAAAATGTAACGAGAGTTATTGAGAATTTTTATACAAATTTTATGATTAAAATTTTAAAATTAAAAAAAAAAGAATGTTAAACAAATTTTACCATTCTCATAAACATCCATAAAGACCCAAAAACCTAACATTTTTCTAAAGATCAATCTAAACTCAAACTCATTAAAATCTATGCTTCTAAAAACTATTTAAACCCAAACTCATCTAAACAATAACCCATCTAAACCTATGAACCAAACCCAGCCCAATCAATCCATTTGCCACCTTTACTACATATATTAGGTCCTCCTAAAAGTTCCCTTATTTTTAATATAGATACTTTCATTAAAATTAAATACCATATATAGATTTACTTAAAATTCTATATGTTTTTAAAAAAAAGTCGGTGAAAATAGGTCGGTGTTTTTTCAAGAATAATGTCGGTAAAGCCATTATATATACCCGATTGATGTATTAGCACACCACATTATTATACTCATTTGTTCCTTTATTCAAACTCTTTAGACGATGAAGAAATCGAAATCCACCATATTCATAACTGGAGACGGATCATATGGCGCGCTCGATGAAGAACCTAAGTTGCATATGAGGGTAAGATCAAACGACATAAGGAACGAAACTGCAGGCTACTCGTACATGATGCCCAATAATATTTTGAAAGAATTCATATCCATTGCCAACGAACTTAAAACTCAGGTTTCTGGCTACTTATATGGAACAAGTCCTCCCGACAATCCTCAAGTTAAAGAAATACGTTGCATCGCCATACCGCCAAAGTGGGGTACGTATCAACAAGCTCGACATGGCGACTTGCTTAATGATCTTGAACCATTGGGATGGATGCACACTCAGCCATACGTGCTCACTCACCTGTCACCACAGGACGCTACTTTCCATGCTGAGATTTTGAAAACCAACAAACAATGGGATCCGGAGAAATCCGTAGTATTTACTTGCGGTTTCAATTCAAATGCGTGTTTATTGACGGGCTATAAACTTACCCCGGCAGGGTATGAATGGGGCTGTACTAACACAAATAATAAAAGTAAGTATCTTCCAACTTTCTATAAAAGGGTCGCGCTGCGTCTAAGTGACACAGAATCAGAGGCACAAATAGCGAAGAAACGGCCTGCCTTGGCGAATGTTACGAATCAGAGGCCGCGGAATGGGTCAAAGTTGAATGTGTCCAAAATCAGTGGATCAAAGAAAACTGTTAATAACACGGGGATCCTCTCAACAAAAGTCCCTCAAACGCAAACTCGCGTGAGTAGGACTACATCTAGAACGAGAAAAGGTGTTACTATGTCTAGCAAACTCAGCATCTCGGATCATGAGGACGCGCCAGGGAGTGTGTGTAAGCGAGAGATACTTATGGAGATGGGGAAAGGTGACAAGATTGTTGATCTTGATATAGATTTTATGGAACCACAGTTGTGTGCTACTATGGCTTGTGACATTTATCAGCACCTTAGAGCAACGGAGGTAAACAAGAGACCCACACTTGATTTTATGGAGAATGTCCAAAAAGACATCAATCCCCGTATGCGTGCAATCCTTATAGATTGGCTTGTTGACGTTGGTGAAGAGTATAAACTTGAGCCTGATACACTATATTTGACCATAAACTACATTGACCGATTCCTTTCTGGGAATTCGATAGATAGACGAAGACTGCAATTGCTTGGTGTTGCTTGCATGATGATCGCATCCAAGTATGAGGAGATTTCAGCACCACGAGTTAAAGAATTCTCCTACATAACTGATAATACATACTCCAAAGATGAGGTGTTGGAGATGGAATCGTCGGTTCTAAAATTCTTAAAATTTGAACTGACTGCCCCAACTGTTAGATGTTTTTTAAAAAGATTTGTTTGTGCTGCTCAAGGTGTGAATAAGGCTCCTATGCGTTTGGAGCATTTAGCGAGCTACATAGCCGAGTTATCTCTTCTGGATTATAATATGTTGCAGTATACCCCTTCTCTTGTTGCTGCCTCGGCT
This sequence comes from Glebionis coronaria, assembly GCA_025667525.1. Classification (NCBI taxonomy): domain Eukaryota; kingdom Viridiplantae; phylum Streptophyta; class Magnoliopsida; order Asterales; family Asteraceae; genus Glebionis; species Glebionis coronaria. Next base: position 107,182,194 of record CM046877.1, read on the forward strand.
ACATTCTTAGCAAGATATGTGCAATCTCCATCACAGAAACCTTGGGATTCGACATTGAGACATTACACACAGTATCAGCCATCGGATTTAAGTGAATGTGTGAAGGCTCTACATGCTCTTGTTTGTGAGTTACCGAGTTCTAGTTTGACGGCAATCAAGGAAAAATACAGTCAGCGTAAGTACAAATCTGTAGCAAAGTACAACTGTCCTCAATCAATACCAGTCGATTATTTTCAGAACGTTAGCTGCTTGAAGATGTAGACAGAAGCAGAAAGTAACAAGCTTGTTTCAACGTTCTGTTGGACTTCATCTCATGTAATTAAATATCTTGAAGAATAGCATATGCTACTATTGTTCTACTACTGCAACCAACCAGTGAATGGATTGTTTAGCTCTTTAGTTCTTTCAAATATAGTTAAAACTATTGCGTTGTTGTATACAGGGTGATTCAATTTCTTGTACTGATATTAAATATGTTTTGATGTGTTGTTCTATGTAGTGGAACATTTAACTCCAGCGAGTTGACTTTAGAGGTCAATGACCGGTTCTTGGTGGCTAACGAAGCAAGGGGTCTCGAGTGCATTCATGTATAGTTTGAAACCACTATGTCAATGAAGAATTTACAGAAGGATTCACTTTTTATGTGTATGTTATATCTATAGAAGTTTAAAGAATACAGAACATTGCATATTGATTTTATTTTATACCACAGGCCACATAAATGGTTATAAACTTATGAGAGTGTCATTCTTTATTAAGTTTATCAGCTCTTTTTTTCTTTGTTTACTGTGTTTGTTATCTTGGTCTGGGTTTGCAGTGTCTTCTTTTTGAATCATACTAGGGGTAGAAATTCCCACACAACCATACAGGGCCATACACAGGTTAGAGTCGGGTTCAGGTCAAGTGCTTCAGGCCATACACATAACCTGCTTATGGTTTATAATCAGGTTTGACTTAGCGAACCTGTTTACAGTCTTTGACCATGCCAACCTATTTACCACCCGCTTGACCCGTTAACCGGTTTGACCCACTCAAACAAACAGTTATTTGGATCGTTTCCGGTTTCATAGAATTGGGTCGTGTTCAGGTTGGTGATACTAACCTGACACAAATTTCCCCCCTTCCACGATGGGTATGGTGGTCGAACCGGTTTCCCCAGTCGACCGGTTGACCTACGGTGGGAAAAAAAAACATTTCATGATCCGATCCGGGAAAAAAACGAAACCGGTTATAAAAAAAAGGTTTTCTTATAAAACCGTTTTTTGGATCGTTTCCGGTTTCATAGAATTGGGTCGTGTTCAGGTTGGTGATACTAACCTGACACAAGTTTCCCCCCTTCCACGATGATGGGTATGGTGGTCAAACCGGTAAACCCAGTGACTCGACCGGGTTGACCTACCATGGGTATGGTGGTCTTTCATGTAGTTTGTTCTATATGCACACTGGCTTTTGGAAGAGCCAAGGTACACTTTTCGGGACTTTTTTGTGCGTATATATGACTCGTTATGTATTTAAGTTAACTAATTGTCTGTGCAGATGAGAGGATGGAAAGAATGGGAAACGGAAACACAAACAATTGAATACCAATACAAACATGGTATGCTATTAAGCCTATCATTTTAATTGTTTGCCTCTTTTTAGTTAGTTTTCATGTGGCGTTGAAACCTTTTTCTTTGTTCTTGAAGACCCTGAGAGGTTTAGGCTTGCAAGAGATACTACTTTCGGTCAAAGACATTTAAGATTTTGGAGTCGTTCAATCATTCTCGTTTGGATGGTGCGTATACCTGAAACAAGCGTATTCAGAGTTCCACTTTAACTATAATTAATGTTTATATGATCTTTTGCAGGTAGGATTCATGAGACAGTTCTTTATGTCAGTTCCTAAAGTCGACTATATGACCCTTCGACATGGATTTATCATGGTAAAAACTAAAAACTGGTGACTTCGTGAAGGATTAGCGGATTTACACTACTTGAAAATAAGCTATGAATGACAATTGTCCTCTGTATTCAGGCACATTTGGCACCAAATAACCAAGCAAATTTCAATTTTCAAAAATATATAAACCGATCACTTGAAGAAGACTTCAAACTTGTCGTGGGAATTAGGTGATAATATCAGGCGCTCTTACAAATTAACGTTCTTGAAACTGGTTTTTACTTAGAGTTCTGAATGTTTAAATCTTCCCTACAGCCCATCAATCTGGTTTCTTGCAGTACTGTTTCTACTATTTAGCACCAACGGTAAGCAAATCTTTAACCTTTTAAAATCCCTTAAATTTCAGCACATAGAAACTTTTTAATTCTTATGTCACGGGCAGGTTGGAGATCTCATTTTTGGCTACCCTTTATCCCTTTGATAGTAAGCATTCATTTACAGTTTACTTGATTACTCAAGTTATTCAAAAAAGTGTTGAAAATGACTAATCCAATAATTGGTTTAATATGCTGCAGATTGTCCTCTTAGTTGGGACAAAACTACAAGTGATCATAACCAAGATGGGATTAATGATTCAAGAGAGAGGAGCAGTAGTCAAGGGTACCCCATTGGTTCAGCCCACCGACGATCTTTTTTGGTTTAAACGCCCTCAACTTCTCCTCTATCTCATTCACTTTGTCCTCTTTCAGGTTCGTATATGTATGAAAATGGGAGAATCAGGCGGGTGGGTTAATTAGGTAACAGATCAAAACGGGTCATTAGGAATTGTAATTTTAGACTTGTAATAACCTTTCGTTGTGCTTGTGCAGAACGCATTCCAGTTAGCTTTCTTTTCACTTTCAGCGGTAAAACCAAAAATTCGTCTGTTAAAAGTTTATTTTTCAAAGTTTACGTGCAAAGATCTGATTTTCTTTTCTACAAGTTCTGTTGGTTTTCAGTACGCATTTGGCTCAAAGTCATGCTTCCATAAAAACAAAGCAGACTTTATCATCAAGATTACAATGGGGTGAGTGCTTATATATGATTTTCTTATTAATTGGATTTCAAAACTGGTAGTACTGATATGATAAAGTCCACTGGTTATTGCAGTCTCTTCGTACTCGTACTGTGCAGCTATGTGACTTTACCGCTCTATGCTCTAGTTACACAAATGGGTTCAACCATGAAGCCCACCGTGTTTAATGATCGAGTGGTTAAGGCTCTGCGCAAATGGCACCAGAAGGCAAAGAAGCGAGTGAAACTAAACCAAAACTCCAACTCCACAACACCGTACTCTACTAGGTCGCTCACACCATCTCACTCATCTCACTGGACATCTAGCAATAGCACCAGTAACAACTCATCTAAGCGGACCCACGACTCAACTATTGAACCAGAGAGACCCATCTGTTTAATTCCCAGCGGTGTAGCTGGCGAAATTAACAATGATCCAGTGATGATAGATCAGCATGAAATTGACGTTTCATCGGCAGAATTCTCATTTGAAAACTATGCAAAGTTTTCAAATAACTGGACTTCCAGTGATCATTCTAAACAAGTAAATACGTAGCATGGATGAGCCAAAACAACCACGTTCTTTCGCTTGGTATACGTAGTTATACGAACACGGGTTCAACGGGCACGGGTTAAAACGAACATTGAGAAACGATTAAGGTTAAAATTTGCATCAAATGGCCGGATGTCAAAACGATAATTGGTCCATTTCGACCGTTTTTACGTTTTCGCACGTTTTTTTAGTATTCCTTAGTTCTTCTTCGTTTTCACATGTTTTTTTACGTTTTCACATGTTTTTGACGTCTTCACATGTTTTTTACGCTTACGCACGTGTATAAGGTTTTTGTCCGGGGTTTTTACCTTTTGGCATGGTTTTTTTAACATATTCGCCCCTTTTTTTTAACGTTTTGGCATGTTTTTTTATGATTTTCGAACGTTTTTAATGTATTCGTCTTTTTTGCGTCTCTTTTAGGTTTATTTGGTTTTTTTACGTTATCGCCGTTTTTCTACGTTATGGATTGGTTACGTTTTCGTTCAGTTTTTACGTTTTCATCCGTTTTTTACGTTTTCGTCTGGGTTTTTTTTTTTTTTGCTTTTGTATACAGAAAAGAAAACAAAGAAACTGAAAGAAAAAAGGATAAAAGCGTAAAAACCATAGGAAAAGGACGCAAAAGTAGAAGAACATAGAAAACGTAAAAAAAACTGACGAAAATGAAAAACCAGACAAAAACGTAAAAAAACTTTGAAAAAACCCGGACGAAACCGTGAATGGACGAAGCCGTGAAAAGACGAACGAAATCATAAAAATGGAACGAGAACGTAAAAAACCAACCGAGAACATTAGAGAACATAAAAACGGACGAAAACTAAATAAAGAAGGAAAACGAACCGGGAAATATGTAAAAAAGCGAACGAAGAGGTAAAAACTAAAGCCTAAAAAACGGACGAAATCATTAAAGACCGCACGATGTCGAAAAAACTGCCGAAAACGTAAAAACCGGAAGAAATCGTAAAAACGGACGAAATCGTGAAGAACGGACGGTAACGTAAAAAATGAAGAAAACGCAAAAATAAGCTAACACGAAGAAAAAAAAGGCAAAAAAGATAAAAGAACGTGCTAAAAAACATACAATAAAAAAGATCCAATTAGTAACCCATTCAATGTTTTACACATATGGCTATAAGCTCTCATTTAGTCTTTCACACATGCCCATAAGCGCATATTTAGTGTTTTACATAGCGCCTGTTTAGTATTTTACATTTGCCGACAAAAGCTAATCATTCCCAAAAGACCTCATAACATACTATTTGAGCAAGATTTTTCATCTCCACTTTAGTTATTAAATGTTATTACGTTTAACGTAAATGATTGTGAATGATTAGAAAAAAGATGTTCTTTTTATCAGGTTAATTCCTTAGTGCATAGTGTTTTTTTTTCGTCCTGAAAATTAGTTCTTATTCGAATAGACCCAACGCCAGAGCTAAAACCGAAATATATATTTGGTTCGATTCTCCGTTCCTACTTATTTGAGAACTCGGTTCTTGTATCTACCGGTTTTGATGCTCATCCCTAGTAAATAGGTGGGAGGAGGGATTGTAAACGCGGGAATATATTAGGTTCTTTTATTGCATTTATTAGGATAAATTTGTCATTTTAATAAATAAAGGTACAATGAATCTATCTTAAAATAAACTTTTTTTTGTTGGGAGACAGATAAAGTGAGACGGAGGAAGTATGAACAAGTTTTTAACCAAGTAATGGTCTTTACAAAACTTATTTACCATTATATAGTATGTTAAAAAATATTGACTAGTATATGGTCTTTGTTCATCTTAAAACATCATTCGCTTATATGCTAATAATTACTAAAGGTAGACTACAATATCGAAAATATAATATAAGATTCAATTTGTTGCCAATCTAATCATTTCAATCCCATAAAGTCCTACTAAGATATCCAATTTAAATCATATATGTATTTGTTTGCTTTGTCGAACTGAGTCAATATGTATGATCAATTGTGAGGGGTTTTAGTCACTTTCAAAATTTTAACCAAGGCTATTTTATTATTTGAATTTAAAATAGTTGTATTTGTATTGCTTCTTTATTGGATTTTAGCTATTGAGAAACTCGTTATTTATAACCTGGATATATATGAATGATGTTTTCGTCGTTAATCTTTATTTTATTTACTTAATATTAGGGGTGAAAAGTCGAGCCGTTAGTGAAAAGCTCGTATTTCAGTTGGTCAAAAGCTCCAAAAAGATCGAGTCTAAGTTTACGTTTATTTAATAACCGAGCTTGAGCTTCGTGTTATTAATAAACCTTCGAGATTAATTTCCTTCTACACGTTATATAAGTTAGTCAAACACGAGACGATTCAAGCAAAAACTTTGAAGCTCGAGCCTTTTATATATATACACGAGTCGAACTCGGTGTGTTTTCACCGTTAGTTAATATGAGTAATGACATCTTAAGTTTAGAATTTTAATGTTGTTTCCAAGTTATTTATTAATACAAGAAATGAAGACGAAACGTGCAGTGGAGACCAACTGTAATGTTGTTGCCAAGTTATTCGTTGATACGAGAAATGAAGTCGAAATGTGCAATGGAGACGTGATGTCCAAGACTGTTAACTAATTCTTTTTGTAAAAAACATTCTACTAAAATTGATAAAACTGTGAGCAGTGGATACATGATATGTAATTGTAGATAGGAAGCACCATAAAATATGAAATACTTTTCTAAACACTATAAATGGTAATTAAGTTTCTAAAACACCATTAGTTGGTAAAAAAAAGTCAAGTATGAACAAGTACACGAAAGCTTAAAATATTGTATGGACATTTGCATTAAGGGAAGTGGAGGTGGCAAATCATGTCCACTGAAAAAAAAAAAAAAAAAAAAAAAAAAAAAAGATCAAAGTGTGAGAACCCGTACTTTCCCAGCATTATTTTTATTATTTTTATTCGTGCTTCTTAAATTTTCCAACGTATTACGTTTTCTTGTATTGCTATATGTAAATCCTGAGATTTTTAAATTATACTTTTAAGTATTTTTCTGATCATCGATAAATACTTTGCATGGAATTATAAAGTTCTTATTTTATTTTTCTGTATTTAATTTAAATCAAAGTTTTTGATTTAAAATCACCCGCGTGCGTTTTACAACGAGTTTATTCAAAATCAATGTACAACGAGAATTCATATTGATCGCGATACCGGCGGATGCCCAAAATTTTACGTTTATTTATCGATTGTTTCGATAATTAATATTTTCGACGATTTCGTTTTAATTACGTATTAAGTCATGTCGGGAAATCATATAATCATTTTTATGATGCATTGTAACTTTTGAAAAGTATTTTTACGAAACCCGAGCCCCGTAAATATTTTCAATATTTACCAATAACCATTTTTTACCTTTAAAACTATTAATTGTTTTTAAGTCCACAAGTTTCAAACTTGGCAACATTGGTCCCTCCACTTAAACTACCATATATAAAGCATTTTCTTCCATTTTCTCACACACAACTCATAACTTTATAAAAAAAATGCATTCTCTCCCACCCCCTTGTTCTTGCCATGACATCTCAACCAAAAACACCCTCAATCATCAATTTTCAACATGAATCTCTTAAAACAAAAATTAGACCCATGTTAGAAATCATCTTGTGATCCTTTTGGTATCAATTTCTCATACATGCATCAAGTTTTATTAAACTTATAATTTCATGGTTGTATGATGTTTTAATCATCATGCAGTGTTGTTTTTGGTAAGATTATGTTGTTTTGATCATGAAAAGTCTTGTTTTTAATCTTTGATTTTTGTTAGATTTTACATACAAGTGTTTTTAGGAGTGTTTGGTTGATGGGAATGATATTATGGTCATTCTATAGGTATGGAAATGATTGGTTTTGGTTGAAAAATGGATTTGACTTGTTTTCTAAAAGGCTATTTTGGGCAGCAGGTCCTTCTCAGAATTCTCGTGGGTTTAAGGTCTGAGAAAGGCTAAGATTATTTGATATTGTTATATAGTTTTCCAAGACACTCGTTTTGGTATAAGATAGAGCTTCTAAGTCATTACGAGTCAAAAGTTATGCTAGTTTTAGTTTTCGTGTACCGGGAGACGCAAGTCGGCACAATCCGAAATTGTGGTTGATTTTGGGTCGACTCTCGGGGACTTTAGGCTTGGTTAGATAGTTGATACTACTGGATTTCAAAGTTTACAAACTTAGTTTGACGAGTCTAGTAGTGGTTTCAAAAGACGGATTGTCGAATTAGCACTTTTAAAGTGGTCCAAACGGTTTTACAAAACAAGTATACAAATCTGTCCTAAATTTAGAGTCGAGAAAAGTGTCGAGCTGATGGATTTTAAAGTTTGAACTTTTGCTCAAATTTTGGTGAGGTCTTATACAGGTTATAAGTGACCTTGACACAAATTTTCATGTAAAACGGACAAGTCTAGATAGGGTAGATCGGTGTGTACATTCGGGGTGTACTTGCTGATTTTATTTTGGACACGTAGTTCGATGTTTGTGTTGCGTGAGTTTGAGTATTCAGCATCGGACATGATGACTTATTCAAGTGCTTAGACATTATATAAATGACTTAGCTACTGGTCCAAGTAAGGTTAAAGGATAGTTTGACTTGCGTTGACTTGGCGTCGTATAACGGGTCATTTTCAAGTGTTCAAGTGTTTTAACGTGTAACGTTGGATAAATGTATTCATTTGATTCGTGTCAATGGTTTTGAAACGTGTATACTTTAAAAACATTTGAGTCATATTATATTTGGTACATATCGGTATTCGAGTTCGAGTCTTAACGCGTGCCTTATTTTGATAGGTTGCGGTTTTCGTGTTTCCCCGGGCATCCATATCATCGGTGATCGTCTACCACTACCGTTTCTACTCAGTTGCTGAGTACTGTGATTGACATACCTCGTGGCTAAGGTGAGTTCATAGCCCCTTTTTACTTGTACATGGTTTCTAAACACGGGGTGAGATTTTACATGGTGGACACAACCAAATATAAAACTGTATTGCTATGCATAACTTGTATGCTATCCAGAACGTGTATGCTTTACAGATGATTTCAATGGTATTATTGATTTTAGACGTTAGCCTTGAGTTTCCTCTCCTATCATGAACCGTTAATTGTCCCGTATGCTTTGTGCTAAGCGCGAATGTTGTGGGTGGATCTATCGGGATTGACAATCCCCGTCCTGATTACCTTGACGCACTAATATTCGTTTATACTTGAGTATTTAGGCTGAATACTCCCTAGAGGAACTTACGTTTGAGTTAAGCTTCGGTTCATGAGACTAAATAGCAATAATATGCATCGTGACTATGAACAATGTACATAGTTAACCCCCCCCCCCCCCCCCCATTACGTGTTTTACAAATTCTATTGTGTTCCACACGTTTACTGCTAAACCTATGAATATCAGTAAACTTTGTGTTGACGATTTTACATGTTTAATCTCAGGTATTATTACTTAGCTTTGCTTGGATGGGAGCCCGCAGGAGATTATCGCAGCTTGGAGATTTCTGTGATGCTTTAAAAAGACTGTTTTTAGTAAAGACTGTCAGGAGTTTATTCTATCTTTTGGGCAACTTTATGTTATAAATTGAGACGAAATAATATAATTTCCCGCTTCTAAAACTCTGGGACCCATGTTTAAAAACTCTGACCTTTTATGATATAATGTACATGTTTTTATTTCGTCAGCTTTGTATGAACTGTAATTCATTGTTTCTTGTACTATGACGTGTTACCTCCTCGTTGCCTAATTGTTCCATGTCAGATTTTGGGGGTCTCACAGATTGGTATCAGAGCGATGGTTATAGGGAACTGATTCGTTTTCAAAAAAACTTAGTCTATAATCGAAAGTTCAAATATTTTATTGTTTCTAAGTGTCAAACACAGAATCTGCCAATGTTGTTCGATATATGCGCGGGTAACTCTCTAATTCTTATTATTTACTTTTAATTATCGTTGTAGTATTTCATCTCTTGATTTCATGTTGAAATATTACATTACCCTAATGACGATAATTACTATGACTTTTCAAAGCCTTTGTGCTTCATGAACTATCACTGGATATTACAGTGATTACATCTGCCCGTACTTTCTTGAATTCTTGTTTTTGTGAACTGATCTTGCTACAATGATTTTATATCATTATGACGTTACCTACTTGTATTTAGAGCGCGTATGCTGCCGAATTCTCATACTCATTTTTCTGAGTACTATTGCTATTTCATTTATGCGTGATACGACTGACTTCATATTCTCGTTCGTTTTGAACCGTCTGTTTTTTTTTTACTCGCTGTTACATATTGTGCATACTCTCGTGATACCATTGTTCTGAATTGAATAAGTGTTGTTTTCGATAAAACTCCTGATTTTCATTCTTACTACCGTGCATGTTGCTTTCATTGTTTATTTCCTTTAAAATATCTATTTAGATACGCAAATTTTCTTTCCGACCGTTCGTAATTGAATGTCTAGTCTATAGACCATTGTGTAGCTCGATGTGTCTCCCAGAAAGACTAAAGGACATCGTGTGAGTCACACATCTCGAAGAATTCGTTGAATCAAGTGCTGAATAATATTGTGGGTTTTCATAATCTTGATTTACCTTTACGCCACCGTTTTACACGACATTTGTACATGGATTACATCTTATTTCATTGACCATTCTACGTTTCGACTTCGACTTACAACATCTGTTGTACCTTGAACACATGATCGTCATTTATTATGTGACAACTGTTTAGAATACGATCCTACTTGTATCCTCCTTTTTTTTTCATTAAACCTCCTCGCCTCAGGAGTGTGAGTTGTTAATATTTTGTTTCTTTCTCGGTATGTCTTGTGATTTGGAAAATCACGCCGCCAGGAGACCTTCCTGCATTGCATCTTGCAGCCGAAGACATGGAGGTCATGCGCCATTTTTTATTTCTTAATTTATCATTGGCATTCTTGAACCATTTTTATTCTATGTTTTCTTTACATGACTAATTATACAATTTATCTTCTTTCGTCTTTATGGAATCCACAAGTCTTGTGTGTACATTAATTCTGGGTTATTATGAAATTGGATTTAATTTCAAGTTGTGTCGAAAAATATACTTTGTATAGAAACTTTACAGGAAATTTAACAGTATCGAGAAAATATTTTTATAACATTAGACATAAAAATATATATTTCTACTTGTTGAGACGTCCGTTTAGGACATAAAATTTGGTTAGTAAATCATTAAAATCGAGCAAGTTACGCTCATTTGAGATTGTAAAATCTAAGAAGTTATTTTCTGAATAATTCTAAAATATCATTTTGTTGACAGATTTAATGCAAGGGCATTTCGTCCATTTTTTATCCATTTCAAGTCTCGAGTAAAACTAGAAAGTTGTCGGAAACATCGTTTTACACCAAATTACTCTAGACTTCGAGTCTTAAAATGTCATTTAGGAAATTAATTGGTCTAGTCAAACCCAAAAATTCAAAGTTGACTGGAAAAAAAAAGATCAAAACTGATAGAAGTTAAAAACAATGATTGCGTTTGAACAAGTATAAAATAGTAACTTTAAGTTCGGTCATACAAGTACATAGATCTTGAACTTTTGAAATTCGGTAACTTCCTAATATAGAAACTTTTCGGAGTGATTGTACTATTTGTTAACTGATACCCTAATATATTATTGTCAAATTAATCGCGATGTGCACACATTCGGATTCCTTTATCATTTCTTTTATTTATGACTTAATTGCCATTCTATTTTCTTTCTTTGCTTCTATCGTACCACTGAATTGGACCGAGGTTGAAGTCTTGCTTTCATAACGTACGTTATCATTTTGGCACGTGTCTCCTGACGATTCATGCTAACCTCTTGAAACCTTATCACCTTGTAACCATTTCGTTGATTGTCTTGAACTACTCCTTATTTCCCTCTTGTAACCCACTCGCTACTTTATAAACTATTGTCATGTTACCATATAAACTCAAACTGGTCTTGTTTGCGAATCATTTTACAAAAGGTTTCATTTGGGCTTTCTTAAATAATTGAATGCTATCTTATAAAATTAATTTATATTAATTTTAGAATGTATACTCACAAATTATTCTACCTTCGGTCTAATAAAGAACCCTTGTAATTATACAAATTGTTGATTTAAACAGTTAGCTAGTAACTTATAGGCGAAAAGTTTCAGATGTATTTTGATTCCTGTTTTTACAAATGCTATTATATACATATTTTAAATCATATGATATGTAATACTGGTTTGACGAAGCTTAGCATCTCATTGCTAGTCCTAAATTATGTATGGCCTGATCACCTATGCTTAATTAAGAAGGAGCCATGCAAGGCCGAATAGTAGTCGCCTAAAATATTTGACCAACAATCAACTTTTTAATTATGTTCCTTAAAAATTTTGATAAAATAATGTTTAGAAAACTTTTACATCATATGCGAGTAACAACAATTCGTGACTTACACATATGAACCCTTATCTTTTCTTGAACAAATTACATGCCTCAAGTACATATTTCTTTACTCCACAACCTTTGTTTCACTTGTTACCTCATCTTCCTTCGTGATACAATTCGTGTTACTGCTTGTCTAATTTCCTACCATTGATACCTGACTTGAAAGTTTCAACGTTGTTATGCTTCTACATCAATCGATCCACCTTCTTTACCTATTTTGGTAGACCTTCGAAACGTCTCTGGACGCAATTAATGATTTACGACTGGACGTGAACGATGATTTCGTGTAATTGTCATGATGTGTGTTAGACTTTGTCGTCTTGAAAATTTCGTTCGTGTGAATCATGTGTTGATTTCGCCTTTCATTGCTAATGTTTTCATTTTACTAAATTTACTCTCAAGTAACTTCTTAATAATTTTCTGTAATTCGAAAAATTTATTGTGTGGCTTTTCTCTTTCGATTGTGTATCGACCAATGAGAACTTAATAAGTCGTTACTGGTGACGCCAACCGCACTCGTGAATTAATCTTGCTATAATCTTTGTTTCTTATTGTCCTTATCATCGATGCATCTATTCTATTATGTTCGTTAAGAGTTGATACGACCTCCGTTTTATTCCCTTGTGCTATTGCTTGTATACTAATTGTTGATCGATATTCGTTTCATAATCGTTTGTTATTTTGTCACTTTCTGAAAACCAGAAACTGTTACTTGTTTATCGTTTGATATCTTAAACACTTTCTTGAATTTCTAAAAAATGATTATTAATTTTTAAGAACGTTTTATACATTTTACCAAATGTTTAAATTGTCAAAATACCCATTTCAAGTTTAATATCGAATCAGTACATCCTCTTGGGTAAATTTATAACTTATGTTTAAACAGTGTCAAGTTGTATCTTTTAAAGTAATTGATTTTAACATACTTTAATGTCAACCTAATGAAATTATTAAATTAATTGATAATTTCTAACAATGATTGTAAATAACTTGGAAAATCTGATTTTTCCTAATGGTAACGATAAACCTGAGTTTTTAACGAAAATTTCATGTAGTCACCCGAAAAGCTCTTAAGCTGATCAAAATAACTATTTGAACTGAGTTACTTCTACCTTGAAGTCCTGATCAAGAAAAAGATTTGACAACTATTTACCCACTCATTTTATATAGAGTTTGATTTTTAAATGACTACACCTTGTAAAATTTTCTTTTAATAAAGAAAATATTTAAAACTAAGTTTTAAAGTAATACCAAAATCCTAGACAACTGATTTTGACAGCTTGTATTTTAAATGATCATATGTTATTCATTTTTCCCTTCTATTTTGCTTGTGACTAGATTCTTACATTTTAAGATTTTCACGTTTTACATTTGCACGATTTGCGACCCCTTGTTGATTTACAATCTTGGTTCATTTTATCGCACTTTTCCTGTTTAAGTGATTCTTGTGTTCATTCTTGTTAGTTCATCGCACGTATTTTCAACAACTCTATCTCTTGATGTATCTCCATATTGAAAGATCGTTATCATAATCCAAGAGTGAAAAGTTATACGAAAAGGAGTTAAGAAACTGAAGCATAGTGAATTCTAACCGTTAAGATTCGTCGTGATGCAGAAATTACCTGGGAAGCAATGAAATTGTTCTACACTTTGTACCCCCTCTTGTTTGCATCTTCTACTGTTTTCAGGAGAACTCTGGGGACCAGAGTTCCTTTAGGGGGGAAGATTGTGAGAACCCGTACTTTCCCAGCATTATTTTTATTATTTTTATTCGTGCTTCTTGAATTTTCCAACGTATTATGTTTTCTTGTATTGCTATATGTAAATCCTGAGATTTTTAAATTATACTTTTTAAGTATTTTTCTGATCATCGATAAATACTTTGCATGGAATATAAAATTCTTATTTTATTTTTCCATATTTAATTTAAATCAAAGTTTTTGATTTAAAATCACCCGTATGCGTTTTACAACGAGTTTATTCAAAATCAATGTACAACGAGAATTCATAGTGATCGCGATACCGATGGATGCCCAAAATTTTACGTTTATTTATCGATTGTTTCGATAATTAATATTTTCGACGATTTCGTTTTAATTACGTATTAAGTCGTGTCGGGAAATCATATAATCATTTTTATGATGTATTGTAACTTTTGAAAAGTATTTTTACGAAACCCAAGCCCCGTAAATATTTTCAATATTTACCAATAACCATTTTCTACCCCTTAAAACTATTAATTGTTTTTAAGTCCACAAGTTTCAAACTTGGCAACATTGGTCCCTCCACTTAAACTACCATATATAAAGCATTTTCTTCTATTTTCTCACACACAACTCATAACTTTATAAAAAAAAATGCATTCTCTCCCACCCCCCTTGTTCTTGCCATGACATCTCAACCAAAAACACCCTCAATCATCAATTTTCAACATGAATCTCTTAAAACAAAAATTAGACCCATGTTAGAAATCATCTTGTGATCCTTTTGGTATCAATTTCTCATACATGCATCAAGTTTTATTAAACTTATGATTTCATGGTTGTATGATGTTTTAATCATCATGCATGTGTTGTTTTTGGTAAGATTATGTTGTTTTGATCATGAAAAGTCTTGTTTTTAATCTTTGATTTTTGTTAGATTTTACATACAAGTGTTTTAGGAGTGTTTGGTTGATGGGTATGATATTAGAGTCATTCTATAGGTATAGGAATGATTGATTTTGGTTGAAAAATGGAGTTGACTTGTTTTCTAAAAGGCTATTTTGGGACAGCAGGTCCTTATCAAAATTTTCGTGGGTTTAAGGTCTGAGAAAGGCTAAGATTATTTGATATTGTTATATAGTTTTCCAAGACGCTCGTTTTGGTATAAGATAGAGCTTCTAAGTCATTATGAGTCAAAAGTTATGCTAGTTTTAGTCTTCGTGTACCGGGAGACGCAAGTCGGCACAATCCGAAATTGTGGCTGATTTTGGGTCGACTCTCGGGGACTTTAGGCTTGGTTAGATAGTTGGTACTATTGGTTTTCAAAGTTTACAAACTTAGTTTGATGAGTCTAGTAGTGGTTTCAAAAGACGGATTGTCGAATTAGCACTTTTAAAGTGGTCCAAACGGTTTTACAAAATAAGTATACAAATCTGTCCTAAATTTGGAGTCGAGAAAAGTGTCGAGCTGATGGATTTTAAAGTGTGAACTTTTGCTCAAATTTTGGTGAGGTCTTATACAGGTTATAAGTGACCTTGACACAAATTTTCATGTAAAACGGACAAGTCTAGATAGGGTAGATCGGTGTGTACATTCGGGGTGTACTTGCTGATTTTATTTTGGACACGTAGTTCGATGTTTGTGTTGCGTGAGTTTAAGTATTCAGCACCGGACATGATGACTTATTCAAGTGCTTAGTGTAACACCCCAAAATGTGATATGCGGAAGCGGTGAAGCTCGGGGGCTGTTACGTCATTGTATCATAGTTCAAGGTACAAGAGAACGACTCTAAATGAGACGTTTTATAAAAATACCTCGTTGAATTTAAATAAAAGCATCAAAGTACAAAAGGTCTCAGTTTCAAAAGATAGCGTAGCGGAATATAAAAGTTTTAAACATCAACGAGATAACAGTTCAAAAGCATAGGTGAATAAATGTCCGAAGATAGCCAAGAAATGCATGCGGACTCCAAGTACTTCACACAGCAGATACAAATCATCATCAATTACCTGAGATAAATGCTAAATTGGGTCAACATAAAGTTGGTGAGAATATAGGTTTCAAATAAAAATTCATAGTAATTCGATTTCAGATTTCATTTCATGTGCACATGCAACTATATGAGGTATAGTGCCAAGTGTAGGATAAATTGGGTGTTCACAATATTTATGATAGCTAAGCTCGTGACATCGAAACTAATGATCCCGTGCATGCAATAGAAAGTATACATAAATTTTTCCCCAATGGAGTACCTAGCCAAGATAACTCCGTTCACACAAATGGTATACAATCGTCCGGCGTCAGAATGCCCGAGTGGAGGTTGTCAACCCTCAATAGATCTATCCATATCATAAGAGCTTACTCCAGCAGAGTAATTAACGATTCACGATAGTGGGGACCTCGGCTAAAGCAACTTAAGCTATCTCATAAAAAGTGTTCACAAAACGTTCACAGAAATCTAGTTTAATTTGCGTCCAGAAGCAAGCATCGAAAGCATTTATCACATCCCAAAACATTAAACATAGAAAAACAGTTTAATAGGGATCTATAAACTCACCTCAAGCAACGATTCAAACCGCACAAGTATGATCAAATAGTAGCGAGCAACTCTAGTAACAACCTAAATATAATACTATAGTTTAGGCGCTAGCAAATAAGTCACAATAGTTCGTCACGTACGTTACTTATCAATCATGTCTATTATTTTGTTGTTAAAATCGTGACTTGTAAATATCATATCGTTATAAGCATTATAGTATATATATACTTAGACAAAAATATTTATTTTTGACTCGACGAAATTTCGACAGCCTTTCGGCGTAAATTTTTATTTACCCAAATTTATCTTAATATATTTTCCAACACGATTTCTAACGAAAATCCGGCAACCTTTCGGCGTCACATAAAAATTTGCCATTTTTAGTAAGTACTCAAATCTCGTCCTAAAACCCCTAATTTCAACACTTTCTCAATCGCCAATGTTTCAACAAGTCATTTTCCCGCAATAGTATCAATTTCCACTTTCAACGCTTAAACTTTTAACGATACACCAAGTATTCACATTTCGCGCTAATACCCTTTTACAAAACGATCCCAACATTCATATACAACTTTTAGTAACCATTTCGACACTTAAAACAACTCCGTTTAACTCGAAAATGTCGTTTCGACCACTTTAAAAATCTAGACAGCAAGTACATTATAGTGTTTTTCACAAAAATTAAGTTTTCTGACAACGAAATTTAAACGACCATATTTTGCTCATTTTAACTCCGATTTTAGCCCATAATATATCGAAACGAAGTTAATAACTTATATTTTCATAATATCGTAGTAAACTAGTGGCAAAACAATTTTTACGACCCTCTATGCCTCTTATAAAAATCGGACAGATTATACACTTTTCGTAAAAACTCGTTTTCGACCATTTTCAAGCGTACCCACTAGTAGTAACACTACTAGTTCCCTTCAATTATTCATAAACATACTCAAAATCAAAGATTTATCTTCAAGTCCATAAATCTAAAAATATACATTTTTATATTTTACAAGTCTTTCAATTAAATCATTTTCATGCATGGATCTAATAGATCCACACATAATTTTCATAGATCTAAAATATTACATGACCAAAAATAATTTTATCATTTTATTTCAAGAAAATAGTTGATGAGTAACATGCATGCATAGATCTTCAAAGATTATGCATGAAAAATGAAAAAGATGAAAAAGGTTTAAGAAATAACCTTGAGTAACGACTCTACATAACCACGACAACCCGATCTACGCTCTAACCAACTAATAATCAACAAGAACCCAACTTCTATAAACTACAACCAAAACTTCTCAAATCTACAAACCAAGAAAACCCATTCTTCCTTATGCTTGTACAAACCCTAGGATGTATTTATTTTATGTTAATTGTTCTTAAAATGAAGCTTCAAAAATTCAACAATGGTGGAAATGGTGTTTGTGTTTGTGTCGTGTGTTTTAGAGAGAGAAGGAGAGTTGTGTTTGTTTTTTTAGTGAAGTGTATGAGTGAATAATGTGAAGTGATTTGAGGTTAAAAGGGTTAATAGGTTAAAATGTGTAGGAAGGTGTAAGTTAAGCTCAAAATGGCAAATGAAGAAAATTTGGTTTATCTTGCATGTGGGGGAGTTTTTGGCCGGTTATGGGGAGGGTCCCACAAGGTAAATAATTCAAAAAATTTACTATGGTAACTAGTTAGAAGGTTTAAGGTAAAAAGGTTAGTTAGTTTTAGGTAAATGTCGAAAACTATATAGTTAAGTTTAAAATTACGTAAAACTTAAAAATTTGACGAAATATATTAAATTTACGATTTTTCGACGAAAACTGATATTTGATAGGTGTGAAAACACCCATCCTTTTACCACTTAATTACAATAATAACCAAGCCAAAACGTGTATTTTGTGTCGTAAATGTCGGAATTATGCGTGGTTTGTGTTTTTGTTGTGATTTAGGATCAAAATGTGAAAAGGAAGGAAAACACGGGCTTTCACGGGCTTTTATCAAAGAAAAAGACGAAAGACGAAGTCAAGAAATCATGAGTGCAAAAAGAACGGAAGTCCAAGACCAATTCTGAAGATTTATCGAAGAAAAAGTCAAAAGACGGAAGTTTACTAAAAGCCGAAGAACTCAAGTCTAAACTATTGAAGATTACAAGACGAGTTTATTAATCCCGAGACAAAAGTCAAAGAATTAAGGAGATTAAGGACTAATCAAGCAATTAAAGAAAGAAGAAAGAGGGGAGGAAGCTTCCTTCCACTAACCTCCTCCTCCCTATAAATAGATAATTAGTGTTTGCATTTCATGTTGTTGGGTAGCTTGACAAACTACCTCTTCCACCATTTTCATATTCTGCATCTTAAATTCTTGCACTTTAATTACTTGTCATGCACCTTTAATTTTCAAGTAAGTTAATTTTATTGTTATTGAATCTTTACTCTCATTGTTAATCTCTCATCTTCCTTTCTTGATTTGTCTTAATTTTAATCTTCATGTTTATGTTCTTTTATTTTTATGGTTTTCAATCAAGTTGGTTTTGATTGATTTGGTTATGATTGTTAGTTTTATTGATTTGGATTGTTTGATTATTGTTATTAGATCATTTGTGGTTGTTTTGGTTTAATCTTTTGGTTGATCTTGATTGATTTTCTTTAAATTCGTGTCCTATTTCATTTCCTTGTTCTTCGCTACTGATTAACATTTCTCAGTTTTGTTCCGAATCAGAACATTTATTCCGAACGAAGCTTTTGATTTTTAATGTTCCGAATCAGCTTGTTCATCCGGAATAATTAATATTCCGGATGAGTATAAATATTCTGAGTCAAAGTCTTTAAAATGTTCTGAATCAGTTTCTTTGAATGTTCCGGATGAAGCTAAGTTCCGAGTCAAGGTTTTTCAAATGTTCCGAATCAATTTATTCCGCATGAGTTTTTTTAGTTATTCCGAATAAAGTTTTTGAGAAAATGTTCCGAATGAACCATTATGTTCCGAATGAGCTTTCTAGTTTAATTGTTCCGAATCAGTATAAATGTTCCGAATCAGTGTTCTTGTTCCGAATCAGTGAATGTTCCGGATGAAGCCCATATTCAGAATAAATGAATGTTCCGGATGAAGCTAACATTCCGAATGAACGAATGTTCCGGGTGAAGCTTTATATTCCGAATGAACAGAATTGTTCCGGATGAAGGGTATAATCCGAATGAGCACTTTTTTTAGTTTTTATAATTTCAATTTTAGTTTATTTTTAAATTCATGTTTTTAAGTTTTAAACTTTACTTTTCCCGCCTTTTTCCTTATTTGCACTTTTACTTGCCTTCTCTTTTAGTTTAAGTTTTAGTTTGCGTTATTTACTTTATATCCCTTTTAATTTCCCGTCATTTTCTTTTCGTCAAGTTTTCATCTTTCAGTATTTCTTTTTACCATCTTTACTTTATTTTTAGTTGTTTCAAGTCTTTATTTTAAATTAGTTTACGACACCCAACAATTCTCTTTTTGTTACCAAGAACGACTGAGTCACACTTTGAACCGGAAATCAATTCGAGAAGATACCGAGAAACGAACTTTCAACCTAGCAAAATCTTTACATTAAAATGGCGCCGCTGCCGGCTCTTTTCGTTAAGATCAACGGTTTTTTGTCAGAGACGCATTGGCTTTTGGGATCCGTTCACTCGTGAACGTTATTTTTCGTGTCAAAAATTTTCAAAAATCCCAAAAACATTTGAAAAATCATAAAAAGCATCTCTTTTTCAAAAGTTTTGCACCAAAAATATTCTTCTTGCTTATCTATTTTTCTTTATGGATTCTTATGTCCATTGCGTCGGGTGTGGAAGACGATTATACGGGAACGACTCATGTCAATGGTGTACATGCGAGCAATGCGGAAACAACCTTCCTCCTATTTCAATCGATTCACAATTGGGATTTTGTCCATCGTGCAACTTGACTAATTCGTCCTTTTTAAATCCACCTCCTAGCCCCCCTTGCATGTATTGTGGAAGCGATTCTCATTGGCATGTTTCGTGTCCAATTCGACACCCGCCTCATGGCGAGTAAGAACTGGGTTACAATTATGACAATGGTAATAGCTATCTACAAGAAGCACCGGGTTTTTCTCCATACCCATGTTGCCAAAATTGTGGGGGCCCTCACGATACTTCTTATTGTCAGCCAATGAATTATTATGAGCAAAATCCGTGTCCTCAGTTTTCTTCACCAATGGATTATTATGAACCAAATCTGTGTTCTAATTCTTCTCAACCGATGAACTACTATGAGCCACACCCATGCTATAATTCAGGTTTTCAACATTTTGAGCCCCCACAACACTTCATCGATCATCAACCCTATTGTGCATTTCCTCCTGAGCAAATGGCCGCACTTTTTGACAGCTTTCAAAAAGTTCAAGAAGCTTGCAACAAGATCATCGAAAAATGTCAAGAGGATCAACGCCTGAGCAAATATCGAATATCGAGACTTATACTCCTCCTCCGGTGTATCCATACTACTATGATGATGATGACGATGAGCCTACTATTTCTTGGAATGATCTTGTTGCTCAATGTCCTAGTGCAATTGTCATCCCTTCTCTCGTTATCCCAAACGTGTCTAAGGATTGTGATACATTGAGTGAGCTTAGTGATTTTGGTCTTGATAAATTCTTTAATGAGGTTTGTGATGCATCGAATTTTGTGGAGCCTACGGACGAGGTTGCTCTTCCTGATGATACCGATTTTTCTCCGCACTATGAGAATTTCACTTTTGAAATTTCTCAATCTCCACCGGGAGATGCGGGCGATGACGATTTATTCTTTCCGACTTACGAGAAGTTCACCGATGAACTTGCTCTTGAAGATGAGGTGGAAGACGTGATTCTCCGTGATAAATTACGGAAAGTGCATCTTCTTATTGCTCAAATCGAAGAGTTGACTTCTCCTCCTCTTTCCGAGTCTTTACCTCTATCTATTCCTCCCATTGAAGATAATGACCCATTGCTGGAAGAAATCGACATTCACTCAATACCTCCGGGTATTGATGATGATGACACGGAGGGGGATATTATTTTTGATAATTTTCTGCAGGAAGGTATTGACCCAAGTCCCCCTCCCGAGCACCTTTCATCCTCCCCTTTAGCCACTATTACGGAGGATGAGTGCTTTGACCCGGGAGGTGACATTCACTATTTCATGACTGATAACATTACGGCTTTGCCGAGTGCTCAGCATCCATTGTCTTTGGGGGATGACAATGTGCTTACTTTACCCACCCCACCTCCCGTGGATCTTGATTTCACATACTTTTCGTATGTTGAAAGAACCTTTCTCCCATTCAAGACTTATCCCCCAGCCTCTCCTTTGTTGATGTCAATCGGAAACGAGGACAAGGTCTTTGATCCCGGTATTACATTCGAGGCCTCCCCATGGACCATTTAATTCGGGGACGAGTCAGGCTCGTGACTCGGTTAATCTAAACAAGCGCTCTTCGGGAGGCAACCCGATTATCTATCTTTACTTGTTTTCACCATAAGTGTAGGGGGAGCCCCGTTGGTGTTTCTTGTTTTCTTTCTTATCATGTGCAGGGATTAGAGCTTCAAAGACACACTCTTGATGCCTTTTGACGACCCGTGATTCCGTGTTCCCGTCTTCCCGGTTCTATCCTAAACTCTTTTCGATTCACTATTTTATATTTTCCAATATTAAAATAGGAATCTATTTAGTTGTCTTTTCCTTAGCAAGATTTAAACAAAGTGCACAATGTCCTAAGTGTAGGGGAGTTTACTCCCACATGCTTAAACATTGAGGACAATGTTTATATTAAGTGTCGGGGGACTTCTATCGAAGTTAAGTGGCCTTTTCCTTGTATTTGTCTCATTTTAACCGGAAAATCAATTTTTCGACATTTTTCAAAATTTTTGATCTATTTTGGCCTATTAGTTTTTCCCTTTCTATAGTTATTTTCTTTCTTTACTTGAATAAATTTTAAAGTGGTTTTAATTTTTAAACGTTGTGAATCTTTTGACTCAACCCGAGTTTACTTATCTAAGTTTACTCTAGCTAGTATTCTTAACGTGTTTAAGTCAAGTTTTGCAAGGCTTTTATATATGGAGCTTTAAAACGCGAAAGTCTTAACTCTCACGGGTTAAGAACAAGAACTTTTCGCAAGTTCCTACAATTGATCCTAGAGAGTTGTTTATCAAGGGAACTTTAAAATGCGATTTCTAAACTTGAAAAAGTCTAAGAATTTGCAAGATCCTATAGATGAATCGAAAACCCAAAACTTTGATTTAATAGGCTAAGCATCCACGAGTCTCATTCCTTGAGATTTTAAACTGTGGAGAACGAGAGATGATAGAGTCAATTATAAGTTTGGTATCCTTTCGTGAATTTATGTGAGTTAATTATAAGCCTATTCTCCCATCGCTTGCTAATAAATTTATCTACAATAAATAAGGTTGTACGATTTGAAAAGTTACTTAGCTTCTAGCCCAAGATCGTTTAAAAGTTGCTCGGTATGGATTAGAGTTCATAGCCAAGGCATAACTTATTGAAGCGGGATGCGAAGATTGGCGAGTCCAAAAAGGCCCTAACAAGGCATGAGGGCTACATTTTGTTGCTAAAGATCCAAAAGTGATGTGAAGAATCATTTATCAAAGATCAATATGAAGGATCGAGACACACGACGAAAAGCAAATACTCCCAAAAGATCATGGAGAAGTCTATCCAAAAAGGCCCTAACAAGGTATGAGGATAAATAGATCCAAGTCCAAAAAGGAGGCAGATCGTTGTATATCAAAATCCCAAATAAAGATTGGAGAAAAATGAAGAAGTCGTGGTCCAAGTATGAAGAATCTCTCAAAACTTCAAGTGAAGAAATTCCTATTATGAAGAGAAGACCATTATTTCATGAACGTCTCTCAAGATTTGAAGTATGAAGTCGCTGCCAAATATCGGTCCGAGAAAGGTCTCAAATCGCGAAGCGAGTTATGCCAAGATATGAACTTTATGAGGTCCCGAGAAGCAGTTTTAAAAGATTTTGTCCTTTAGCTAACTATTGATTAAATCGTCCCACTTTATTTTCAGCCTAAATAACTATCGAAATAAGTCAACAATGCATCCTCGTGATCATTCAAGACAACAATAAAATATAAGAGATACACCTAGGAATAAGGGAGTCTAAGTGAATAATTGGCCCACATGAGGTCGTGTTAGTTTGCTAACTTATAATAACAATGATCTCGTTTTTAAGCTTGGTTTGGAGAAAGTGAAAACTTGAGGATGATGATCATTCATGACATTTTCAAAACCCTAAGTTATGTTTTTGATTTCTTTACTTTCTTCCTTTGAATGTTTATGATTTTCTATCTCTTTAATAAAGGCCAATATGTATTGATTATCATGGAAAATGTAAAACGTGCTTTGTAACTAATACATTGCATGAGGACATTGCAATGGTCAAGTGTAGGAGATTAGATAGGTGTGAAAACACCCATCCTTTTACCACTTAATTACAATAATAACCAAGCCAAAACGTGTATTTTGTGTCGTAACTGTCGGAATTATGCGTGGTTTGTGTTTTTGTTGTGATTTAGGATCAAAATGTGAAAAGGAAGGAAAACACGGGCTTTTATCAAAGAAAAAGACGAAAGACGAAGTCAAGAAATCATGAGTGCAAAAAGAACGGAAGTCCAAGACCAATTCTGAAGATTTATCGAAGAAAAAGTCAAAAGACGGAAGTTTACTAAAAGCCGAAGAACTCAAGTCTAAATTATTGAAGATTACAAGACGAGTTTATTAATCCCGAGACAAAAGTCAAAGAATTAAGGAGTTTAAGGACTAATCAAGCAATTAAAGAAAGAAGAAAGAGGGGAGGAAGCTTCCTTCCACTAACCTCCTCCTCCCTATAAATAGATAATTAGTGTTTGCATTTCATGTTGTTGGGTAGCTTGACAAACTACCTCTTCCACCATTTTCATATTCTGCATCTTAAATTCTTGCACTTTAATTACTTGTCATGCACCTTTAATTTTCAAGTAAGTTAATTTTATTGTTATTGAATCTTTACTCTCATTGTTAATCTCTCATCTTCCTTTCTTGATTTGTCTTAATTTTAATCTTCATGTTTATGTTCTTTTATTTTTATGGTTTTCAATCAAGTGGTTTTGATTGATTTGGTTATGATTGTTAGTTTTATTGATTTGGATTGTTTGATTATTGTTATTAGATCATTTGTGGTTGTTTTGGTTTAATCTTTTGGTTGATCTTGATCGATTTTGTTTAAATTCGTGTCCTATTTCATTTCCTTGTTCTTCGCTACTGATTAAGATTGCCCAGTTTTGTTCCGAATCATAACATTTATTCCGAACGAAGCTTTTAATTTTTAATGTTCTGAATCAGCTTGTTCATCCGGAATAATTAATATTCTGGATGAATATAAATATTCCGAGTCAAAGTCTTTAAAATGTTCCGAATCAGTTTCTTTGAATGTTCCGGATGAAGCTAAGTTCCGAGTCAAGGTTTTTCAAATGTTCCGAATCAATTTATTCCGCATGAGTTTTTTTAGTTATTCTGAATAAAAGTTTTTGAGAAAATGTTCCGAATGAACCATTATGTTCCGAATCAGCTTTCTAGTTTAATTGTTCCGAATCAGTATAAATGTTCCGAATCAGTGTTCTTGTTCCGAATCAGTGAATGTTCCGGATGAAGCCCATATTCCGAATAAATGAATGTTCCGGATGAAGCTAACATTCCGAATGAACGAATATTCTGGATGAAGCTTTATATTCCGAATGAACAGAATTGTTCCGGATGAAGGGTATAATCCGAATGAGCACTTTTTTTAGTTATTATAATTTCAATTTTAGTTTATTTTTAAATTCATGTTTTTAAGTTTTAAACTTTACTTTTCCCGTCTTTTTCCTTATTTGCACTTTTACTTGCCTTCTCTTTTAGTTTAAGTTTTAGTTTGCGTTATTTACTTTATATCCCTTTTAATTTCCCGTCATTTTCTTTTCGTCAAGTTTCATCTTTCAGTATTTCTTTTTACCATCTTTACTTTATTTTTATTTGTTTCAAGTCTTTATTTTAAATTAGTTTACGACACCCAACAATTCTCTTTTTGTTACCAAGAACGACTGAGTCACACTTTGAACCGGAAATCAATTCGAGAAGATACCGAGAAACGAACTTTCAACCTAGCAAAATCTTTACATTAATATTTTATAATTTATAAAGTATTTTATGCATGCTAACGACGGTTAAACGTAAAAACGACGTAAAATACGAAAACGCGATACGTTAATTAAATATTCACAGAAAATACGATTTATTACTATAAATAGCAAAAATACTAACATACATGCATATATAAACATATACAGAAATATTTAAATACGTTGTTCATGAAAATACGATCACGCTGTTAAAAACTAAACAGTTAAGCACACAATTCACAGATAACGAATAATCTCACGGATTATCGTCAATTCATTGACCGTCTCAGCATTTTGGTCAGTGTTCACAGAAAGTGTTCAGAATAATGACTGAGCACAGTATCAGGTCATTACTCGTCATCAAACAGTTTTTCAGAAAACGCGGGATAACTTCCTGGTTCCAACACAGTTAAATCACATAGTTGACTAAATAAAAAGTCAAAGGGTAAAATAGTCATTTTACAAAGTAGGAAAATTACCAGGTGTTACATCATCCCCTTGATAGAGAAGCTTTGTCCTCAAAGCTTAGGAGTGTCACGGGTTTTAGAGTTGTCAAAGAGTTGCGGATATTTCTTGCGAAATTGATCCTCACGCTCCCAAGTGAATTCAGGTCCACGTTTAGAATTCCACCTCACCTTGATGATCGGAATACGACTCTGCTTCAATCGTTTGACCTCACGGTCCATGATTTCAACATGTTCTTCGACAAATTTGCATCTTGTCGTCGATTCGGAGTTCCTCCAATGGTATAACGAGTGTCTCATCAGAAAGGCACTTCTTCAAGTTCGACACATGAAAAGTGTTGTGCACACGGCTCAACGCTTGCGATAATTCGAGACGATAGGCTACGGTTCCAACCTTTGCCAGAATTTTGAAAGGTCCAATATAACGGGGGTTCAGCTTTCCTCGCTTGCCAAAACGTACCACACCTTTCCAAGGCGATACTTTTAACATCACTTTGTCTCCTACTTGAAATTCGAGAGGCTTACGTCGAACGTAGGCGTAACTCTTTTGACAATCACGGGCTGCTTGAATTCGGCTCTTGATTTGAACAATCTTCTCGGTTGTTTCACGAATGAGTTCAGGGCCAGTGAGTTGACTATACCCAACCTCTCTCCAACACACAGGCGATCGACATTTACGACCATACAACGCTTCAAATGGTGTAGCCTTAATACTGGTATGATAACTATTATTGTAAGAGAATTCAACTAGAGGCAAATGTCTGTCCCATTGCTTTCCAAAGTCAAGCACACAAGCACGCAACATGTCCTCCAGCGTTTGAATAGTTCTCTCACTCTGTCCGTCAGTCTGCGGGTGATAAGCAGTACTCATGTCCAGTTGCGTACCCAACGCTTTCCGAAGTGATTTCCAGAATTCCAAAGTGAATCTACCATCTCTATCAGAAATTATCGAGATCGGTATTCCATGTTTTGCGACTACTTCCTTCAAGTAAAGTCTCCTAAGCTTATCCATTGAATCATCTTCCTTCATAGCCAAAAAGTGTGCAGATTTCGTAAGTCGATCCACAATTACCCAAATTATGTCGTATCCGTTGGTCGTTTTAGGTAGCTTAGTTATGAAATCCATGGTTATGTTTTCCCACTTCCACATAGGAATTATAGGTTGAACCAACAATCCAGATGGTTTTTGGTGTTCTGTTTTCACTCTAGCACAAGTCAGACACTTCCCTACATAAGTAGCGATTTCAGCTTTCATATTTGGCCACCAATATAGCTTCTTCATATCCTGATACATTTTGTCAGATCCTGGGTGAATCGAATACTTAGATTTATGCGACTCGTGCATAATCACGTCCCTTAGTCCTCCAAACCGTGGTAACCAACTTCTACCAGTCAGACATAGCGTTCCATTAGTGCTAGTCTCCAATTTCTTAGTGACCACTCCTCCTAATTTCTCAGCTTCAACATGTTCAGGCTTAAGGGCTTCGGTTTGTGCTTCACGAATTTGCACAGGTAAGTTCGGATTGATAACGACAGTTAACGATCTAACTCTACGTTTCATCAATTGTTCCTTTCTACTTAGCGCATCCGCCACTACCTTGGCCTTCCCAGGGTGGTAGCGGATTTCATAGTCATAATCGCTGAGCAACTCGATCCATTGACGTTGTCTCATGTTCAGTTCCTTCTGGTCAAGAATATGTTGTAAACTCTTGTGATCGGTATAGACGACACACTTGGTTCCATACAAGTAGTGTCTCCATAATTTCAAGGCAAATACCACCGCTCCTAGCTCCAAGTCGTGCGTAGTGTAGTTCTTCTCATGCGTTTTCAATTGTCGTGACGCGTAGGCGATAACTTTCTTCCTCTGCATCAACACAGCTCCCAATCCTTTTGCTGATGCATCACAGTAGACCACTAAGTCTTCTGATCCTTCTGGTAACGATAGAATAGGCGCACAACACAACATTTGTTTCAACTTCTAGAATGCTAATTCCTCTTTATCTCCCCATTCGTATTTCACCTTCTTTTGAGTCAACTTCGTCAATGGTTTCACGATCTTCGAGAATCCTTCGATGAATCTTCGGTAATATCCGGCGAGTCCTAAGAATTGGCGAATTTCAGTCGGTGTCGTAGGATCAGTCCACTCCCTAATTGATTCAATCTTGGCATGATCAACATGAATCCCCTTGCTATCAATAACATGACCTAGAAAATGTACTCTTGGCAACCAAAAATCACACTTCGAGAACTTAGCGTACAATTCCTCCTTCTTAAGTAATTCCAATATTATCTTAAGATGTTCCTCATGTTCTTTCTCATTCCTTGAGTAAATCAGTATGTCATCGATGAACACAATGACAAACTTGTCCAAATACGGTTTACACACCCGGTTCATGAGGTCCATAAACACAGTAGGTGCGTTTGTCAAACCGAATGCCATCACTTGGAACTCATAGTGTCCATACCTAGTCCTAAAAGCAGTCTTTGCAACATCTTCCTCATGGACTCTCAATTGGTGATAACCAGACCTAAGGTCAATCTTCGAGTAAACGCTCGATCCTTGCAACTGATCAAACGGATCATCGATCCTAGGTAACGGGTAACGGTTCTTGATGGTATGTTTGTTCAACTCACGATAGTCGATACACATCCGAAAACTCCCATCCTTCTTCTTTACAAATAAGACTGGAGCTCCCCAGGGTGAAGAACTCGGCCTTATGAATCCTTTATCAGTCAACTCTTGTAGTTGCATCGCTAGTTCTTGCAATTCCGACGGTGCTAAACGTAAGGCGCTCGAGCAACAGGTGCAGCTCCCGGTATTAAATCGATCTGGAATTCAACTTGTCTGGCCGGCGGTAATCCAGGCAAATCTTCAGGAAAGACTTCCGAAAAATCCCGTACGATAGGTACATCTTCCAACCGTTTTTCTTCCATATGCTTTTCAGTAACACAGGCTAAAAATACGTGGCAACCTTCCGACAACAACTTCTGAGCCTTGACACGCGAGATAATGTTCAGTCGTGACTTCCCTTTTTCGTTACTTGTATCCCCTTGTACCTCCAAAACTTCTTCACCAAATGGTAAGCGAACGATCTTCTCGTCGCATACAATCGTAGCATGATATCTCGACAACCAATCCATTCCGATAATCACGTCAAAACTCCCTAACTCAACAGGCATAAGGTCAATTACGAAAGGATGACCTAGAAGATTTAAAGTGCATCCACGAAGTATAGTGTCGGCTTCTATCAACTTTCCATTAGCTAACTCAATAGTGTACTTAGTGTCTAAGGGCAAAAGGGTCACATCAAGTAAAACACTAAAAACAGCCGACACAAAACTCCTATCGGCTCCAGTATCAAATAAAATAGAAGCATAACGACCATTGAGAAGAAACGTACCCGTCACGAAGTCGGGGTTTTGTTGCGCTTCTCCTCCTCGTATCACATAGACCATTCCACGAGCTTCCCCAGCTTTAGCAATCTTTCCTTGGTCCTTATTCTTTTTCTTGGGGCACTCATTGCTGTAGTGTCCCTTTTGCTGACATTCAAACAAGTGACGTTGGCTTTTGGGTTGGGTGGTGACTTACAGTCTCTAGCAATGTGTCCAGTTTTCTTGTAGTTGTGACATTGTACATTGCATTGTCCATTATGGTGACGTTTGCATCGGTTTCACAAAGGTAACATCCCGTTGTACACTCTCTTTTCCCCAGTACCAGCAGTGTACGCCTTCACGGTTTCTTGCCTCTTATTCGGATAGTTCCCATGGCTGTTCCTTTGGTTATTCCCCCATTTTCTCTTGTTGTCTGCGGCATTCCCAGCATTTGCTCAAACAACTTGGTCCATCAGACTGTGAGCCATCCTTATAGCATCATTAACTTTTGTCGGTCCAGACGATGTCACATTCCCTTGAACTCTACCAGGTAAACCCCAAATTTAGCGCTCAACCTTCTTTTCTTCATCTGGAACCATTCCAGTACATAGCAAACACAACTCTTAGAACCTCCTAGTGTACGTATCAATGTCATTGTTCTTCACAGTCAGGTTCCACAGTTCAATTTCTATTTTCTGAATCTCATTACGAGGACAGTATTCCTTAGTCAACAACTTCTTAAGTTCCTCCCAACTCATTCCATACGCCTCCTGGGCTCCAACCGTCTGCACGTGGGTGTTCCACCATGCCAACGCTCCAGCAGCTAAAGTACAAGTAGAATAAGTCACTTGGTTTTCAACAGTACATCCACTGACACGGAACACAGATTCCATCTTTTCAACCCAATGAGCTAATCCGACAGCTCCTTCAGTACCATTAAAATTCAAAGGGTCACAACTCCTAAAGTCCTTGTAAGTACACGGCTTAGGCGGTCGATTATCAACATCGTTCGGCGGTGCTTGGTTCACGTTGTTATTAGCTTGAATGTTTGCCAGTGCAGCGGTCACTCGTTGTGTAATTAGTTCTTCCAATTGTGCGTCAGTCATTCCGTTACGTGTGTTCACCATTGTTTCTCTGCGTTAAGACAACAATGCAATTAAGGTTCAAGCACGAATATACACGTTATATAATTCTTATGCTAAAATAAAATGCAGAATTTAACAGTACAACAAACATAAAAAGTATGGTCACTAGTCAAATTCATAAAGTTCAATTCCCATTCATAATCAAAATATCGAGTACATAGTCATAAAATAAGAGTTTGATTACATCTAGTCTACTCCAACTAACCGAGTACTACTCTAGTTTAGTGGATATAATGCCCAAAAGATAAAGATGTCAATCTACTCTAGAATTAAGCACAATAACGATGAATCCCTAAGTGCGACGATGACGATCACACTCAGCACATCTCGGTGAGTCACTCTTCGGGTCTCCATCTGCAGCTCGGTCTCCTATGAGTAGGCGATGCCTCAGGTGTAGTGTGTGAATCAGACATACGAATCTTCTTCCGTGGACATGACGAATCAGAATCGGACAAGGCTCGAGATCTAACACCGGATGGTCCAGCTCTATCAGCAGGTGGTACAGTATCATCGAAATCAGTATAAACCTCAACTGGTGGCGTACCCCATAAAGCTTCCCTCTCCTCTCTAAACCGCTGACATGGAACAGTAGGCTTCTTCCTCAAGTTGGACGTCTTCCTAATCTCACTCCTCCTACTGGGCTCAACTCTCTCAGGTACAACAGTCAAAGCATCAACCCTACTATCATCATCAGCCTCAGCATCCTCGCTATCACTACTAGCCACAACCATCCTAACGTCAGTATCACTCTCAATCTCATCATCCATGTCCTCATCATCCTCACGATCTACCTCATATCCATCCATATCATCATCACCCTCATGATCTACCTCAACACCATCCATATCATCCTCATGACCTACCTCATATCCATCCATACCCTCGTCACCCTCGTGATCTACCTCAATACCATCCACGTCATCCTCATCATCCTCATCATCCTCACTACCACTAACCCACTCGATCAAAGTACGATGCACAACAGGTGGCATCCCATCAACAACATCGGAAGTATCAGACAACACATCAGGCTCACCCTAATCATCCTCCTCCGGATCCTCGTCGGGGTCATACTCCGCACCTTCCTCCTTAGGATCAGCCTCCTCAGGATCCTCCTCTGGGTCATTCTCCGGCTCGACATGATCTGGTATCATCTCAATCTCGTCTTCCCACTCTTCGTCAGTAGAGTCAGGCTGGTAAGTAATAGTAGATGACGACATAACCTGTAACAACCAAAATGCGTATTAAAGCAGTTGTAGGGTATGCATGAAATAATCATGTATAGAAATTAAAGTATGCAAATCAGCGAGATGCATATGTATATAATACATATTACGTATTACATAATGTATATTACATATTACTTATAGTGTTATCTTACGTAATACATTACGTAGTACATATATGTATACAGAGTAACAAGTAGCCACATCGGTTATAGTCTAGGCCTAAGATGCAAACCTAGTTCTCTATAACCAAGGCTCTGATACCAAATCTATAACACCCCAAAATGTGATATGCGGAAGCGGTGAAGCTCGGGGGCTGTTACGTCATTGTATCATAGTTCAAGGTACAAGAGAACGACTCTAAATGAGACGTTTTATAAAAATACCTCGTTGAATTTAAATAAAAGCATCAAGGTACAAAAGGTCTCAGTTTCAAAAGATAACGTAGCAGAATATAAAAGTTTTAAACATCAACGAGATAACAGTTCAAAAGCATAGGTGAATAAATGTCCGAAGATAGCCAAGAAATGCATGCGGACTCCAAGTACTTCACACAGCAGATACAAATCATCATCAATTACCTGAGATAAATGCTAAATTGGGTCAACATAAAGTTGGTGAGAATATAGGTTTCAAATAAAAATTCATAGTAATTCGATTTCAGATTTCATTTCATGTACACATGCAACTATAGGAGGTATAGTGCCAAGTGTAGGATAAATTGGGTGTTCACAATATTTATGATAGTTAAGCTCGTGACATCGAAACTAATGATCCAATGCATACAATAGATTGTATACATAAATTTTGCCCCAATGGACTACCTAGCCAAGATAACTCCGTTCACACAAATGGTATACACTCGTCCGGCGTCAGAATGCCCGAGTGGAGGTTGTCAACCCTCAATAGATCTATCCATATCATAAGAGCTTACTCCAGCAAAGTAATTAACGATTCACGATAGTGGGGACTACAGCTAAAGCAACTTAAGTTATCTCATAAACAGTGTTCACAAAATGTTCACAGAAATCTAGTTTTATTTGCGTCCAGAAGCAAGAATCGAAAGCATTTATCACATCCCAAAACATTAAACATACAAAAACAGTTTAATAGGGATCTATAAACTCACCTCAAGCAACGATTCAAACCGCACAAGTATGATCAAATAGTAGCGAGCAACTCTAACAACAACCTAAATATAATACTATAGTTTAGGCGCTAGCAAATAAGTCACAATAGTTCGTCACATACGTTACTCATCAATCATGTCTATTATTTTGTTGTTAAAATCGTGACTTGTAAATATCATATCGTTATAAGCATTATAGTATATATATACTTAGACAAAAATATTTATTTTTGACTCGACGAAATTTTGACAGCCTTTCGACGTAAATTTTAAATTACCCAAATTTATCTTAATAAATTTTCCAACACGATTTCTAACGAAAATTCGGCAGCCTTTCGGCGTCACATAAAAAGTTACCATTTTTAGTAAGTACTCAAATCTCGTCCTAAAACCCCTAATTTCAACACTTTCTCAATCGCCAATGTTTCAACAAGTCATTTTCCCGCAATAGTATCAATTTCCACTTTCAACGCTCAAACTTTTAACGATACACCAAGTATTCACATTTCGCGCTAATACCCTTTTACAAAACGATCCCAACATTCATTTACAACTTTTAGTAACCATTTCGACACTTAAAACAACTCTGTTTAACTCGAAAAAGTCATTTCGACCACTTTAAAAATCTAGACAGCAAGTGTTTGTCACAAAAATTAAGTTTTCTGACAACGAAATTTAAACGACCATATCTTACTCATTTTAGCTCCGATTTTAGCCCATAATATATCGAAACGAAGGTAATAACTTATATTTTCATAATATCGTAGTAAACTAGTGGCAAAACAATTTTTACGACCCTCTATGCCTCTTATAAAAATCGGACAGATTATACACTTTCCGTAAAAACTCGTTTTCGACCATTTTCAAGCGTACCCACTAGTAGTAACACTACTAGTTCCCTTTAATTATTCATAAACACACTCAAAATCAAAGATTTATCTTCAAGTCCATGAATCTAAAAATATACATTTTTATATTTTACAAGTCTTTCAATTAAATTATTTTCATGCATGGATCTAATAGATCCACACATAATTTTCATAGATCTAAAATATTTCATGACCAAAAATAATTTTATCATTTTATTTCAAGAAAATAGTTGATGAGTAACATGCATGCATAGATCTTCAAAGATTATGCATGAAAAATGAAAAAGATGAAAAAAGTTTAAGAAATAACCTTGAGTAACGACTCTACGTAACCACGACAACCCGATCTACGCTCTAACCAACTAATAATCAACAAGAACCCAACTTCTATAAACTACAACCAAAACTTCTCAAATCTACAAACCAAGAAAACCCATTCTTCCTTATGCTTGTACAAACCCTAGGATGTATTTATTTTGTGTTAATTGTTCTTAAAATAAAGCTTCAAAAATTCAACAATGGTGGAAATGGTGTTTGTGTTTGTGCCGTGTGTTTTAGAGAAAGAAGGAGAGTTGTGTGTGTTTTTTTAGTGAAGTGTATGAGTTAATAATGTGAAGTGATTTTGAGGTTAAAAGGGTTAATAGGTTAAAATGTGTAGGAAGGTGTAAGTTAAGCTCAAAATGGCAAATGAAGAAAATTTGGTTTATCTTGCATGTGGGTGAGTTTTTGGCCGGTTATGGGGAGGGTCCCACAAGGTAAATAATTCAAAAATTTTACTATGGTAACTAGTTAGAAGGTTTAAGGTAAAAAGATTAGTTAGTTTTAGGTAAATGTCAAAAAGTATATAGTTAAGTTTAAAATTACGTAAAACTTAAAAATTTGACGAAATATATTAAATTTACGATTTTTCGACGAAAACTGATATTTTATAATTTATAAAGTATTTTATGCATGCTAACGACGGTTAAACGTAAAAACGACGTAAAATACGAAAACGCGATACGTTAATTAAATATTCACAGAAAATACGATTTATTACTATAAATAGCAAAAATACTAACATACATGCATATATAAACATATACAGAAATATTTAAATACGTTGTTCATGAAAATACGATCACGCTGTTAAAAACTAAACATTTAAGCACATAATTAACAGATAACGCATAATCTCACGGATTATCGTCAATTCATTGACCGTCTTAGCATTTTGGTCAGTGTTCACAGAAAGTGTTCAGAATAATGACTGAGCACAGTGTCAGGTCATTACTCGTCATCAAACAGTTTTTCAGAAAACGCGGGATAACTTCCCGGTTCCAACA
The DNA here is from genome assembly GCA_025667525.1 of Glebionis coronaria. Taxonomy (NCBI): domain Eukaryota; kingdom Viridiplantae; phylum Streptophyta; class Magnoliopsida; order Asterales; family Asteraceae; genus Glebionis; species Glebionis coronaria. The sequence continues at coordinate 107,217,093 of CM046877.1, forward strand.
CAGTTTAATCACATAGTTGACTAAATAAAAAGTCAAAGGGTAAAATAGTCATTTTACAAAGTAGGAAAATTACCAGGTGTACACTTAGTCATTATATAAATGACTTAGCTACTGGTCCAAGTAAGGTTAAAGGATAGTTTGACTTGGCGTCGTATAACGGGTCATTTTCAAGTGTTCAAGTGTTTTAACGTGTAACGTTGGATAAATGTATTCATTTGATTCGTGTCAATGGTTTTGAAACGTGTATACTTTGAAAACATTTGAGTCATATTATATTTGGTACATATCGATATTCGAGTTCGAGTCTTAACGCGCGCCTTATTTTGATAGGTTGCGGTTTTTGTGTTTCCCCGGGCATCCATATCGTCGGTGATCGTCTACCACTACCATTTCTACTCAGTTGCTGAGTACCGTGATTGACTTACCTCGTGGCTAAATTGATTTCATATCCCCTTTTTACTTGTACATGGTTTCTAAACACGGGGTGAGATTTTACATGGTGGAACACAACCAAATATAAAACTGTATTGCTATCCATAACTTGTATGCTATCCAGAACGTGTATGCTTTACAGATGATTTCAATGGTATTATTGCTTTTAGACGTTAGCCTTGAGTTTCCTCTCCTATCATGAACCGTTAATTGTCCCATATGCTTTGCGCTAAGCGCGAATGTTATGGGTGGATCCATCGGGATTGACAATCCCCGTCCCGATTACCTTGACGCACTAATATTCGTTTATACTTGAGTATTTAGGCTGAATACAACCTAGAGGAACTTACATTTGAGTTAAGCTTCAGTTCATGAGACTAAATAGCAATAATATGCATCGTGACTATGAACAATGTACATAGTTAACCCCCCATTACGTGTTTTACAAATTCTATTGTGTTCCACACGTTTACTATTAAACATATGAATATCACTCAACTTTGTGTTGACGATTTTACATGTTTAATCTTAGGTATTATTACTTAGCTTTGCTTGGATGGGAGCCCGCAGGAGATTATCGCAGCTTGGAGATTTATGTGATGCTTTAAAAAGACTGTTTTTAGTAAAAACTGTTAGGAGTTTATTCTATCTTTTGGGCAACTTAATGTTATAAATTGAGACGAAATAATATAATTTTCCGCTTCTAAAACTACGGGACCCATGTTTAAAAACTCTGACCTTTTATGATGTAATGTACATGTTTTTATTTCGTCAGCTTTGTATGAACTCACTACAACAAAACCGATCTACTAGGACCTTTCTTTGGGACCCTTTTTACATGAGGGTCCTAATAACAAATTAATTAGGACACACTTGTTTTTTAGTCCTTTTATGTTCACTTTAATGATACACTTAATGAATTAGTACTATTAAAACATATTTTAGTACCCTTATTTGTTAAGGTCCTGTTATAGTATACCCTAATAGGACACTCCACTTGTGTGTACTATTACCTCTTTTCTAATAGGACGCATGTCCGTCGAAGTCCTATCATAGTGGAACGTAATAGGACACTTGATATTAATGACCTATAACATCAAAATTTATAGGACCTTCATTCATTATGGTCCTATATTAAGAGTAACTAATAAGGCATCTCGTACATTAACATTTAGACAACTAATAAGTGTGAAAACACTTATCCTTTTACCACTTATTTCCAATAATAACAAGACCAAAACGTGTATTTTATGTCGTAAAAGTCGGAATTATGCGTGGTTTGTGTTTTTATTGTGTTTCAGGATGAAAATATGCAAAAGGAAGAAAACATGGGCTATCACGGGCTTTTATCGAAGAAAACGAGAAAAGACGAAGTCAAAAGATCAAGAGTGCAAAAAGAACGGAAGTCCAAGGCCTATTTTGAAGATTTATCGAAGAAAAAGTCTAAAGACGGAAGTTTAATGAAGTCGAAGAACTCAAGTCTAATAGAAGAAGAAAATTATAAGACAAGTTCAATTTATATCGACAAACCCCGAGACGACGTCGAGAAAGACAGAATTTAAGTCGAGTCGAGATGAAAAGAAAGAAGGAAGAAACACATGCACTCCCCATCTCCTATATATAGCCTCTTAATGACACATTAGGAGGATGTTAGTTGTTAGTTAATTAGTTTAATTTCAATTTTTAGTAGTTTAATTTTTAGAGAGAGAAAGTGTTTAACTTTCTCTCACTAGAACTTCATCTTTTCTTTCTTTTCATGTTTAAGCTTTGATTTGATCTTGTATTTTGGAATCATTAATCTATAAGTTCGAGTTAAGCTTTTCATCTTTAATCTTCTTCTACCTTTCTTTATTTTTGAGTTGTTTTCGATCTGTTATCATCTTTGATTTTGCTTAATCTTGATGTTTGATTGATTAAAAAGTTTATCTTTTTATCAATCTTTAAGTTTTCATACAACTTAAGCTTTAAGCTTGACATGCTTATTGGCTTATTTTGTATTTAGCTTATTTGTTTTAAAGTTTTCTTAAAGTATTCGTCTTTCTAAAGTTTGATTTAAAAGTTTGCTTATTTAAAGTTTTGAAAGTTTTTATTCGTGCTTATTTAGTTTGTTTCATTATAGATTTGATTAAGTTTTGGTTTGAGATTATTAAAAAGTAGCTTAAAAACTTGGCTTATTTCGAAGTGCTAGTAATCAGAATAGGGTAAACCCCTTTCCGATTTGTCATTCCGATTAGGCCATTTGATTCCGACAGCTTCACAAGTATTCCGATCAACAGGATTGGAATAGGGTTTTGTTATTCCGGTTACTATTCCAATCCGGATTCCGATGGATTAATTATTTTGATATTCCGATTACTTTAAGTTGCCAAAATTCCGACAACAAGATTTTGCCATATTCCGATTGGACCTGTTTTCCATTATTCCGATTAAGACATTCCGATCCTATTCCTTTAGGTGCATTCCGATAACATTCCTTTTGGTGCATTCCGACGTGATTCCGACAAGCATTCCAATGGGATTCCGATTAGGAATATTCCGATGGGTTTGAGTTTTGTTTTTACAAAGTGTTTTTCTAGTAATTTTTAGTTTAATTTTTAAAGCTTTTATTTTACTCAACGACATTTTCATATTTACTTTTAGTTTAAGATAGATAACCAAACCATTTATTTTTCCACCAAGAACAACTAAGTCGCACTCTTAACTAGTAATTAATTTGAAAAGATCGGACGATAAACTCTTTTATAACTAAGTAAAATCTAGTTATTAACAACACATGGTATTTTGACCTATCAATACATAGGGGATAAGCTTATTTGGCTAGGAACATACGGGTTACAAAATAATATTTGGGTTTACTCTATTAGCTAGAACTTTTATCAAGGTTAGGTTGCGAGTGCGAGTTTTAACCTTATTTGTATTTCGAGAAAACCTGTTTGTCTAATTTTTCCTTTTTTTTCATTGTTTCTGTTGATAGAAACTTATTTAGGTAGGTATATACCGGTTATAAATAAAATTCAAGTTTACCCGATTAACCAGAACTTTTATCATGGTTGGATTGCTGGTGTCATTTTAACCTCATTTGGGTTTCGTGAAAATCGAATATGAGGATTTTAGACTTTTTTTCGTTTTTTTCTTTGTTTTGTAAATTACCCACTCTTTAACTAAATTAACCTGAATTCTTATTAGGGTCGTGTTTTGGTGATGTTTTTCTTCGGTATCCGTATGTATGGGACCAATCTATTAAGCAATCGCCATTCGCGTATTATTAAAGGCATAATGTGATTTAGTTGTAATGTCACATTTGGTTCAGTTTATGAGGTTATAACTTGTGAGGCATATTACAGTTTAATAAAAATCGGATTGAAAGCGATGGTGTGGTTGATGTTATACAATATATGTCGTGCTCGTTACATAAGAGTTTTTGAGAATAATGTCACAAATCTGTCGATTATATGTGATGATGTTTAATTCTTGTCTTTCTTTTGGATCGCTAACATAGTCAAATGCATCGTTTCTTCATGGTCATAAGATGTTTCGGAATGGCTCGTACTTGCAAGTTCTAGAGATCTACAATTTTCTGCTACTGCTTTATGCTTTGTTTCTACGGTTTGTAGTTTTTAGTATAGGGTAGGAGGATTTTGTTCTTTTGATTTGGCTATTGTTTGCTTTCGTATATAGTTATTTTTGTATGTCAATAAAAATGATACCTTTTTAAAAAATATATAAAAAACTACACAAATAGATTAACGCTATTGTACACTGTCGTTGTTTTACACGGATAATATACACATAATTATTCTCTAATATGAATGGCAACTGGGCGGGTTTGGGACGGGTGACTATCTTCATCCAAACCCAATTACGAAAGTTATCCCTAAACCCGCCCGATCCCCGTTCAGGATTTAATCAAGGCGCCCCGTCGGGGCGGATGCTTCCCCAAAACCTCAGTGTACTAATCGGGAATCTTATCAGGGTACCGTCTTAGGATGTAATTCTCGACCAATACCCCACAATTTCACATTTATTATTCTTTTTATAATGCTAGCAAAAAATTGAAAATTTAAACACTTGTTAATATTAATTATAAACAAGGGTTATTAAGTTTTCAAATATAGGCATAAAAAAATAATAGTAAATTACACCATAAAAATGTTACAACTTAAAAATATGACATTAAACTAATTCTTATGCTAACACATAATAAATAATAACACATAATAAATAATAAATATATATAGCTATATATGCTTATATATATTAACCGGTCGGGTCGGGGCGGGTCGGGATGTGATTCCCCACCTCTGCCCCAAATCCTATTACAAATTCCTTGTTTAAGGCCCAAATCCGTCCCATAAACCGATAAGCATGCCTCGCCCCGCTCCAATTATTTCAAGTATCGGTTTTCCCCATTAAATTTGGGTTTTTTGCCATCCTATCTACACATAAAGTAGAGATCAATGTACACCTTTAATTATGCATAGACCAAATCAACAAATCATATTCACTCAAACATACTTTTCACCTCTTTTTAAAAAGTTAAATGTTGGGAATTGTTGTAAAGTACCAAGTACCGTTAGTATAAGTACAAGTACTGTTAGTGTTAGCAAGTACCGTTAGTGTTAACGCGTTATATGACAAGTACCGTTAGTAGTAATGTAGTTAGATTATATCTTATGTGATATACTTAATAGGTTAGAATATTGATAATATATCGTGTGTGATATATTTATCTAAATAGAATATTCTAGGGTTCCTTGCACTATAAAAAGAACATATGTACAATGAGTTTGGATGTACCTTTGCCAAAGTCGATTAATAAAAGATCGAATAGTTAGAGTATTCTGTTGTTCTTCTTTGCTTTATAAGTTAAATTCCGCTTAACTTATTAGAGTTGAGTAAGAGTCTCTCAAGTGCTATAGTTTGATTACAAGCTATTGTTCAATCCTTTAACATGATATAAATCTATTCAAAGGGATCAACATTAAATATATCATAAACGGTAAATCGTCAAGGTACAAGAAATACACTATTGTAACGAGAATTAAATCATCTTTCTATGGGGGCACATCTATAAACTTTCGACGAACTTTCTTTTTTGTTTGAGAAAATTATATATGATTTGTATCACCAATCATATATTCCCAAAATTATGATTTCAGAAAATTGTATATGATTTGTGGTTTCAGAAAATAATATATAATTCGTGATACAATCATATATGATTTTTTGAGACAATAAAAAAGTTCGTCAAAAGTTTATACATGTGTCCCTCGATAGAAATATTATTTAATTCTCGTCGCGATAGTATGTTTAATTCTCGTCGCGATAGTATTTTTTTTAAATGATAAAGATATAATTTTTTAGATGAAAAATGAATGACCGAGATTATTTATTTGAGTTTATACTAAAAAAAGGTATATGTTAAACATTTGTATTTACACATATTTTTTTTACACTTTTAAAAAAGTGTATATATATTACTGTTCTAATCATTACTTTCTTAATTTTACTCTTACATTTCTTAATAAAATTTCATATTCATTCAATTTGATAATGATGTTTTATCTTTATAATCAATTCCTAGGCTCCAACGTTCCCACGTCCCACCCAAAATTTAGTTTCCCGCTATCAATTTTTAGCCTATTTCCCTCCCAAACTTATTCTCCTAAATATTAGACCCACTCAACATTAAAACCGTCACATCTTTGTTTCTTCCATATCTATACGTCAAACTTAATTGTTTCCTACTCTCACAACAACTTACTTGTTACCAACCAAAGTCCATAAATAAGTAACCGTGTAACGAATCAAGATCAGATGAATGAAGAAGTGGGTAAGGATCTTAATTCTAATAAGGTACATCATAATTCATAAAGGTAATTAATTTTGACTAATTGAATATGAAGTGCGATTACATGTTTTGTTACAACAAAGAGAAAAGAGAGTCTTTTATAAAAAAATTGATATTATAAAAGACTGATATTTTCTAGTGACGATTATGCATCTACTACGGCAATTGCGGTATGAACTTATGATTTTACCCTAGTTTGTGTCGCATAAGGTTAACTAAATATTTGGATTGTATAGTCATTGCTTATTCTAGACCAGAAAATTCACTTCCTCTATATATTGTTGTTCTATTTGTGACAGGTTTTGGTCTTCGGTGTTAGGATCCCCATTCGTTAGACTTTTTCAAAAGAGCTAATCGGTGTTTAGTATAAGGAATCCTTTATCCAGATGATGACGCTATTCATGTTGTTTGGCTTTATCTTTCACATGAAAACATCTAGGTTGCGGTTGAATGAGGTTCTAAGAAACTTTTTAAAGATCAATTGTTTGGCCATGCTCTCTTCTTTTGGTATGCCATCCTGATATACTTTTCATTATATAAAATGTTACTTAGACTCAACTCTATTACACCATATTAAACATGAGTTGTTTATTTGTAGGTGGTGCATAAGGATAATTGATGACGGTTGATGACTTAAACGATGAAGTTTCTACTTTTCCTTTCGTTACATCTGCTACTTGTTTTTTAGTTTTTGTTAATGTTGCCTGATGGCTCTATGCTATTTTAGCTTTCATGCTTTGGCATTTATGTTAGAATATGTAAAACTTTTATGTTAGATACTTATTTTATTGGAAACTAGGTCTCTTCCCGTCCGATGGACGACTTTCTTAATAACTTGTTGTAAAAAAATGCTTTAGATTCAATGTATCTCTTGGCCTAAACCGTATGTGAGTGGCTCACTAACGTAAAGGCTGTGGGTTCAAGTCTCGTTGGAGGCATGTGAGATAAAATTAGCAAGATAGTTTGTGTGAGTTATAAAAAAGACCGTCGGTAAAAAGATTCAATATACATTAAATATATCCGAGAGCACACATTTTGCAAGGTGGAGGAGTATGATTAACAGAGCGGTAAATGGCTCAACTTGAACAGAACAAAACTTTGAATGTCTTTGGTGTTGTGGGGTACATAATATGTTGTTAAAAATTGGAGGGACATTTATAGTTGCGATGCAAGATATTACAAGCTTGAAGGTATAACAAATAGATTACATAGTTTTCCTTGTCATTTCCTATATAGGGATACTAAAACTAACATGATGCAAGATAAAAAAAATGTCGAGAGAAAATAAGCAAAAGGAAGAAAAAGCAATTTTGAGCACAGATAGTGTAAGTTGTGACTTGTGAATGGTTATTTGTAGATTAGAAACCACTTAGGACACACACATGATTTTAGTACAGAAACACAAGGCAATCTAATGCTACATTTAGTTCTCAGTTACATTATCACAGAAAGCGCAGGCCAAATGTCTTACAGATTGTGGAGGTATGCACCAAGCTAGCAACACGCAAAGCAAAAAAAAAATTACAGTTTAGCAAAACTTAAATGAATAGCAAGAATCCTATAACGTTAATGGAAAAATGCTTCCTACAATAATATCTGATCTCATAAGCTACTTGGAAGTCACGACATCACCAAATCTTGTTTTCTACGTACGAAGCTCCTACAGTCCATGTGCAAAATGACACCTGTCACCAAAGGTACACTGCCCATGGCAAATTTCTCGCACATCTTCATCTTCATTTTGTTTGCACCACCCTGCTAATGTTGAAACCGACAAAATTGTCTTTACAGCGAATCATGTGGACCACCACCCCCGCCCTCGCCACCAGAACGAAGGTTCACGATTAGTTCATGCACCATTTTACTTACCTATTTAATCTGATCAAAAGAACCTCGAAGCTTAATATTCTTCTAGGTTGGGTCTGTGTCACGATCTCTAATAGCAAACTTGACTCTTATAAGACGGCATATTTGCTTAGAATTAACACCACCTTTTGACCTTCACATCACAAATATATGTGATTCACAAATCCTTGAAAAAGTAAAGTTATGGTAATGACTCATAGAATTTGTACGTAACATTCACAATTCTACTTATGTCAAAAAACCATTTTCTGTTTTTCTTTACACATTATGGATTATAATAACCATAAAGTACTTATTATATTTAAGTCTTTTTAGTTTCTTTCTTAGTGTCTGAAGATGCAAATTTTGGATTCAATATAATGGTAAGAAGAAATGAAAGTTTAATCTAGTAAGGTTTGGTTGTGATTCAATCAACTATAAGCTTACTTCACACATACCCACATCTACTTAGTTGTATTACAAGTACTGGTGCGGTAACTATAACAAATAATTACATCAATATCTGGCTTTTGGCTTCGATTACTATTAGTAAAGACTTACATTAGCAACTTAAGTCTATATATGCTCTATATTAAGAGTCGTGGCTGGAAATAGTATCAGTAAGAATTGTTAATGTAAATCATACTATTTGCAGTATTGTCATCTACTCGATCATGAGCGATAATTACAAACTATCAAAACCTGGCTCTCATAGATCAAATTCCAAGGGTTGGATAAACTTCTTTTATCTTTTTACTACCACCCCATTTGGATTAAATATATATATTTTGAATTATAAAAGTTGCAAATCATTTCAATATATCAATATTAGGCTTTGGAAGATAAAACAGTTAACTTTATAATGGCCAAACAACAAAACAAAAAGTTAATTAACAAAACATGTGATTTAATGTGAATTGATATGTAAATTAAGTATGTAAATAATTAGTTACTAAGGGATATAATGGTAATTTAATGTATTGTATTGTGTTCTTTTGCTTTCATTCACAGCACCGAAAATTCCTCATTAGATGCCACGTTCGATTTGTAGTGTATTTACATGTCTAGAATTGTGCCACAAATGTTGAAATTATCCTGATTTAATTATAGGATAGAATAGATGAAATATTCTCTTGCTTATTGAATTAATTTTTTGCATTCACTTGCTTTAATTTAGTTTGATTCACTGTTTTCTATTTTATGTTTTTGAATCAAGCAATGCTAATATGTTGCATAAACAAGAAATGTATTAGGAAATTAATTGAACATGGGACATAATGCCTTCTATAACATCAATTTTAGTCCTAACAAAGCACATATATATTAAGACCTTTTTATTGGTACTAAAATAAGAGATTATACATTATGTTTTTGTCCTATAATAATGTGCGTTGAGACTCTTGAAAGTGTCTTAAAACATAACATATGGGTAAACATATATTAGAACGCTAGATATAATCTTTTTACGTGGTCTATTAGGATGCAATTTTGGTCCCAAAAACATTTTTATAGAACCAAATAATTAGTTTTAAAATGTTCCACTTTATTAAGACCCCAATAAATGTCCTAAATATCTATTAGAACCCCTTCCTATGGGACACCTTATTTCGGTCCTATTAAGTTAAAGGTCCTATAAACTTAGTTTATGGGACACTAATGGGTGTCATATAAACCCCTTTTTCTTGTAGTGACTGTAATTCATTGTTTCTTGTACTATGACGTGTTACCCCCTCGTTGCCTAATTGTTCCATGTCAGATTTTGGGGGTCTCACACAAAGGACATAAGCAATGAAAAACCTCAGTTGCATATGACGTATTATTTCTTATGAAAACGTAAAATTTTTACGAAAAACATAAAATTCTGGTGAGAACTTAATATCTTTGATAAAAAGGTAAAAATATTGACAAAAACGTAAATTTACTGACGAAAACATAAAATATTGTCGAAAACATAAAAATACTGACGAAAACGTAAAAATACTAAGGAAAACGTAAAAATACTGATGAATACGTAGAAATACTGATGGATACGTCAAATTACTGATGAAAATATAAAAATGCTGATGAAAACGTCAAATTACTGATGAAAACGTCAAATTACTAATGAAAACGTAATATTTCTGACGAAAACGTAAATTTATGAAGAAAACGTCAATTTTTTATGAAAACGTAATACTTCTGAGGAAAACGTAAAATTTCTGATGAATACGTATTATTTCTGATGAAAACGTAATATTTTTTAGGAAAACGTAAAATTTCTGAAGAGAACGTAAATTTTTGATGAAAACGTAAAATTTCTGATGAAAACGTAAAAATACGGATGAAAACGTAATATTTATGATGAAATCGTAAAACTCTTGATGAAAACGTAAAAATACTGATGAGACGTAAAAATACTGATGTAAATGTAAATTTATTGTCGAAAACGTAAAAAATATTGACGAAAACGTAAAATTACTAACGAAGACGTAAAAACGAACGAAAATGTAAAAAAAACGTATAGATGTAAAGTTCTTTGTAATTGTAGCGAAGAAAACGTGAAAAACTTCCTTAATTACTGATGTGATTAATTATTTTGATTTGGAATGAAAATATATTTTTTTAAAACTCCTTTATGAAATAATGTTGTATAAAAAATGTAACGAGAGTTATTGAGAATTTTTATACAAATTTTATGATTAAAAATTTAAAATAAAAAAAAAAATGTTAAACAAATTTTACCATTCTCATAAACATCCATAAAGACCCAAAAACCTAACATTTTTCTAAAGATCAATCTAGACTCAAACTCATTAAAATCTATGCTTCTAAAAACTATTTAAACCCAAACTCATCTAAACAATAACCCATCTAAACCTATGAACCAAACCCAACCCAATCAATCCATTTGCCACCTTTACTACATATATTAGGTCCTCCTAAAAATTCCCTTATTTTTAATATAGATACTTTCATTAAAATTAAATACCATATATAGATTTACTTAAAATTCTATATGTTTTTAAAAAAAAGTCGGTGAAAATAGGTCGGTGTTTTTTCAAGAATAATGTCGGTAAAGCCATTATATATACCCGATTGATGTATTAGCACACCACATTATTATACTCATTTGTTCCTTTATTCAAACTCTTTAGACGATGAAGAAATCGAAATCCACCATATTCATAACTGGAGACGGATCATATGGCGCGCTCGATGAAGAACCTAAGTTGCATATGAGGGTAAGATCAAACGACATAAGGAACGAAACTGCAGGCTACTCGTACATGATGCCCAATAATATTTTGAAAGAATTCATATCCATTGCCAACGAACTTAAAACTCAGGTTTCTGGCTACTTATATGGAACAAGTCCTCCCGACAATCCTCAAGTTAAAGAAATACGTTGCATCGCCATACCGCCAAAGTGGGGTACGTATCAACAAGCTCGACATGGCGACTTGCTTAATGATCTTGAACCATTGGGATGGATGCACACTCAGCCATACGTGCTCACTCACCTGTCACCACAGGACGCTACTTTCCATGCTGAGATTTTGAAAACCAACAAACAATGGGATCCGGAGAAATCCGTAGTATTTACTTGCGGTTTCAATTCAAATGCGTGTTTATTGACGGGCTATAAACTTACCCCGGCAGGGTATGAATGGGGCTGTACTAACACAAATAATAAAAGTAAGTATCTTCCAACTTTCTATAAAAGGGTCGCGCTGCGTCTAAGTGACACAGAATCAGAGGCACAAATAGCGAAGAAACGGCCTGCCTTGGCGAATGTTACGAATCAGAGGCCGCGGAATGGGTCAAAGTTGAATGTGTCCAAAATCAGTGGATCAAAGAAAACTGTTAATAACACGGGGATCCTCTCAACAAAAGTCCCTCAAACGCAAACTCGCGTGAGTAGGACTACATCTAGAACGAGAAAAGGTGTTACTATGTCTAGCAAACTCAGCATCTCGGATCATGAGGACGCGCCAGGGAGTGTGTGTAAGCGAGAGATACTTATGGAGATGGGGAAAGGTGACAAGATTGTTGATCTTGATATAGATTTTATGGAACCACAGTTGTGTGCTACTATGGCTTGTGACATTTATCAGCACCTTAGAGCAACGGAGGTAAACAAGAGACCCACACTTGATTTTATGGAGAATGTCCAAAAAGACATCAATCCCCGTATGCGTGCAATCCTTATAGATTGGCTTGTTGACGTTGGTGAAGAGTATAAACTTGAGCCTGATACACTATATTTGACCATAAACTACATTGACCGATTCCTTTCTGGGAATTCGATAGATAGACGAAGACTGCAATTGCTTGGTGTTGCTTGCATGATGATCGCATCCAAGTATGAGGAGATTTCAGCACCACGAGTTAAAGAATTCTCCTACATAACTGATAATACATACTCCAAAGATGAGGTGTTGGAGATGGAATCGTCGGTTCTAAAATTCTTAAAATTTGAACTGACTGCCCCAACTGTTAGATGTTTTTTAAAAAGATTTGTTTGTGCTGCTCAAGGTGTGAATAAGGCTCCTATGCGTTTGGAGCATTTAGCGAGCTACATAGCCGAGTTATCTCTTCTGGATTATAATATGTTGCAGTATACCCCTTCTCTTGTTGCTGCCTCGGCTACATTCTTAGCAAGATATGTGCAATCTCCATCACAGAAACCTTGGGATTCGACATTGAGACATTACACACAGTATCAGCCATCGGATTTAAGTGAATGTGTGAAGGCTCTACATGCTCTTGTTTGTGAGTTACCGAGTTCTAGTTTGACGGCAATCAAGGAAAAATACAGTCAGCGTAAGTACAAATCTGTAGCAAAGTACAACTGTCCTCAATCAATACCAGTCGATTATTTTCAGAACGTTAGCTGCTTGAAGATGTAGACAGAAGCAGAAAGTAACAAGCTTGTTTCAACGTTCTGTTGGACTTCATCTCATGTAATTAAATATCTTGAAGAATAGCATATGCTACTATTGTTCTACTACTGCAACCAACCAGTGAATGGATTGTTTAGCTCTTTAGTTCTTTCAAATATAGTTAAAACTATTGCGTTGTTGTATACAGGGTGATTCAATTTCTTGTACTGATATTAAATATGTTTTGATGTGTTGTTCTATGTAGTGGAACATTTAACTCCAGCGAGTTGACTTTAGAGGTCAATGACCGGTTCTTGGTGGCTAACGAAGCAAGGGGTCTCGAGTGCATTCATGTATAGTTTGAAACCACTATGTCAATGAAGAATTTACAGAAGGATTCACTTTTTATGTGTATGTTATATCTATAGAAGTTTAAAGAATACAGAACATTGCATATTGATTTTATTTTATACCACAGGCCACATAAATGGTTATAAACTTATGAGAGTGTCATTCTTTATTAAGTTTATCAGCTCTTTTTTTCTTTGTTTACTGTGTTTGTTATCTTGGTCTGGGTTTGCAGTGTCTTCTTTTTGAATCATACTCGGGGTGGAAATTCCCACACAACCATACAGGGCCATACACAGGTTAGTGTCGGGTTCAGGTCAAGTGCTTCAGGCCATACACATAACCTGCTTATGGTTTATAATCAGGTTTGACTTAGCGAACCTGTTTACAGTCATTGACCATGCCAACCTATTTACCACCCGCTTGACCCGTTAACCGGTTTGACCCACTCAAACAAACAGTTATTTGGATCGTTTCCGGTTTCATAGAATTGGGTCGTGTTCAGGTTGGTGATACTAACCTGACACAAATTTCCCCCCTTCCACGATGGGTATGGTGGTCGAACCGGTTTCCCCAGTGACTCGACCGGTTGACCTACGGTGGGAAAAAAAAACATTTCATGATCCGATCCGGGAAAAAAACGAAACCGGTTATAAAAAAAAGGTTTTCTTATAAAACCGTTTTTTGGATCGTTTCCGGTTTCATGGAATTGGGTCGTGTTCGTTGGTGATACTAACCTGACACAAGTCTCCCCCCTTCCACGATGATGGGTATGGTGGTCAAACCGGTAAACCCAGTGACTCGACCGGGTTGACCTACGGTGGGCAAAAAAAACCATTTCATGATCCGATCCGGGAAAAAAATGAAAAGTGGTTATAAAAAAAAGGTTTTCTTATAAAACTGTTTTTTCTCAAACTGATATGGCGGTTCGTAACATGTTTAATAAGATAGTCGAAACTGGTTTAAAAACCAGTTAAAACCAAACCAAACCGATCCAATCCGGTTAAAAACCGAGTAAAATCTAAACAAAAACCGGTTTCAAACCGATCCGGCTTTGTCAAACCGGTTTGTTGACCGGTTGACTCAACCCGAACCGGTTTGAAAAAAAAAACGATTTTCCCACCTCTAGGTTGACTTGGTCGAACCAGTGACCCGATGGGCAAACCCGATGACTCGACTGGGTGACCCGGTCGTTGAGTCCGTGACCCATGACTCGACCGGCTTGACCCGATGGTCGAGCCGATGACCCATAACTCGACCGGGTTGATCCTTAAAATTTAAATGCTTCACTACATCCTTTATTTATACCAACTATTAACTTTTTTTTTTTTTGAACATCAATTTTTTACAAAACACACATACTATCTCACATGTCTCCACCGAGACTTAAACCCACAACCTTTAAATTAAAGGGTCACTCACATACCGCTAGACCAAGAGGCCTTTGCTTATACTAACTATTAACTGAATATGGGACTCATGAACAACCTTCCGAATTTGATATAATTACCACTAACATATATATACATACACATCATCCCCAAAAATTCATCAGGGAGACAGCATCATGATTGTCATGGATGCATAATGTTAAAATAAATTATTCAGATCGATCATTTTTTCTCGATTTTGAAGATTCTTTTTATACATGTATATACAATGACGAAATTAAGTAACTGGACAAATGGTCTTACAATTTATTTCTGTTTCATCGGCTCTGCTTTGCATATGGGACACAGGTTCTTCATTGACAGCCATTTTCTGATGCATCCAACATGGAAATCATGCCCGCAGGCTCTTAACATCCCGATATCATCCATGTTTGCGTACTCTTCCTGCAAATGAAACCGTATCAAGTTAAATATAGTCAATCTCATCGACAACAATACCCAATCACGTCTGAACGAGGTTAAAAATAGTCAATATGATGGGACTACTTTACGAATCCCTTGGGTACAATCTCACCAGGCATATGGCACAGGATCCTTCCTCTTGAATTTGGTCTGAGGAACAGTGGATCGATTCTTGCACACACTTTGAGACAAGATGCTCTGGCACTCCAGTGCCGACGCTTCCAATTCTTTCACCAAGTGCAAGGAGCTCCTGTTGTTTCGTTGATTAGATGGTGAAAAAGAGGAAAAGAAGAATAAATGAGTAACTATGAGATCAAATCGTACTAACCTCGTAGCTCATGTCATCTATGTCAAGTCTCATGTCCCGATGCTGATCAAATGGATTTCTGGATCCATAGAAAGCTGACCGGTCCACAATCATAAGACCCTACAATTTAAAGAGTTTAAGGTAAACTTATATATGAATAATGTTCTTTACCCAAAAAAATACAAGAATAACGCATATAAGAAGCTTCAAACTTTTTAGGTTCAGACCATTAAGGTGGAGTTGGGGATTGTTTATCATAATGTGCCAAGTGTTTTCCTTCTTATAGAGGCAGATAAGCGCATAATAAGTAATCGTACACACCTAAGTGTGAGCATACCTCAGGTGGTGGTCGATCATGGAAATTAACCCCAGATAAAGATCGGTATCTTTCACTTGATATCCTTGCTCGGCCACTCCTATCACTAGTGTGCCATCCTATAGTGGATGAAGGCCTCGGGTGCCGAGAAGGATAATTGTTGGTAGCGACCTGAAACCCCTCATCTGTTGCTGAAGCATCCCCTAACCGCAAGTTGCTTGAAGATACCCTAAAACTGGTAGCAGGTCTTTGACTGTAGCTACTTCGAACTCCTCTCACAGATTGCGCCGAGGTACCATGGAAACTTGGATGGACAAGATTGCTTCTTGTTGCGGGAATGTTATTCTGTTGCCCCATCTCTACTGAGGAGCTAGGATTACTACTTCCTTCGAGAAAGGGGTTTAATTCAAAATTTTGGGGAGTGTTGTCTACAATTTGCATATTGAATTTGTATCAATTTCTATAAATAAAGGTAGATTGACCGCATTGACTTTTTGGTTTTATGACCATTACAATCATACCTTTTGAACAACTGAACAAGTATATCCACCCCATAATCAATTTTTTTGGAGATTCACCTAAAACTCGCACATTTTGTATTATAAAACATACAGAAAAATATGTACAGAATTTATAGACTTTTTTCACAGGATTTAAGATCTTGATTTGGATATTAGATATAAACGTTATAAGGGATAGATTATAATGCTCACCCACCCAAATGAGTCAAAAAAAAAAAGTAAAACGCAGCCCATAAAAACCTTACCATGAGTAGAAGAAGACATACGCATTGGATTCCACTCCCTAGTCAAACCATTTAAACCCTGACCCATAAGATCTACCGAAGGTGAAACATCCATGGGTCGGCTAGTTGTATAAAAGTCCCGAGCCAAATTGTTTGGCAAATAAGTTCTTTCGTTATTGGTTTCCACGTCAAACGCAGACCTGCTTCTTACATTCCTAAGAGAACTCTCTCCACCAATGGAGAGACCGTTATGATCATTGCTTGTGGTATGGTAATCCCATGGTGCGTGAAGAAAATTTGAGATTGGTGTTTCTTGCCAAGGTTCGGTAAGCATATGTACATCAGACGAACTTCCAGCTTCGCTATATCTATTTACACCGTCTGGGATACCCGGGCTTTTGCGTTTATAGTGAACTCTTCCGGTACCAACCCTTATATCAAATAAATCTTCTTCATTAAATGGATTTCCGTTAAAATTAGATGAAGATGCTTGAAATCTATAATTGTCAGGAGCTATATAAGAAGAGGACGCATGCATAGAAAGGTCTGACGGTCCGGCGATATCTTGTTGATAATGTGGGAATTGTATGTTGTGAGATAATGAAGAATATCCGCTTGACATTGGGGTGTGAGTACAGTGAGTGTATTGTGCTCCGTCAGTTGACATATTATCCGCTGGATATGTAAGCGAACTGTTTTCACCAGTCCCGTTTCTTGCTGCAAACAATATACATAAGAAAAAAGTAGTCATAAGCAAGTAATTAACAATCATCTACTACTGTACTGTGTTAAAACTTTAATCTTCATACGGGTGTGCGTGAAGGCATTCTCTGCCAAGTTCCAGCTCTGATCATCCTCAGCCTCCATCATGTAGGGAGGACTGAAAAAATGGCGATGCCCCATGTCAATGAGGATCTTGGTTGATCACCAAGATCACGGTAGATTGTTCTCAACTGCAGTCAACGAAATTTTATAAATTTTTAATCACGCGCTATTAATAAGTTGACAATTACCCTAATGAGAAATAAAGACAGAAACCGGTAATGAAAACACTCAGGATTGCAGGTTCTTGTCACACTAAAATATGCATGATAAACAGGTACCGAGCTAACGTAAGCAATTTTGCAAAACGTCTATATAACAGTAATAAACCATGGAATCACGGATAAATGCAATTGAACAAGATTTCTATTCTATCCCTTAACTGGTTATATTCAAATTCGATTGCTTTACGTTACTTTGACACCTAATTCACCTAAGCGATTCCTAGCACAAATAGCAACTATTAAAGTCCATCATGTGTTTAAAGCACTATCCGTTTTCAATCTCAGCCTTCGTCTAATTAAACTCCCCAAACTAAACGATCCTCATCTTAACGTTAACAAAAATCATATCTACTTCTTCCTAACATAATCAAACCAAAAGCTAACCAAACTATAGATCATCAATCAACAAGTATCATTATCAGCCTCATATAATAGAATCCAACCAAAATCTCAACCTACACATAACTAAAAACTCCCGATTTTCGCCTACCTAATAACACGCCTTCTACACATAACTAAAAACTCCCGATTTTCGCCTACCTAATAACACGCCTTCACCGACAATAAAACAAACATAAACAACACATTCTCTACACCTTAAAACTAATCATAAACCTCCTAACCAAATCCAACAAAAATCTACCTTAAATAACAACAACAATAATCAGGTTGTACGTTGAATCATATAAATGATGAAATAAAGTCCACACAAACACGTTTACGTAATCATCTAAAACAATCTAAAAATAATGAAAACGTACAAATTAATATGACGTTGAGATGGATTAAGAGATATTTGTTTTATTTAATGAATAATAATTTTAAGAATGGTTTGTTTGTTTTATTGTTTGTTTGGTTATATTATATTAAATAAAAATAAGGGGAAAGATGAAATGGGTGGGATTCGGTGGATGAAGAAAGGGAAGGTGGGTGCGTGTGTGTGTGTGAGTTGGGTATCGGTAACGATTACACGGAAGCGTTGAAAGGGGCCATACATACCCATCCATGCTTTCTGGCTTCTCTCTACGTATGCCTTTTACTTTTTCCTATATGCTAGTGGCAATGTCTATGTAATGAAGGGTATATTTTATTTTCCATATATGTTAAATATTCATTCTTACAAAAGTTTTTTTTTATGCACAACATTTTGATAAGTGGTACACTTAGAGTATTACTAGTAAATAATAAGTATAAAAAATAATAAAAATAATTATTTTATAGTTATGTGAGTTGAGATCAATGTAAACTCTTAAAATAACACAAATCTAATCAACTAATCATAACTATTTATTTTTTTAAAAACCCACTTCTCACCACTTTTTTAAAATTAAATATCTCACAAACGACAAATCGTCAAACGGAAAAAAATACACCATTGCAACGAGAATTAAATCATCTTTCTATCGAGAGGCACATGTTTATGCTTTCGACGAACTCTTTTTTTCGATTTTTTTCTTAAGTCACGAATCATATATGATTTTCTTAAATCATATATGATTCATATCACGAATCATATATGATTTTTGAAAAATCATGTATGACTCATGATACGAATCATATATGATTTTCTCAGTCATGATTGAAAAGAAAATAAAAAAAAAAGTTTGTCGAAAATATACATATGTGCCCCCGATAGATAGATAAATTAATTCTCGTCGCGATGGTATGTTTCGTTTTGCGTAAGAATTAACGGTTTGTTAGATACTTAATTTTTTTAAAAACAAGTTTTTTTTTTTAATGAAAAAAATGAGTTGATGAGATCGGTTGATAGAATTTATGCTAAAAGAGTGGTTTACATTAAACTTTTCCCTATGTGTAAGAAGATAACATAATAAAAGAATTTAGCAATGTTGTTTATTTTAATAAGCCATTTTTTTCCATAACCACGACCAAGTGTATTGTAATACATAAGTATTTACTAAAGTGTTATTTGTTTATTAAGAGGTTACGAATTTGAATCTGACTCACACATTTAAATTTAAATATTTTGTGGAAAAGTCTGAATCTAAATGGGTGATTGAGAAACCTGAATCTGAATCAATTATAATTTTTACAATTTAAATATAATACGAGTGCATTCACACAAGAAATAGACTTCAATAGATATTAAGAAAATTTATAATACAATCGATTTAAAGCTAAAAGTTTTTTAAACAAAACATACAATTTCATGTTTTTTTACTAAAATAAATGTGTCAAAGTTTAAATTTAAATTTTAAACGATAAACTAAATCAATCACGTTAAAGTTAAGATACATGACTCCGGACCGAACCCTTCAATTTAAACAAAATATGAATCATCACAAATCATTTTGTCAACTCTTTATCTAGCAAAACACATGCAACCAGTGGCGGATGCAGGATTCCGGGTTATGTGTGGCACGATTTCTGGCTTGAATCGTTTTACGAATAGCTAGAGTTGTAGGTGTGCTGAAGAGCAAAATGCTCTTTATTTGAACCCCACTAAGTACCACGCTACTTGACCTTCGTAAAACCTACATAAATTTGACCTTCCTAAAAAAATGTTTCTAGCTCCGCCATTGTATGTTGTCCATTTATCAAGATAGAACTTGGCACGATTTTTGACTCGATTTTCTTCGTAAATACTTATTTGAGTCATTTGTCCATTTATTAAGACAAGACAAGTTTTGTTTTTCTGAATGTGGATATTCTAAACATAGTATAGTGACAATATAAGCTTTCGAAATTGGTGGAGCGGTTTTAAGAAAAAAGAAAAACCGCAAATGCGGCGCTGTTGCGGATTTACCCGTAAAACCGCACCACAAAATCCACACCGCACCGCACATTAATTATATAAAACCGAAAAACGACACATCAATTATACGACGTATGTTATAAAGGTTTTTGTGTATTTTATTCTTAACATTCTAAGTAATGTGTCTGTTTACATTAAATATATGCATTGTTATAACTGAAAATACCTACATTATGAACCAAAAACCACAAAAACCCACATTATTTATATAAATCATAAGTGGTGGTGCGGTACGTTTACAATCCACAAAACCCATAAAAACCCGCAAAACCGAAATCGCATAAAACCGTGCGGTGCGGTTCCGCATTTTTCTAAAAATCGCAATCGTGGATGCGGTTTCATTTTTGCCAATAACATCAAAATAAAAACAAATATAACAAAATAAAAATAAATAAAAACAAAAAAGTAACAAAAATTAAGAACAAGAAAAATGACATTAAGAAGTGTTAAGACAACCCTTTTACATCTAGTTCAGTCCAACTATAAAAACTAAAATGATGGGTTGAATAGTTTCTATAATTAAGGTCTTAATTAAAATTTATTTAAATTAAGTTTGACTCAAAATTGCCTTTAATATGAAAACTAGTTCCATATATGTTGAGTCAATTTTCAAACCATTTGCTATATCTATTGATTATTAAAGTGCTATGCATGAAAACAAATATGAATTAGTAAAAAATAAGGAAATAAACAACCTAAGGCAAGACACCAAGATTTATAGTGTTTCGGCAACGAAGCTCTCTCTTCGTTCCTACTCCACTCCTCGAGTACATCTTACTCGAGATTTCCACTATATCCACAAGATCCCTTTTTGGCGAACTAAACCTTACAACGTTGCTTACATTGTTTTCCGACACTAAGCTAAATGTCGAGACCTAATCTTAGCTAGGACGAATCTACACACATCGCCTACTTCACATTTTTCGACACAAGGCTAGATGTCAAGTTCTAATCCAAAGCTATAACCAATCTTCGTCGCCCATTTTCTTTTCCGACACAAGGCTAGATGTCGAGTCTTAATCCAAAGCTAGAACCAATCTTCACAAATCTTCACTTTCAATTCGACTTTTACTCGTTTACATAGAAACTTTATATAAAAAATATTTACTCGTGTTAATTGGGTCGATACAAAACGAAATATCAAAACATTATAAATTTTTGTCAATCAAACATGCGCATATATTTTAAATTCAAAAATTTATAATTCTCAAAAAAATCTCAAACCAAACGGCACCTACCATCAAATTACAATATCTTTCAAGAATTACAATTCTTGTGGAAATATTATGTGAACCAAATGTCTCTTTAATCACACGAGTTTAAAATAATCGCTCCCTTTTTCCTTTTCCAATTTCCACTTTTAAAAAGCACTAGCACGGTACCCGCGCAATGCGGCGGCGGGTACCCGATAACTAATTTTATAGCAAACAAATATTTTTTATTTAAACGATTTTTCTTTGTCTGTTAATTTTGTGAGCATGTGTTTGTTTGCTTGTCATTCGGAGATAATAGGAATGTAACAATGCATAGTGATGACTCTTACTTTGTGTACGCTTAAACATGCTCGATAGCGGCGCTCAAATTGATTAAAGTTTCATTATGTATAAGAAAGGTTTTTTGATTACATGTGGTAACAAAAATCATCCTTACAACTTAAACAACTAAATGACTAACATTTTCTATAACTTTTCGATTCCAAAATACAAGAGACCTTTACAAATTCTATATACAAAAACTAAATCTAAACACACGTTACAAAATTGACATATACTTTTAAACAAATCATATATATGGTAGCCACAAAACTCTTGACACAATGTATTACACCAATATAAATGTTACCCAAGTTGTAATCTCATTTAGCCCAAAAAGATGAGTAGTATACTTGACTCAAACTGATAATCTATAACTTAGCACACAATTGTTTTGGCTAACTTTAGTCCAAATCAAACTACTATACTTATAACCCTAACACAAATAAAAAAGTTTTGCTTCTTTTCACTATCTAAAAATAAGCAATCACCAACACAACCTCAATATCTTTTCTATTTTTTCTATATCAAAAGAACATAAATGATCCCAAGCCCTTTGCACCACACGGAAACCAAATACAACACCAAAATTATCTTCTCCATGAAAGGGTAACTTGGAATCTTTATTTTATTGTTGGTATATGTTCTATCTTTTTAGAAAAGACAAATAAAATTTGGTCAAACTTGGGTGGTGGTGGTGGTGGCTGGCATAGCGAAACGGGTGCTTGGTTGTCAGTGTGTCAAATTCAAGTGTTGGTAGCGTCGCTTAACGCAATGGCGACGGCGGCTGATGTATTTATAAGAGTTTATGATGTTATTTATGTTGTGTTTGAGGTTTTATATCCCGATTTACCTCCAATACCCATGTATAACTAAAACCATAAGACGTAGCCTTCCGGTGTAATGTGGCAGCGAAGGATGATGTGGTGGCGTCTCGGGAGGAACTAATGGTGTAAATATGTGGCGTGTGTTTTTCTTTTATAACCAGCATGCTGTTACAATGACGGCCGTTATAATAGGCGTATGAATGATAATGACAGTTGTTACAAATTAAGTTTGTTACAATGTGGCTCTTATAAATAGGTGAGATATAGATTATAATGTTATTTTCATATAATGAATAATGAGCAGATTTTTAAAATGATGATTATATGTTGATTTCCTAATAAAAAATATTAGATGGCTGAAAATTTTTAAAATACTATTTTTAAAATGACATAAATCTTTTATAAAGTAATATAAATATAATTAAAACTAAAAATAGCCATATAAAATTACAAAGAAACATAACTTAAA
Organism: Glebionis coronaria; assembly: GCA_025667525.1. NCBI lineage: Eukaryota > Viridiplantae > Streptophyta > Magnoliopsida > Asterales > Asteraceae > Glebionis > Glebionis coronaria. The sequence continues at coordinate 107,240,302 of CM046877.1, forward strand.
CAAGGACCAAAAATGAAACTCTAACAAAACACAAAGACAACAAACACACCAAATCAAAACTAAACAAAACTAAACTAGTCCTGACAGGCTGGTCCAGTTCTCCCCCAAATTCTCAAAACACAAACACAATCATTCTACCTTAATTCAAACCATTTTCTTCAAATTAACAAAAAAAAAATGAGTGTAATCGAGCTCTTAACTCGAGTAGACGCAATCTGCAAAAAATACGACAAATACGACGTCGAAAAGCAACGAGATCTCAACGTCTCAGGCGACGACGCTTTCGCTCGTCTCTACGCTTCGGTCGAGTCCGATATCGAAACTGCTCTCCAGGTCTCTATTTCTCTTTATATTAATTAGATCTGTGTTTTTTTTGTTTAAGTTAGGGTTTTAGGTTTTTGAATTTTGTGAAATTTGTTGTTGTGAATGATTAGAAAGCGGAGACTGCCAAGAATGAGAAGAATAGAGCGTCTGTCGTGGCGATTAATGCGGAGATTAGACGGACTAAGGCCAAGCTCACTGAGGAGGTGCCCAAGCTGCAGAGGTTGGCGATGAAGAAGGTACGAGATCTCGGTGTTAATTTTTGTGTTTTTGAGTCTTGAGATAATGTATTTAGATAAGGAGAGTAATGTATTGAGATAATGTATATGTAGGCGTAATTTAGTGGAGATTGAATTAGTGAAGGATTAGATCGTTTAGGGAGAGTAACTAATGTTGTGTAGTGGTAGGTTTATGTTGGTGTTATCGAGCCTGAATTGACGCTTTAATTCGATTGCTCGAGCGAGCTAGCTGTTAATTATCTAAGCAGGAAGTAGATGATGATTTAGTTTGATGTACGTGTGTATGTGTTGTATAAGTTTTTTAATTACTTGCGTATTAGTTGAAGGTGATAATGTATTTAGATGTGGATAGTGTGCTTGACAGGCGTGGTTGAGCAGAGATTGAAAATGTTGTGTATTGGTAGGTTTATGTTGGAGCCTGAATAGATGCTTTAATTTGATTGTTTGAGTGACCTAGTGGTTGATTATCTACACAGGAAGTAGATGATGATTAAGGAGAAACGTATAAGGCTAACTTAAGTAAATAACTAAGTATTTAGAGTGGAGATTTTTTTACTAGGTGAATACTTGATAGTTAAATAACTTACATATGCGCCCGGGTTCCTTTAATCATACTGAAATAACTTACATTTAGAGTGGACTAAGATGACCAATTTTCATGTTCACTCTATAGGAAGGGACTTAGATTAATCGATTCAATGGGCGAACTGCTTTCCTTTAAAGGCAGCAAGTGATTGAAATGACAAGCTTGTGTTGCAAAAGTTCCCTTCAGATTTGGAGAATACAAGATTTATAGGCTTATAGCTTAACTTAACTGGCCAGAGTTGCTTAGCTTCGTTTGACCAATTAAGCGGTCTTAACTCTTAAGTCTTAACTATAGGATTGATGATAGCCACATAGGGATTTTTGGACCACTGTTTGTGTGGGTAGGTACCTCACTTCAGTTGAAGTTCTGCAGTCTAAAATAAACCGAAAAACATTGCTTCTATTGGTCTTAAGTTGTGTCTGTCTCTTTATCTGGTTCAATATATTAAGATTATAACCCATTATAACGAGACAGGTGCGAATGCATCACTTCTGGTGAAATTTGGTGATCAATCACAACACATTGATTAATTCTGCAGCCTTAGGTTTGCAAAGTTTTATTAGGATGGTTATCAGTTATCATTTGTTCACTTTCTTCTCATCATAATGACTTGACCAATGATTGTGTACCCCTTCGACCCCTAAGAGGTTTGCAAATTACAAGCTGAGTTTTTAAAAGTAGGTATCAATAGAAGAACTTTATCCCTCGTGAACTGTTTGTATCTGCCTGATCGTAGTAAATCTGATTTAGGATCCAAGTTATGAAACTTTTGCTTTACAATCAAATCAGTCTGAGTTTACTTTTTGAGTATATTTAGAACAAACCCTATATCTTCCCTCAACAATATCTGAACATGTGCTAATTGGTAAAAATGGCTTGGGATGTGCGTGTGATAAAAAGCTGTCATACATGATGGTAGTATTATGATTATTTATGAACCTTAACTAAATGTATCACTAAGCTAGTGCTTAGTCGCAGGACTTTCTTATGAGTTGTGCATTCCAAAACAAGGAACACCTCTCATAATGACAGACAAAGCTACAACGTATGGATAACAAAACAAAATAGATAGGAGAAAGCATGTAAATATACATATATATGAAGGAAAAGGTCACAATGAGTGTACCATTGGGTAGAGGAGAATGCTGCACTCACATTCTTCAAGTACAAATTTAACATACAAGTGTCCGTGTGCATGTTTAGTCAGTTCTTTCAAGAAACATTGACTAGGGCTCTGAAACATCATAAGCGTGTAATGCTCTAAGTTTATACAACGCTCTTCATAGATTCTTGGTGCATATTTATTTGAAGTGTTGGAGGCTCGGAGCTACCTGTAAAAGGGGCTGACCTCTCATTTTAGCATGCTGATCAGGAATCAATAAAGAGTTAATGAATGAATAATGGGTCTCTATATCCTCCTTCGTGTATTTGTATAACCAATTTGAATTAACCATTATCTAATGTCCCCGTACCTGATCTGGTCATTCAGCTCATCTTTCTAAATTAGATAATTATATATTTTGCTGCATAAGTATTATATTATATTTTATGACCTGTTTGATCTGTGTTGAACCAAGTTTTAAACATCAATTTTATAACAGGTAAAAGGACTTGCTCCTGAAGAGTTTGCAGCTCGTCATGATTTGGTTCAGGCACTTCCTGATAGGATTCAAGCAATACCAGATGGTGGTGCTGCTGCTCCTAAACCGTCCGGAGGAGGTTGGGCAGCTTCAGCGTCACGTACAAACAATATCAAGTTTGATTCAGGTGATTCATTGGTTTTGTTTACTGAATGTCAATGTCTGATTATGTGGTGGTACGTTTGTTTGTGACCTTATCTTTGACTTTCTATTGATGCATGCATTGTTTTAGATGGAAAATTTGATGATGATTACTTCCAGCAAAGTGAAGAGTCAAGCCAGTTCAAGAGTGAGTTTGAAATGAGAAAAATGAAGCAGGTACGTTCTTGTATTTTCTGCTGTGTGTATTAAGATACTTGAGGTGGTAAAATTGGCTGGTTGGGCAACAGGTAAAAATGGGTCCGGTAAAAACAGGTGATTTTGTGCGGGTTGAAATAACATGTTAAGTCGGGTTTACCTAAAATCCAAAAGGCTTAAAACGATTAATATTTATAGTGTAACCTATGATCACTAAAGTTCTGTAATAACCTAATTGTACTTGCAAAAATGATTTGGTAACTCGTATAATTAATTACATTTTGGGCGATTCACTACCCTTTCAACACTTCTTCTTAGGTAACACTTAAGCTCATTTAACATCATTACCCATTGATATGTAATATATAAAATATAACACAATTTGACCCCATTCGTAAGTAAATTTGATTGTTTGTTGAATTGGCCGCCTCTATAAAATACTTCCACTGACATGCATCAATAACTTTCCTATATGTTTCTATCTTATGTAGGATCAAGGCCTGGATATGATATCAGAAGGTTTAGACACATTGAAAAACATGGCACAAGATATGAACGAGGTTTGCTAACTTTTACTGTATTAAACTGCAGCTCACATTAAAACAATAACACAATTAATATTGTATTCTTCATCATGTGTGCAGGAAGTAGACAGGCAGGTTCCCTTGATGGATGAAATAGATGACAAGGTTGAAAAAGTTTTCACTCATTCTAGTAATTTTAAACTATTGTAGTATACTAAACATTTTTACAATTGTGATATTTCAGGTGGATAAGGCGACTTCAGACCTTAGGAATACCAACGTTAGACTTAAGCACACTGTTAATCAGGTGATTAAATGGAAACATTAGATCCTTTTTTGTATTGGAGTTTTTATGATTAGATCTAACATTAATATTTCCTTTTGGGTTGACAGCTGAGGTCTAGTCGGAACTTCTGTATTGATATTATATTGCTTTGTGTAATTCTGGGAATTGCAGCCTACTTGTACAAGTAAGTTCAGTTTAATAAATAATACATAATTTGATCATTTGATCATAGAAATTTACAAGCAAGTTACTGCTCCTGATACATAAAAGTTGACTAATCCATTGACCTTTTCAACTTGCAGTGTTTTAAAGTGAAGTGTGTGAACATAATGAAATTCTCATCTGGTTTGCTCTTGCGATGATCGGCGTTTGGTGTGCTCTTGAGTTATGTATGTCCTTACACTTAGACTTAAGTTTTCTTGTCATTTTCATCTAAGCTTTATATGTTTATTATGTGACATATATCTTCTTCTAAATATATTAACATATTATATTTTCACTTTCTTATTGTATTGTTGGCCTATTGACATCCCTGAGGGAAATTATGGACGTTTGAAGGGGCTTTGTTCATATTGTTTCTATTTCCTTTATCTGCCAAGTCTAATTAGTTTCTGCTGACGTTTATTGGATGATAATTTTGTTCTTTTTATGTGTACAACCTTTGTGTTTGTTTAGTCACATTTCTCGAAATTTGGTTTTAATTATTACTTACGGTGCACGCAAGGCCTAGGGGAAAATCTTATTATAAATTATCATAGTGAATGAAAAAATTTATGATGGATCATGGTACAAAAATTTGATGCATTTGAGGATAATTCTGGTTGGTAATAGTATCCATTGCGAATAATGAACATTTCATAACACAGTAACCACACTATTAGTTTACTTATGCATGTAGTAATCTATATCCATACTATCTATAAAGGGTGCATATACACATCCTAACTCCAAACCAAAAATTAAGATAAACATATTAACAACTTAACCATTAGATCATTTTTAATCCAAACCTAACATCAAATCTTGACCATCCATTTCTTTTGTAACAAACTTTTGTAACAAATTCTTAACAACTTATTAAAAAACAATTTTTATTTTTAAATTGAAATATCTTTTAACTCATTTATTTTTTCATAATCTAATTTCACCATATTTTTTAAAATTTTGTTCTCTTTAATTTAACATCCATTTTGATATATTTACAACTTTTTTGTTTTTTTTTTCATTTTTAGTGATTTTATTTATTTTAATTCAACTTTTTTACATTTTAACGTTAAATCGATTGCTAAAAAATCGTCACTTATTACCCGTCGCTGTATTGCGCGGGTACCATGCTAGTATTTACATGAAGTATACATTAAAAGTATCTTATGATCAAACTATCTATGGTTGCCTTCAGAGCAATGTTCTTTTTATGGAAATTTGCTCGGGAAGCAACCACAGCTTATATTACACACCCATGTACATATTGTCTATATATTCACACATGACCTTATAGCGCTCTTTTATCTTTCAGACATTCTATCACCTTACATAAAGGTCAGGTTATTAAGATCTTCGTATGCCATCATATATGTATACATATCAGATAGATCCCCACCATATGAACTCATTGCATTTGAATCGACCACTAAGGACCCGGTGTTCTCATGTTGACTTTCCACGAGTCTAAGCTTCTTTCTAGAGTCGACAAAAGGCAACTCTTGATTCATTTCTTTGCGCTTATTATCATGACTAATGTGACCATTAAACGATTCTTGGAAGTTTTCGTTGTTGTCGGATGAATCAAATGAGCTTTTGCTTCCTTCAAAACTGACTGTAGAAGACATAGTGTCCATCGAAGAGAAATCCAAGTGAGAATCAAAGATGAAAGGCAACATGGGACAATCTTTGAATAGGGTTTCCTTCAAAAGTTCTAGCTTAGTGTTTGTGCCTATCGAAATTCCAGGTTCCGGAACGCTTTGACCGTATCTATCTTCACATAGGTTTCTTTGGGTACAAGTCTTTTGCCGCACTCTACATAAAACCCAATCATCCAACTGTAAACCACAAGAGCAAGCCATTATGTAGGTTTTATTTACAAATTTATAGATTTTCATTAAGTATGTTCTGTAGTGGAAGATTTGTATGATTGAACTTAATTTTTCTTGCTTTGTGTGTATGACCTTAAACCAACCCCATAGGATAGATAAGTATGTTCAACATAAACCTAAGTCTTATAATAAAGCTCGAGTTGTTTCCTTGTTAAACTTTAACTTTATTATCGCAATCAGATAGTTGTTCTTTCAAAGATGCCATCAAGTATGAACAATTTTGAACCACAAAATTCAAAGTATGATGTTTTTCTGGCGTGTTTTGGTCATAGTAATTAATCGTCAATCTGCTTGAGTTACTAAAAACAGGATCATATTACTGTTTGCCTAAATCCTACTGTAGTAGTTTATTTCGTAGATTTTTTAAGAACTGTAGCTGCTCTACATGATGTTTGGAATAAAAGACACAAACATACCCTCATTGATTCTTTTGGCTTGCTTGAACTGCAAACAATTGAATCGAGTATTCTGTATTCATGCATGATCCAGTCAGTCTTATGTCCTCTCGGAGGTCGGCCTTTATAGAACACTAGAGCTTTCTTTACCCCAACTAGCTTGTCTCCACGTGATCCCACAATAGGCCTGTCAGTTCCTGTGGCTTTCCAGTACCCTGAACCCGCCATTCTATTAGGTCTCGTACCATTAGGGTACTTTCTATCTCTTGGAGTGAAGAAATACCATTCATCTTCTCCGAACAAAGCCTTAGCTATAATTAAACACCACAAAATTAAGCAGCATAACTTAACATGAATGCTAGGGGTGGGATTTCTGAACATGGGCATGAAGCATGACGAAATTAAACAGACAAGGTTGGGTCTAAACGGGGTTTGGGTCATAAACAAGTAGAATGCCTAATCCATTCAGTGAATAGGTCAGAGGTGTGTTGAACGGGCATACCCACCAACTTAGAGAAGCGGGTTACGTAGGTCGTTTCTCGTTTATGTATATATGGGTTAGGGTTTACAGGTTTGACCCGATTACTTAATCAGGGCTTGCCGCGACCTGTCAGCCTGAACCGAACCCAAATTGCACACCTATATTTATGTGTGATTGATCATTGATGACTTTGTGTGTGTGCATGTGTTAGAGAGAAATATAGAAACCTACGTGGAAGCTCCCATGGATTGTACTTGTAGAGCTCGATTTCAGCTATGATACAAGCTGGTAGGACAATTGAAGTAACTTTCTTCTGCAAATAGTGAATAATAAGTTCTTCATCGCTAGGGTGAAATCTGAAGCCTGGAGGAAGTTGTGTCCTTAAATTTGTGGTGTTCTTGGTTTCCTCCATGGAGATCCACATTTTGTTAACCCCTTTTTTCCTTTTTGTTGATGGAGAGAATTACTAGGTATACTCATGAGCCGTAAATATATATACAAATACCGTATAGTACATATGCGACATTTCTGTACCATGAATCATATTAATTATTTATTGCAAATTGAACTTTCAAGAAAGGTGGTAGGAAAGCAACCTTTCTGTCGCTAAGCGGAATATTTCGTATTATCGTATACATTCTTTGATGAATGTTCAGACATAGATTTCAGACTGGAACTTTTATCCTAGGTAGAGTATAATTAGTACTATCCAAAAAAAGACACGATTTCAGATATAATAAGACTGAAGAAGTACAAATCTGGATTTTGTTGTTAGAATGGTGATCATAACAAGAATAGTTAACAGAAGGTTCTTTCTGTCTTTTGTGTTGAAGATTTCACCTACAAGGTGTTGGGGAATTAGCAACACTCTGATGGTTAGAATATGTATAGCTGTAGAGGACTCGACGCGTTTTGTTAAATGAATGTTTTGCATAACCAATAGGGCACATATGTGGTTCAATTCGAGATGAGCTCTACATGCTCAAAAGTTAAAAGACTGCATACTAAACTAATTGTTTTTGTCCAGTAGCAGACTGCAGTGTTTTGTGTTAAGAGTATAGGAAAGTAAGTAACAGGTTTAGCAAATAAAAATGATTTCATACCCATGCTCAAATGTCACTCCCTGGGCATGTTTTCTTTATAGGTTAGTTTCGTTTTTTGGGCAAATGATACGAAAATGTAATTAACTTGTGACGTTTTGCTTTGTTGTCTAACCATCTTTATTTTTCTTATTGTATACAATATACTTTTGAATTTCGTGCCATTTTGCCCTTGTTTCAGTATAATTCAATATAGTTATCCGAATCTACCTTCGAAATATGCTTACAATACTTGTGTGCCATATTAGCGAGTCAAAGAAACAAGGTCTTATTCTAATAGTAACATTTCTTCCACAATTGAAATATAATTCAGTATTTTCGATAGAGATAAAATTGATACCAAAATTTGTTTCTTTTGCTTGTAAAGTAATCTTATCAAATGTTGCTGGTGTCAATATGTTGTATAGTTTAATGAAATCAAGCGATGAATATGATGCGAAAATTTGTTTGCACTCTAGTTGTTAGATACTGATTTTTTTACCAAGGTTTTGTATTACATTGTAGTTGTTAGAACTCAGAACCATGTTTATTTATTTACTAATGAGCCTCATATATGTTGACTTGTTTTGAAAAGATTCGTATGGTATGGTCTTCTTATACCTGCATTATTTGTGTTAATTATATAAGTATTGTTTTCCATATCAATCATCCTTTAGACAAGGTGTGTGAACGAATCAACTTAGCCAATAACGTGGACTACGGGTCTACGCCACTACGGTGGCAGTTGATGGTAGTAATCGATGCAAACAGAAGAAGGCGAATGCCGTGCATCTACTTTTATCCTAATCGGTATCTATCAATTTTTATACAACACATTAATCAACTAGAAACGCTTGTGAAAGCATTTTTATATTAAAGCTAGACTACTCAAGCCTATAACTTAAAGGCAAGTCTAAATATCAAGGGAAATTGAGAAAACTTGCATACCAATTCTTTGCATATCTGGAAAATTTATATCATTCCACTTGTAAGGAATAATATATATCTTCGTACCCTATGCGTTTAGTTATCCCTAGATGATTGTAATTAAGTGAATAAACTAATGTGAAAGAGAGAGAATTAGTGCACGACACATATATAATTTTTGCGAGTAAAAATATAGCCAAATGTTGCTCATTTTGTAAATATCTCTCTTGATTAGTTACTCTACTGATCAGAAAAGATCCGGTTGCATAGTATTTCACCAATCTGTAATCTGTGATTGCAGTTTTTTTTTGAAATGAGAACAAAATTCATCTAAGGGTTGGTGCTTTTTTCTAACTAGGAGGGCGTTTATCTTATTTGATAAGCTTATGAATTGTTGAATAAGCATATCTCATTTAACCACTTGTAACTTGTAAGCTTGAGAAAATATATATACAGTTGAACACTCATATAGTACAACTTAGATAGAAGGTAATCCGCATCAATACACACCATACAGACATACCCTGTGTGATCATGAGCTCATGTACTCGCTAAGACCAATTGGATTAACTATTAGCATCACAAGCATGATCCACATCTGAGCCCCAAGCTAAGGTTTTCAAACCAACCACTATAAAACCCTTGTGCTGTTAAGCACCAAGCTGAACCCTCAATATTGGACAATCATCATACTTACATTATGGAAAAAAAGTTAATTGCGTTACTGGGACCCCAATTCGCTTCCTTTTCATTCTCTTGCTTCTGCCATGGTGTTCATTTTCGGAAGAGAGAGGCGATGGGGTAGAATCCATGGGAATAGAGCTTCAGTTTCAATGTCACTCCTCAGCTCCATTATTCACCTTAATCTCCAAAAGCCTCTCAAACGGCTGCCTACATATTGGGCATTTGTTTGTTTGGAACCTCAAAACTTTAGCACACCCATTGCACAAGCACTGAAAACCAAACCCAATAATTCATTAGCCCTTTTATAAAAAGATAAACAAAGACTGATCAATTCACATGTAAATCGCCACAAGTCGACTACATATTTAACTTGAAGTAATAAAAGCTTATTCTTTTCGCTAAACTCACCATGTGACGACAAGGAAGGACTGTGGTGTCACGGGGTTCCGATAAACATATAACACATTCTTTACCTGGATCATTCCCATCTAACTCACCTCCATCAACCGTATTCCCAATCCCGTAAATCTCCTGCAACTCATATCGTGTACCATTCACCCACAATATTTGTTTCACTACTCTGACCTTATATTCACCTTTAACTTTTTCAAACACAACATTAGTTATCTGAGAATTAGTGACACTAGGATTTTGAGTGCCGGCTTCCTGTGCAGTTGGGGTTGCTTCTGCTTTCACTGCTAGTGGATACATACCCATTTCATTCAGTTTCGATAACTCTGCTTCTTCATACATTGAGAGGTCTATTCCCGTTCCTGGTGTTTGTTTGAATTTTTGGCCCAAACCTTGTTGGAAGTTTATTGTAATTGGTGGCATCGAGTCTTTGTATATTGTGGTAAGGTTACAGTCTTCACCCTCTTTTGCGAAGATATACAGGGTAATGCTGCAAGGAGAAACAAGCATACCATAAGAACTAAAATCTGAAACGAATGCGATAGATAACTATTTAAGGGGAACTGTATGGTATGCAAAGAACTACCGAAGACCGCTTAATAATATACATACAAAGAACTGTATGGTACACAAAGATACAACTTCTCTTAGAGAGTGTCTGATATTGCTTCCATTATAATGCTTGTGTACTAAAAAATAAGCAGGTTCAACCTTCCTGTTTTTAAGTTTTTTATATTAGTGTAATATGAGAAAATTAGCAGATAAGAACTAAAAATAAGCAATCCTAAACACCTATTTATTAGAAACTATTCAGCCTATGATGGTTTCAAAATTAATCGGAAGAACTAACAAGTGTATATCCAACTAACTAAAAATCTAATAATTTGATCATTATGCGTAAACCAAAAATGAACAAATATACGATATTTATACTTCAAGACGCCAAAACCAATATAGCAAGTCAATCAGCTTAATTTTGTGCTTATAATCACGCTTAATTCGGCTTAATTTTTCACGTGCTCGTTTTTCCACCTTATTTTCTCCATTACGCACACTCGCACAGGATTTAGCTGACCTAACGTAAGTCTTGTGCAATACCTTATGCGATAACTAAACACACCAATCCATGATATATCATACCGTCTATTAAAACAAATAACATACTCCAATATTCTAATAATCTAGCTTCAGTTTTAACATAAATTCATAGGCGCCTAACTTTGTCTGTTCCAAGTGAATTTTGGGTCCTCAAATATATAACCACTTTTACATTTTGATGCCCAAAAGGTTTTAGATCCTTTGCTATGAGAATATTACGACTTACATTTCAAGACCCAAAAGTAAGCCGTAGCATACTAGCATTTCGTACTTTCGTAGTTAACGTGGCCAGTAGTTGTTTGTTTTATAAAAGCATTTGGTAACGCTGTATTAGTAATTATAAAGTGTATCCTCCTACACTATATTTCTACATATCCTCCTACACGCACAATATTATCATATGTTCTCTCCACTCGTTATCTCTACGCATCTAAACTGTCGTTCTGACACTAACTCTGACTAGGAATATAAACAACTACTAGGATGATATATAATTTCTGAAACACTAAACGCGCTTAAAAAGCCGTCTGCCAAACCTACCCTAAAACGTAAACAAAAATACAATACTTCCAAATAACGGCGCGATCATACTTATATACAAAAAAACATAGGATTATATATACCTGCAAGCAACAGTGGAATCAAAAGTAAACGAAACAAGAAACTTCCCACTATTCGCCTCATCAGCTTCAATTCTCAAACTTTCCTTTTTTATATTAACATCGTTTTTTATAGTCACAGCTTTCTGATGATCAACATAAGGTGTCGGCAAATGCATCACCGGCACACACGGATACCCACCACCACCACCACCGACCCACGGCACCGCCGGCAACGGAGGCGGTGGGTAGTACGCGCCGTGGTAGTAAGGGTTAGGGTTAGGGTATTGTGATGGGTATGGTGTGGTGGTGGTGTATATGTATTGGTTAGGTGGGGGTGGTGGGGGTGGCGCGTGGGGATTGTTGTGGTGGCGCGTGGTGGTGGTGCTGCCGTGACGCCGCCTGCCGGAATTGTTGTTACCCATGTTTAAATTTCGAGATTTTTAAAGGGGTTGGTTATATGATGATTTTAAACAAAACCCAAGTTTTTTATTTTTATAAAAATGATTAATTTTTGAAAATCTTGGAAAATATTTGATTTTTGGGCATGAAATTATGAAAGAGATGATTAATTTGTGAGAATTTTATAAAAATTTTGATTTTTGGGCAAGAAATTATGAATTTATGGAAAAAGATGATTTTCTGATAATTTTTAGGAAAAAAAGATGTGAGAAAATGTGTTTTTATGGTAAGAAATGATGAAATTAAGGATACCCAATTTGTCAAATATACTGATTTTTGGGCATGAAATAATGAATTTATGGGGAAAGTGTGTTTTTTGGGTAAGAAATGATGAAAATAAGAATACCAAATTTGTTAAATATAGAAAAGATGATCTATTGGGGAATAATTTGTGAAAAATTATGAGTTATGGGGTAGATTATGAAGAAATGAAAATTAGGTATTAGTGTGTGTTTAGGTGTTTATGTGTGTGAGAGAGAGTATGTGGGAGTGGGAAATGAATAAATGATATGATTGGTTGAGTAAAGAAGCAACTCCACTTTTGAAGGAATGAAATGAAAAGAAACAACTACACTTCTAAAATTATAATATTAATTTAAAAATAAATTTAATTAATATAATAAGTTTATCATATTAAATTTAATGATATTAAAACTTAAAAATTACGTATAAGACAATTAATTATGTATTATTTTATAAAAAATAAAATAAAAATATAGCGATAATAATATTTTTTAAAATAATTTATTTTTTTGTCAAAACTGTTAATTTAAGACGAAGAGCATGTCACTATCATTTGATTATATTTGGATTTTTATGATAGCTTTATCATCATTTTTAATTATTGTTTTATGAATGTGTTTATTGTTTAGTGTAAGTTCAATGATTTTGGGCCATACCAATAAAGTGTAGATAAACTAGAATATTATATTTGTTAGGCATATGGTAATGGTCGGAAGAGCTCTTGAATAGGGGGGTTATGGTAGGGCATGAAATGGAATAATGGTGTCTTTATTTGATGAAAAAAAGACATAAAACTTGCAGAGTTTGAGCCAAAAGAGAGACACATAGCATGTACACAGAAGCTCCAAGGAACCTTCTCACTAGGGTTGAGTACGGCAGACTTAAAACTGATTCGGACTGGAAAATTGGACCGGACTGAATTGAACGAACCGGACCAAGTAATTTCAGTCCGGTCCTCGGTCTGGGTTTTGAACGAATTCGGTCCTCGATCCGGTCTTACCAAAATCTCGTCAAATATATCTAATAAGACCGGACCGGACGAAAGACCGAACCGGACCGAGGACCGAACCGGACCATACTATTTCGGTCCGGTCTCGATCCGAGATTTCAGACCATTTCGATCCTCGGTCCGGTCCGATCTGGTCTGGTCCCAGACCGATGCTCAGCCCTACTTCTCACCTTGAAGGCTTGAATAATAGTATTTCCTCTGTCTCATAACTATATTCAAATATATTATTTTCGAACGTCCTAAATTAATATAATTTATATTAATAAATAAATAAAAAATATATCACTTTAATTTTAAAATGTTATTACAAATAATAAAAAAATTGTAAATTAATTGGTTAAAAGTAAAATTACTAAAAAAAATCTGGAAAAGTTATGTTTTTATTAAACTGCGTGTTTTTTATCGATAAACTATAATTATAAGACGAAAGAAGTAATATTTTTCTTTTTGAATGTTTTAAAAATGATTTTAGTTGATCCAGTTAAACCTTTGACTTATGATTCAACTACTTTAACCGGACCTTTTCAACAAAAACCAGCTTTCAATAACCAAAATAGTTACAAATAAACAGGCCGAGTTAACCTGAGATTAAAACATAAAAAGTGATGCAATATCAAATTTATAACGTGACATCTTATTGGGATATGTTGGCTGGATCAAAATATACTATATATTGTTAGCCCGTATATTATCATTATGTATTTGTATTGGGCTTAAGCCCGGTTCTAGAATAATCATGTACCTGTTTATATTGTACCGTATTTTGGGATGAATGAAATCTTTCATTCATCCCAAAATACGATACAATATAAACAGGTACAAGATTATTTTAGAACCGGGCTTAAGCCCAATACAAATGCATAATGATAATATATGGGCTAACAATTGTGTCTTTCTTGGCAACAACCTACTCTTGTGGTCCTCTAAGCGTCAACCGACGTTTTCTCGTTTTAGTGCAGAGGCAGAGTATCGTGGTGTTGCCAATGCAGTTGCTGAGACTTGTTGGTTACGGAATTTACTTCGTGAGTTACATACACCTTTATCTTCCGCTACGCTTGTCTATTGTGATAATGTTAGTGCTGTTTATCTATCTTGCAATCCGGTTCAGCATCAGCGTACAAAGCATATTGAGATTGACATTCATTTTGTTCGAGATCTGGTTGCTGCTGGTCAGGTTCGAGTTCTTCATGTTCCTTCACGTTATCGGTATGCAGACATTTTCACTAAAGGCTTGCCTTCCACATTGTTTGAAGAGTTTCGTTCCAGTTTGAACGTTCGGTGTCCTTCCGCTCCAACTTCGGAGGAGTGTTAGCCCGTATATTATCATTATGCATTTGTATTGGGCTTAAGCCCGGTTCTAGAATAATCCTGTACCTGTTTATATTCTACCGTTATTAGGATGAATGAAAGATAGAGATTTACCCACTTTCACCGTATATTATCATTATGCATTTGTATTGGGCTTAAGCACAATATCCGGAAGTCGATCTCCGAGTAGTGGGACACCCAACCCAATCCGCATCAGAATAAGCAACCAATGAAGTAGTGGAAGATGCTAACAACTGTAACCCATGGCCTAATGTACCTCGAACATACCTCAAGATCCTTTTAAGAGCTGCGAAATGAGGCTACCGGGGATCATGCATATAAAGACAAACCTGCTGAACTGCATAAGAAATATCGGGTCTAGTGAACGTAAGATACTGGAGCGAACCAGCGATACTCCTATATAAAGTCGGATCATATATCAGGTCACCATCTTCACCCAGCTTAGACTCTGTATCGACAGGAGTCCGAATAGGATTACAATTACCCATGTGCGCCTTCTCAAGAATCTCAAGAGCATACTTCTTCTGAGATAAGAACATCCCTGAAGAATCTCGTGTAACAGAGATACCCAAAAAATAATTAAGAGCACCTAGATCGGTCATAGCAAACTCATGATTTAACGAAGCAAGAATTCGTTGTAACAAATTCTCATAAGAATTTGTGAGCACAATATCATCAACATACAATAATAAATAAGCAGTATCCATCTCTTGTCTGTATATAAATAAAGAAGAGTCACATCGACTGTGGTGGAACCCAACACGAGTAATATAAGATGCAAATCGGTGAAACCAAGCTCGAGGGGCCTGCTTGAGCCCATAAAAAGATCGCTGCAATAAACACACATAATCAGGATTATTCTAGAACCGGGCTTAAGCCCAGTACAAATGCATAATGATAATATACGGGCTAACATATATAACCAACAAAAATACAAAACCTTAACTTGGTCCAACACTCTATTTTTAGTGCATTGAGTGTACCATCGTACGAGTCTTCATTTATACCGCATGATTGTGTGATTGTGTCATGTCCAATAATGATGCCTTGGTTTTACAATAGCAAGTGAAGAGGTGAAAGGCGTGTTATGTATAGAGACGGATTTTAGTAAAGACTAAAGACCCGCTTATCTAAAGATCGTAATGAGTAGTGCAAAATTAATGCATTCCATTTAAAATAATGTATTTCGTTTAAAAGTTATTGTTCATTTTTATATTTTAATAAATAAAAAATAAATTGGCTTTCTTAAAATAAATGTTTAAAGTCTGTCATTGATTACGTATATTAATATATTTTAAGAGATGTTGTGATTGAGATGTTTTTGGTTGTGGGATACGAGTTCCCCTCGAATAGTCGAATACAAAACAATGCTTTTGAGGTTCTATTTAATAGTTTTCAGATACTTGTATTTCGCTTCATCGATAAGTTTTTATGCTAATCTTTGCCACTATTGTGGAAGAAATATAAACCAAAATAGTGGCATTGTATTCGACTATTCAAAAAATAACCTTATGATGGTTGATGCATCCATTGAAAGATATAAAATATTAAAATGTCGTGATTATATATGTCACAAAAAATTATGTGTTCAGATATGACATATGAGTAAATAAATTTGTTCATGTCTTTTCTAGGTTGTTGAAAATTGGCCTAACTATGCAAGCCATTATCTTTTAAAAAAACATTGTCCTAACTTACCTAATTAACCAACTTCAATAAATTATAAAACTCATGCTACACTAAAACAACTAAGCATATATACCTAATTATATCACTAAAGTGTAAATAAAGAATTTTAAACTATAAGTTGATCTTCTACTTCGATCGTGATCTACTACCCTTTCTGTAATTCATACGTGTAAAGGCCTGTCGTCTCGTGATTAATCAATGCGATTGATTCCAAAAACGAGTTTTCTTACACGTTACGGATTCCTAAAGCCATAGGGATTACGTTTTGCTTTGGTAGATCGTATCCATGGCGATGAACCCTAAACTCCTTTTTAACCAACTGGCTTAGCTGAGTTGGCCACCAAGGTTCCATTAAGTGGTTTCCTTGGGGGGAGGTTTCCTGAAGGTCTTAGGTTCAAGACCTGCCAAGGACTCTCAGGCGAAGCAGATAAGGATTTTAACATAACTAGACAAGGGTTTTCGAAGAAGACATTCTGCCGCTTGGATGTCATTGCACGACTCGACCCACTAACCACTAACATTTGTCGTTCCAAACAAAAAACCAAAGAGAGATCAAACACTCGGATCGAACGTTATTAAAAGACGATGATAGACACGGAATGAAAAATAAAGTAAAAGTTCTCTAGCAATTAATAATTAGATTCGACGTAGTTGCTAAATCTAGGGTTTGAACTTTGGTTAAACCCAGGGTTGGAGTGATATTCATCTAATTTTCATTGTTTGGGGATTTCATATGGCTGATCTAATTGGATTCTCTTTTATTTTATTAATGTGATTTTTAGGGTTTGTTTTTCTTTCATTTAGGGTTTCGTTGTCATCTGCTGTTATTTGGTTTTTTATTTATTTTTAGGGTTCATACTGCTATTTTTTTTATTCCTATGGGGGCCCGGAGCTTTTCGGATGATACTAGGGTTATTTCAAAATCGGTATTTGTGACTAATTTCTCTGATTTTACTTCTGATAAGGATCTTTGGACGTTATGTTAGGGTTATGGTACGGTAGTGGACGTGTATATCCCTAACCGTAAATCAAAAGCGGCCAAAAGGTTTGCGTTCGTCAAATTTATTAAGGTTATCAACCTAGATAGGTTAATTAATAACCTCTGTACCCTTTGAATTGGACGCATGCATCTTCATGCTAATGGTGTCCGCTTTGAGCGTCCGCCTATGAGAACAACTTACTTGATTCCAAAGCCAACTAATCTAGGCACTTCGTCGTTTGCTTCGGTACTGAAAGGTAATCATAATCCTCCTTATGATAATCCTTCCCCTGCTATTGTGATGGGAGACACATGTGTTGCACATCGTAAGCTTGATCTCCATGTTATGGGTGAAGTTAAAAGCTGCATCTATATCAAACCTATATGTTCTCCTGGCTAAATAAGGGTTTAAAAACGTAAAGTTGGTTTATCTAGGGGGCTTTTGGGTGATGATTGAGTTCGAATCTCTTCAAGCTAAAGAGAGTTTTATGCAACATGTTGGAGTTGCATCATGGTTCTCTCATCTTCGTAATGCACAAATGGATTTCGTATCTAGGAATCTTATTGTCTGGGTTGATTTCGAGGGTGTTCCTTTGCATGGGTGGACGCGTGCTACGTTTAACAGAATTGGGTCTAAATGGGGAGAGGTTATGGAACTCGAAGAAGGTACTGATGATATGTTTGCAAGCAAAAGGTTGTGTATCAAGACCAACCAGGAGGATAATATTTTTGAAAAAATCAAAATCATTATAAAAGGTAAAGTTTTTGTTATTCGAGCTAAAGAACTGTTTGTTTGGGCTCCGATTTTTGAAGGCGTTAAGGAGGTAGAGTACAACACTGATGATGAGTCTGCCAAGGGTATTGGTGACGATCAATAAGTTCCTTCTAATAAAACTAATGTGGAAGATGAAAGTGATGGTGAGGTGGTCTCAGAAACATGCTTTGGCGATAACGGAGATGATTTGAATCATGATACTCTTGCTATTGATAAAGAGTTATCTCCTGATCCATTTGGTGTGTACGATTTTCTTCAGAAACAAGGTGAGAGGAAGACCAACGATGAGTCGGAGAATAGCATTTCGCATCCTACTGGTTACACACCAAAGGATGTTGATCACCAACCAGATTCCAAAGAAGTATAAGAGGATAATGACGTACATTATGTGGCACCTGGGTCTCCCCTCAGTCAATCTACGGATTTAAGCTCGCGTATGTTTGAAAAGGTGCAAGAGGAAAATGAACACAAGTCCTTTGATGTTCACAATACAAAGGTCAGTTTGAATAAAGGTGGGTCTATTCTTGACGCTCTTGATGATATGATTAAAGTAGTTCAGATTATGGGTTATGATATGGATGGGTGTGTGAAAGACATGAAATGATCATCAGGTCTCAAGGAGTGCATGAGGTGCTGTTAGGAATAATGTAATAGATATTTCTTTCTAGTATTGTAATAGGTTGAATAGGAGGTATGTAGTTCCTCCTGGTCCTAGTAGTCGCAAGAGTAGTTACTTATGGTAGGAGTAATAAGTTACTCCTGGTTTGTTAGAAAGTCAAACCGTATTATTAGTAGTAGTTTGTTAAGATATACATGAGATATCTTAGGAAAGAATATGCATATCATCTATTACATGTTTTTTAAGGTTTCCTTGTAGTATAAAAGGGACACACGGACTGAAGGGTTGAACACACCTTTCACCATTTCATTTCATATCAGTAATATTAGAAATCCTCATAAAGGATCATGTTATTCATTTAGTCTTTGTTTCTTATTGTTTCTAGTGTTTGTATTTCGCATAAATACTTAGTTTCTCTTAGAGTCTCTCTGTGGATAACTTGTGATTACAGAAGTTGTCTACCGTCCTTAACAGGCTGAAAGATATATCTCTGAAGGATCCAACAAGTGGTATCAGAGCCTGTGGAGAGAATCTATACAAGAAGAATCACTTTCATTGTTAGAAATATTCTTAAACCATGTATGCGTCTAGTTCTTCAGAAGATGTACCCCTAAATATTTCCTCTACCACTACTGTTACACCAACACCACAACAAATAGTCACCATGTCCGCATCTAGTTCTCTGATTCAGAGGCAACGAGAGTTGCTTGCTGCCGAACTAAAAAAGATTCGAATGGATAGGCCATTATCTGCTGCCCGACAAAAAGAGATCATGCACCGATATGTGAAGAATCAGAGTGGTGCTTATTATATTACCGGTTGGACTATGGAGAGACTCACGACGTTGTCAGATGATGATCTTAGGAAACAGTTTGATCGAATGCAGAGATTCAAGAGTCAGAACGTTGTTATGCCTGCTAATGCCAAACGCACGAGGTCTGATTTTCAAGCTTCACAGGCTCCTACTCCATCTGCTTCAACTCAATTGGTTTCTACTCCTATACCAGAGTCTACAGGGTTAGCTACTTCTGCTTCTGATCCACCAGCTGGTGCTTGTGCTCCACCTTTGGATGATGAATCTTAGGCTCATCCTCCAGTTGTGTCTAGTCCTGGTGTTACTTCCACTCATATGCCTGATCCATCCCCACAAACTACTTCTGTTGGTGGTGGTGCTCAAGGAAAAGATGTTTCAGTCACTCCTTCTCCTCCTCCTACTGGCTCTTTTATCAATCCTTGTCGATCTATCCAAAATAAGCTTGCTCGCAAAGGTCCTTGTGTTCCCTTAGAGAAACGGGAGGTCACTTCTCTTATTGATGAGGACTCCGATAGTGATGATGGGTTTCCACTTGGTGTTTGGCATATTGTTCACTTGGAGATGCAACCTTCTCCCATTATCACTGGCTCATTTACCCATATGCTTCGCACTCATGATGGTACCCACAAGTATTTTTCCAGCTTGCAAGAGATATTATCTTGGGTGGATCGACAGGATCTTTTGTTTCTATATGGGTTAGTTGATGCTGCTATTCATGCTTCTCCTGCTGGGTGGCCTGGATTAGTCCTATGGGAAGACTTGAAGGTGATGCTTGATTGCCCTATTGGTACTCCTAGTGCTTCCATTTGGGAAGACCAGGATCAATGGTCGATAAGGAGGTGGAAGTTGTATGCTGAGTGTGGTGTCCATGTCTTGGAGTTGTGCTCTGATGGACGTATACCTATTCTTGTTGATCAGGCATATCCTCTCTCTATTACTACTATGGAAGGCATGCTACAGAGCCGTCTGGTGATTTTTAAAGCTCCTTCTGGGAATGAGAATTCTATGGCGGTCACTTTGGTGGAGTTCATCCAGGCTCAACTTGTTGCTGCTACGTGTGCAGCTTCTGGTGTTTAGATCTGGTATGCACATTCTTTTGTTTTTTTCTTTCTTCTTTGTATAATTTTCACTAGGTTGTACAGCTTCTAGTTGTACATAGTATTTAAAAAAACTCTTTATAATTTCATAAATTCTACAACCATATGACTCTGTATCATTCTTACTGGTTTTTGGTACATACTACTATTTTTGGGCTGGTTTGTTTAAGTTCTATGGTGTTGGTTGGCCTCTACACAGCAAATGGTGTTCAACTCACCATGTTTCATAGACAAGAAAGAGTTGATTCACCATGAGGGTACGGCTCTGGTGCGACTATCAAATCCGTTGACGGTTGCCAACTTACCCAAAATTAGAGGGTTATCACTCACCTTGGTCCTAGACTAAAAGTGGCTAGTCCACAGGCAAACGGTTTATGGTAAAGACTTTATCAAATCCGTTGACAACTGTAATAGTTTGGTCAAAACTATAGGGTCATCTACTCACCCATGCTTCATTGCTGAGAGTTGTCTAGTCCAAGAGGGTATGACTCTTGGTAAAGACATTTATCAAATCCGTTGGTTGTTGCGATGAGTTGCTAAAAATCATTAGGGTACTCCAACTCACCAATGATTCACGTTCTAAGAGTTGGACTGGGTGCTGGTCTCCCAGGGTGCTGTCATGATTCCACTAAAAGACTAGCTAGCCCTAGAGCGAGCAAATACTTGGTAAAGGCTTCTCAAATATGCTCTTGTTTTTGTGAAGATTCAACATGAGCAGAAGTTTTCAAGCTTTCAAGAAGTTCAGCATTTGTATGTCAAGTACCAAGCATCACTTTGTGTTTCTTCTGGTGTTATCAAGTATGGGTGTTGCTGTTGTGGTTCTCACTTCAATCCTCGTTCTTATTAATGACAGATCTAACTGGAAACTTGAACTCAACAGGGTCAAATTCAAGTTTAGGGAGGATTGTTAAGAATAATGTAATAAATATTTCTTTCTAGTATTGTAATAGGTTGACTAAAAGGTATGTAGTTCCTCCTAGTCCTAGTAGTCGCAGGATTAGTTACTCCTGGTTTGTTAGAAAGTCAAACCGTATTATTAGTAGTAGTTTGTTAGGATATGCATGAGATATCTTAGGAAATGATATGCATATCATATGTTACACATTTTTTAGGGTTTCCTTGTAGTATAATAGGAACCCACAGATTGAAGGGTTGAACATACCTTTCACCATTTCATTTCATATCAGTAATATTATAAATCCTTAGAAAGGATCATGTTATTCATTTAGTCTTTGTTTCTTCTTGTTTCTAGTGTTTGTATTCCGCACAAATACTTAGTTTCTCTTAGAGTCTCTCCATAGATAACTTGTGATTACAGAAGTTGTCTATCGTCCTTAACAGGCTGAAATATCTATCTCTGAAGGACCCAACAGGTGCTCCAATGAAGTCTATCTTTAAATATTCAAGGCCTTGGGTCCATGGCTAAGAAAGAGTGGACTAAGGAGTTAGTTGGTAAATATAAAGTCAATTTTCTATTGCTTCAAGAAACTAAGATGGAATCTGTTTCAACAATGGATGCTAAGTTTCTTTAGGGCAACTCTACTTTTGATTTCAAGATTAGTGAAGCTAATGGTAATTCTGGTGGTATCCTATGCATTTGGGATACAAACGTTTTTGTTAAATAACATCATATCGTTTTAGACAATTTTGTGGCATTATTCAGTATGTGGGTTTCTTCTAATAATAAAGTTCTTATAGTCTCCATTTATGCACCTCAATCGAAGACAGAGAGGCGGGATCTGTGGGGCAATTCGTCTTATCTACTATCTCGGTTTCAAGGAAAATGTTTACTTATGGGTGATTTTAATGAAGTTAGGAATGCGGATGAGCGCATGAGGTCGATTTTCAATTTCCATGGTGCGGCTGAATTTAATGACTTTATTTCTAATACGGGGCTGAATGAGGTCCAGTTAGAAGGGTACTCTTTTACTTGGTCTCATCCTTCGGCTAGTAAAATGAGTAAGCTTGATCGATTCCTTGTGATCGATGGTTTTTTATCTATGTTTCCACACATTTTGGCCATTTGTTTAGACAAGCATCATTCGGATCATCGCCCCATTCTTCTTCGTGAAGTGCATGTTGATTATGGTGCGTCTCCTTTCAGGTTTTATCATTATTGGATTAAGATGCGGGGTTTTGATCTTATGGTTACTCAAACGTGGGCGTCTCTTGATCTTCCCTATAGTAACGATATGATTCGGTTTAAGAAATTGCAGGCCTTAAAAAAGGCTATTCGGATTTGGGTGACTGATATCAAAAGTCTCAAGCAGGGCAGCGTGATGAGATAAAAATAAAGCTAAAGGATATTGACTTTCAACTTGATCGTGGAGGCGTCAATGATGACCTCTTACTTTCTCGTATGAACTTGATGAAACAACTTCATGATTTCCGAATCATTGGAATCCATTAATTTTATTCATAAGGCAAAGTTACAATGGGCAGTTGAGGGAGACTAAAATTCCAAGTTTTTTCACGAGGTCATTAATCGTAGATGTTCTAATTTGGCTATTAAAGGTGTTATGGTGGATGGTAATTAGATGGACGATCATAGCAATGTTAAAAATGAGTTAAGGTCACATTTTACCACTCGTTTTAAATCTCCATCACGTAACCGCAACAAGATCGATTTCTCTTTCCTAATTGATTAAGTTCTGATCAAGCAGACTTGTTAGAGATCCCCATTTTTTTTGCTGAGATTCGTAATGTAGTGTGGGCTTGTGGAGCAAATAAATCTCCTGGCCCAGATGACTACACGTTCGAGTTTTTTTGTAAGGTTCGAGACGTTATTGGGTCGGATTTCAGTCTTGCTGTCTTATGGTTCTTTGATCGATGTTCGTTTGCAAACGGTGTATTTCGTCCTTCATCGCTCTTATTCCAAAAATCATTGATCCAAAGTTTGTTAGTGACTACAAGCCCATCAGTTTGATTGGTAGTTTATATAAGGTTGTCATCAAAATTCTAGCTACTAGACTTTATGTGGTTCTTAGTAGTCTTATTTCGGAAGTGTAAACGGATTTTCTCCCCAATAGACAAATTCTTGATGGTCCGTTTATAATCAATGAGCTTCTAGCTTGGTGTAAACACAAGAAGAAAAATGTTATGATTTTTAAAGTGGACTTTGCTAAAGCATACGATTCTATTCGCTGGGATTTTTTAGATGACATTCTTTGTTCATTTGGGTTTGGTTCCAAGTGGAGGTCATGGATTTCAGGAAGTTTGTTGTCAGGTAAAGCTTCTATGTTGGTCAATGGCAGTCCAACATCAGAATTTCAGTTTCATCAAGGGTTAAAACAAGGTAATCTGTTGGTCCCGTACTTGTTTTTACTTGTGATGGAACCCCTTTATTCTTTTTCTAGAGTGGTCGACACGGGCCTTTTAAAGGGCATTAGCTTCAACGAATCTGCCACTATATCTCATCTCTTTTACGCGGACGATGCGGTTTTTGTAGGTGAGTGGTCAGACGGTAATCTTTCTCATATTATGCATGCTCTACACTGTTTTTCTTTGACATCTGGGCTGAATATAAATGTTCATAAAAGTCACTTGCTTGGAGTAGGGATTCCTTCTAACGTGGTCTCGGCTTTTGTTTTGGTCCTTGGTTGTTCTACTATGCCAGCGCCTTTCAAGTATCTCGGGGTTATGGTTGGTGGCAACATGGCCAAATTGAATGTGTGGGATGGTGTTATCTATAAGCTAAAATCTCGTCTATCTAAATGGAAGATTAAAACCTTATCGATAGGTGGTCATCTTACATTGCTTAAATCTATCTTGGGCGTTACTCTCATTTATTGGATGTCACTGTTCAAGGTCCCAAAATCCGTTCTTGCGAAGATGGAAGAGATTCTTCGAGAATTCTTTAATGGAGCTCAATGTAACGAGAAGAAAATCACTTGGGTAAAATGGTCCAAGGTCCTTTCGGCTAAGAAACATGGTGGTTTGGTGTTTCTAGCTTCTTTGATTTAAATCGTGGTATGTTGTTTAAATGGGTGTGGAGATTTATCTCTCGGGATAATTATTTAAGGTGTCGTATTATATCAGCTATCCATGGTGCTAATGTCCAGGTTTGTTCTCACATTCCTTGTTCTTCTTGGTGTGCTATTGTGACAACCGTGGTTTTGAGGTTCATCACTTGGTCTTACTTTTAGGTTATTTTATGTGTGACTACTTGATTTTTGTGCTTACGTGTTTATTTTGTGTGAACGAGGTTGGTGTGATTATCGTTTATGGGTATAGAGTACTCATAAGTAAATCGAGGAATGGTAAATTCATGTTCATGAGATCACAATTAGTGACTATGAAATGAAATGGTGATATTTTGGTGTTTACGTATACGTATAAGTATTATAGTAATAGTGTATTTTTTTAGGATTTACGGTTTAGCATTTAGAGGTCTCGGAAGAGGTAATTAGTCATATGAATATTTTTCGGGTTGGTTTTAAGTCATTTAGGACTTAAATATAAAGTTTATTTCAAAATTTGAGATTTTTTATAAAAGTGTATATTTTACGACTTTTACGGTAAAACGCGTAAATTTGACTAGTTTTACGGTTTTGAGGTTTTGGAGGCTTTAGGAGCTGAAATAAATTAAGAAAAATTAAGTTAATATTATTAATACATATATTAATAATAAAAATAAATAAAAACGAATTTTAGGGGTGTTAGGTCGGTTTGGGAAAAAAAAAAGAAAAAGAGAAAAAAAAGGAAACAAGTGTTATAATTGGACTAGGATTCTTGTGTACACTATATAATGTTTTACTAAACAAAAAATAAAAACATAAATCCCTGGAGCTAATAAAATTCGTGGGTTTCACTAAAAAAAATTAGGGTTCTTCAAAAATTGGGTTTTTCTCATCTTTCATTAATTTTAAGGTAAAAACCTTTAATCCCTTTTTAATTAAATTGTTTTTATGTTTAATTAATCATTCTTATGATGGAATTAGGTTAGGGTTGATATAAAAACAGTAAATTAATGTTGAATTAATTATTATATGATGATCACATAAATTAGGGCTTGTAATTAGAGTGATTAGGGTTAATTAATGTGGTTGATTTTGTTAAACCCGTTTTTAAAAACTGGGCAGAATTTTGAGTCAATTGTTTTAATCATATCGGGAGTTCTAGGAACATTCAAGATGCGATCCAAGTATCCCTGGAAAGCTATTTGAAGTGGCTTTCCAATGCAAGAAACGAGAACTAAATTGGAGGTCGGGAAGCGGGTCAAAAACAGGTTACAACAGTCGGAGGTCAAAACAGTTTTGAATTCAGCCTGTTTTCTTTTTAAGTTTTGGGTTGTTTGGGGCACTTAGGGTTGCATTGGGATCTTCTCACGAACGTGAGAGATGGTTTATATATTGTATTAAGTATCTGAACTTGGGCTAAGGTTGTGGTTTAGGGTAAGACCCCTTAATGGTAACAAACGTTTAGTACGTTTAAAATCAGGAAATCTGGAATGACAAAAGTAGATATATATATATCGGGGCCTTAACAGTAGCTTTAAGTTTAGGGCAAGTGGGAGGTGTTAGCCAACATATGTAAGGGTATGAATATTCCTTTTACAGAAACCATGGGTAGGTTTAAGTGGGCGTTTGACCTAAAGTTTTGAGACCTAAAACTGGGACTGTTTTGGGTAAAATACGAACGGGTTAGTTATTAAACTTAACCAAGTTAAGGACTTGTTAAGGAAGGGTATTGGGGTAATTAGAGCTTATTAATGAGGTATATATGTGAGAATATGATAGAAGTCCATCATAGGTTAATGAGCCATCTTAGTGATTGGTTCGTTTATTGATTTCGTGTTTTTGGTTTGTTAGCTTGTTGCTAGTGCAAGGACGTGTGAAGGAGCTATCAGGTGAGTTTCATAGTCCCATGTTTCCTATTGATTTTGACTTCCAGATGGGATGGAAGAGACACTGTGTTGAGTTATTTTCTAAATTGATGTTGTGAATGTGTTTGTGATTTGAGATGGACTTGTGTGTACATTATGTGATTAACTGCTATGTGATTTTTGATTGTGTGTGATTTGGATTGGGGGACACGTGCTGTCTCAGTTATTGTGGTTTGACAAGGTAGTGGCCTTGTGGTTTGACAAGGTAGTGGCCTTGTGGTTTGACAAGGTAGTGGCCTTGTGGTTTGACAAGGTAGTGGCCTTGTGGTTTGACAAGGTAGTGGCCTTGTGGTTTGACAAGGTAGTGGCCTTGTGGTTTGACAAGGTAGTGGCCTTGTGGTTTGACAAGGTAGTGGCCTTGGGATAGTTACATAGTGTGATCATCTAAGGTACCATGATGTTGTTTGAAAAGGTAGGAGCCTTGGATTGGTTTGGTATGATTGGTCTTGATTGATAGTTGTTAATACATAATTGTAACACATTGTGCATATGTTCTTTTGTTGATGATTGTTATTCACAGCTTGTAACTGATTTAGCGTTGGAGTCTAAACCTATGACTCTCACCAACTTTATGTTGACGTGTTATAGTGTCTCTTTCAGGTGATACTATGGTTAAGCATGAGAAAATAAGTGGATAGGATGGGAGAAGCATAGGATTGCATGTAGAAGGAGAATCCTCGTTTCCTTCTTAGTTTTATTTGATTGTTCTTTTAATAAGTGATACTGTGGCACACATTTGTTTGTTGGTATGTTATTTGTTGTCTTGGGTAAGAAGTAGGACTGTTACTTACTTACCTAGACCCCTTGCATTTGTTGAGATATTGTCATGACCTTCGTGTCACCATTTTTATGACATTTCTTATTTCATATAGTTGTCTCTATAGACACGCCATGTTGTGATGATATCCATACGTCGCGCCCCATGTTCCGACATGGTGGGGTGTGACAGAATGGTCTCAGAGACAATGGTTATAGAGAATTAGGTTGCCTAGTCGCGTAGCCTAGTCTATAGCTTAAGGGTCCCTGCATATAGGCGTCATAGGAGTATGTGTGCATTTATTATAATTGATGTGTTTGGATGTTATTTATTGCGATGTTTTGACTAGTATGAATTGAACCGTAGTATGTTCATACTTAGTCACATGTTATTTTCTTTTCGGGTTTATGACTAGTGCGGGTTGAACCATAATCGTCCACGCTAGTCACTGTTGTATTTTGCTTCAATTGTACATTATAGTACATAATTTAGTACAAGGTAGTTTCTATCTTTTATCGAGTTATTTTACATACCTGAGGTATGTTACTTTTCTTTTGATGTTTAAGTCATGTTCCCTAAGAATCGTGTGGTGGTTCGAGCTACTAGGAGTACACGGGTAGGAAGGATTTTAAGCTGTTTCCACTCTTACGGGCGACATGACTTATAACTGATTATGTTTTCGTTTTGGATTTAGTCTATGCTGTTTTAGCTAGACTATGGATTTTTGTATTCCAAGAGTATTACTATGTTATTTTAATAGATGGAGTTTTTGACCTTATTGTTTATGTGGTTATGAGCTTATGTGAGTAGATAGATTTATGTGTTATATGTTGTATTGATTCTTATAAGTGTCATCATAGGAGGGAGTGCATTGGGGAAAGGGTAATTGTATAAGTATGGTGGCCAACATAGTTATACAAGTACCACAACTTCAATGGGTTCTCAAGTATGGTTGCATGAAAGAGGGTTAGTACATGCTTGTATATGGTGAGATGTAGAATTTGGGTATACGTATTATATATGGGTTTATGTAATGGCTGCCTATGATATGGCTATTGTTCTTTTTGTGTTATATGTTTTGGATTATAGTTGTGTTGTGTGATTATGGGGTCACACGATATGGTTTGGTTTTGGAGGTGGGCTTTATGTTTTGTTGTGGCACGGTGAGATGGTGATTACTCGTATGGAAAAACGAGCGTATAAAGCAATTGATTGACTTGACATGTATGATAACGGGTATGTTTGGGAGATTCGATAGGTATATATATGCGGATGTATATATACTACTACGTGTTAGGTTATGGTATATGGTCGTTCACTAGTTATTATAACTTGAACGTACCTTGTGTTTGTCGTGTTTTATGGTGCTGGAGTTTGTTGGAGTTCCAACGACGTTTTGAATCTTTTGAAGTGTGTCTTGTAGCGTATTCTTTGAGTTTCGTATTTCACGCGTACGTTTTAAAATGGTGTTTTTGGTTTCAAGTTTATTGAAATAACTTGGGATTTCTTTTGTGATAATGAAATCTTTTGTGTTGGGTCTTGCATTTCTTTTGGTCGGTATATATCGAGTTAGATGGTTGGTTGTGTTTGGTAAAATAAGGGTAAGGTGTTGGAGTCGTGTTTGAAACAAGATGTAACATAAGACTTCTTTTTAATCAACACTTATATATTTCAAATTCTAAAGGACTTTCTTTAAAATAAAGCGAAGTAAAATTTCTTTCTACTTACATAGTTTATATAATTGGGTTTAGCCGATTCACGTCATTTATAATTATTAATACAAGGTTAAATTGAGTTTATAAAGGTTACACATACAGTTATATCTGTCATTTAAAAGGATTACATTAATCATTAAGTTTATTCTTTAGTTTTTTTTAAAACAACTAGTATAAAACTGATTTGGTCATAACTTGTTCGTTTTTAGAGCTTTTTGAGTGATTCAAAAGCCAAAAATTATGTACTCGGAACGTACTTTACAAATATTCAGAATGTATAGTCATGGGAGGTTAGTATCTTGGCCGAAATTATTGTGCAAGTGTCGGGTTAGAGGTTGAGTTTGAATAGTAGTTTTTTTTTTTTTTTGATATGGGATGCACGGGATACCTTGTTTTTGAGTTGAGTTTTGAGTTCGTCAAGAGGGTTATTTGTAGATTGTTTGAGTCACATGGATGTGGGAGGTAATAGTAAATAAAAAAAAAGATATATATTCTTTTGGAAAAGTCGATCTTTTGCACGGTTTAAATAATATGTCGCGGGGCGTAATATGTATGGTTGCCATTGGGTGTTTCTTGGATTATTTTTCGTTGTCATGGGTCATTTTGAATTGATACACGTACTGGGTTTGAGTTTTCATTTGAGTCTCGTGGTTTTGACTTGTTTTAACTGGTGCACGTGAAATGTCGTTAGTTATCCGTGGGTTTGATTCGTTGATCATATCTGGTGGATTCAGGATGTAGTTTTGGTTACGTATTGTTCGGGATCGTTGAAGTAATCGTATGAAAGACTTGGTCGCGCCTACACGCTTAAGTAGGTGACCATGAGAGAACGGTCGGAATGCCCTTAGTGGGGAGGAAAGAAGTTCGTAGACGAACTAATGTGGTCATGAGGTCTCTTAGGAGTGTCAAGGGAGATGAATAGAGGTTTGCAGAATGTATGGTTATTGGTACAAGTAACGCGCCATAGAGAGTGTTGGGAGGGGATATTGTTCGTAAGGCATGTATGCTTTCTGAAAATTTCCTGAAACTTAGTAGGTTTGCCTATTACTTTGAGGTAGAACCATGAATAGAGCAAGTAGGAGAGGTGAGAAGAGTTGTAGTTAGTGCCTTTCCAAGGCAAATCGTTGATGGAGTGATTTAAAAACAAGAGCTGTTAGAAATTGCAAGAAATTTATTCGTATTGCCGCTAAGAGAGGGTGTGAGGAGGACATAGTTGAAATTGCTAAGGATGTTGTATGAACGCTTTGGGTTTACGGTATGGGTGTTCATGGGTCGGTTCGGTTCGGTTAGTTAGACGATTTTAACTATCCATCCCGGTTCGGTTAGTTAAATTTACTATCCGTAACCGAACCGTACAAGGCGGTTAACCGGACATACGGTTACCCGAAATGAGCGGTTACCCACGGTTCGGGTCACGGTTAACCATTATATAAGTTTCATAAAGTTTTAGTTTATAAATAATAACATGATTTAGAACATAGAATGTCGTTTTCGTATAATTCAACGACATTAAATAGCTAAAAATCATATAAAAATTATTTCGTTACAAAAAGTCCATTAGAACATTCATAAATAACATATTAACTAAAAAGTATTTATTCGATATTTATAAACTACGATCACATTAATTAAATGTACACATACATGTTTAATACATGTACTATAATTTATATATTTAGTTTTAAAATTTCATGTATAATAAAAGTATGGTACTAATACAATTAATACATGTATTATAATTTGAATATTTAGTTAAAAAATTTCATGTATAATATGTGCGGTTCGGTTCGGTTAACCACGGATATCTAAAAATGAAAACCGTAACCGAACCGTTATAAGCGGTTTTTTTCGGTTTCGGTTTTTTCGGTTTCGGAATTTTTCGGTTTCGGATTGAGCGGTTCGGCTCGGTTCGTCGGTTTCTCGGTTTTTTTGAACACCCCTAGTTTACGGTTATGCATTTGGCTTCGCCAAAGCACTAGCGGTTCTCATGGAGTCAATGAACCGAGTGTGCATGAACGTATGTAAACGAGTTGTCATCGGGAGTATCGACGGCATCTTGATCTACTCAAATCTAAGAAGGGGAGTGAGGCGAATTATGTGTCGGTTTTGGAGTGGAGTTAAACGTGAGATTTTCAAGTGTGAGTTTTAGGATTAAGTTGGCCAGGACTAGTAGTCAGAGATGATGGCATATCGTGGAACCAGCAAGGGGCGAAGTGAAGAAGGACGAGGAAGCATTTTGGAGGCTGAAGAGGTGGATTCATTGATGAGCAGATCTTGGCATTATCGGAAGGACTGGATGAATTCACGAAGCATGACGACACATGGAGCAAGTATTTGGATGTGTACGAGAACGACAAAGAAAGGCGATTGCTTATACGTTGCAGAACTGAAGACTTGGAAGAACTAGATAAGACTTAGTTAGTGGAGCTGGATTGTTATATCTGCCTAGAATGCTAGAGGCATTTGGTGTACGAGACGTGGAGAATGATCTATACGGATCATGAACATCTCCAACACATATTTAATCATCTTGATTGAACATTTGGCAAAGGTGATGGGTGGAGTTAATTGATGGAAGAAAATTGCAAGGCCAAATACCATCTGGGAAAGGAAAGCATCGTTGATGAGACATGGAATAAAAAGAATGAAGTGAAGCTAAGACGAACTTGAACTATAGAGATGACGTATTAGGGCGGCTTGGATGAAAGATGTAGGTTGCACGAGTTGAGTTGTCTAAAGCATAGAACGCGTCAACATGTATATTGCGTGGGTTGGACAATCATATGGAGAAAAGGACGTAGACTATACTTCCTACATAGATAGGAGTAGCTTAGAAAGGGGCGATGTAAGGACGAAGTTGGTGGAAGGGATACATAATGCGTTGGACGATTAAGTACGATGAGAGTTGGGTGATAGTCGATAGACTGACTAATTCATCACCTATTTCCAGAGGAATGAGAAGTCACGTAGTTGGGAAGTTGGAAGAACTAATGGATCTATGAAAGACCGTCGTAGGTCACTTTGTAAGGAAATTGGAATTTTTAAGTAGTTTGGAGTACGGACTGAAAGGAGTTGATGAACATGATTGGATATGAGTATATCCAGCTAACTGGGAAAAGGATAGACAAGTGAGATATTTGTACAACCTTAGGAGTTACACTGAGGGCATGTGTGATTGGTTTAGAGGGAGTTAGAAAACTCTTTAGCGATGGCTGAGTTTTCATATAACGATAGTTATCATACTAGAAGTCGATAAATGCCATTTGAGGCACTATGTGAAAGGATAGGGTGAGATGTACACATTGTGGACTAGAAATGGTAAAAGAGTCTACTAATGTGGTAGTGATGTTTGTGGAAAGGATGAGTGCAACAAGGGATGCTATATATAAAGGAGGAAACCACTAGAGTTAGTGACAGAGTTATGTATGAAGTTTCACCCATAGTAACGGGTGGTATGATTTGGTAAAATGGAAGAGTTGATGTAGAGTTTTGTAAGTCCATTTATGATCTTTGGAAAGATCGGACCAGTAGCTTATGAGTATAGAATTACCTGGGGAAAATGAGTGGTATACATGATATATTTCATGTATTGAGATTGGTAAATGTTGTTTGAGAATGCATATTTACATGTACGGTTATTCGGGACTTGTGTTAATAAGAGTCTTTGTTTTATCGAAGAGTCATTTGTGAGATTTATTGACTGTGAGGTCAAGAGTTTGGCAATGGGTTTAATTATTTTTGGTTTGTACATGTGGTATCTTGAAACTTGAACTAAAGTTCACGTGGAAATGAGAGGAGTTCATTTAGAACAAGTATCCTCGTGTGATTTGTTGTCTGTGTGTTGATCCTAAGGAGTAAATCTCGGGACGAGATTTCTATTAGGAGGGAGTGATGTGACAACCGTGGTTTTGAGGTTCATCACTTGGTCTTACTTTTAGGTTATTTTATGTGTGACTACTTGATTTTTGTGCTTACGTGTTTATTTTGTGTGAACGAGGTTGGTGTGATTATCGTTTATGGGTATAGAGTACTCATAAGTAAATCGAGGAATGGTAAATTCATGTTCATGAGATCACAATTAGTGACTATGAAATGAAATGGTGATATTTTGGTGTTTACGTATACGTATAAGTATTATAGTAATAGTGTATTTTTTTAGGATTTACGGTTTAGCATTTAGAGGTCTCGGAAGAGGTAATTAGTCATATGAATATTTTTCGGGTTGGTTTTAAGTCATTTAGGAATTAAATATAAAGTTTATTTCAAAATTTGATATTTTTTATAAAAGTGTATATTTTACGACTTTTACGGTAAAACGCGTAAATTTGACTAGTTTTACGGTTTTGAGGTTTTGGAGGCTTTAGGAGCTGAAATAAATTAAGAAAAATTAAGGTAATATTATTAATACATATATTAATAATAAAAATAAATAAAAAACGAATTTTAGGGGTGTTAGGTCGGTTTGGGAAAAAAAAGAAAAAGAGAAAAAAAAGGAAACAAGTGTTATAATTGGACTAGGATTATTGTGTACACTATATAATGTTTTACTAAACAAAAAATAAAAACATAAATCCCTGGAGCTAATAAAATTCGTGGGTTTCACTAAAAAAAAATTAGGGTTCTTCAAAAATTGGGTTTTTCTCATCTTTCATTAATTTTAAGGTAAAAACCTTTAATCCTTTTTTAATTAAATTGTTTTTATGTTTAATTAATCTTTCTTATGATGGAATTAGGTTAGGGTTGATATAAAAACAGTAAATTAATGTTGAATTAATCATTATATGATGATCACATAAATTAGGGCTTGTAATTAGAGTGATTAGGGTTAATTAATGTGGTTGATTTTGTTAAACCCGTTTTTAAAAACTGGGCAGAATTTTGAGTCAATTGTTTTAATCATATCGGGAGTTCTAGGAACATTCAAGATGCGATCCAAGTATCCCTGGAAAGCTATTTGAAGTGGCTTTCCAATGCAAGAAACGAGAACTAAATTGGAGGTCGGGAAGCGGGTCAAAAACAGGTTACAACAGTCGGAGGTCAAAACAGTTTTGAATTCAGCCTGTTTTCTTTTTAAGTTTTGGGTTGTTTGGGGCACTTAGGGTTGCATTGGGATCTTCTCACGAACGTGAGAGATGGTTTATATATTGTATTAAGTATCTGAACTTGGGCTAAGGTTGTGGTTTAGGGTAAGACCCCTTAATGGTAACAAACTTTTAGTACGTTTAAAATCAGGAAATCTGGAATGACAAAAGTAGATATATATATATATCGGGGCCTTAACAGTAGCTTTAAGTTTAGGGCAAGTGGGAGGTGTTAGCCAACATATGTAAGGGTATGAATATTCCTTTTACAGAAACCATGGGTAGGTTTAAGTGGGCGTTTGACCTAAAGTTTTGAGACCTAAAACTGGGACTGTTTTGGGTAAAATACGAACGGGTTAGTTATTAAACTTAACCAAGTTAAGGACTTGTTAAGGAAGGGTATTGGGGTAATTAGAGCTTATTAATGAGGTATATATGTGAGAATATGCTAGAAGTCCATCATAGGTTAATGAGCCATCTTAGTGATTGGTTCGTTTATTGATTTCGTGTTTTTGGTTTGTTAGCTTGTTGCTAGTGCAAGGACGTGTGAAGGAGCTATCAGGTGAGTTTCATAGTCCCATGTTTCCTATTGATTTTGACTTCCAGATGGGATGGAAGAGACACTGTGTTGAGTTATTTTCTAAATTGATGTTGTGAATGTGTTTGTGATTTGAGATGGACTTGTGTGTACATTATGTGATTAACTGCTATGTGATTTTTGATTGTGTGTGATTTGGATTGGGGGACACGTGCCGTCTCAGTTATTGTGGTTTGACAAGGTAGTGGCCTTGTGGTTTGACAAGGTAGTGGCCTTGTGGTTTGACAAGGTAGTGGACTTGTGGTTTGACAAGGTAGTGGCCTTGTGGTTTGACAAGGTAGTGGCCTTGTGGTTTGACAAGGTAGTGGCCTTGTGGTTTGACAAGGTAGTGGCCTTGGGATAGGTACATAGTGTGATCATCTAAGGTACCATGATGTTGTTTGGAAAGGTAGGAGCCTTGGATTGGTTTGGTATGATTGGTCTTGATTGATAGTTGTTAATACATAATTGTAACACATTGTCCATATGTTCTTTTGTTGATGATTGTTATTCACAGCTTGTAACTGATTTAGCGTTGGAGTCTAAACCTATGACTCTCACCAACTTTATGTTGACGTGTTTTAGTGTCTCTTTCAGGTGATACTATGGTTAAGCATGAGAAAATAAGTGGATAGGATGGGAGAAGCATAGGATTGCATGTAGAAGGAGAATCTCCGTTTCCTTCTTAGTTTTATTTGATTGTTCTTTTAATAAGTGATACTGTGGCACACATTTGTTTGTTGGTATGTTATTTGTTGTCTTGGGTAAGAAGTAGGACTGTTACTTACTTACCTAGACCCCTTGCATTTGTTGAGATATTGTCATGACCTTCGTGTCACCATTTTTATGACATTTCTTATTTCATATAGTTGTCTCTATAGACACGCCATGTTGTGATGATATCCATACGTCGCGCCTCATGTTCCGCCATGGTGGGGTGTGACAGCTATTGTTCGAGAAATTCAGAATATCAAGGACAAGGGTGTTGATTTGTTATCAAACTGTAGAAAAAATATTGGTAATGGTATGCATACAAAAATATGGCATGACATATGGATTGGTGATCAAAAGCTTTGCTATGATTTTCCTCGGTTTAATGCCTCAGAATTGAATAAGGATTCTCATGTTGCTTCAAAATGCAATGGTTCAGTTGATTCTTCGTTTCGTATACATGTTCGAGGTGTAGTTGAAGACTAACAGTTATCTCAACTTTGTGATATGATTAACACCGTGTCTCTATCTAACATGGAGGACCGTTGGCGTTGGGTTCTAAACGTGACTGGTTTGTTCCAGGTTTGTGACGTTCGGGATTTGTTAGACGAGTTCTTTTTTCCATAGGATGATAAGGTTACGAGATGGGTCAAATGTGCTCCTATCAAAATCAATATTTTTGCGTGGAAGGTCTCCCTCGATCGTTTATCTACCAAATTAAATTTGATTCATAGGGGTGTTCAGGTTTCGTCTATTAACTGTCCTATATGCACTGCTGCTCCAGAAGACATTTCGTACCTTCTTTTTTGTTGTTCTATGGCCTTGGATATTCATCGTTTAATTTGTCGTTGGTAGGATTTGAATTGGACTCCGATTGGCTCCTACTCGGAGTGGCTTTCGTGGTTTAAAGATATTAGACTGGATTTTAAGGTTAAATCTGTTCTTGAGGGAGTTATCTACGTATCCTGGTGGTGTGTTTGGTCCTTCAGGAATCAACTGTTGTTTAGTGTCATTAAGCCTAGGAAGGATGTTATTTTTTATGACATAATTTCACGTTCTTTTTCTTGGTGTAACGCTAGAAGTAAGCTTTCTTTTTCTTGGGATCGTTGGCTTCAACATCCTAATTTTATTTCTTCGTAATAGTCGAGCTCATTGCTAGTTTTTTAATAAAAGTTGTCGTTAAAAAAAACAACTATGCATATCTAAAATACTTTTAGATTTAAGTTTATTTGAATATTAAACCTTTTTAAATTACTTAAAAAATTCATTTTTACCCTCCATCTTATTTCATTAAATGGATGAGATTAAAATTTTAATTTATATT
Source organism: Glebionis coronaria (assembly GCA_025667525.1). Taxonomy (NCBI): domain Eukaryota; kingdom Viridiplantae; phylum Streptophyta; class Magnoliopsida; order Asterales; family Asteraceae; genus Glebionis; species Glebionis coronaria. Next base: position 107,277,027 of record CM046877.1, read on the forward strand.
TAGGGTATTTTGATCTTTTCACACGTGTACTATATAAACGTTTTTTATTCATAAAGCTCATTTTACAGTTTACACACATCGAAGTGTGTTTTCTCTCTCTACCAACCAACATCAGATCCGTAGATATCTCTCTACCAGATACATCAACAAAGAACATCATGCACATCTAATCCATCATCACGAATATCTAATCGACGATCTTCTTCTTCTTCGGTTGATTAATATTAGGTTAGATAGATTATATTTGTTCTTATTTTAGCTTATTTTATGTGAACAAGCTTATTAATTTACCATCATTCAAATTTATAAGCTTTAATTACCTGATTTTGAACGTATAATCTGAATTTATTGTTCTTAATTATAAGTTAGCTTATTAGGTGACTTTTGTGAATAATTAGATTATTGTAAATAAGCTAATTCCCGCTAATAAGCAGATAAATGTGAATAAGATTATGAATTAGAGAAGATGAGAGCTATGTGAATAATTATATGAATTAGAGAAGAGTTATACGAGTAAGCGTATGAATTAGAGGAGAGTTATGTGGATAAACTTATAAATTAGATGAGAGTTATAAATAAGCAAGCTTATTAGCTTATTTTAACGAATTATCAAGTTTTATAAGTATGAGAGTTATGAATAAACTTATGTTAGTATGAATAAGCTATATTATTAGACATTATAATTAAGTTGCTGATGTAAGCTAAATTAAGTTTGATGTATCATGTATGATACCTCATTTATCATAAATGATAGTTATATGATATGTGATATATGATAGGTATCATATGGTACTAGCAGGATACCCGTGTGATAAAGCGGCGGATACCCTGTGATTAACCGGAGAAAGCTAAAAAAATATCCCGATCAGGTCTGGTTCGCTCATTTGCATAGGTTTCGGCCGGTTTTCACCAGTTTCGATGAAACTCGTTGACCTAGTCTGATTTTAAAACCATATGTACCAACAACTTGTAAGTTATATGAAGTTTTTTTGTATTTTAATACTATTATTACTAGTTTAAAAGCACTTGATGAAGGTTATTATAACAAAAACTATTTAAGGAAATTTCTTAGAACATTATATCCAAAGTGGAGAGCAAAGGTCACAACAATTGAATAATCAAATGATTTGACGAAGCTCTCACTTGATGAACTCATTTAGAAAGATTCCGAATTAGCTAAAGGTAAAGTCTAAATAAAATCAATTGCCTTGAAAGCTAACAAGGGATCTTGTTATGATGATTGAAACTCCGTAAATGAGGACGAAGAATACGTGATGACCGTCAGAAATTTCAAGAAGGTTTTCAAAAGATGAGGTAAATTTGTTAGACGACCTTACGAAGAGAAGAAATGTTTCCCAAAGAGTAGAGAGGACAAAAATGGGAAGTTTGAAAGAAAGTGCTATAGATGTGGAGACCCCAACCATCTCATTTGTGAATGTCATATACTGCCAAGAGCCAAGACACAAATTGCCTTTGTCAGAGGATCTTGGAGTGATAGAGAAGATGAAGATGTTGAAAGACTAAAGATGAAACTTGTCTCATGGCTCAAGCATATGTTAAGGTAAGTTCCGAAACTGAATACTTTAGAGACAATTCTTCTATTAATGATAATGAATTAGCTAGTGAATATAATCAGTTACTTTCTATTAGTCAAAGTCTGATAACATCAGTTAAATATTTTTGCCGCAATATCTCTTTGATTTTGCTCAATTTAGTGTTGATTAACACCCAATATGGCATAGTTTTGTACATTTTATGTTTTACATGTTAAATTGAGTAAGTAACGGAAAATGAGGGAAAACTGGTGGAAAAAGGCAAGAAAAGGCACCAAGCATAGCTTTCAAGGCACCTACGACATGGATGATTTCAAGGCAGCTACGACGTAGGTAACACATTGGATAGTTCTTTATTTGAAGGCCTACGACATAGGCAGATTTATGTTTACACGGTAGAAGTTATTTTATCCATAATATTTGTTAGGCGGCCAAATCAAGTTATTTAAATAAAGAAGACATAGTAGGCTCATGTTCCCTCTATGTTGTAGGAATTGAAGTGATCCCAAAGACTTGTCAGTTTGAAGACCTATGTCATAGTTTCTTGTCTCGCGTTCATCGTAAGAAATGACGGTTTAAAGGAAAGAAGATATCGTGTTCCCTACGTCGTAGGGCATATCTACCTACGGCGTAGGGACTTCGACTAGTATAAATAGAGGTCTTAATCTCTATATTCTCCACATAATCATAAAACCACAACACAATAGGTTTAGGGTCAGTTTTATAGGCTTGTAAGGGGATGGTTTTGACTAGGTTCCACTAGCATAGGGAAGATTTTGTATTCAAACACCAAGTGTGCAAACCATTCATCATTCAACTATCTGTAAGATTTTCATGTTTCATAATTCAGTTATGTTTATAATTAACTTTTGTGTTTGTGCTATGAGAGGCTAAGCACCCTAGTGTTTGCTTTATGATATTATCATTGTCGTTGTGATGCTTGTTTAGTTTATATAGGCTTGTTTAGGATATCCTTATGCCTGTTATGAAACCTTTTTATATTGGAAATATTGGGTTTTACAAGATTCTCTTGGCCTATACTAGATGTATAGGAACTGACCGTTGCCAACTTTGGGAAGAGATTTACAAAGGATAGGTTGGGAGTGTATTGGGGTTTAATGGTCAGCGCCTTCTCTAAGCTTCAGTATTTAAGATATGCAAGTAGCTCATGTGGCAGAGTTAGAATAACATGGTCATATGGATAGCTGTGGTTCTATCAGTGTCAACTTTACATACGATGCTAGTCGCGAAAGTGATAGTAAGAGTTTAGAAGACATAGGGTAAGGACTACTGAATAATTGGGCTTCCAACATCATGAACACCAGACAATTAATATAAACACTAGGTTATCGGTAATTTATATAATACGATCCTACGTTGAGTTCCTACATGTAGTGTGTGGGAGTTCGACTCAGATTGTATATGCGCCTAACATATCTCTTAGATCACTGATACATAGGTTACTATCACAACTCAATAATAATAAAGTAGCTAGGCCAGTATAATTTATTCTTATCTGATCATATCGGTTATTTTCCTTTTCAATATTCATTTTTCTACAATTATTTATTTAGTTTGGATTATTTAATTTCGTGACATTTAAACTAATATCAAGTATACACTTAGCTCCTTGGACGACATCAAATTTACCAATCAAAATACTTCATGTGACCGGGTTCTCTGCCTGTTAGTGCGTTGTAGGTGGATTAGAGTTTTATAAATTTAAAACTTGATAAAAGTATTTTAAATAAAATACGCATCAAACTTTTGGCGTTGTTGTCGGGGAGCTAATATTTTGTTTTAGTTTGTATCACTAAAAAATTTTGTACTATATATAAAGATCTCGGAAGTTGACATTAGTACGCTTACTATAGAGGAGTATCTGGCCACTATTCGTGAAGACCATGCACCGGGTGTGGTTAGGCCAACGCTTACTATAGAGGAGTATCTGGCCACTATTCGTGAAGACCATGCACAGGGTTGACTAATGATGATGCTCACTAACATGTGGAAAGGTTTTTGGAAACACTTATCCTTTACCATAGTCTAGGCGTGTTAGACGAGTCAGTTTATTGAGACTATTCCCTATTACACTTACTGGAGTCGCGAAGAGATGGTTGGACCACCTTCTATCTTGATCGATCATCACTTAGGATGCATTGAAGAAAGCATTTATCCAACAAAACTACCTACCTTCAAAGATGGCGAAATTGCTTAGAGAGTTTCATAGTTTCAAGCAGGGGGAGACAAGTCATTGAACCAGGCGTGGGATAGGTAAAACGAATTATTATGTAATTGTCCAACTCACGATTTAAATATGCAGTAGAATGTGTACTTCTTCTATAAAGGGTTGGATAGCATCACTTGTTAAATTATGGATTCCCAAGGTTCTATTCCTAGCATGACTCCCAAGGATGGTTTGACCGCAATACATGATACGGTAGACCACTCACTAAAGTGTCATGATGGATCGAGGATAAAGTGCTTAGGTAGTAGTAGTGAAGGTTTACCTATTATCACCAACAAGCTACACAACTTGGGACACAACATGAAGAAGCTTAGAGAAAATGTACATGCAATCCAAGTTCCTTGTAATATCTATGGAGGTACTATTGGGAATAAAATTAGTACTGGTTATGTATTGTACTAACAACATTAAGACTAATTAATGCTGGTAATAATATTCTTAGTACTGGCAGTACACACACAGAACTGATAGACAAATTGGTAGTGTTGGTTAAGTTGATTAGTACTGTTGAAGAGATAAAGGTTAAAAATTTGTGCTATTAATGTAAGATTTTGCATCAATTAAAGTTCGTTTCTCGGTATCTCTTCGAATTGATTTCAGGTTAAGTGTGAGAGATAAGTTTTTCTTGGTGAATCAAGTAAAAGGGTGTCGTTGTCTAAAACTAATTAAAAATAAAGACTTGGAACAATTAAAAATAAAGTAAGAAAACAATAATGAAAGATTAAAACTTTACGGGAAATAATTGACGAGAAATTAAAGGCAATAAAAGTAGATAAGTCAAATTAAAACTTAAATCGAAAGGAAAGCGAGTAAAAGTGCAAGTAAAGAAAATGGCGGAAAAAATAAAGTTTAAAAACTGAAAACTGAAAACTCTATTCGGAATAAACAAGTATTCCGAATAAGAAAGTCTATGCGGAATAAAAATGGAAAAACACTCTACTCGGAAAACAACTCTATTCGGAAAGAAAGTCTACTCGGAATATTTAAGATATTCCGAATAAAGGAAAGTAAAAGTTCTACTCGGAATGTTCCGAATAAGGGAAAATTTAAGATGACCATTCGGAACAATTAAATGTTCCGAATAAGGGAAAATTTAAGATCACTATTCGGAACAATCAAATGTTCCGAATAAGGGAAAAATTAAGATGCTTATGCGGAACAATGGGACGAAGAACAGTAGCAGGTATATAAAACAGGGGATACGAATTTAAGCAAAATCAATCAAGATCAACCAAAAGATTAACCCAAAATAACCACTAGACATCAACTAACAATAATCAATCAAAACAAATCAACAAAACTAACAAATAAAGCCAAATCAATCAAAACCCACTTGATTGAAAATAAGGAAACTCAAGAACATGAACACAAAGATTAAGAACAAGTTAAGCAAGAAAGGAAGAAGGAGAATAGCAATAAAGTAAAGATTAACAACAATTAAATGGAAACTTACTTGGAATTGAAAGAAAATTAAAGGTGCATAACATGAAATTAAGGTGCATAAAATTAAAGAACATGAAAATGAAAATGGTGGAAGGATGGCTTGTCAAGCCACCAACAACTCTCAACAAATGAGGTTGGTTGGTATTTATAGGGATATTAGGGAGGAGCTTAGGAAGCTTCCTCCCTCTTTCTTCTTTCTCTTAATTGCACACTTGGGTCCTTGATCTCTTTAATCTTTTGTTAGTCTTCTTAATACTTGGACTTTGTCTTGGGATTTCTTCAAACTCGTCTTGTATTTTCTTCATAAATAAGACTCGAGTTCTTCGGCTTTTTAGTAAACTTCCATCTTTGACTTTTTCTTCGATAAATCTTCAGAATTGGTCTTGGACTTCCGTTCTTTTTCCACTCTTGATCTTTCGACTTCATCTTTCGTCTTTTTCTTCGATAAAAGCCCGTGAATGTCGTGTTTCCTCCACTTTTCACCTTTTCGTCCTAAATTACAACAAAAACACAAACCACGCATAATTCCGACATAAATGACATAAAATACACGTTTTGGCTCGGTTATTATTGTAATTAAGTGGTAAAAAGGATGGGTGTTTACACACCTATCAAATCCCCTACACTTGACCATTGCAATGTCCTCATGCAATGCATTAGTTACAAAGCATGTTTACATTTTTCATCATAATCAATCCACGTTGGCCTTTATTAAAGAGATAGAAAATTATAAAAATGCAAAGCAAAGAAATTAAAAGCATACCTTGGGTTTTGAAAATGTCATGAATAATCATCATCCTCAACTTTTCACTTTCTCCATACCAAGCTTAAAAACGAGATCATTGTTATTATAAGTTAGTAAACTAACATGAACTCATGTGGGCCAATTATTTACTTAGACTCCCTTATTCCTATGGGTATCTCTTATATTTTATTATTTGTCTTGAATGATCACGAAGATGCATTGTTTGACTTATTTCGATAATTATTAAGTCTGAAAATAAAGTGCACGATTTAATCAATAGTTAGCTAAAGGACCAAATCTTTTAAAACTGCTTCTCGGGATATCAAAAAGTTCATATCTTGGCATAACTTGGTTCGCGATTTGAGACCTTTCTCGGGCCGATATTTGGCAGCGACTTCATACTTCAAATCTTGAGAGACGTTCATGAAATAATGGTCTTCTCTTCATAATTGGAATTTCTTCTCTTGGAATTGTTGAGAGATTCTTTATATATGGACCACGACTTCTTCATTTTTCTCCAATCTTTATTTTGGATTTTGGTATACAACGATCCGCCTCCTTTATTGACTTGGATCTATTTATCCTCATACCTTGTTAGGGTCTTTTCGGATACACTTCTCCATGACTTTTTGGGAGTTTTTGCTTTTCGTCGTGTGTCTCGATCCTTCATATTGATTTTCGATAAATGATTCTTCACATCACTTTTGGATCTTTAGCAACAAAACATAGCCCTCATGCCTTGTTAGGGCCTTTTCGGACTCGCCAATCTTCGCGCCCCGCTTCATAAGTTATGCCTTGGCTATGAACTCTCGTCATTACCGAGCAACTTTTAAACGATCTGGGGCTAGAAGCTAAGTAACTTTTCAAATCGTACAACCTTATTTATTAGCAGATAAATTTATTAGCAAGCGATGGGAGAATAGGCTTATAATTAACTCACATAAAATTCACGAAAGAATACCGACTTATAATTGGCTCTATCATCTCTCGTTCTCCACAGTTTAAAATCTCAAGTAATGAGACTCGTGGATACTTAGCCTATTAAATCAAAGTTTTGGGTTTCCGAGTCGCCTATAGGATCTTGCAAATTCTTAGACTCTTTCAAGTTTAGAAATCGCATCTTAAAGTTCCCTTGATAAACGACTCTCTAGGATCAATTATAGGAACTTGCGAAAAGTTCTTGTTCTTAACCCGTGAGAGTTAAGACTTTCGCGTTTTATAGCTCCCTATATATAAAAGCCTAGCAAAACTTGACTTAAACACGTTAAGGGTACTAGCTAGAGTAAACTCGGGTTGAGTCAAAAGATTCACAACGTTTGAAAATTAAACCACTTATTAAACATTTATTCAAGCAAAGAAAGAAAATAGCTATACAAAAGGGAAAAACTAATAGGCCAAAATAGATTAAAAATTTTGAAAAATGTCGAAAAATCGATTTTCTGGTTAAAATGAGGACAAATACAAGGAAAAGACCACTTAACTTCGATAGAAGTCTCCCCTACACTTAAGATAAACATTGTCCTCAATGTTTAAGCATGTGGGAGTAAACTCCCCTACACTTAGGACATTGTGCACTTTGTTTAAATCTCGCTAAGGAAGAGACAACTAAAGAGATTCCTATTTTAATATTGAGAAATATAAAATAGTGAATCGAAAAGAGTTTAGGATAGAACCGGGAAGAAGGGAACACGGAATCACGGTTCGTCAAGAGTCATCAAGAGTGTGTCTTTGAAGCTCTAATCCCTGCAATGATAAGAAAGAAAACAAGAAACTCCAACGGGGGCTCCCCCTACACTTATGATGAAAATAGATAGATAATTGGGTTGCCTCCCAAAAAGCGCTTGTTTTTGTTGACCGAGTCACGAGCCTGACTCGTCCCCGAATTAAATGGTCCATGGGGAAACCTCGAATGCAATACCGGGATCAAAGACCTTGTCCTCGTTCCCGGTGGACATTAACAAAGGAGAGGCAGGGGAGTAAGTCTTAGAAGGGAGAAAGGTCCTTTCAACATACGTAAAGTATGTGAATTCAAGATCCACGGGAGGTGGGTTGGGTAAAGTAAGCACATTGTCATCCCCCAAAGACAATGAATGCTGAGCAAACGGCAAAGCCGTATTGTTATCAATCATAGCATAATCAATGTCACCTCCCGGATCAAAGCACTCATCCTCCGAGATAGTCTCTAAAGGGGAGGATGAAAGGTGCTCGGGAGGGGGACTTGGGGCAATACTTTCCTGCAGCAGATTATCAAAAATAATGTCCCCCTCCATGTCATTGTCATCAATACCTGGAGGCATGGAGTGAATGTCGATTTCTTCCAGCAATGGGTCATTATCTTCAACGGTAGGAGTAGATGGAGGTAAAGGCTTGGAAATATCAAGAGAAGTCAACTCTTCGATTTGAGCAATAAGAAGGTGCACTTTCCGTAATCTATCGCGAAGAAGTACGTCTTCCACCTCATCCACAAGATCATGTTCATCGGTGAACTTCTCGTAAACCGGAGAGAATAAATCGTCATCACCCGCATCTCCCGGTGGAGATTGAGAAATTTCAAAAGTGAAATTCTCATAGCAGAGAGAAGAATCGTCATCACTAGGATCGACCTCTTCTGTAAGAGCAATGTCATCCTCAGGCTCCATAGCAGGTAAGTCACAAACCTCATCATCCAATACTTTGTCGAGAACAACATCACTCAGCTCATTCAATGAATCTAGATTCGTAGATACAGTAGGAACATCGACAGTAGGAGCAGCAACTTCAGAAGATTGGTTGAAAGTGTAGACATCATCGTCGTCGTCATCATCATAATAGATGGGACGAGTCCAGTTAGGAGTGACGTAGTCGGCTAACTCTTCCTTGATAACCTCCACATCTTTAAGAAGCTCATGCAGCAACTTTTGTTGTTCATCGCCTTGAGTATGTTCAATTTCACCAATTCTATCCCACGCTGTAAGTAAACATTTAGGTGTAGAAAAGAAGGGAAAACGACGAAATTGGCTCAAAAAGGTGTCGGTGGTTTTCAAGGTTTCGTCCATATCAAGCCACGGTTGCCTTTCTTGATGTAAGTCAGCTCGGAGTTGAGCTAGACTTTCTAGAATGCCATTCAAAGAAGTGAGTTGTTGATCAAGACTAGTTTGCTGAGAAGATTGATGAGTGAGGGTGTGATGTGGGGGCTCAAAATGTTGAAAACCTGAATTATAGCATGGTTGTGGCTCATAGTAGTTCGTCGGTTGAGAAGAATTAGAAACCGGGTTTGGTTCATAATAATCCATTGGTGAAGAAAACTGAGGACACGGATTTTGCTCATAATAATTCGTTGGTTGACAATAATAGGTATCATGAGGACCCCCACAGTTGTTGCAGAACGGTTGAGGAGAAAGACTGGGTGCATCTTGTGGATAGCTATTATCATAGTCATAATTGTACCCCGGTTCTTGCCCGTGATCATACGGGTATGGAACCGGGCACGAAATATGCCAATGAGAATCGCTTCCACAATAGGTGCACGTGGGAATAGGAGGTGGGTTCAAAAAGGACGAATTAGTCGAGTTGCACAAGGGACAAAATCTGAATTGTGTGTTGTCGATATCGTTTCCGCACCGCTCACATGTACACCATTGACAAGAGTCATTCCCATACAGTTGTCTCCCGCACCCGACGCAATTGACATAAAAATCCATGGAGAAAGATAGATGAGCAAGAAGAATGTTTTTGGTGCAAAACTTTGAAAAAGAAATGCGTTTAATGATTTTTCAAATGTTTTTGGTATTTTTGAAAATATATGACAAGAAAAATAACGTTCACGAGTGAACGGATCCCAAAATCCAACGCTTCACTCACAAAAAACCTTCAATCTTCACGAAAAGAGCCGGCAGCGGCGCCATTTTAATGTAAGATTTTGCATCAATTAAAGTTCGTTTCTCGGTATCTCTTCGAATTGATTTCAGGTTAAGTGTGAGAGATAAGTTGTTCTTGGTGAATCAAGTAAAAGGGTGTCGTTGTCTAAAACTAATTAAAAATAAAGACTTGGAACAATTAAAAATAAAGTAAGAAAACAATAATGAAAGATTAAAACTTTACGGGAAATAATTGACGAGAAATTAAAGGCAATAAAAGTAGATAAGTCAAATTAAAACTTAAATCGAAAGGAAAGCGAGTAAAAGTGCAAGTAAAGAAAATGGCGGAAAAAATAAAGTTTAAAAACTGAAAACTCTATTCGGAATAAACAAGTATTCCGAATAAGAAAGTCTATGCGGAATAAAAATGGAAAAACACTCTACTCGGAAAACAACTCTATTCGGAAAGAAAGTCTACTCGGAATATTTAAGATATTCCGAATAAAGGAAAGTAAAAGTTCTACTCGGAATGTTCCGAATAAGGGAAAATTTAAGATGACCATTCGGAACAATTAAATGTTCCGAATAAGGGAAAATTTAAGATCACTATTCGGAACAATCAAATGTTCCGAATAAGGGAAAAATTAAGATGCTTATGCGGAACAATGGGACGAAGAACAGTAGCAGGTATATAAAACAGGGGATACGAATTTAAGCAAAATCAATCAAGATCAACCAAAAGATTAACCCAAAATAACCACTAGACATCAACTAACAATAATCAATCAAAACAAATCAACAAAACTAACAAATAAAGCCAAATCAATCAAAACCCACTTGATTGAAAATAAGGAAACTCAAGAACATAAACACAAAGATTAAGAACAAGTTAAGCAAGAAAGGAAGAAGGAGAATAGCAATAAAGTAAAGATTAACAACAATTAAATGGAAACTTACTTGGAATTGAAAGAAAATTAAAGGTGCATAACATGAAATTAAGGTGCATAAAATTAAAGAACATGAAAATGAAAATGGTGGAAGGATGGCTTGTCAAGCCACCAACAACTCTCAACAAATGAGGTTGGTTGGTATTTATAGGGATATTAGGGAGGAGCTTAGGAAGCTTCCTCCCTCTTTCTTCTTTCTCTTAATTGCACACTTGGGTCCTTGATCTCTTTAATCTTTTGTTAGTCTTCTTAATACTTGGACTTTGTCTTGGGATTTCTTCAAACTCGTCTTGTATTTTCTTCATAAATAAGACTCGAGTTCTTCGGCTTTTTAGTAAACTTCCATCTTTGACTTTTTCTTCGATAAATCTTCAGAATTGGTCTTGGACTTCCGTTCTTTTTCCACTCTTGATCTTTCGACTTCATCTTTCGTCTTTTTCTTCGATAAAAGCCCGTGAATGTCGTGTTTCCTCCACTTTTCACCTTTTCGTCCTAAATTACAACAAAAACACAAACCACGCATAATTCCGACATAAATGACATAAAATACACGTTTTGGCTCGGTTATTATTGTAATTAAGTGGTAAAAAGGATGGGTGTTTACACACCTATCAGCTATACTCACTAAAAAATTCTTGTATAAAGATAAAGGTTGAAGATATTATGTGTATATATTTTTATTTTATTTTATACTTATCTTGTAAATGACTCCTTACATTATAAAAAGAGGTCCTATGATTAAGTCTGAATTATTCATTCATTCTCATATCATCATTATTAGCTTTAAGGTTTCTTGTAACCCCAGTGCTTTATTGATGTACTCATATTAATAATATTAAAGCTTTGTGTGAATTTATTGTCTTACAAAACAACTCAACCTTTATAATATTAGAGAGTAAATTTCGTATACTCTAGGATAATAACTCCAAGTTTCTACCAAGCTTACATAGGATTTTGTTGTCCCTATATATGTGATGATATAATACACGAAATAAAGAAAGAAAGGTAGAAATGAGAAGAATTCTAGAGAGAGAAAGTAGTGAGAGAAAGTGAGAGAGAAATGGTTGGAACTAGGTGAATGTTAGATTAAGGAATGAGAATACAAATGAACCAACCACCCTCCTAACATGCTAGGAGGGTAGTATATATAGTCCACCCACATGCGGGCTTTAATGGACTATATATTGGGCCGGGCTTGTCTTTTGGACTTTAATTAGTTTAAATCCAAGCCCGTGAACCACGACTAAATAACTACTTATTACAACGTTCTAATAAATATTACAGTAGAAACCTATGACCGAACATTCTTGTTTGACTCAATATTTTGAGGCTAACAATCTCCCCCAATGTGAGGTCATTCCTCTTTGATATTTGGATTCCAATGGAGATTTATGAATTTCGTCATAAATGAGTCTTGAACGTGTAACAGTAGTTTTGTTCCTTCATGCTGTGATCTTTGAGCCTTTGTCGTTGTCTTTCGACTTTGTCTTTAAGTCTTGAGATCTTCAAATCATTCTTGACTTGTCTTTGCCATCTTGTGATCTTGTGTCTTTGTCCACATGCTCACACTATCAATTGTTGGATAAGTCTTTGGGCATGAATATGTGGTTGTGAATCTTTGACTTTGCTGAGTACACCGTGACGCCACCTTCTCGAGACAAAACATAGATACGGACTGAATGACTTTGACATTCGTCCTAAATCGGTAGCGTTTTACCTCCGGTCGGTGAAGACCGTTATACGATATTTAAATATCGTACCTGTGATCAGGTAGATTCAATTAAGAATCTCCTTGACAGGGTTTCGCGGCTGTACTAGCCGTTCTCTTTACTCGACCGTCTCAGAGCAAGACTGCGAACATAAAGAGTGAATCAATTGGATAGATATCCGCTTGATTAAAGTCGTCAATTCAAATTCCTGGAACAAGTTTGATTCATTAAGAATCTTACCATTGTTGCTTTCCAGTTGACACAAGTTTGATTCATAAGAATCTCACAAGTCACCTACCGTAGCGCTGTTTGATGTTGACGCTAGAAGGATTTCCATTCGTCACTGTGAATATTAATGAATATCACTCTGAATGTTCTGGCAAGACCATAAAGATATTGCGTAGAAACCTGAAACGAGTTTGAATCAATTCAGAATCAAACCACTGTTGCTTTTCAGTTTTGCACATGTTCAATTCATAAAGAATCTTGCATATGACCTACCGCAGTGCTGTTTGATGTTAACACTGGAAGGATTTCCACTCATCATTGTGAATACTAAGTAGTATCACTCTGAGTGTTCTAGCAATATCACAAGGATATAGCGTAGGACTCTCTTGATCTTCATCCGTGTGTCCTAACGAGATTTGATTGATCTCTTGGCTCTAGACTCTATTTGTGCACTTTTAGTGGTCGGAGGCTGGAGCAGATGCCACCTATTCAATATCAACTATCTCGGAGTGAGAAAGTCAATAGAAGTCGTGTTGATCTCCGTGACAATAAAAACAAACTTCTTTTGAGAGAAGCCTGAGTAGCTAGGAAAGGGTTGTGCTTCACATCACTGGGTCCATGATGAGTTTGTCTTCATGATGAGTTGACCCGGTTTCTGCCTAAGTTGTATGGAGGGCTTCTTTCTTTAGACCCTTTATCCTTACATTTCTTTTTCATTCTTCAACCCCTTCAATGCTTACCAAGACATCATTACTAGCACCTTGTTGTGATTGTTCCAGTGCTAGCATCAGTACTTAGTCGGCATTCAGCTACGTTCACATTCTACTCCATCTTTCCTAAGGACTTCTAATAATCTATTGGATTGTCCCTGGGAAGATCCCTCCGGTTCTGGTTGGATCATAGGACTTAAACCTAACCACCCTTTTGACACCAATAACGTCGTGAATTAAAGATGTTGTGGGTATTTGATCGTAACCATGAAAACCACTTTAAATTCTAACAAAGTGTTTAAAAAACATTTAACACCTTGCTAGTTTTGTCGTTTTAGAAATGCTCCCCCTTCACATGTGCATCGATAATCGAAAGTGTTTCGCACATGTAGGTAAGAGTTAAAGTGCTTGAGTCTTATATTAGATCACATTTTAATCACATTTTCTCCCCCTATCTCTAATATATAAAATCTTTTGATATTAGAGATACCAAATTTGATTAAAATATATTTTGAAAAATAGTCTTGAAAATCTTCGGGAGAAAGATGTGTTAATCTTTTGCATGAAGTTGAATTGCTCCCCCTCAAAAATTGATCCAATGGAATTGTCATTACGAGGATTTGATCCACATTAAACTTTTTGAGGATGGGAGTTGTTGAACACACAATTTTTGAAAGATTTTGAATAATCATTTATAAATTCTTGAAAAAATTGTGTTCAACGCTTTTTGAAAAATCCTATTTCTTTTTGTCGAAGAGGTTTTTCTAAAGCATAAACTTGAGTTCACAGACTTTGAATGTCTTGACGAATCCACTCAAGTGTAAGAAGATTTAACTTCTTTTGCTAAGGGTAAGAGCACGAAATCGTACACTCCCCCGTGAATATTGATCCGGGTTGCAATCTGAAAGTGATTACAAGCCATTGTGTTGAGCTCAAAACGTTGAATGTTTTGTGACAAGCTCAACCCAAGATAGATTGCTCTACCCGTTGGTTAGGATAAGTTATCTTTAAAGATACACTTACCTTTATATGAAGTTCGAGTTACAGTCTGACATTTAACTATAAGTCGTTTACATGAGCTTAAAAACTTTGAATGTTTTTATCGATAGCTCACGACCGAGAAATTTTATATTCCCGTTGTTGAGGATAAGTAATCATCGTGATCAACTTTCCTTTCTTTGAAGTACGAGTCACAATCTGAGGTAATTGTAAATCATTGAAATGACATGTTTTGAAAAATATTTACAACTTTCATTCGAGCTTTATGTACACACCCGTGTCGTTATTGAGCGACATTTCTAGGTACGTCCATATTATCGATACTGAAAGACATGTCGAGAGGAATATTTTTGGTATTTTGAAAGTTTTTCCATTTTTTATTTTGTTTTTCTATGAATATTTACGTTTTATTATATATATATATTTTTTTTTGTTTTCTCAAGTTTTTCGAAAATAATCCAAAATAGACTTTTGTACAGCAGAAGAAGGTGATATCGAATATATAGAATTGGAACCCTTTGAAGAAGGAGAAGTGGGTTCAGAATCCGCTGTTGTACCTGCAATCACAGAAGACGAGTTTGCACAAATACTAGAATTAGGAGTAACAAATTCCTTTTCAGCGTGTAGAATAGTAGCATTAGTGCTGGTGCAGGTGTCATCACTCTTCTCTATTGGAATCCACTTAAGACCAACTTCTGTGAAGATCCGACCCGTTGGTTTCCACTGAAGACTAGATTTAGGAGTAGCTTTCTCTTGCACAGCGGAAGACTTCTTTGGAGAAAAACTATGTCCTTTTTGAATCCACGTCTCAAATTTGGTGTGGTTGCTTTTCTTTACGACGGGTTTGTATCTCCTTGTTGTCTTATGGGATTCTGTATTCGATCTCCGTTCAAAGGAACGAGATTTGACCTCATAGAGGTATTGCAAAATGCAATGGTCATGATTTCCATTGTGAATGCCCTTTTTGCAAGTGGGACATACAGGGAATTTGGGATTCACGAAAGTACTTGTATTCCTTTGTTTTCCAAATCGTTCAGACGTAGTGTTTGAAGCACGACTATTCATGGATGGTCTCCAATTCCTAGATTGCTGAAGAGGGATCCTAGGTTTTGGTTGACTACCATTAGGAGTGTGTTGAACTCTAGCGGGATTTGGTGAACTAGGTTTTGAATACACGAGTTTGTCTTTCTGAATCTTCCCTGTTTGTTTAGCATCCTCTAGGTTGTTGGTATGAACAAGGTCATTTGAACCTACAGATTCCTTTGTGGACGTGAATGTCACACGTTTTGGAGGAGTCCTAGAAGTGCTAGGTGCATTCACATGGTTGGGTTTAGCAATGGTGTGCTTTCTAAATGGAGGAACATAGGGTGAAACGGATGGTTTTGGAACACTTGGTTGCACATCGGTCTTAGGGGGTAACCTAGATTTTACATGAGAAGAATTGGAGAAAGGAGTCGGTTTTCCTAAGATAGACGGCTTTGGATCCTTGTAGGCATTGGGTTGTCGAACAACAGGTTTCACAACTTTAGGTTCCACAACTTTCCCACCCATCTTAGCAATGAGTTTCTGCAACTCTGCTATAGCTCTTTCCCTGTCTTGTAAAAGAGCTTTCAACCCTTTAATTTCCAAATTCTGTTCATTCATTTCTCGAAACGTTTGGGAAAGTTTTTCTTGCAATTTATTATCATGTGGAAAACTACCAACGTCTTTTTGCAAAGCAAGTTCAAGAGAATGACAATGTTTTTGAAGGAAATCAGTTTTGTGTTGAAGTAACTCAAAAGCCTTTTTGTCAACATTTTCTTTCCGTTTCGAAAGCTCAATTTCCAGACGTTCACATTCTTTGATCTTGTCAAGATATTGGCATGCAACTTCAGAATATTCATCAATATCAGCACAAGATGTAAAATATGCACACATAATATCTTTAGAAACGCATTCTTGCAAGAGTAAATCATATTCATCAGAAAAAGCGGACTTGTCCATTTGAAGATCATCAATTGCTTTCTCAAGAGACTCAACATATTGTAAATCATCAAACATTTCAGACCGAATTAAGCTTTCGAATTTAAGAACATTTTCTTTTAGTGTGGCCGCGTTCGGTATTAAGATTTGT
Source organism: Glebionis coronaria (assembly GCA_025667525.1). NCBI lineage: Eukaryota > Viridiplantae > Streptophyta > Magnoliopsida > Asterales > Asteraceae > Glebionis > Glebionis coronaria. The sequence goes on from CM046877.1 coordinate 107,293,558, forward strand.
TTGACAAGCACAGTTATGTCTTGAGGAATTGGTTTCTTCCACTCGTCATTTTGTCGTTGTTTCCAATCATTATCAATAATGGACTTAATATTATCTATGTAATGAGTAAGAAACCCAAATATCTGCCTACTCTTGCTTTTAGAAGCATCTAGGAGCAAGTAGTTGATGAACTTAGAAACGTTTGTTTTCTTAGTGGCAAACGCTTTCTTCCATTGAATTCTCTTTTGCCTGCATTCTAAAAATACTTCCTCACGAGATTTTTGAGTTTGTTTGTGGAACAGACCATAAAGACTATTCTCATAAGCATAATTATATGGTTTCACAAACTCCTTATTAACTGATGGTTGACTATCAGCATCCCAAAGGGCAGTCTCTTCACTATTGGCACTTAGAGGCATGCAATCAAGATCTGTCCTTTCAGTCTCATCAAGATAAAGATGCGGGTTCGCAGCTTGAGCTTTGGCAAGGTACTCAGGACTTGCAAAGCTAGCTTGACCCTTAAACATCGATGGAGGTGCTAGCATTCTTACGGATTGAATAGAATCATGCGTTTTATAAACAACGTTCTTCAAAAAGTCGACTTGTGCTTCTAATTTCGTAACCTTTTCAGTTTCTTTATCATATCTACTTTTGAAGTCTTGTTTTAACGCATCTACCTCTTGTTTCTTATCCTCAAGAATTTTAGCAGAATCAGTAGTGGTCATAGAGAGCTTTTGTTCAAGTTCATTTGCTTTGGTATTGGCAAGGTACGTTTTTTGACGTTCATCCATTAAGAAAACATTATACTGACGCTTCTCTTTAGCTAATAACTCCAGAGTTGTATTATATTTGTTTTCAAAATCGTCCTTTTGACTTTTTAACGCACTTCCCTTGTACCCCTCAAGCTCTTTGGTCTTTTGAAGAAGCTCAGCCCTATTACTTTCAAGGGTCTCATTAGATTTAATTAGAGCGGCTTTGCATTCTTCAAAGTTTTGAGTGAGCGCTGCGTTTGCCTTCTTTAATTGCTTTTGACTCTTTCTAGTTTCATTGACATCTTTTTGTAAACTAGCAATTAAATTAGCAAGCGCGACACGCTCCTCATCATCATACTCATTTGCATGTTGATCATTGTCAGAGGAATTATTGCACGTGTCTAATGGATCAGGTATGGTATTGCTATCAACCTTTTCCGTTATACATGTGGGAATAATGGTATGAGTTTGATCACTATGCTCATGCGTATTAGCATTTCCAAACACATTATATTCATCATAGTGTACCTCTTCCAATGGCTCAGAATCGAAAACAGGACCATTATCATAGGAAGGTGTATTGCTGATGACATTCTCAGAGTCGATGTGTTGTGTGCCAGAGATGCTGTTGTCTTTCCCAGAGTTGTGGTCATCATTCCCTGAACTATGCGTTGGAGTCTCATATTTGCAGCTTGTATTCTCAATATCTGATGCGATACCACAACTGGTATGAAGTCTGTCATCAATTGTTTGTTGCGTCTGTATTGTGTGATTCACATAGGTTACAATGAAGTCAATGTTGCGGGTGATCCGATCTTTGTATGATAAAGCATCCATTCCATGATATCGCTTGAAGCACTCGTTGGTAATCGAGGACTTGATGAAGTCAGAAGTAAACATTGTTTCAAGTGATGTCTTGAGATCAGTGAAAGTGATCTTGCATTCACTAGCAATGATTCTTTCGTTGACAAGTTGTGTTTGAAGTCTATCCATGGCATGAGTGAATGTTTTGCTGAATGTGCCAGTGGATTCACGTAAGTCGAACAGGACTTTTGAAAGGCGCTGAAAAGAATCTTGAAGTACTCTAAAACCGTCCATGGCGTTTTTTCTCAAAAAACATATATGTTGTTGTAGTCGTTCCATTTCGAGGTCTTTCACGTCTGAACTTTCAGTAACCGCATTACTCGTTGGCATGATGATCGTCTCTCTCTCTTCCAATGAAGTGACTTTGGATCTTAAGTAGATATGGTGTGATTGTGTTGTTGTTGAAATTCCGAAAATTTAAAATTTTTTCTCAGCCAGACAATAAATTCCTCAGTCCGACTAAAACGGTAAACCCAAAAATTTTGAATGACCAAAATTTGAAAACGAGCTAGAAATAGCCAATAACTAGTAGGGAAAAATTTGAAAAATGAAAATTTTAACGAAAAATAAAATCTAAAAATGGCCTAAAAATTTGAATTTTGGTCCGAAAATTTGAATTTTTGGTCGAAAAATTTTTCGCATCGCCAAAATTTGAAATTGAAGCTTAAATGGCCTAAAAATGGTCTAGGAAAAAATAAATTTTTTTTTTTTTTTTTTTGATCTTCGTGGAAACGATATTCTGAAACTAGTCTAGATAGTGGCTAAGTCTAAAAAATACTCAAACAAAATTTAGCTAAACATGTCATCGGAATGTGTCATCGGAATGCCCATCGGAATGTTGCTTAGATCGGAATGTCCTTTTGATCGCAATGTGCACCTGTCGGAATCCTTCAGATCGGAATGTTCAGATCGCAAAGTGTACCTATCGAAATCCCAGATCGGAATATTCAGATCGCAATGGGTACCTATCGAAATCCCAGATCAGAATGTGTACCTATCGCAATGAGGCTGTCGCAATGTGGGCAGAGTAACGTTTCAAGATTGCCTTAAATCCGTCGCAATCCAGATCGCAATAACGATCGGAATGTTCAGATCGGAATAAGGGGCTATCGCAATACTGATCGCAAAGTAAAACCCTAGGGTTATTGCGATCGAAACCGTACTTACCTTTTCCGAAATTCAAGCTGTCGCAATGATAGTACTTTTTCCAACTTTTTAGGCAACAATTTTAGCAACTTTTAGGCAACAAATTCGTGATTTTTACCAAACCCAAAACAACCAAATCTCTACAACAAGTATATAGAAGATTTGTAGCAAGATGAAGAACACGAAAAACACAAAAAAAAAATTGAATTCGTGATGATTTATAGATTAAATCATACGAATCAAATATAATAACAACAATAAATCACAAATCTACCCCGTGGCGATTGATACCAATTGTTGTTCCTAATAAATGTGATGTTAAGACACGAATTTATGAAAAGAAAGGAAGAAATGAGATGAATTTTAGAGAGAGAAAGTAGTGAGAGAAAGTGAGAGAGAAATGGTTGGAACTAGGTGAATGTTAGATTAAGGAATGAGAATACAAATGAACCAACCACCCTCCTAACATGCTAGGAGGGTAGTATATATAGTCCACCCACATGCGGGCTTTAATGGACTATATATTGGGCCGGGCTTGTCTTTTGGACTTTAATTAGTTTAAATCCAAGCCCGTGAACCACGACTAAATAACTACTTATTACAACGTTCTAATAAATATTACAGTAGAAACCTATGACCGAACGTTCTTGTTTGACTCAATATTTTGAGGCTAACAGATTTATCCGGTGTAAACTAAGTCTTCAAGCTAAGACTAACAAGATCATAAGTGATCAATAAGTGGTATCAGAGCTTGTTGAGAAGATTTGATCTTGAAGGTTATTCAAAAACTCTCTTACTTTAAGAGATAGAGTCAGAGACTGCACAACTTAACATTATGAACAAAGTTCTAGTCTTCAAACAAGGAGAGTTTAAAGATTGTAAATTCAAATTTACTCAGTTTGTATAATTATACAATTGGGATCTGTGGGAAATTATTTTCAATGGAGATACTCACGCCAAGCCTGCTACTTCTCTTCAGTAATCAGTCTAATTGAACAGAAGAAAAGATTAAATGACATGAAAGCTAAGAGCCTTGTCATGTTAGCTATACCAAATGATAACATCCTTGCCTTTCAATAGCATGATAGTGCCAAATCAATGTTTGATGCTTTTGTTCTTAGATTTGGTGGTAATGATTCCACAAAGAAGGCCAAGAAGGCCCTATTGAAGTCCATGTTTGAAAACTTCAATGCTAATAACTCATAATCTTTGGACTTTATTTACAATAAACTTCAAGGGATTGTGAGGAAACTTATTACTCTAGGAGGAAAAGCTAAGCAAGAAGATATAAATGCTAAATTCCATAGAAGTATGTCATCTGAAATGGCTACTAAAGTATCCATTTGGGAGAACAAAGACAATATTGACCAAGTCAATATTCATGATCTGTAATTACTTCCAAATGGTTGAATAGAGGCTTAAGATAAAAACAAGGTCATTTTTAAATAATATAAATCTTGCATTCATATCTTGCCCGAATTCTACATCTAATTCTGGAAAGTGGGTTAGTACTAGTAGCACTTCAGTTAATTCTAACAATGATTCTATTAATACTGTTAGATCAAAAGATAATGCTGTCTATGCGCTTCTGTCTAAACACAAGAACGTAGCTGAAATGGTTGCTGAGGATCTTCAGCAGCTTGATTATGATGATTTGGAAGAATTAGAGATAAAAAATCAGCTAGCTTTTCTAAGTATGAGAGCTAAAAGATTTCTCAAGAAACAGGGAAGCAAATCATTCTTAATGCTGGTGATAAGATATCTTTTGACAAATCAAAGGTGGAATACTACAGGTGTCATCAGAAAGGACATTTTTCAAGAGAATGCAAGAGTACTGACAAAGAGTTACAGGAGGGAAAACTAACCATAGAAGAAATTCCTTCTAAGGCTTTAATAGTCATTGATGGAACTTGTGCTGATTGGAGTTTGATGGAGGATGAAGAAGATGCTGGAAACATGGACCTTATGGCAATATCAGACTCTCAGGTAATTTCTAATAAACATTGTACTACTGTTTGTAAAGAAAAATATGATGAATTAGAAAAATTTGCTGATGAAATCACCAGAAATTATAATTCATTTGAGTCTAAAATCTTAAGTTATAAAAGGGGTGTGGATAGGTTGGAAGAACAGATAGGATGTTATAAGGAACAAGAAGTAGCCTTTAAAGATTCCATTATTCTTCTAAAAAGATAAATAGGTGCTCAAACTAGGAAAATTATCGACCTTAAGTCTAAACTAGAGGCTAGTGACATTGCCAAACTTGAAAATGAATTAAAATTCAAAAGTTTTGAGAGTGCTACTAAGAATCTAGAAAGTATGATTAATATTCAGATTCTTGAAAAGTGCAAGTAGGTTTGGGGTATAGTGGGGATTACCATGTTGTTGAACCTCTACTTCTTTACTTTCCTCCTTTGCTTGATTTGGCATCCACTGGACTTCCAGAATTCCAACATTATAAGGAACCTGAGTATGAACCAATTAAGGTAGAAGAGATTAAGAAGGATGACTGTGTCATCTCTGTTACTACTAGTGTAGAAATTTCACATGATACATCTATCTGCAACACTAGTAGCTCTAATATCACTAATGCCTCTGTCACTACTAGTGTAGAAACTGCACAAGATACTCCTATTTGCAGCATTAATACTAATAGTTCCAATGTATCTAGTTCTTTAACCACTAAAGAATAAGATGCAAAGCTAATTGTTGAAAATTCTGGTAAGTTAAACCAAAATGCACCTAAGTATAAACCTGTTAAGAAAACTATTAAGTATGCTCAGATGTATAGAAAACCTAGACCAAAGAAATTAGAATAATCTAAAATCTCAGCAGCTAGGTAAAGAGTTTGTCATGCATAAGAAAACATGTTACTTATGTGGAAGTATTGATCATCTGAAAGCTAAATGTAGCATTAATAGCAAAAAACAGATATGGGTGTAATCATGATAGTAATACAAATACTTGTAGAACAAAACCAATTAACTTTGATAAGTTCTCTGTTGCTTTCAGCCAAAGACAACAATTGGTAGTGCTAATCCAACACCATCTAGATCACAACCAAACAATAAAGGAATGTAAGTTGTTGTGCTAATCCAACACCATCTAGAGCACAACCAAACAATAAAGGAATATATCAAAGAAAATCAGCCTTAACCTTTTAAAAACCTAATCAAAGAAGAGTTAATACTCGTAATAGAAACATTAATGTTGGTAAACTAAACTTTAATGTTGGTCGATCAAACTTTAATTCTGGTAGGTCATGGTTAATTCTTGTAATTTTGGTTTAAATACTGGTTTTCTAAGATCAAACTGGTCAACCAATTTCAGATCAAATTCAAAAGTGATAAATAAAGTCAGGGGAGAAGGCAATAGGTTTAATGATTTTAATCCCTCAACATGTTGGGTTTGTAAATCTAACAAACCTATTGATGCATAAATTGTTCTACAAAGACTAAATTACCTTGGTGCATGAAGCAGATCCAAGTGTGTTATGGCTTGGCTCCCCAAAAGGAATAATTCATCTTTTATCCCTGTGCAGGGAATGTCACTATAGGAACTTAAAGATAGAGGATACTTTGATAGTAGATGTTCTAGGCGCATGACAGGAAATCTAAAGTTCTTATCTGACTTCAAGGAATTTGATGGGGAACAACTGGTGGTAAAATATATGGTAAAGGTACATTCAAGGCTAGGAATATTGACTTTGAAGATGTATACTATGTGAAGGAGTTTCAATATAATCTTTTTAGCATATCTCAGATATGTAACAAAAGGACTTTTGTGCTTTTTATTGACACAGAATGTGTAGTTCTTTCACCGGACTTTAAAATGCCTTATGATAATCAAATACTCGTCAGAGTTCCAAGAAAGAAAAACATGTAATGTGTTGATATAAAGAACATGATTCCTAAAGAAGGATTAACTGAACTGGTTGCACAAGCTACATCTGATGAGGCAATGCTTTGGTAAAAGAGGCTTGGACATGCAAACTTCAAGAACATCAACAATCTGGTTAAAGAGAATTTAGCTAGAGGTCTACCTTCTAAATGTTTTCTCAATGATCAAACCTATGTAGCATATCAGAAAGGGAAGGAACACAGAGCCTCTTGCAAGTCTAAAATCATAAATTCTACTTCTAAGCCTTGGGAAATTCTTCATATGGATTTGTTTGGACCTACTTTTGTGTACAATCTGAATAACAAAAAGTACTGTTTAGTGACCACTGATGATTTCAGTAGATTTACTTGTGTATTCTTCCTTAAAACAAAGGATAAAACACCTCATATACTCAATATCTTTATTACTGAAGTTGAAAATCACACTAAAAACTCTGTCAAGGCAACTAGATGTGATAATGGAATAGAATTCAAGAACAAAGAGATGAATGACTTCTATGAAGTCAAGGGAATTAGAAGAGAGTTCAGCATTGCAAGAAATCCAAAACAGAATAGGGTTGCTGAAAGAAGAAATAGAACTCTCATATAAGCTGCAAGGACTATGCTAGCTGATTCAAAATTGCCCACTCCCTTTTGGGTAGAAGCTATTAGTACAACCTGCTATGTACAAAATAGGGTGTTGGCTGTTAAGCCTCATAACAAGACTTCCTATGATCTTTTTAAAAGAAGATCTCCTACATTCTATTACTTAAGGCCTTTTTGGTGTCATGTAACTACTCTTAATACTTTGGATCATTTGGAAAAGTTTGATGGAAAGTCAAATGAAGGTCTTTTGGTAGGTTATTCTTTGCATAATAAAGCATGCAGGGTTTACAATCTTAGAACCAAACAAGTTGAAGAAAGTTTTCATATTAAGTTCTTGGAGAAAAAACCTATGAATACTGGTTATGGGCCTAAATAGATGTTTGATATTGACACTCTGTCAAGCACCATGAATTATGTTCTAAATACTAGTACAAACACTAACATAGATACAAGTTTAGAGGAGGAAGTTATTTTATTGCCACATTTGGGTGGTGATTTTAGAGCTTCTAAGGATCCAAGTACTAAAAAGAATATTCGAGATGATACAACCGCTACTGAGGATGTTAATACTGGTCTACGAGAAGTTAATGCTGGTAGTGTAAATTCTAATGTTGGTAGTGGAAAGCTGATGTATCAACCCGATCCTAATCAAGAAGATAATTTTCCTGATAGCAATTCAGATGACTAGGAGGATGTTGATTTAAGCAATTTACCTAGTTCTTATAGTGTGCCTAAAACACATGGTACAAGACTTAAAAAATATCATCAACTAGAAAATGTTATTGGTGATGTTCAGTCTCCTGTTCAAACTAGGAGCACGACTAGAATCAAAACTACCAATCAACAGGGGCTGATTAGTGCCATTTATGAAGAAAAGGAGCACATGGATATTAATGTTAGTCTGTTTGCTTGCTTTTTGTCTCAAGAGGAACCTAAGAGTATTAAAAAGGCTCTTGAATATGTTTCTTAGATTGAGGCTATACAGGAAGAACTGATTCAGTTTAAATTACAAGATGTGTGGGAACTATATGATTTACCTACGGGAATAAGGGCAATTGATACTAAATGGATGTTCATGACTAAATCTAATGAAAGAGGAATTCTAGTGAGGAACAAAGCAAGGTTAGTTGCTTAAGGTTTCACTAAAAAAATGGACTTGATTATGATAAAGTTTGTGTCCCAGTAGTAAGAATTGAAGCCATAAGATTGTTATTAGCCTATGCTTCTTATGGGTTTTATGCTATATATCAAATGGATGTAAAGAGTGTTTTTCTCTATGTCACAATAGATGAGGAGGTTTATGTCTGTAAGCCTCTTGGTTTTGAAGATTTGAAGTATCTTGACAAGGTAAAAAAAGTCACTTTATAGTTTTCATCAGGCACCATGGACATGGTATGAAACACTAGCAAAGTATTTAATGGACAATGGTTTACAAAGGGGAAAGATTGATAAAACCTTGTTCATTAAAAGACTTAGTCATGATATTATGCTAGTTCATGTTTATGTACATAACATCATTTTTGGTTCTGCAAAACCTGAGATGTGTGAGGAGTTTGAGAAGCTTTTGGTAAAACAATTTATCTTTGGTGATTGTCTCTTAGCAAGTTGGTTTGTACTAACTGGCTCACTCTTTGTCATTCCATTTATGGCGTATTAGTCCTTGGACATCTGACTTAGAGAACAACTATTACTGGAAATCATGTCAAGAAATCTTTATATACAAGGTTATCTGATCAGAAGAAGTAGCTTGGTACTGATAATGGTTGTCACAACCCAGAGGTTAAAACAACCTACAAGTGTAAAGTGTTTAGTAGGATTACTAGTGAGCATACAAGGAAGAGTTTGTCTTAATGGAAGTCTCTGATCAAGGAACCATACAGGCCTCATTGTCTATCTCATGTGTTTGAGGGTGTAGTTGGTTACTGGATGCTATGGTGTATACAAGCTGACATATTTGAAGATGAATTTGTCATAATTTGCCCATATGTGACTAATAAAAATAGAAGCTTCATGGGAGGACTAATTGCGTTTTGTATACTCTATTACTGATTTGGACTGCACTTTCTGTTGATTATTAGCACAATAGTTATGTGTTTATCTAAGTCCTTGTTTAGATCCTATGATCTCATTTTTAAGGGTTATTTCTCTTACTAATGGCGAGGATAGTTTTTAAATTTGGAAATTAATGGCTGCAATAGTTTTCTATTGTAAACATCTCCCCATCAATTCAGGGGAGGAGTTAGAGACTGAAGACCTCTTTATTTGAGGATTGAAGACCTCTTATAGCTTAAGGAGGAATTGAAGACCTCTTATAGCTTAATGGGATGAATTGATAAGAAAATTTTATTCTGAAAGAAATTTGTGAAATTGACAGAAGAGTCACAAGTTTAGGGGAGGATTGTTGAGAATAAAATTAATACTGGTTATGTATTGTACTAACAATATTAAGACTAATTAATACTGGTAGTAATATTCTTAGTACTGGCAGTACTCGGACAGAATTGACAGAAAAATTAATGCTAGTTAAGTTGATTAGTATTGTTGAAGAGAAAGGTTAAAAACGTGTGCTATACTCACAGAAGATATTCTTGTTTAAAGATAAAGGTTGAAGATATTTTGTGTATATCTTCTTAGTTTATTTTATACTTATCTTGTAAAGCACTCCTTGCATTGTAAAAGTAGGTCCTATGATTAAGTCTGAATTATTCATTCATTCTCATATTCTCATTATTAGCTTTAAGGTTTCTTTTAACCCCAATGCTTTATTGAAGTACTCGTATCAATAGTAATAAAGCTTTGTGTGAATTCATTGTCTTACAAAACAACATAACCTTCATAATATTAGAGAGTAAATTCCGCATACTCTCTGATAATAACTCAAAGTTTCTACCAAGCTTACATTGGATTTATCCTTTGTAAACTAAGTCTTCAAGCTAAGACCAACAAGATCATAAGGGATCTACACGTACCCATCTGGAGAGGGGTTTTCCTAGACATAAGGCTATGAAGAAAGTGGAAGAAGTCAAGTATGGAGAGTTTGCACGTCCTTTCAACGGGGGGAACAACGAGTATCATGCGGATCTCCGGCTTCATGCACGAGGTCAACAACCTAGAGTTAGCAAAGCGTCTGAATGTCAAAATCCCTAGGACTGTGGATGAGATAATCAAAGTCACAAGGGCTTTCATCCGAGGAAAAACCGCGACTTCAACCAAGAAAAATGGGTTCGAATTATAAATCTCAAGACCAGCCCAAGAGGCAATCCAGTGATTGAAAACTCGACTATTTTAGCTAATAGAAGCAGGGACGTGGACCGAATAAATTCAAACCTCTAACAATGACCCCAAAGGATATCCTCTCGGCTGAAGGCGCTAATTTTCAAAGGACACCACCATTGTCAACTCTAGTAGAAAAGCGAACTCGTAATAAATTCTGCGACTTACATGGGGAGAAAGGACACGACACGTAAAAGTGTGTCCAACTTAAGAAACAGATTGAGGAGATGGTTTGAGATAGGAAACTCTCGCATCTAATCAAGGAAATCAAGGAGGGGAAGGATACGTAAAATAACGGTAAAAAGAAGGAGCAGCCTAAGGATAAAGCCACGACCATCTGCATGGTGCAATCGTGGCAGTGGGTCACGAGGCCAAAAAACTAGCTAAAACTTTCCCAGACCAAGGAGATCTCGTTGTCTCCCTTTAAAGCAAGTAGTAAGGCAGAAGGACCCTCGTAATCGAAGTAAACATGGGTGTCCACGCAGTTCATCGCATGTATATCGACGAAGGTTCCTCGGTTGAAATCTTGTACGAACACTACTTCAAATAGTTGCGTCCAAAAGTAAGAAACCAAATGGTACCAGCCACATCGCCGCTAACTGGCTTCAATGGTGTAGTTATACAACCATTAGGACAACTATGTCTGTTGGTCACCATTAGAGACATGGAGCATTCGACAACAACCTAAATGAACTTTATGATAATCTAATCACCTTCACCGTGCAATGGTATTATAAAAAGGCACGAGATACTAGAAATTCAGGATGTCTCATCCACGACGCATGGAATGATGAATTTCCCAGTTACTGGAGATATTGTCATGATTTATAGTACCGTAGTACAACATGCAGAGTGTAAGGCCACACCGGAAGCACCTAAAGAGATGCCAGCACCATCAAAGGCACCTCTGGTCATATTGAAGGCGGTTATATACCCAAATTTCTCGTATCAGGAAGTCACTCTTGGTGGAACATTTACAAATAAAGGGAGGGCGGACTTATGCACTCTGTTAAAGGAGAACCTTGATATATTCGCTTGGCAACCATCTAATATGACTGGTGTACAACGGTCTATCGTGGAGCATCAGTTAAAAATTAGCGAGGAATACCCTCTGGTGAGGCAAAAGAAGACAGGCCAAGCCCCAAAACATTGAAAGGCTATACTAGAAGAGGTTCAGAAGCTGTTAAATGTGGGAATTAAGCGAGAAGTCTATTATCATGACTAGATATCTAACCCAATCATAGTTAAGAAGAATGATGGCAGCTGGAGGATGTGCAAAAACTTTACGGACCTGAACAAATCCTGCCAGCAAGATTGTTACCCTATACCAGAGGTTAACTAGAAGGTTGAATCCCTATATAAGTATCCTTTTAAATGCTTACTAGACAGCCATAAGGGGTACCACCATATCCAGATGGCAGAGCATGATGAGGAGAAAACAACTTTCCATATATGTCAATGCGTTTATTGTTATACGAAGATGCTGTTTGGCCTAAAGAATGATGGCGCTACCTACCAACGACATGTGGATAAGGACTTCGATAACAAAATAGGACGAAACCTGGAGGTATACGTCGATGACTTAGTTATCAAAAGGCATACTGAAAAAGAACTCATAAGGAACATTGTGGAAACATTTCGAACGTTGAGAAGGATCAACATGAAGCTAAATCCTAAGAAGTGCAATTTCGATGCCAGGGAAGAGATGTTCTAGGGCTACATAATAGATCCTAATGACATTAAACCATATCCCGACAAGATAGAAGCTGTAATACATCTCTCTTCCCCAAAGACAATTAAGGAAGTCCAAAGCCTCAACTGGAAGCTAGCAAGTCTTAATTGGTTCTTGAGCAAGTCAGCAGAGAAGTCGCTCCCTCTCTTCCAAACACTCATGAAGTGTATGAAGAAGAACGAATTCAGATGGACCGTAAAGCTGAAAAAGCATTTGATGAAATCAAGAAGCGGTTGGCGGCGCTCCCTATGTTGGTTGCACCGCGCCCTAAAGAAGAAATGATCATGTATCTATCAGCCACATATGTCGCAATCAACATATACTAGTCTACTTTTTAGCCGCGCACTCCAAGGCCCCGAGCTCAACTATAACCTGATGGAGAAACTGGTCCTCACATTGGTATACGCTGCAAAAAGGCCACGGCGATACTTCTAGGCGCACCCAATCGTGGTGATTACTGATCAACCTATCAAGCAAGTAATATCAAAGACGAACGTGGCGAGGCGGCTACATAACTGGAGTGTGTTGCTGGGAGAACATAACATAACATACATGCCGCGAACAATGGTAAAGGGTCAAATATTGGCCGATTTTATCATAGAAAAGCCGGACGAGTCTGAACTGGTCACTTCTAAAGAAGAAGCACCCTAGGAACTATGGATCTTGTTCATCGACGGATCATCTTGCGTGGATGGATCGAGCGCGGGCCTAATCCTCACAAACTCGGAAGGAGTAGAGTTCGCTTATGCCATACGTTTTGAATATACAACTTCAAACAATGAAGTTGAGTATGACGCGCTGATCGTTGGACTACGAATCGCAGCGCAGTTGGGTGTTCATAATCTACAAGTACATGCCGACTCGTTCTTAGTCGCGAAACAAGTATTAGGAGAATATGTTGCCAAGGACGAGAACATGGTTCTTTACGTGGAAAAAACTAAGTCTCTAATGAGCGGTTTTGCAAGTTTCTCTATAAAGCAAGTCCCTAGAGGCGAAAAAAGCGAATGCTCTTAGTAAGATCGCATCCACCAGTTTTGCGCATCTATCCAAGCAAGTCCTAGTAGAAACCCTAAAGAATAAGTCTATCTTAGAGGAAGAGATAACGGCCGTAGTGGAAGAAGAAAGACCTACTTGGATGACTCATATTGTCGAATTCTTAACGGACCGAACATTTTCGCCTGACGACAAAGAGGCTCGACATGTTCGATTAAAGTCGTGTCAATATGAAGTTAGGGGCGCAGTGTTATACACGCGATCATTCCTACAACCATGATTGAAATGTATAGATCCATGATTGTTGACGTTTACTTCGCCGCATATATATATGTTATTACAAGGAATTTCATCGATCTATACGACTTTATATAGATCCATAGTTTTAGCAACAAGCATTGAAATATATTTCATGTCTCTTAAGCATAACGTGTTAAAATTAAGGTTGTAAATACCGCTCGACAGGGTGTCGGCGGTTGACACCCGCTAAGCGATATATCGGTCTTGGTTGTGATATACCGTTTTTCGGCGGTACCTCAAATTATATATTTTTATTATTATTTTATATATTATTATTATTATTTTTAATATTTATTTAATATAAATCTGTAAAATTTATATATTTTTAATATTTATTTAATAATTTTAGTATTTATTTAACATAAATTAAATAAAACACAACCAAGAAAATAAAAGCACAAAAAAACAACCCCATATTAATCGATATTTGACCGATATTAACCGGTTTTGACTAAAACGTCAAGCTTGACCGATATGCTACATATCATGGCGGTGGATCACCGTCAAATGATATATCACCGATATCGGGTGCTATAACCAATATTTACAACAGTAACATATAGATTATATTAAGTATTTATGGAGTTTACCATGTCATCTTCTAGTACACACCGGTCTTTCCCAAATTCTTTTTTCATTCAAAACGTTTTTGTTTAAGCAACATTTTAATAATGAAAAAGATGTATGAAACACAAAATTCAAATAATGTAACGATAAACTAGAATAGACTATAATTGCGTTAGTTCGATATTACCCTCTTTATACAATAAGGGGAATGATAAAATACCCCATTAAAAAACAGTATAAATGTTGTGAGGGGAGATACTTTTGATCTCATATCTGCCGTTAGATATTATACATTCCTTGTTCCCCGGTATGGCTTGCTCAACCAAATCTACATCTCAACCGTGTGTTGGTTTGAAAACCTGTTCACTGATATGGTTCGTTTGCTATCAGGTATGGTCTTTTTCCAAAACCACTTTTCAAGCCGTTGATCTACACAGAGTGGGTAATGTGTTAGTTGCTATATACATACATATAATTCACCAATAATTGATAGTTACTTCCATAGTTTCACACGACTGCTGGTAACTTTTTGTTCATTGTTGTGATTTAATTTTGATTTGGGGTTCCAAAATTAAATAGTCTAATAATTTTTTTGATTATGGGTTTCACTAATCACTTGATTTTATGTGGTATAGGGTTTTGATAATTTTCGTGGAAGGAGCCATGTTGGTAGGCATCTCTAGAAATATGTAAATAAATTTTTGATTTTTAATTTTATAAATGTGAAATTGGGTTTCACTTTTGGGTTTTTAATGTTAATTGTTACTTTGGAACAAATATGGAGAAATAGGAAAATTTATTCTCATTATGCTGATACAGCAAACAAAGCAGAGCATCAAAACGATATTCATACAAAGGTTAGAATATGGTTTGTGTCGATCGTTGGTTTACCACCCGATTGTACTTTTAGGAATTCGATTACGTTGCATTATAGTTTGTTGTCGTTGTTTTGTTTCGGTTTAGTTATTCTCGAGAATTAGCGAATTAGATTAGGTTGCCTTCGTTTAGGTTTCTTTGTTGGTATGGGATTTAGGTTCCTTTTTTAGCACAAGCCGTTGGTGATCATATGGATTGAGTTTTTAGGATAGGATTAGTTGGTTCTTTTTCAGTTGTCGCCGATAGTCAGTTAGGTTGCTCGATTTTTGGTCTTTGTGGTTCCGATTGACATTTTGGTTGATCGATTTTTGGTCTTTGTGGTTCCGATAGTCAGTTTGGTTGCTCGATTTTTGGTCTTTGTGGTTATGGAGAACAGTGACTCCATAACCAATATAACTCGCCAATGTTTGTTCTGTACTGCTTCTACCTCATCGTTTGTTTGTCTGAGGTGTACTTCTCAAGACTCGGAAGCCTCGCGACTTCTGTCGTTGTTAAATGGGAGTGACAGTTGGGTTGCAGCTTCAACATCTGCTTCCCGGATTGACCCTCACCCGAATGTACCATGTATGCTTTTTCGTGGCCTTTTTTGGTACATCTTTACTTCGTTTTTGTAACTGTTTCGTAACATTGTAGCTATTGGGTGCCACCAACAGCCGTTAGATGTTGGACCTGGATATGAACGGGGTAGGCCATCGAATGTTGAAACTGTATACCGACGCAGCGTCACAGACACTAGCTGCGGTCAGCCTCCCTCACATCTTGGAACTCGGCACAGCCGCAACAGTGGTTTATCCGAAGCTTGGCAGGATGTCAGAAACCGGGTGGTTGTTAACGGTGATGTACCAACACTAGCTTCGTGTACCTCTATTTCAGAAACTGGTATCGCTTACTACCTTCTGCCTTTTATGTTCATATATTGGGTCCATTGGTTCGTGTGGTTGTACTTACTGTCTCACATGCGGAATTTAGATGTGTGTCACCATCAAACATAAAAAAACTTGAAATTACATCAAAATCATCCACAAACAGCCAACAAGTGCCCGAGCATAAAACAAGATACACGTTTATCATTATCATAACCAAGTCCCCTGGCAACATGTATCTTTAGGTATCACGAAACCCCGTCTCCTCAGTGGGCTAAACAACTCTTTTCACCTACAAAGAGATCCATGTCTATGTAATCTGGATTCTCTTTTAAAATAACAAATCCTTCCAGAATAGGGGAAAGGGGAATATATCTCTACAAACAAAGACAACCAAAAAACATTTAAAAAAAAGAAGCCTTTGCATGTGCAGAAGCAAATGGCTACACAATCTGCCAGTCTATATGAGATAGAAGAAATACCAGCATTGGTTCCTAAAGTTTAGGTTAGATTGGTCTTTGCATTTTATGACAAATTTGTATAATGGGTCTTGCACCAGCTAGAGATGTCATATATGTAATTATGTAATTGGGTTGTAGGAACAACAATTTCTGGTGTTACTTTGACATCAAAAGACAAGATCGTGGCATACTTTTATATTCACTTCTATATATCTTCAGTGCGGTCTATCTTTGTGTGGGTTACTGATTTATCATATTAGCTACAAGAACATATTGCAGTTTTACCAAGCCCTGTGACTGCACCGGTATGCCACCACCGCCTCCTTCACAGGTTGTTGCTTTATCTCTGTTACATTATTAGCAACGCATAAACAAACATGTCATTGATTTGTAGCCCCAAACAACTATAGTAACATCAACCTCACAGAACATTCAAGCCAAAAGGTCATGGGTGGAATGAGTCTAGAACCCAGTGATGGTCTTGGGACGACCTGCTTGACCCACGGCATTAACGGTTTGTTCTACCCGAACTGGTACCGACAAAGGTTTCAAAATATCCACCTTTATACTTCTGCACGACTCAAATTGGGTTTTATGGTTCACCCGTAAGATCTATTGTACAAAAAAGTTACTACATGATAGGGACTACTCATATAAAAAATAGGTAGTTTATAGATAAAGTGTCAAAGGGACCGAAACTCGAAAAAGTATGTACTACTGTTAGAACATCCTAATTTGGTATATTTTTATGAAAATTTGGATTAGTAACATTTCTTAACTTATTTTAATATATAATAGTTATTTAAGTTCGTTCTTACTACTGTATTATATAAAAATACAGATTAAGCCAGCAGTGACTGCTTTGCGCAACGCCGACGGCTGACACTGCCAATGTTACTTGATCCACGACGCCACAAATAAGAAGATTTGAGTCTTTTTGATTTGCGAAAGAGAAAGTTTAAAGTTTTGGTTTTCAGTCAAGATTCATGCACAGTGCCATAAAGGTATCATCTTCAAATCGTGTGTCTTCTTGCTTTGGTATTAGAAAAATAATGAACGGACTTCGTTTCTTAAAATTCTGACCCAGTTAACGCTACAAAATGATTAGTTGTGACTTGAAAAAGTTATCATCAGATTGAGACTTCAGTATACGCTGCAAACACCCTTTTAATTTCTTTTTTGCTCGGACGTATGCTACTGTTTGTAGCGATCAAACAATTAAATGTCCTTCGTCGAGAAGGTTAAACCTTCACATACTAGACTGAAAGCAACAATAAGTGACCATGGCTTAGATTCTTATAACCACTTCCGCATTTCTTATTTATTTCAACATGGTATATTTGTTTCTTATTTAAAAATAATTAATGCCTTATGTAGTAGTTTTGGCATCAAGTTAGTTAATTCAGAAAACTTTCATCTCACTCCTTGAATGTGTAGCTATTGTATCCTTCGCTTTCCATTAATATATGTAATGTTGCAACATTTTTGTGTAGGCATATGAAGATTGATAGTGCTTTTAAAACAACAAATGACGTATGTGAAAGCCTATGGTACGTTGTCAAAGGACTAGATGGAGGGATTCTGAGCATGAAGGTTGAAAGAAAATGTTGGCTGTATGTTCCAGGATACAACTTCTGTTATTGTTACAATACATTATATGGCAATATATGTCTTTACTTCCATGGTCAGAAGATTAATTTTTCGAGTTGATATTGCTGATGCAGATGTAAGCTTCAGTCGACAACGTGGCAACAAGCCCCGAGAAAAAAGCAATTTTAACATTCAGGGCATCATGATCATACATTAGTTGCAAATGGCTGTTAGAGTTATTATTGGTTTTAAGAAGCCTCAGGACATCATTGTCTAATCTGCTAGACCATGTTCTTTGTATACTTCCTTATGCAAAGCAATTGCGTTGTTATAAAGACGAAGTTACGAAAGAGGATAAGGCTTTCTTTGATAATGAGAACGTTGACATGAAAGTTGCTACATGAAAATAGCAGGCTTTCTACATTTTATAAGAGGTATTTGCTATAGGATACAAAAAGTCTTAGCAGCTGATACTTTAGTCACATGATTTGTACTTTTTGGATGCTAATATTTAATTACTTATTCATTTTCTATCCATATATGGTTCTATAATTTTACCATCTTTTAATTTCTTTGGCAAATAATGCTGAACCAGTTGTTCATTTCGTGTCACTTTAGAATTCCTTCTAACTTTTTATAAACCTTATATGTAGGTCATGAAAAAGTAAGGTGACCCTCTATCAAAATGCGCCGTAGAAAAGCGTGGGCATTAAAATCTTGACTAATAATAATACAAGGGAATTGCGTTAGTCTAACTTCTGGAACGAGTGTCACGAAAGATAGGGAGACTACAACCACAGTTCTTTTGTTATGATGAATCTGGATAAATGCTTCTTCTCATTTTTGGATTCGATTCGTCATTAACAAAGATAAGATGTGACCATTGTAATTTTTAGTTCGTATACCTTTTGCATCAAATGAGTAGACAAGTAAACCATCTAATAGACTACGCATTTGCTCATCTATTTAAACAGTGAAAATTTCAGCACCTCACAAACATCGTTCGAAAATGCCCCACGGTGGAGCGCGGGCATTAATCCTTGTTTTATAAGTCTGTGGGTTTGGCAATGTGAATGCATATTTTGGATGCCTTTTACATAAAAAGTGAATGAAGTATTATCATTTAAAGAAGTTCGAGCCAACAACAGGCTGGGCCAAAATACTGAATAGTATGTGGGCCTCTACATTGCTTTTTCTGGGCCAATAGCTACTTGTGGCTGTTTTGCTAATTTATTATGGAGTATTTAGTTATTAACTTTCCAATTTATGTCACATAAACAGTTATCAAAGATTATTCTGGCCATCACTCGATTGTGCCCCATTTATTTTGACAATACATCACTAAAATGTGCATTTATGTGTTGTACCATGTGCATGATCAATATGATTTATTAGTGTATGGCAAAAAAATATGGTGTATAAATCACTTCCCCACTCAATTTAGTATGCTCTATTAAACTACCTTAACTTACTGTTTTCAAAGTTTACACGGTTATGTTGCACATGCATTCTGACCAATGTCATATTACATAGTAAAAAAATGTTAGCAAAGGGTATACAAAAACCATGATCCAACTTTTTTGTCTTGAAAACATGGAGAATTGGATTCCCATCAATCTATGCTTTACACTTCCAATAAGACAACTTCTATTCCCTTTATCCTCAAACCAGTTCCACCTTTTGTTTGCCATTGCTTGCTAGATTCCATTATCAAATATTATAAATCACATATAAAAGAGAGAAAAAAATAACCTATCTTACTTGCTCTTTACTTAAAAGTGACCAACTAGAATATATATTCCTGATTCATACATGCTCTTTACTTAAGAATCAACCAACTTAGAAAGTTAGTGGTCATATGTACCATACTTGCATTAAGGAAATAACACAGTAGAAGTGTAAGTGAATCACTCTAAACAGAATCTAATAGAAAAGTATGTATAAAATTAGAAAGATCAATCTTTATTAACTTTGATGGTGAGTGTTTATAATCAACAACAAGCTCAGAACAAATATACAGTTGCAAAAGAGCAGCAAGTAACCCACCAAGAATCTGCCCACCAAAAAAAAAAAGAAAAAAAAAAATCCCCAAATTTTCAATGAACATCAATCACAAAATCAAGCCTTCTTTCACAAGTTGCTCTAAAAACATTGCTAATTCCCCCATTGATGGTCTTTCACACGGATTCTCCCTCACAGCGATTTCTGCAATGTCAGCAAGTTTAAGCAACGGGACCACCACACGTGGTAGACTCACAAATCTATCAATAATCGCAGCTGCTTTGCCTTGTTTTATCAAAGGCACGGCCCATTCAACAATACTTGAAGGTGTGCAATCTCGATCATTAGCCTTCCTTCCACTAAGTATCTCTAACAACACGACCCCAAAATTGTAAACATCGTCTCTCATGTCTAGAATCACATCACCGTCGTTTCTTAATAGTCCAAAATCAGATATTCTAGCACACCATTCCGCGTCTAGTAAAATATTGGAGCTCTTTATGTCACGATGGGCTATTGGAGGGTTATTTTCTGTATGTAGAAACTCTAACCCCTTTGCAGCCTGCATCGCGATCCTTAATCTTAAAGGCCAATTTAACGGTGAAAATCCACCATGAAGATGGTCATGAAGTGTACCGTGTGGCATTAACTCGTATACCAACAATCTTTCTCCCATCTCTGCACAATATCCCAACAAATTCACCACGTTGGAGTGTCTAACACTACAAAGAATCTCGAGCTCCATTTCAAATTCTCGACTATTTGTGTGGATAATAGTAGCAGCATTTGCACGTTTGACTGCCACGTGACGCCCATCTGCCAACACAGCTTTATAAACAAACCCGTAACTCCCACGACCCAACTCATTAAACTCTTTAAACCCGTTAGTTGCATCTTTAAGTTCAACGAGGCGGAACACTTGAGCTAGCCCGGGACAAGGTGCAACTGATACCGAAGAAGGTACAACATCTGGAGCATCGGTTTCTTTATCACCAATACGAGATGCAAATTGCTTCTTTTTTCTACCTTTTCTTGGAAAGAAACGAACAAAAAGAAATATAAAAATCAGCAACAACAAGAACCCGACAACTGATGACCCAACTATGATCATCAATCGACGCAGCTGATGCAACCGATGATCTTGATGGATGTGAGACTTAAGCTTACATACGTCATAACACGAACTGTTTTGACAAAGTGAGCAAGATGTACATACTCTATCCGCGTTTTCAGTACACGGACTTGAAGGGAAGTAACCATTCGAACAGTTAAACCCACAAGGAGAACACATACTCAATTCTTTTCTAACACATAAACTGGTTAAATCAGGCTCGTGCAGTAAACTCGCGTTAAACGCGAATTGACCAGCCCCACAAGATCCGGGACCACATAGCCCCGGACTACATAACTGCAAAGGGGGATCAATATTTGACTTTGAGCTAGCATTAGCAAACCAACAATCAAGCACCAAATCCTCTTCCCTAATCCCACACATAATCGAATCAGACGAAGCAATCGACAAAAACCCAGAATCCTTAGGAATCGAAGAGGAGTTAACATTCCCCCAACACTCGACCCCATGATCATCTTTCCTAATCCCACAAAAATGCTGAAAACCAATAGCTAAAGACACAAATGGTCTCCCAACAGGAGGATCAAGAATCGAAGAATTCACAAAACTCGAATCACCCCAACACTTGATCTCACCAGACGTTTCCAAGATCCCACAAATCGAGCTTTTACCCGAAGCCAAAGTAAGAAAATGATCCGATAAACTCGGAACATTTAAATTATAAGCATTTGGTCCCCAACATTTGATCCCACCATCTCTTAAACTGCCACAAGTGAACCCATCGCCCGAAACAATCTTTTTAAACGAAATCGCGCTTATTTCTTGGCTATAATACCTATCACTTTGTTTAGACATAAAGCCATTAACCCGTGGTACCTCAAAAACATCCCAACAATCTACAAAACCATATTCGCTCTCCGAATAATAGCTTCCTCGGATAGCACACACATGATCTTTACCAGAAGATACATGCGAGTACGATATAGAACCATAAACTTGCGGAATAAGATTAGAAGGTGATCCATATGAATCCCAACAAAACGCGAAAGACGTATTAACTAATATACCACACATGAACCCGTATCCACCACTTAATGCAGCCATAGGAGGCACATTTATCGCGAAAACTGAAGAACTTGACGTCGAAGTTGTTGTATTCTTTCCCCAACATATAACTTCTTGTTTACCACTCGCATCTATCGCGCAAAAGAAGTCGTTTTCTCCAAACACAGCTGAGATTGGACCCATTGATCCAAACCCATACGTCGTATTAACCAAAAAGCCAAATATCGATACGAGGATGCATAGCAAAAGAGTGAAAATACTAGGAAGCTTATTATGATTCTTCATGGGATTTTTGGCTTGTTGTTGCAAGAGGAAATAAGGTTCATGAATATGGTGATGGGAGAAAGAACATGGGTGTTGTTGCTATTTTGTATGTGTTACTATTATATTATAAGTACAAGGAGGTATACAAGGTAAAAGAATACTATGTCACAATGTGTGTGATGTGAGTGAGATGTAAAAATGGTGGCAAAATGGCTACTTGGCATGTGCAAGGTTTTAAGGCTAGGCACAACGCATGGGGGTCGCGACCTAGTTTTTTCGGCCGGCGACCTAGTGCGACCTATTTGCCACAACCCGGCGACCTAGTGCGACCTAATTTAAAATTTATTTTTTTATTTTTAATAAAAATAATATTTTATATTCAATAAAAATAACATTTTATATTTAATAAAAATAACATTTTATTCAAAAAAAAACATTTTATTCCATACAACACGCGTTATACTAAAAAAAAAAAAAAAACATTACATAAACTAAAAAACATTAGGAAACTTAAAAGTAAATAGGGTATAATGTATTAGCTAAAACTAACTTCAAAAATTGTCAAATTAATATATGTTGTGAGGAATTAAAAAAAACTCAATATATTAAAATTTGGAATTTTTTTATAAAATTTATATCATTAAAACATGTTAAATTTTAAAAAAAAATTTTATTTTTTTTATAAAACACACAGACACAAACACAGACACAAACACAAACACAAACACAAACACAAAAGAGGTCGTGGGTAGGGTCGATTTACCCTCGATTTACACCGGCGACCGAATCGCCGCAACGCGACGATTCGATCGCGACCGACGATCGACCGAAATTTTTCCGGGGCGTTGCGCCCAGCCTAAGGTCTATGTATAATTCTTTGTTTTTTTAAAGATCATGTTTGTATGATTGACTATGGGAAGATTTTTGAAGTTATTTGGCCAATAGCGACTGTTGTATAAAGTAATAACTTTTTCGTGTCGTATTAGGGAGTACCATAACTTGAAATCATTTGTGTGATAAAATGAGTTGGAGGTGACAATGTTTGGATTTGATTTTGGTGTATGGGATTTTGAGAGTGGAAATAAAAGTTGATTTTTTTATCATGCAGAGAGAGAGAATGAAAATTCTTGGTTAAATAATTTTTTTGTTAGTATTAAGCGTTGGGTAGATTGAGCCGTCAAACTCGAACTGTGAGCAAAAAATTGCTGTTATATCAGTTTTTTCTCTCATAATTCAGAAACATCCCATAACCCATCAAACTTCCTCTCTGATTAACACTAACTTTTCTCGGTTTATCATGACCCTGTCCACCACTTTTTTTTTAATTTAAAAATTAATTAACTAAAGCTTACTTTTTTTATTAATAAAAATAAAAATACAATTACGAAATTAAAAAAAAAAAAGAAAAAAAAAACACGAAACAAAAAAAATAGAAAAATACACGAAATAAAAAAAACTTAAAAAAAATACAACTTAGAAGGAGTATTCGGGTTAGACGAAGTAGACGAATTTGGAAGTTGGGTGGTCGGAATTTGATTTTGCGGATCGGATAAAAAAGTGTTTATCCATTGATTCGGGAATTGGTTTGGATTTTGGCTCATGGTGGATAAAAAAAATATAGAAATTAGATGTTGTGAATTATAAAAGAATGTGTAAATTTTTGTTAGTTTTAGATGGGATTTATAGGTAAAAATATAAGAAAAAGAGGGTATTTTTTACTCCGAACGGTAAAAAAACACTCCAAAAAAAAAGCCGTTGGCCAACGTCCAGATTTTCAAAATTTAAAAACAAAATTAAAAAATTAAAAAAAAGGATAACTCAGCCCCATGGCCAGAGCCACGGTGTGGTTGGCTGCGCCATGGGGTCGCGCCATGGACTTTCACGTCGGCTGGCTATCTCCAGTTTTCTCCCCATAACTCAAGTGGGGGTGTGGTTGGTTCAGCTTATTGTCTCGCGCCATGGCCATAACTCAAGCCATGGCTCACCGTACCCTGTGCTCTTAGGAGTAATAATAGTTTGTTGGCTGCATTTGAGTTAACAAAAGGCGAAAGTTATTTTAGAAACTTTTTTTACGTACAAACTGAGGGACAGATCTCGGCCCTTTATTCAATTTTGATCTAATAACTTATATTAATTTAAGATTTATGTTTTATTTGGTTCTAAATCTTTTCTTTCGTCTCTCTCTTTCTTTTTCTTTTCCCCTAAATCAGTTACTCATCTCCTTCATAATTTATTCTATATAATTATTCTTCGATTCTTGTTCGGATCTTTAATTCTCGTAACATCATATTGAGTATCAAACATTAAATCAAAATCTTGTGATGATGATAATGTGCTCATCACTTCTGCTGTTTTAAATCTTCGATTAGGTACTTTAATCAATAGAATATTTCACATTTACATTCAAATTTGATTTACAATCGCTACCTAGTTAACTATAGACTAGATTAGGTTGAAAGTAGTGTGATTTATGTGAATTGTGATGGGTTTCAACTTATATAACTAGCTTATAGATTATTTGATTTTGCCCTTATGTTACACAAGCTCATTATTTTTTGCTTATTGTTATCATGTCATAATAAGCCGAAAAATGAGCTTATGATATATAAGCCACGACAAATAAGCTTATGAAATATAATCTCAAAGCTAAAAAGGCCATAAGTCCACTATATAAGCTGAAACAAACACCTTTAGAGGTGTGTGGTTAAGCTAATTTACGGGATTAGGAGCTTATCTGTTTTCGGCTTATGTTTCATAACCCCAAAATTTTGATAACTTTGATAACTTTAGCATCACTTTTTATAATCAAAAAATCATTCTATAGAATCTCACATAAATTTTAACTTATTTATGGACTTATGGGCTTTATTATGTCATAAAAAACTTATATAAGCTCGTAAATTTTCAAAATAAGCTGAAAAAATTAGGCTTATGAAACATAAGCCATAAACAAATAAGAGAATTTAGGCACAAATGATGCTCATGAAATTCGAAACCTTTGCAACTTTTAGTGCAGACACGGAAAGACTTATCTCCCTTTCTAGAGATGCTTTAAGGTTATATTTGCTAGATCTATTTAATTTTAATCTCATGATAAGCATTTTATTTAAACAATTCTGGTAAATTGTATTTATTATTTATATTTTAGTTCAACCTTGGACTTTGTATTTCGAATGTACTAGTGAAGTATTCAGAGTTAGAAAAACTATTGAATTTGACGTTTACTTCGATTTCTACTGAAGGGACTTTGAACTGTACCAGTATTACGCATGTCGACCTATAACCCAACCCGTCTAGCCAACTGAACTTTTCAAGATGTGGCACACATCCAGACGGTTCAGGTTAATACTCTGTACTTCTTATTAGTTTGACAGGTCATACAAACACATTTATTACTAGTAGAGGATGTCATATATCTGTTTCATTGAAACAAGAGAATGAAATTATAAACAAACAATAATGAGGAATACTATTTTTTCTTCTATAACTCTCTGAGTTACAGCCTTTAATTAATATTTTCTGCATCATAAATAAACGACGTAACAGAAGGCTATTATTCAGTAGCCTTTTGACACCATTGTTTATGTATCTTATTGGGACAATTGTTATCGGTTATGAGATTCTTATTGCTAGGATAAACAATAACAATATCCTTGGAATCTTTCAATTCCATATGTGTAATATTCAAACTTCAACTAATGGTGTAGTTTGGTATCTCAAGGGATTAATCAATCATCCTAGAGATGAGCTCAATTGCACATATTACACATGATATAGGGCCTACTAACCATATGGGTGCAAACCATGGGAATCATGCTTGATATTTTAAGCTACTACTAACTCACTCAACATCTCTGAATTCAGTCAAGTATCCAAGCAATGTAGGTTTGAGAGGATATAAGTATAGAATCACATACTACAAATAAATGTCAAAGAAAGGATGCCAAGAACAAGCATATAGTCAAGTAATGATCAAAAGAATGATCAATAGGGCATGTAGAAGGACGAAAACGTACCTTAGTCGCAAAGAGCACTCCAAGACTTCAAGGAGCTAATGCAAAGCCCAAACTTGACTAAAATAACTACTAAGTGTTCAAGGACCAGTATCACTCTCATCCATCTTGGTATCATAATTCAATGATGTTGGGAATCAAAGAAGATGAGTCTTCTACATGTGTAAGTAACTCAATCCATAATCACTTAAGTGATTAATCTTCATGAGTACCTACACATAGCAAGATACAAACTAGTAGATACATTTCAAGGATAATTCTAAAATGTATAAATACTACTAATCTAGATGAGATGCAATATTATCAATTAAAAGGCCTATTTTTAATGAAAGCATAGTTTTGACAAAAGAGAAACATTAGTACAACGAAACCTTCTAATTTGAAGAGACAATGGATCGATCCAAGTTTTAAAGTACAATATACTTCAAGGACCTTGAGTGACCATCGCTCTTATACCAATTGTAGAAACTAGAATTGGGGGGGGGGGGGGGGTTGAATAGTTTCTCCTTGGCTTATGTCTTAATTAAAATTACTTTCAAATAGGTTTGCCTCAAAACTACCTTTAACTTGAAAGCTAGTTGCATAGTGATTAGGTTCAATTCTAGTGCATTTTCAATGAAAAATAGTAGATGTGAATGAAGAGATAATAAGAGTAAGTAAAGAGTAAGGAAAGAAACGACCTAATAGGAAGACATCAAGATTTATTGTGGTTCGGAAACAAAGCTCTATCTTCGTTCCTACTCCACTCCTCGAGTACACCTTACTCGAGATTTCCACTATATCCACAAGCTCCCTTCTTGGCGGAGAAAACCTTACAACGTCGCTTACATTATTTTCTAACACTAAGCTAAATGTAGAGAACTAATCTTAGCTAGGACTAATCTACACAACGTCGCCCACTTTACCATTTTACGACACAAGGCTAGATGTCGAGTTCTAATCGAAATATAGATCCAATATTCACAACATTGCCTACTTCACCATTTAACGACACAAGGCTAGATGTCGAGTTCTAATCGAAAGGTAGAACCAATCTTCACAACGTTGCCTACTTCCCTATTTTACGACACAAGTCTAGATGTAGAGTTCTAATCGAAAGGTAGAACCAATCTTCACGACTCTTCACTTTGAAGCTAAGTGAGAACTTCACAAGACACAACTACACATCACTTTATAGTTTAGTGAAAACTCATAAGACACAACCACATCACTTTATAGTTTAGTGATAACTCACAAGACACAACCGTATCACTTTATAGTTTAGTGAGAACTCACAACTCACAACTATTACAACTCAATAAAACACATATCCAACTATTACAACTCAATAAGACACAACCGCATCACTTTATAGTTTAGTGAGAACTCACAACTATTACAACTTAATAAAACACATATCCAAGTATACCTTGAGTGACCATCGCTCTGATACCTATAAAACACTAGATCTTTAGGAGAGGATGATCTTCATCAAGGCTTTATCTTTAATCACATCACAAGTGTGTGAGTGATTTTCTCTTTGGACAAGGTAAAGAAGGAGATAAATGACATAATCATAAGTAAACATAATTAAGACATTAAGTGATCATTTACAAATGATTAGAAATTAGAAAGGAAAAGAATAGCAGAAAGAGTGTCCAAAAAGGTTTATGGAAAATGCAGATTTGATCCACTATTTATAGGAGACAAAGGCCAACGGCTCTCTGAGCGTGGTTCCTTAATTGTCCCGCGGTTCAATAACACTAAGGAACCGCATAGGTATTTTAGGATCCGTGCTCATAGACTCTGCTCTATTTTGTCTTTTAGTGGGGGAGTAATATCTGAGGTAAGTTTTTACCTTCAAAGAGTATTCCTATGGCATTTGGAATATGCCATATTCAAATTTACATTTTCCATTTTAATAAAACATTTTCTTAAAAAGAAAGTTTATTAAAAAATCTTTTGTCACATTTGACAAAATGTAAGTTTAGGATAATCACTTTTATGATCACTAATCATGATTAAAATATGTTAGTGCAATACTTAAATGATTATTACCTTAATGATAGTGTTTGTTAAATAATTCGTCTTATGATTATATTTGACGATAAATGTATTTTTAATTTGTCGTGATCAAAACTAAGAAAGATTAGTTAACAATAATAATGTTTTTAGGCATTACTTTGCATTAAAAAATATCATATACGAGTGGACTGGCATGAACAATGACTACATTATCCGATTCAGATGTATAAGTTCAAACTAACTATAAAACGGCCTAACTAGTTGGCTTTGACGACGGGCTATGGTACCCTTTCAAATACGCTTTCGTTATCAGCATATCTCCTGAAGACGCAGGGGTCTTTGACACTGATTGCCAGTGCTTGTATTCTTGAACCGCCTGCATACGATATATATTTTTTTAGAACTTAAAATTCAAAATTTTTTGCACCAAGAATAGGATGGTGACTGACCTTCCACTGAGATGGCAGTTTTGATAAACAAAGTAGTTACTTAGCAGGTCCTGATTGTTTTACCTTTTACATTTCTATAGTAATCAAAACTACGAAAGTCAAAAAGTTGCTTATATGATGGCAATATGATGTCACAAGGGATGTAAATACAGCTATGCAAACACCAACTTTGATAATTTTAGCATAGCTATTAAAAAGTTGCTTATCTGATGGCAGCGTTCTATTACTAAATCTTTTCAACTTTTAACAATACAGGAACTGCAGTCATAGCTATAAAATCAAAATACAAACCTCCAACTTTGATAACTTTAGCATCACTTTTTATAATCAAAAAATCATTCTATAGAATCTCACATAAATGAGCAAAGATACTCCTTCCGCCTAAAAGATGAAACACTTTACAAGTGCATAGTATAATCAATGTGTTCAAATATAACTACGTGCATACAATCTTATGTTCTATAAGTACCATTCTCAACAATGCCTACTGGTTACTAGCGAAGTAACTAAGAAACAAGAATTGAAACTTCTTGATAAGCTATAAAGACCTTCTACACTAAGGGCATTAAGCGGCCACCAAACCCACTAAGCATGAAAACGGGTGGTAAATCCCTCAAACTTGGAACGAAACCCATCGAATCTTCCAACCAGCTGCATAGTTCAATCAAGTGGTGGTAGCGCTAAAATTTCATCAAAAGGAAATATCCGGACTGTATGAACACCAGAAACATTAACGACCCTAGCTCAAACAACCCACCATCATTTCTAACAAACACCATAAACCAAGACCTCATAACAAGAACATCATGATAGACTCTTTAACCAAAAAGCATAAAAATAACGACACCAATTTGGGCCAACTTGTAGTGGCAAACCAAATAAATTCTAAGAAAATTCACGATCTTCATATCTCCTCTTAATACTAATATCATTTAAAACAATAATCCTCAAATTAATTATACTTTCATAGTCTATTGAATAAACGGATTACCATTTTCCGTAGCTTCTAACGGTCAATTTTCATCGTTTTTTTCGAGATCGGCTTTTATTATCTTCGATTATCGATCTCTGTATTTTTTTATCTTCGATTTGTTGAATTTACAAATTTGATAGGGTTTGTGTTTGTTTGTTTTTAGAGAGATAAATGTGGTGTTTGAAATTTTAGAAAGAGAAAGAAGATGAGGTATGAGAAAAAAATGGTTGTTGGGTAAGAGTTTCAAGTATTTTTATTTTTCATCCCTCTGTTTTCTTTTGCAAATTGTCAGTTTTAGTCTTTCTGTATTTTTTATCTTAAAATCTGGTCTCATCTAATCAATGGTCAGAATCACTCCCTTAGTTTCTTTAAAAATACAAGTTTACACAATAAACCGACTCTTAACAAAATATGGTGTTGTTATTTTTTCTAAATATAACCAAGTGGTTTGCGTGTTAATACAGCAACTAACCCAATTTCGTCACAGCTAGATAAGGAGGAGGTAGTATGTAGATAGATTTTGCCCATGTTTAGAAAATTGGGTTTTGAATTGATCGGGTCAAGTTAGTGGATTATCGGTTTAATTGATTGGGTCGTCAGATCGATTTGATTTTTTATTAGACAAAATTATATATTGTAGAATATTGATAAACTATGAATCTATGAAGTGGATTGAAGATTTCTAGAGAGAGAAACTAGTGAGAGAAAGTGAGAGAGAACTATGTGTTTTTATTCAAATGATAAAAGTAGAATGATCAACAACCAACCCCTTTCAATGGTGGAAAGGGGTATTTATATCCAAGCCACTATTGGGCTTGGGCCGACCCATGACAAGCCCATGGGTCGGTTTCTTACTTAACTAAATAAGTATTCACTAACTACGAGCTATTACAACATTAAATAATATTGTGGAGTGACCGATACTTCTAATATACGTTAAAACGTATTTTTAACAATCTCCCCCTAAGGGAGGTCACTCCACGTTACAAAGTTCTAAACCTAGCATACTATACTAAGTCTTCGTTCTTCAGCTCGTAGTCTTTTCTTCTTTCTTTTTGTTGTGAATATGTTGATTTGATCTTTTAGGCTTTGGCTTGAGAGCATTGTTCTTTTGACCAATCACGTGCGATCTTTGCCTTCTTGTGAATCTTGCCTCCTCGTGACTCCATGTTCCACACACTTATGTCTTTTTGTTGAATTCTCGAAAGCTTCAGAGTTTGGTACAGCGGAAGACTTCATTTTGCACTTTCTTAAATTTTGCTGAACTTTGATGCAGAAAAACATAAGCATGTGGGAACGACTTCAACAGGTACACCGCAACGCCACCGTCTTCAACTGGTACACAGCAACGCCACCGTCTTTAACAGGTACACAGCAACGCCACCGTCTTTAACAGGTACACAGCAACGACACGAATAAAATGGCTTTGACATTTTATTCTAGTTCGGTAGCATTTTACCTCCGGTCGGTGAAGACCGTTGGACGATATTAGATATCGTACCCGTGACGGATAGTTTCAATTAAGTAACTTCCTGACAGGATTTCGCGGGTAAACCCGTTCTCTTTATTCGACCATCCAAAGCTGACTGCGAACATAAAGAGTGAATCATTTGGATTAAAAATCCTTATGATTGAAGCCGTCAATTCATGAAACCTGGAACAAGTGAATTTCAATTAAGATATTCACCATCGTTGCTTTCCAGTTGTCACAAACTTGATTCAAATTGAATCTTGCTTGTTACCTACCAAGTGCTGTTTGATGTTAACACTAGAAGGATTTCCACTCATCACTGTGATCAATAAAGAATCACTCTGAGTGTTCTGGCAAGATCATATGATAATGCGTAGAGGCCTGGAACGAGTTTAAGTTCAATTAAGAATTAAACTACTGTTTCTTTCCAGTTTTTCACAAGATTGGTTCTTAAAGAACTGCACGTGTAACCTACCATGAGCTTGTTTGATATTGGCTCAAGCAGGATTTCCATCGTCATTGTAACACTTGCGTATTACTCGGATGTTCTGGCAATATTACAAGAATACTGCGTAGGACTCATAAAAATCTCTTACTTTTCACAGTGTGTGAGAAAGCAAGGAATAAATGGAAAGTGTCCTAATGAGACTTTTGATGATCTCGTGGCTCTAGACTCGATAGTGCGTTTTGATTTAGTGAGCGATGGCTGGAGAGGAGTGCCACCTTTTCAATATCAGTCTATTCGGAGTGAATAAACCAATAGATAACGTGTTGATCTCCGTGTGATTAAAACAAATACCTTTTGAGAGATATTTGAGTTAGCTGGGAAGGGTTGTGCATTGCATCACTGGGTCCATGATGTCTTTCTTCAATATCGAGAATCATTAATCAATGATCTCAATAGCATATGTATTGACCCGGCATCTGCCTAAAGTTGTAAGGAGGGCTTCTTTCTTTACACCCTTTATCTTTACAATTCTTTTTCATTCTTCAACCCCTTCAATGCTTACCAATACGTCATAACTAGCACCTTGTTGTGATTGTTCCAGTGCTAGCTTAAGTACTTGGTCGGCATTCAGCTACGTTCACAATCTTTCTCCAACTTTCCTAGGACTTCTAATTCTATCTAGGGAATTGTCCTTGGGAAGATTCCATCGGCTCTGATGAATCATTGGACTAAACCTATTCCTACCACCCTTTTGTCACCATATTCGTCGTGAATTAAGCGTGTTTTGGGAAAGTATAGCCACCATGAAAAATCCTTGAAAATCACCTAAGGTACTTGTGATATTGAAATCAAAAGTTTTGTACCTTAGGTGTTTTGTTCATAAAAAACGCTCCCCCTTAACACGTGCTTTACACATATTAAGTTGGATTATCGTTAAGTCTTTTTCATCTTTTAGCCAAGTATCATTTAAGTCTCCTTAATCCCATTTTATCCCCTTGTCCAAAATGTTAACCATTAATATTTGGGATATTAAATGGATTAACCGGTCTTTGGGTAAAAATGAAATCGATGTTTGGCCATAGAACATGTTAATGCTCCCCCTTAAATTAATAAGGGATAGTTGTAGTGCTTTAGTATGATATATTTTGAAAGATTTAGAATCTCGTGAGAAATTCTTGAAAAATTATCATACCTTAACACTACATCAAGCCGTAAAAGCACAATATTCACAAATTTACATATTCACAATTAAAAACCAATATAGAGTAGACCTGAGATGTACGATCCATTAGATGGATCGTTGCAGTAACTTGTGGTGCACTCCATATGGTCTACCACCAACGAATCTTTCTAAGCTCCTCATCAATCTACGTTCCCGGAGCTTTTGATCAATCTTCTTGATCACATACTTCGCCATTTGCCGATAACCCGGATGCCAGTCCTCAGTCATCTCTGGTAAAGACCCACCAGAATTAAGATGCTCCAATTTTCCTCTTACGTAAATGAGAGTCCCATCACTGTACTTATAAAGCTCACCTACCCTCATAAACTTCATTATCCCACGACTGTTCAAGTAGAAAATCCCGTAACTCGGAACAGAAATGCCGGTATAGGGACATCTTGTGACATGTTGAGGTAGAACTTGGTTCATTGGACGGGTGAGGTTAAGCTTCCTTTGGTAGCTTTCGACTCCCAATTGAAGATCTTCAACTCGTTTCTTGATAACAACGCTTCGTGTGAACATACGAAGTGCTGTATTCAAGGCAATGATGTCTTCACGAGCAATATAGGTGAGTTGATCCCGGGTCATCATAAGCAACATGTCTTCGATATCCTCAAGGCGAATGATAGAAAAATCTCCCTGCTGGATTGTGTATTCTCTGTCATCCTCCCTTTTTAGACGAATCTCCGTCACATGATAATAGCCATTCTTGGCTTCAGTTTTCAGTCCTAAAATACTGGAGATACGAATATCGGATCTCACGTTACTTCCAGAATTGGCTAAGCAGCAACCTCTGTACGCCCTTCTGACTCGTTCGTCCCAGTGTGATGCACCTATGACAGCATACATATCATAATTACGAGTTACCTTTGGGACCCAGAGTCGGTTTACCTTTTCCTCGATCCAGGGTATTGTCCCCTAGTTAGCAGCTTTCAGCAAGGTCAGGGAGGTTGCGTACTTTGATAAACCCTTGAGGAGATAATCAAGATCATAGGTGACGAAGAAGTCGAGAGAAATTTGATTATCTTGAGAAGGATCAAGTGGAGCTGGAGCTCTTTCTGATTCATGGAGGCCTGGCCTTTGAACGGTGTTAAGAGCTTTCAGGACCTCGTCAGCATAATACTCGTACTCCATGCGGCTTAACCTGGTTTTGGCGCGAATTCTCTTATCCTTTAGCGCTCTCTTCACCAAAGACGGAGTGACCGAAGACTTATACTCATGAGCCAGAAATGCACACAAGTCAATCGGACTACGGATACGGAGATATAGAACATCTCTGTCAGCGTCTGTGATTGGATCATATTTAGCAGCTGCCGTGATCCAAGCTTGTGGCGGTACAGTTTCATCAATCTCCAATGTGTCCGCCCAGTCCCGTGTGCTTGACTCGGGAACAGTAGATTGTGGTTCTTGTTGTAGAGGAGTAGAAACATGAACATCTGCTGGTTCTGATTCAGGCATCTCGGCGGTGTCATGAACAGGCGAGTGTTGTGCAGCTTCAGGTTCAGTTACTGACTCTGTAATCACAGGAGCAACAAAAGAACTAACAGGGTTAGTGGTAACAGGTATAGACACAGCAATAGATGTACCGGGAATCGATGATGCCGTAGTAGCATTCACATCATGGCGCCACTTGGATCGTCTTGATTCCGTTGAGGTGGATTTTTCCTTCTGCGCAGCATCTTTTTGAGACTTGGTACCAGATTTAGATGGTTTCTTTGTGCTGGCAACCTTGTCCCCCGTTTCAGGTTGTTTACCATCATCATCCTCATCGTCATCCTCGTTACTTCCCTTAGCACTCTCCTCATTTCTATCACCACCATCACTACCATCATCATCATCATCATCCTCATCATCATCACCATCATCGTCACCATCATCATCTTCTCCTTCTTCTTCTTCTTCTTCCCCGTCACCCTCCTCTTGTTCACTATCTTCCTTTTCCTCTTCAGGCAGAATGTGGTAAGGTACCACACTTCCAAACATTTTGAACAACCGATCATCCTCCATGATAGCTTCATTCAGTGATTTTTAGAGTGTCCGTTGAACTTTAGATTTATCAAAAGATCCAAGTTCCCTCATGCGAGCTTTGAGGATCTTCTTTAATTCAAAATCCGTCAAGTCATATGCAATTTTGTAGGCGGATTCGGAAGGATTGGACGACTTAATCATCAAATTATCAGCCGCGAGTTTCTTCATCTCATCACGCAGTTTTGGCATAAGGGACTCAACGGATTCTTTCACTCTCTCTTCAACAGAAGCTTCAAGTGTTTCTTTCTGCTCCTTGTATTTATCCTTCATAGCTTGAAGTCTCGTGATTCGTGCTGCGTACTTATCAGCTTCATCCTGCTTGACCTGAGCTAGTTCTTCTGCATGAGCTTTACGTGTTAACTCCATCTCTGCAGCGAACTTAGCAAGCATCTCTTCTTGGGCTTTCTTTGAGGCTTCTTCACTTTGCACTCGTCTAAGTAGCTCTTGGCGAAGTTCATTCATCTCTCTTCTTTGATTATCCGTGTGTTTATCCAACATTTCTGCCATTACAAATGCAGCCATTGAAGACGATGCAGAGCTACTCTGGGTTGGTTGAAGAGGCTCGGTTGTGACTACAGTACTGAGGATGGAAGTTATTGGAGGTGGAAGGAATGGTGTTGAAACCGGTCGGGTTGGTAAGGGCTGTATTGGTGGAGGTTGAGTTACTAAAGGCTGAGTAGGTACCATGATTGTAGGAGCACCGGACTCCTTTTCAACACTTGCTGAAACAGGGATGGATGTCTCCTTCGAACTAGAGTACCGTTTAGGTGATCCAAACTCATCAATATCCTCTGGCTCCTCATACTATTCTTCAATATTTATCTGTGCACCCAAACCACTACCGCCCGTGTCTCTCCTACTTTTTTCAATAGCTATCTTCATTAATTTTCTCTCAGCCTTGTCAAGAGTAGGATCATCAACATCTTCTTCGTCGTGAAGAACGAACTCATCAGCCGTGCTCTTTCCCTTCTTAGCCTCAGTCTTCTTCTTCTTGGTTTCGGGTTCAGATAAATCAGCTGGTTGCTTGCGTTTACCTTTACTCTTGACCGTAGTAGAAGAGTCTTCTCCTGTCTGACGGCTTGCTTTTAGCTTCTTGATTTCTAGTAGCAGTAGTTTGTAATCAGCAGAAGCTTTAATTTTATCCGTCAGAAGATAATCGGGAATAGGACCAGGAATAACAGCACCAGATGGCCCTTCATGCCTTAGATCCACAATATGATCAGCCTCTTCAGTGTGATGACGACTTGCTGCACGCTTATCAATAGAGACATCATTCTTCATAAAATAATTAATTATAAGCTTGATAAACCGAGGTTAAGGAAAGAAATTAGTCTTCAGCTTCTTGTTTTGGAAGAGTTGAAAGTTAAATTCTTCCCATAACAAGGATGCATAATCTGCATTTGAGCCTTTGTACATTCCATAGAATATGTTCATGAGTGGACCACGCACAGCATCATGCCCAGATATTTTAGGTGTAAGACATCTACTGAGAATACCCAAGATTGCTCTCCAAGGTTGACCTACTTTAGCGGTGGTAAAATCGGACACAACTCGTAGGTCAGGACATCCAAGAGCATGGAACATTTCCATGAGTTCGTCTTTAGTAGGATCCCTGGAAAATGACATACCTTTGGGTGTATCCCGAATTCCAAATATTTTGCGGAAGTCTGAGACGGTGAGTGTCTGTCCTTTGTTGTCGAGAGAGAAGGTGATCTTGTTTGAAGTACTTTCCTTGGTGGCCCAGAATTCACTCATGTAATCATATGGCACCGAAGCAGTACTCCTTAAGGCATTCTTGAAGTGAGAGTGATCAAGGATTGCTATGGCGACTTTAAATCCATGGTGAGTGGATTTTGAAACTTGCTTCAGCCGGTAATTGTTTGGTATGAACTTGAGGGCTCTTGCTTCGGCAATTGCGGCTGCTCTAGCATCTTGGAGTGTTTGTACTTTTGGATTAGTCATCGTGTCTGCTTAAGATAAGACATAAAAGGTTGATGCACAAAATATATATATATATATATATATATATATATATATATATATATATATATATATATATATATATATATATATATATATATATATATATATATATATATATATATATATATATATATATATATATATATATATATATATATATATATATATATATCATTAAGACTTTTAAGCATAACACATTTCAACAAGTAATTATAACAAGCAAACAACTATCAATCCTTCATTCGGAACTCTTCATCCGGAACTCTTCATTCGGAACTCTTCATCCGGAACTCCTTCATTCGGAACTCTTCATCCGGAACTCCTTCATGCGGAACTCTTCATTCGGAAGTTCTTCCGGAACTTCTTCATTCGGAAGTTCATCCGGAACTTCTTCATTCGGAAGTTCATCCGGAACTTCTTCATTCGGAAGTTTATCCGGAACTTCTTCATTCGGAAGTTCATCCGGAACTTCTTCATTCGGAAGTTCATCCGGAACTTCTTCATTCGGAAGTTCGTTCGGAACTTCTTCATTCGGAAGTTCATCCGGAACTTCTTCATTCGGAAGTTCATCCGGAACTTCTTCATTCGGAAGTTCATCCGGAACTTCTTCATTCGGAAGTTCATTCGGAACTTCTTCATTCGGAAGTTCACTCGGAACTTCTTCATTCGGAAGTTCATCCGGAACTTCTTCATTCGGAAGTTCATTCGGAACTTCTTCATTCGGAAGTTCATTCGGAACTTCTTCATTCGGAAGTTCATTCGGAACTTCTTCATTCGGAAGTTCATTCGGAACTTCTTCATTCGGAAGTTCACTCGGAACTTCTTCATTCGGAAGTTCATCCGGAACTTCTTCATTCGGAAGTTCAAAAGCCTTGTTCATCCGGAAGTTCTAAACGCACCCTATTAATGATTATTCTAGGCGCGATTGTGAGTTTTAAGGCATTCTAAGGCAACTAAACACATTCTAATGCTAATCCGCATAAAACCCAACTAAAACCCCTAATTAATTAACCCTAAATTAAGGCAGAAACCCTAATCTTGATTAACTTAATTCAAACGAATTAATTAAGTGAATTTAAATGAATTAGGCGAATTAGAAATCAAAAGATTGATGTTTGTACCTTTTAGATCAAATGAAACGGATTGTATGATTAAAGACGAGAGTTTTGGTGAGAGCTTGAGTGTGTGAAAATGACGGCAAGAAGGAAATGAAGAAGAAAATGAACGGGGGGGGGGGGGGGGGGGGGGGTTTGGTTTGACTTAGGTAAAAAATGTTTACAACTTTCACCCTTAGTCCTTTTTAACCCTACACTTTTCTTTCCTTTTCCCTTTTTATTCCTTATCTTTTCATTTTTCTTTTCTCGTCTCCCTAACCATTGTTAAATTTCGCCAACTTAACCTTTACACAACTTAAGCATCGCAACCTATTAGCAAATCTCCAAGATCTTAAAGTAATTCCTATCACATTGAGCGAGCACAAGTCGTATTCTAAAGCAAGACCACTCATTAGCCAATTAATTTTCCACAAACACTTTTGAAAATCGTTTTGATGACGAAGATGATTTAATATTTTCTCCCCCTTAAACGATGACCCGTTTTCTATTTAAAGAGCTGTAGTCATTGTTTAAAGAGTCAAATATTGATGAAAACATTTCCAATTAATGTCTTTAAAAGATTGATTCGTGGTGGCAATAAGATTTCTCTTATTTTGACAAATTAATGCACTGAGACGTACACTAACTCGTGTTAGACCAAGTTGTAAAGTAAACTTGATCCCTTTGCATGATTTGGCTTGTAAATCATGCCCGAGAAAATTATTTCCCGTTGTGAGCCAACGTTTTCCAAGGAAATACGTGACTTTAATGCAAAAACCGGGTTGCAGTCTGAAATAACTACAAGCCATAATGGGCATGTTTTAAAAATGTACAACTTTTATACGGACTCTATTTATGGTGCCGTGTCAATATTGATCGACATTTCTAAAGCCGTAAATATTACCGTACTAAAAGACATGCCCGATTTAAAAAAACGAAAAATATTTTTGGGTTTTCTTGATTTTATATTTTTTATGGTTTTTCTAGGTTTTATATTTTTTATGGTTTTTCTTGGTTTTATATTTTTGTATTTTTCTTTTTGTGGTTTATATATATACGATAATATACATGATCACGAACAAAGGATACGCCTGAATAGTTTACCACCACTATTCAGCTGATTCTTCTGCCAATTCTTTGAGAGTCGCTGGAGTGAATGATTTCATGCCAAGCTTGTCGATCAAAAACTCGATTCGTCCTCGATCTAAGGCTTTGGTGAACATATCTGCCAGCTGATACTCAGTGGTGACAAAATACAGCTCGATCACTCCGTTCTCCACCTGCTCTTTAATGAAATGGTAGCGAATGTCTATGTGCTTGGCCCGGGAGTGTTGCACGTAGTTGCAGCAAAGGGCAATGGCGCTCTTGTTGTCACAATACATCGGGATTTTGTTGAATCCCAAACCGTAGTCAGTTAGTTGTGATCTCATCCAAAGGACTTGAGCACAACAACCGGACATTACGATGTATTCAGCCTCCGTGCTAGAAATTGCAGCGCTTTTCTGCCTTTTTGACGACCAACTAATCAATCTGTCTCCAAGGAGTTGCACAGACCCAGAAGTGCTACGCCTCGTGTCTTGACACCCAGCATGATCGGCATCTGCGTATGATATTAAAGCAATGGAGGAATCTTTCGGATACCATAGACCACGATGAAGTGTTCCTTTGAGATACCGAAAGATCCTTTTAACAACATGTAGGTGCTTTTCGGTAGGCCGAGCCTGATACCGGGCACACATGCATACGACAAATTGCAAATCAGGCCTGCTAGCAGTCAGATAGAGAAGGGTGCCGATCATCCCACGGTAAAGTTTTGGATCGACAATAGTCCCATTCCTATCTTCATCTAACTTGGATTTCTCCACCATTGGAGTGGCCACGGGGTCACAATTTTCAAAGTTATATTTCTTTAAAGATTCTAGAGCATATTTGGATTGATTAACAAAGATGCCTCTGGGATTCTGAGAAATTTGTAATCCTAAGAAAAATGAAATTTTTCCCATCATTGACATCTGAAAGCGTGTGGACATTATCTTCTCAAAGCGTTTTGACAATTCTATGTTAGAGGCAGCAAATATTATATCATCAACATAAATTTGTACCAGAATCATGTCGTTGTCCTCCTTGAGAGTGAACAGAGTGGGGTCCACTTTGCCTTTGGAGAAGCCTTCCGAAATGAGATATGTTGAAAGGAGATCATACCATGCACGTGGAGCTTGTTTCAACCCATAGAGAGCCTTCTTAAGCTTGTACACATGATTAGGAAACTCCGTGCTAACGAACCCGTCCGGCTGACTAACATAGACTTCTTCCCTTAGTTCACCATTCAAAAATGCCGTCTTCACATCCATTTGATAGACGATCATGTTCATATGAGCAACATACGCAAGGAATAGTCTAATAGCCTCCAATCTTGCAACAGGAGCAAAAGATTCTTCAAAGTCGATACCCAAGGCTTGTTTGTATCCTCTAGCAACCAATCTAGCCTTATTCTTCAAGACTGCACCCATCTCATCGAGTTTAACCTTATAAAACCACAACAAAGTAAGGATGTTAACCTTGTCAGGGAGAGGAACTAATTCCCATACTTCAAGTCTTTGGAATTCATTTAGTTCCTCCTGCATGGCTTCAATCCAAGATGATTGAGTCATAGCCTGTTGCCAATTTTTAGGTTCAACTTCGGAGAGAAATGCATCAAAATAGCAATAGAGTGCACTCTCTTGTAATTGATGGCGTGTAGAGACTGGTCGATCTAGACTTCCAATGACATTCCTAATTGGGTGATCTTTTGTCCATTTGGTGCTATGTTTTTCAATCCGTGGTGGTCTGGAATGAACAATTGAAGGAGCTTCTTCTGAGGTAGACGCGGCTGAAGGGTTTTCAGGTATCGGTACACCAAAGAAAGGAAGCTCTTGTAGGTGAGCATATTCCAAATCGTGATCAATAGAATCCTCTTCAACATCATTAGGCACAAGTAAGGGTGATGATTCAGGTGTAGTTTGAGAATCACTTGGTAGAGGTGCATCCGGTTCAATGTTAATTGAAGATGCATTAGATAAAGCTTCATTAGCTTGAGCAACAACTTCAGGGATTGGAGCTATCACTACAGGTGCTGGAACTTCATCATTTGGGGGATCAAAGAATTCATCAAACAACGGTTGAAACAGTTTATCCCACTCGGGCCTTGTAGGTGGTAAAAATGATGTAGAAGTAGGATTATTGGGAACTAATCCGGAACTAATCCGGAACTAATAACACCGGTTCCCATCTCGTGAAGCGCGGGTTTAGAGCTGCGTTGCTCAGAAGCCATCGCTGTCAGCTCATCGAAATCTGCGTCCATAGTTTCTACTATCTTACCAAGACGACGGTTGTAAATTCGGTATGTGATATACTGATTTTTACTAGTTGAAAGTTCGTTTCCTCGGTATCCTCTCGAATTGATCTCGGCCTTAAGTGGAATGATTTGTTCTTGGTTACTAAAAAGAAGTTGGTTTGTTTATCTATTTTTAAACTAATAACACTTAAATGTAAATGACGTTAAGTAACTTAAAACTTTGGAAGATTAACTAAATTGACAAGTTAAAATTGAGTGCTTGAAAACGTAAAGGAAAGATTAGAAAATTACTTTAAAAACTTAATTGACTAATTGCTTAAAAACTTGTTCTATCGGAATGTTGAAAATTATTACTATCGGAATACCTAAAAGTCAAAAGCATCGGAATGCACAAAATAATGGTCCATCGGAATGTCTTTGTTAACCACCATCGGAATGCTAAACTGTCGGAATGTTCAAGAAGCAAGCTGTCGCAATGATGCTGTCGGAAAGTTTCTAGATCGGAATGTTGCAAATAAAATTTGGCCAGAGTTTCGTTTAGAAAAGAAACCTAAACCCGTCGGAATGTGCGATCGCAATATGCGATCGCAATCCCAGATCGGAATAGGGGTAACTTACAACCTATCGCAAAGTAAAACCCCTTTTGGGTTATTGCGATACCAAACCAAGGATGATCCGTCGGAATGTGGACAAACCCTAATATTGCGATAGAAGGAATCTTGTTCCGAAAATGGTGGAAAGCTAAAAACTCAATAAGCAAAAGCAATAAGCCAAGGGATTCGAACTTGAACACTTCAAAACGATTAAATTTGATAACTTTTGGAAGTAAGAAACTTTAAAACTTAATAAACAAAACTTGTAAATGATTAAAACTATAAGAAATCCGAAATCAATAAGCTTGAACAAACAATAAGCCAATAAGCATGGAGAGCTTATGGCTTATTCACGTAGAGCTTAAAAAGACTAGAAAGATCAAACTTTATTCACGAACACATCCAAAATCCCAACCGTATGGTTTCAACAATCGGATCAAGGAT
This sequence comes from Glebionis coronaria, assembly GCA_025667525.1. Classification (NCBI taxonomy): domain Eukaryota; kingdom Viridiplantae; phylum Streptophyta; class Magnoliopsida; order Asterales; family Asteraceae; genus Glebionis; species Glebionis coronaria. The sequence continues at coordinate 107,335,896 of CM046877.1, forward strand.
TTGACAAATCAAGAAGAGTAGAAAAAGATTAAGGAACTTAAAAGCATAAACTTGATTAAGATTAATGAAATCAAAAGTACAAGAAAGCTTAAGTTTAAAAGATGAATTCAAAAGAAAAGTTTAGTGAGAGAAAGTATGGAACTTTCTCTCTCTAGAAACTAGAGAGAAAATGAAAAGCTAAAAACTAGCTAAAACTCAGTGTGTGAAATTTTGTGAGGTGAAGGCTTTATATAGGCGTGTGTATGGTGTTGATGGGCTCTTGATTGGGCTTTGATTCGGGCTTCTTTTTCTTCTTTCTTCTTAAGTCTTCACGCGTCTTTTAAATAAACGTTTCCGACTTGGATTTTAGAAGTGTCGGTGAATAATTCCAACTCGTCCTATAATATTTTATTTAATAGACTCGAGTTCTTCGACATATATGAATCTCCCATCTTTGGCTCTATTCTTCGATAAATCTTCAAATAGGCACAATGACTTCAAATCTTTTGCATCTCTTGGACAATAGACTTCGTCTTGAGTCTTTTTCCTTGATAAAACCCGTGCAATCCCATGTTTTCTTTAATATTCATCCGGTCGACTCTGAAAACACAATAAACACAAAAACCACGCATAATTCCAAACAAATGATATTAGATACGTGTTTTGGTCTTGTTTTTAGCCCGATTTAAGTGGTAAAAGGATGGGTGTTTTCACACCTATCAAATCCCCTACACTTAACCATTGCCATGCCCTCATGCAATGCTTAGTGACAAAGCACAATTACACTTTTCTCATTATCAATTAACCTTGGCCTTATTAAAATACTACTAAACAAAAATTTAAAGTACTAAGAAATTAAAATTTTAATGTAAACAAGAGAATAGAAAATAACTTATGTGGTAATAACTTGGAAAGAGATCGAGGACTTACATTAGGGCTTCGGTGCTGCGAAGATTTATCACCCTCAAGTTTCACGTTCCCCAAACTAAGCTTAAAAACGAGATCATTGTTATTATAAGTTAGTAATTCAAACACTCACACACATGGCTTAATTAAATGCTTAAACTCCCTTATTCCTAGGTGTATCTCTTATATTTTATTTTTGTCTTAGAATGATCATGAAGATGCATTTTTGGACTTATTTCGATAGTTTATTAGGGCTGAAAGCAAAGTAGGACGATTTGATCAATAGTTAGCTAAAGGACAAAATCTTTTAAAACTGCTTCTCGGGATATCAAAAAGTTCATATCTTGGCATAACTTGGTTCGCGATTTGAGACCTTTCTCGGGCCGATATTTGGCATGTACTTCATACTTCATATCTTGAGAGACGTTCTTGAGATAATGGTCTTCTCATCGTAATAGAGTTTCTTCACTTGGAGACTTTTGAGAGGTACTCCAACTTGTTGACCACGACTTCATGATTATTTCTTCAATCTCTAATTGGGATTTTGAGATACAACGATCCGCCTCCTTTTCGGACTTGGATCTATTTATCCTCATACCTTGTTAGGGTCTTTTCGGATAGACTTCTCCATGATCTTTATGGGAGTTGATTGCTTTTCGTCGTGAGTCTTGATCCTTCATATTGACTTTAGGAATAATGCTTTTCACATCACTTTGGATCTTCAGCAATAAAATTGAATCCTCATGCCTTGTTAGGGCCTTTTCGGACTCGCCAATCTTCGCGCCCCGCTTCATAAGTTATGCCTTGGCTATGAACTCTCGTCATTACCGAGCAACTTTTAAACGATCTTGGGCTAGAAGCTAAGTAACTTTTCAAATCGTACGACCTTACTTATTGCAGATAAATTATTAGCAAGTGATGGGAGAATAGGCAAATAATTACACCAAGTGGGCTTGCGCAAGAATACCGACTTATAATTGACTCTATCATTTCTCGTCCTCCACAATTTAAAATCTCAAGTAATGAGACTCGTGGACACTTAGCCTAATAAACCAATTAAGGTCTACATGGTTAAGGATACTAGCTAGAATAAACTTGGATAAGTCTATTCGGGTTGAGTCAAAATAAACGCAACGGGCCTAATATGTCAAAGACTTCTAAACTAGCTACACCACTTTATTAATATTTTTGACTTTATTGCGGAATATATACATATGAGAGCAACGATAAAATTTTTTAAAAATTACGACTAAATGGCCAAAGTTAATTAAAAATTTGAAAAATGTTGAAAAAGATGATTTTCCGGTTAATTGAAGGCATTTTCATGGAAAAGTCCACTTAAAACTTCGATAGAAGTCCCCCCTACACTTAAGATAAACATTGTCCTCAATGTTTAAGCATGTGGGAGAAGTCTCCCCTATACTTATGACATTGTGCACGTTGTTTAACTCGAGTTAAGGAAGAGACGACTAAAGTGATCAATTTCAAATGTGAATATGAAGAAAATTGAATCACGATAGTTGAGAGATAGAACCGGATTTCGGATAACACAGGAGCACGGTTCTTCAAAGTTTCCAAGAGTGCACTTATCCCTGTAATCACATCACCACACAAATACAAACATCTATGCAGGCCCCCCTACACTTAGGAGGTTAAAACGTAAAAGGATAGATACTCGGGCTGCCTCCCGAGGAGCGCTTGTTTTTGATAACCGAGTCACGAGCCTGACTCGACCCAAAATTAGTTCATGGGGAACGTGGTGAGGGATGGAATCATCTCCTGAGAGATGTCCTCACCAAAGTACAGCTTCAGACGCTGGCCATTCACCTTGAAATTGGGCCCATTTGGCTGAGAAAGCTCAATGGTCCCATACGGAAAGACGTTGGTGACGGTGAATGGACCAGACCAGCGGCTCTTCAACTTGCCAGAGAAGATCTTCAACCGAGAGTTGAAAAGTAAGACTTGATCACCAATATGGAACTCTCGGTTCTTGATTTTTGCGTCATGGAGGATCTTCGTCTTCTCTTTGTAGATCAGCGAGTTCTCATAAGCTTCATTTCTCAGTTCATTGAGCTCGTTGAGTTGAATCTTGCGATGATCACCGGCTTTGTTGATGTCAAAGTTAGCCCACTTTAAGGCCCAGTGCGCCTTATGCTCCAGCTTGATGGGAAGGTGGCATGCTTTCCCGTACACAAGACGATAAGGTGTACAACCGATCGGGGTCTTGTAAGCAGTACGGAAAGCCCACAGAGCATCATCTAACTTATCGGCCCACGCGGCACGATGCTCTCCCACAGTACGCTCCAAAATTCGCTTCAATCCACGATTGGATATCTCGGCCTGCCCATTGGTTTGGGGATGATAAGCGGTGGAAAGACGGTGAGTGACACCATACTTGGCCATGACTCTTGCAAATTGATCGTTGCAAAAATGAGTCCCGCGGTCACTGATAATAGCACGAGGAACGCCGAATCGAGCGAACAGCGATTTCAAAAAGTTACAAACCACCCTTGCATCATTAGTAGGTAAAGCTTTGGCTTCAACCCACTTGGAGACGTAGTCAACGGCAACAAGGATGTATTTGTTTCCTTTAGATGAAGGAAATGGCCCCATAAAGTCGATACCCCAAACATCAAAGATTTCACACTCTTGAATGAAATTCTGAGGCATCTCGTCTTTATGTGTGATCGTGCCTTGTTTCTGGCAAGCATCACATTTTTTAACCATATCGTGAGCGTCACGATAAATGGAGGGCCAATAAAATCCTGAATCAAACACTTTTTTGGCGGTGTAGTTGGGACCAAAGTGACCACCAGTAGGTCCTTTGTGGCAAGCATCAAGGATTTCGAAGGCTGCCGGTCCATCAACACATCGGCGAATAATCAAGTCAGCACATTGTTTAAAAAGATACGGGTCATCCCAGAAGTAAGTCTTTATGTCTTTGAAGAACTTCTTCTTTTGCTGGGATGTTAACCCGTCAACGAGGATTCCACCCGCCAAGTAGTTTGCAATGTCTGCAAACCACGGGGTTTCGTCAGCAGTCGAGTTAATAGACATTAAGGTCTCCAGGGGAAAAGAATCATTGATTTCTTTGTTCGGATGATCCCCCTGGTAAGGATCCTCAAGTCTACTGAGATGATCCGCGGCTAGGTTTTCAGCTCCTTTTTTATTGCGAATTTCGATTTTAAATTCCTGGAGCAGCAAAACCCAGCGAAGAAGTCTTGGTTTGGAATCTTGCTTTGTCAACAAGTACTTCAGCGCGGAATGATCGGTGTACACAATGGTGGTGGAAAGGACAAGATAGGGGCGGAATTTTTCAAAAGCATAGACGACCGCTAAAAGCTCTTTTTCGGTTGTCGTATAATGCAGTTGTGCCCCAGTCATTGTCTTGCTAGCGTAATGGATCGGTTGGAAGTGTTTATTCACTCTTTGTCCAAGAACCGCTCCAATAGCAAAATCACTAGCATCGCACATCAACTCAAAAGGCAGCTCCCAATTAGGGGTAACCAAGACGGGTGCCTTAGTTAGCTTATCCTTAAGCGAGTTGAAGGCATAAAGGCACTCTTTGGAAAAGATAAATGGAGTATCTTTTTCCAAGAGGTGGGTCATCGGGCGAGCGATTTGAGAAAAATCTTTGATGAATCGACGGTAGAAGCCCGCATGACCCAGGAAACTTCTCACACCCTTCACGGTTGAAGGTGGAGGCAACTTAGCGATAACATCAACTTTAGCACGGTCTACTTCAAGACCGGCTTTAGAAATTTTATGTCCTAGCACGATGCCCTCTTTTACCATAAAATGGCATTTTTCCCAATTAAGAACTAGGCGAGTGTCTTCGCACCGCTTGAGCATACGTTCCAAATTGGCAAGGCACGCAGAGAATGAATCGCCATAGACCGAGAAATCATCCATGAATACTTCCATAGTGTCTTCCACCATGTCATGGAAGATAGCCATCATACACCTTTGGAATGTCCCAGGAGCATTACATAAACCAAAAGGCATGCGTTTGTAAGCAAATGTTCCATAGGGACAAGTGAATGTGGTCTTTTCTTGGTCCTTGGGATCGATGGGAATTTGAAAATACCCGGAGAAACCGTCTAAGAAGCAGTAATAGTCATTACCAGCTAGACGCTCGAGCATTTGATCCATGAAGGGAAGAGGAAAGTGGTCTTTTCTCGTGGCATCATTGAGCTTGCGATAATCAATACAAACTCTCCATCCAGTAACGAGACGAGTGGGAATCAACTCGTTGTGTTCATTGGGAACAACGGTTATTCCGCCCTTCTTGGGCACACAATGGACGGGACTTACCCACGGCGAATCCGAAATAGGGTAGATCAAGCCGGCATCGAGAAGTTTGATAACCTCTTGTTTGATGACGTCATGAATTTTAGGATTAACCCTTCTTTGGCTCTGGATTGTAGGTTTGAAGTCATCTTCCATGAGAATCTTGTGAGTACAAAAGTTCGGATCAATTCCGCGGATATCGGAAATTTTCCAAGCAATTGCCTTCTTATGAGCTTTAAGCACAGCGATGAGACGAGTTTTCTGTTCTTCTTGCAAGTCCTTAGCGATGATGACGGGTGACTTCTTCTCTTCTTCAAGAAACGCATACTCGAGATGAGGCGGCAACTCCTTAAGTTCTAAATCCGGAGGATTTTCGACGGGAGGCGTTTTCAAAGTCGTGGCATCGATAGCAATAATAGTGGGAGATGGAGGGGAAGGATTGTCTTCTTTGAGGAGGTTTGCAATGAAACTGAGGTCTTCATCCCAAGTGGCAATAGAATCGTCATTGTCTTGCTTCACATCTCCCAAGGTGGCTTCCAAATCTTTCCAAAGGAAATCACTTTCTCCAAATAGAGATAGTGATGAGTCGATAGAGGAAACGGTCTCAACATTAGGAAGAGAGGTAGGAATGTTTTTACAAGCATCCTTGAAGTGTTCTTCACAAGCCTCATCAAGAACGTCAATACAATTAACATTCTCGTAAGAAGAAGGCTGTTTAGATAACTTTCCCATGTTGAAGACTACTTTATCGTCACCCACTCTCATAATAAGCTCACCGGCTTCAACATCAATGAGAGTGCGACCGGTCCTCAAGAATGGACGACCAACAATGAGTGGCACACGGGGGTCCATCTCGTAGTCGACGACAACAAAATCAGCAGGGAAGGTGAATTTGTCGACTCCTACAATGACATCTTCGGCTATCCCCACTGGATATGCAACCGTACGGTTAGCTAATTCCAAAGTCATTTTGGTGGGGACTAGCTCTGGGAGAGATAATTGCTTCCAAACACTTAGAGGCATGAGATTAATACTGGCACCTAGATCGGCTAGGGCCATGCAATTCTCTACTCCCGGGAAATTGCAAGGGATAAGAAAACGACCCGGATCACCAAGCTTGATTGGCAATTTCCTTAAGAGCACTGCAGAGCAGTTCTCATTAAGTTGGGTGTTGGCGAGATCGAGGAGCTTTTCCTTGTCGCTCAGAAGATCTTTAAACATTTTCGCGTACTTAGGCATGTGAGCGAGAGCCTCAGCGAAGGAGATATTGAAATTCAGTTGTTTAAACATTTTAAGAAAGTTAGAAACCTGAATATCGTCCTTGCTTTTGAGCTTCTCTTTCCTCAACCTAGATGGATAAGGTATGTTGGAAGAAGAGGAAGGCTTTGGGATGATAGGATCACTCACATCCTTGGGTGGAGGAGGGGTAGAAGGAAGAGGTGGAGAAATTGGGGAAGGAGAAGGGTGAGGAATAGTAGCAGGTGACTTGTTCTCCTTAGTCACAACCACCGGTAGAGGTATAGGAAGCTCGGGTTCCTTGGTACCTTTACCACTTCGAGTGGTGATTGCTTTCATCTCCCCTCTTGGGTTCGCAACGGTATTACTCGGAAGAGTACCCGAAGAAGAGGGTTGATTACCATTGAAGAAACTAGCCATCATGTTCCTCAAGTCATTCGTTTGACTATCCATAGTGTTCTTCATATCAGCTCTTAGATCATTCCCTTGTTTCATCAGATCTGCTTTCAAGTTGCGCACTTCCTGTTGAAGATTATCCACGATCACATCGTTAGTCCTCATGTAGGTTCCAATGTCTTGATGTGATGCGGGGGTTTGGTTTGAAGGAGCAGTGTATGCGGGTGATTGATAAGCAGGTTGCTGGTAAACTTGGGTGTTTCGTTGCGGTGGTTGTTGCTGCTTATGAGGAGGGATGTATGGTGTGCGAGTTTGTTGTTGTTGAGGAGAACGGTTGAGGTTTTGTTGTTGGTTTTGGCTGTTAGGATTAAAACCAGGTGGTGAGATATAGTTGTTGTTGCGATAGCTAAGCAAGTTACGGTCACCTTGGGGTTTTGTTTGATAAGCAGTTTGTTGATAGGTGCCATATGCTGCATTAACATTCTCAGCAGGGTAATCTTGGGTGGCGGTACACGTTGTGTAAGAGTGGGGACCACCGCATATCTCACAAGGTTGGCTGACAGCGTTCACTTGTGCGTGTTTGGCGTTGTTGCTGTTGTTGTTGCTGACGGTGTGGGTGACAAGCGATTCAAGAAGCGTTGTGATTTTGTCAAGTCGCTTGTCGCTATCATTAGTGCTAGCACTAGCAACATTGGTCCTAACACTCTTGGTTTGCACACGAGATTTGTTCTCAATGATATCCCAAGCAGCATTGGAAGTCTTAGCCAATAAATTACCCCCCGAGGCACTGTTCAGTGAATCTTGTTCATTCATGCTTAAACCATTATAAAAAGTATTTATTTGATGAACTTTGGTAAAACCATGTTGTGGGCATTTTCTTAAAAGATCTTTAAAACGATCCCAAGATTCACTGAATGACTCGTCGTACTTTTGTTCAAAGGTTATAATCTCATTCCGCAAAGCGGTAGTACGAGAGGGTGGAAAAAAGTAGTTGATAAACTTTGTTTCCAAATCCGTCCACGAGAGAATACTCTGTGGCGGTTCCTTAGCAAGCCAATGCCGGGCTTGTCCCTCTAAAGAAAAGGGAAAAAGTTGTAACCTTATCACTTCTTGTGGAACGCCATTGAACTTGACCGTGTTCGTGAGTTGTAGAAATCTCTTGATGTGATCGTGTGGGTCATCAATGGTTCGTCCAAAGAATGGTTGAGCTGAGACCATCTGGATAAAGCCTGACTTTAGCTCGAAATTGTTGGCGGCAATTGGTGGAATAACAATTGGATCCATGTTGCCATCAACGTGAGCTTGCAGCAATTCAATCATCGGGCGATTATCCGGAAGGTGCTCATTGTTGTTGTTATTCATGTTGTTGAAAGGCGGGTTGTTGTTGTTATTATTGTTGTTCGGAGGTGGTATGTTATTGTTGTTTTGTACACCCGCCATGTCTAAGTTATCGAGAGGCTCGGGCTCTTGATAAGACGTGGATCGAGTGCGCATACACCTGCAAAAGAACGAACAAAGAAAAGCAAAGCAAAAATATTTTTGGTTTTAGTGTTTTTTACTTTTTAGGATTTTTTGAAAATTTTATATTTTTTAGTTGTTTTTGAAAATTTTCTTGAAAAAGTAACGTTCACGGGGAACGGATCCCAAAATCCAAGTTCTACAAAAAACTTTTGATCTTAACGAGAGGAGCCGGCAGCGGCGCCATTTGATATACTGATTTTTACTAGTTGAAAGTTCGTTTCCTCGGTATCCTCTCGAATTGATCTCGGCCTTAAGTGGAATGATTTGTTCTTGGTTACTAAAAAGAAGTTGGTTTGTTTATCTATTTTTAAACTAATAACACTTAAATGTAAATGACGTTAAGTAACTTAAAACTTTGGAAGATTAACTAAATTGACAAGTTAAAATTGAGTGCTTGAAAACGTAAAGGAAAGATTAGAAAATTACTTTAAAAACTTAATTGACTAATTGCTTAAAAACTTGTTCTATCGGAATGTTGAAAATTATTACTATCGGAATACCTAAAAGTCAAAAGCATCGGAATGCACAAAATAATGGTCCATCGGAATGTCTTTGTTAACCACCATCGGAATGCTAAACTGTCGGAATGTTCAAGAAGCAAGCTGTCGCAATGATGCTGTCGGAAAGTTTCTAGATCGGAATGTTGCAAATAAAATTTGGCCAGAGTTTCGTTTAGAAAAGAAACCTAAACCCGTCGGAATGTGCGATCGCAATATGCGATCGCAATCCCAGATCGGAATAGGGGTAACTTACAACCTATCGCAAAGTAAAACCCCTTTTGGGTTATTGCGATACCAAACCAAGGATGATCCGTCGGAATGTGGACAAACCCTAATATTGCGATAGAAGGAATCTTGTTCCGAAAATGGTGGAAAGCTAAAAACTCAATAAGCAAAAGCAATAAGCCAAGGGATTCGAACTTGAACACTTCAAAACGATTAAATTTGATAACTTTTGGAAGTAAGAAACTTTAAAACTTAATAAACAAAACTTGTAAATGATTAAAACTATAAGAAATCCGAAATCAATAAGCTTGAACAAACAATAAGCCAATAAGCATGGAGAGCTTATGGCTTATTCACGTAGAGCTTAAAAAGACTAGAAAGATCAAACTTTATTCACGAACACATCCAAAATCCCAACCGTATGGTTTCAACAATCGGATCAAGGATTTGACAAATCAAGAAGAGTAGAAAAAGATTAAGGAACTTAAAAGCATAAACTTGATTAAGATTAATGAAATCAAAAGTACAAGAAAGCTTAAGTTTAAAAGATGAATTCAAAAGAAAAGTTTAGTGAGAGAAAGTATGGAACTTTCTCTCTCTAGAAACTAGAGAGAAAATGAAAAGCTAAAAACTAGCTAAAACTCAGTGTGTGAAATTTTGTGAGGTGAAGGCTTTATATAGGCGTGTGTATGGTGTTGATGGGCTCTTGATTGGGCTTTGATTCGGGCTTCTTTTTCTTCTTTCTTCTTAAGTCTTCACGCGTCTTTTAAATAAACGTTTCCGACTTGGATTTTAGAAGTGTCGGTGAATAATTCCAACTCGTCCTATAATATTTTATTTAATAGACTCGAGTTCTTCGACATATATGAATCTCCCATCTTTGGCTCTATTCTTCGATAAATCTTCAAATAGGCACAATGACTTCAAATCTTTTGCATCTCTTGGACAATAGACTTCGTCTTGAGTCTTTTTCCTTGATAAAACCCGTGCAATCCCATGTTTTCTTTAATATTCATCCGGTCGACTCTGAAAACACAATAAACACAAAAACCACGCATAATTCCAAACAAATGATATTAGATACGTGTTTTGGTCTTGTTTTTAGCCCGATTTAAGTGGTAAAAGGATGGGTGTTTTCACACCTATCAGTATGCTTTCTTGGAGGGTGAGTAACCAATGAAAATACCTATATCGGCTTTCGGTTGAAGTTTGCCCAAGTTCTCACTATTAATGTTTGGATAACAAAGAGCACCAAACACATGAAAGAATGAAACATCGGGTTTACGATCATGTAGAAGCTCGTAAGGTGTTTTTCCATGGCGTTTCCGAATGATAGAACGGTTTTGGGTGAAACATGCAGTAGATATAGCTTCTGCCCACAAGAACAATGGAGCGTTCGCATAAATCAGCATAGTCCTAGCAGCTTCCATAAGCGTACGATTCCGTCTTTTAACGACACCGTTTTGTTGTGGAGTGCGTGCAGCGGATGTTTCATGTGAGATACCAACTTCTTCATAGTAAGCACGAAGAGTCTGGTTGACGAACTCTGTTCCATTATCTGTACAAATACGGCGGACAGTAGTATTTAAACGTACCTGAATGAATTTCAGAAAAGTGATGATAGCCTTCGGTGCTTCATCCTTTGTACGTAGAAATCTAACCCATGTAAACCTGGAGAAATCATCCACAATAACAAGAATGAATTTCTTACCGCTCACACTTTCAGTTCTCATTGGCCCACAAAGATTCATATGCAAAAGATAAAGTTTTTCTTGATTGGTGTCTTCAGCTTTGGGCTTGTATGATTTCTTGGTACTTTTCCCCCTTGAACACGCGGAACATAAATGGTCCTTGTGAAATTTGAGCTTTGGAAGACCACGAACTAATTCGTTTTTAGCCAGATGATTAATAGCATCAAAGTTGAGATGAGATAATCTGCGATGCCATAACCATGACTTGGTCTTAAATGCTTTAGAGAGAAGACATACTGGAGAGGCGGCCATCATGTCTTGTAAGGACAAAGTATAAAGATTTGCACCACGAGACCCCTTCAACAAATCTTTTCCTTCCAAGTTGCGGATGAAACAAGTATGTTGTCGAAAAGCAACCTCTAGGTTGGAATCACAAAACTGTCCTACTGAAAATAAATTATGACCAAGACCTTCTACATAGTATACCCTTGAAATCGTAACGTTTCCAATCTGATATTCACCATACCCCATTATCTTTGCAATATGATCATTACCGAATTTAACCGTTCCAAGAAACTTGCTGATGAAATTTCGGAGCATCGAGCGATCTCCGGTCATATGCTTTGAACAACCGGAGTCCAAATACCAGAGGATGATTTGGACCACCTGAAAATATCACCAAACGAGGACAATGTATAGGTTTCGGAATCTGAATGTTCCTTGTTATTAGCAGGTACAGATTTAATAATCTTAGATTTGCTAACTTTAGGTTTCTTAGATTTCATAGCCTTCTTCCTAGTTGGTGGTGTAGATTCTAGTTGGCTTAAATCCTGAGGTATTTCTTCACTGATAGGCACTATAGTGGGGGCTGACCTAATTAAAGGGCGCGGTTTCCATACTGTAGTGCTAGTGTTTCTAACTAAAGGACGCTGAGACCTAACCTCAATGGATGCATTCCTAGTTAAAGGGCACATTTTTCCATCTAATGTAAAGGTCCTACCAATGGGACGCCATTGCCATCCAACTTGGGTACGATTTCGCCCAGTTGGCTTCCATTCAAGATTATTCCTAATGGCATTCATTTCATTCACATGATCAATAAGACACAAATCATGACGTTGGGAAAACATGCACTCATTACAATTCCAACAATTCAAATCAGAATTCACAAATGGTTTAGGCTTCTACACAGGCGCAGAGCTTTTAGTCTTAGCAACATGATTCTTTTTATTTAAATCTGACATAACATTCCTATGGTGAGCTTCTACTTTCTTCTTGTTGGTACTACTAGTGGAGGGCTTGATCTTATCTTTCTTGAGTGGCGATCCTTTAGCCTTAGTAGACTCTTTTACTCCTGTAGAAGGCAAAGTGGGAACATTAGCAACAGATTTTAAAGGTGCCTTACTTGATGGTGCCAATGACGGTTTTGCTCCTGGGGTCTTATTGAATGGAGTTACATCAATGGGTCGATTAGTGAGTAGTGCAGAAACTGGTTTACCTATGTATTGCAAATATGCTAAGCAATATTGAACTCGCTTAATATATTCATGAGCTGAATAAAAGTAACTGCTTGAGGGATCTAACGCATATAAATCATCTAAAATATCCCTAACAAGATCTACATGCTTAATTGCATTCCTCATATAATCATCGTAGGTAACCGAGTTTCTCTTATGGAGCGGGTTCTTATAAAGCACTACTGACTTGGTTGTTGGAGCACTAGAGGACGGTGCAGAGTTGGTAGCTAAGTTATTAACAGCTTCTTGTCGGGTGAGAAGAAGTGTCTCCTTTAACTCGGCCAAAACCATGTTTTTGTCAATGACCTGGATATTTAAGTCAGAGATTTCCTCACATTTTTGGTTCAATTGTTCAACATAAGATTGTTGCTGTGCCGCATTAAAAGCGAAGCGTTCTTCTAGTGAACCATAAAGTTTGAACATTCCCTGTCTTGCACGATCCATCTCCCCTAGAATAGAAGAAAGTCTAATTTCTAAGTCATGGTTTTTAGACTCTGCAGCCTCTAGTTCCAATTTTAGTGTTTCATTTGATGACACATCTCTCTTTAATCTCATAATCTCTTCCTCTAATGCCTTAACTATTGCAATCATCTTGTCACTCGTCTCAACACTGTTTTCACAACCATTTGTTATCAAAAGATCCTCATTTTGAGTTTGTTGTTTTAATTCTAAAGATATACAATGTTGTTCAAGTTGATTAAAGCGTTTTAAAAGTAAATTGTAAGAATCTTGAAGCTTTAAAAATTCAGCGTTAGATTCGTGACAAGAATGATTATCTACCTCATTTACAGTATCAGCAACATTTTACAGAGAGATCATACACATCATCACATATATTCACAGCATCACAATTAATCATAGCGGATGTAAGCTCATTCGAATAATTAACATTCACAGTAGTAAGCACATCACACGAAATTACTTGGGACAAGAATCGGTCATATTCGGATAAAATCTTTTCCTTTTCAATTAATTGTAGTTCGTAAGCGGTGTCCATTTCATAAAACACTTTTTGAACTTCTGCAATTTCAAACTCAAGATTTTCCGAAAGAGATGCAAAACTTCCTTTTAGACTTTCGACAAACGGATTGATCTCATTCTTAAACACCTCGTTCATGTGTTCGAAAGCCCATTCTCCAGCGTTTAGGCCATTTGAAGTCGTACATTCCAAAATGACCTTGTCAAAACTAGCAAAGTATTAATTAATCTCTTGCAAGTTTAACCATACAGTGCTAACAGGTAAAAGATCCTTTGGAATTTCCTTAGGTCCTTCCATTTTGACAAGTGTAGGAAGTGTACTAGGGTTTTCTTCATTTAACATGTAGGTTGGTGCTGTGATGAGATCTTTATCCATATGGAAGCGAATTCTAAAATCCGTTTTAGCAAGCTCCTGATTCATTTTAAAATAATCACACTCGGGATATTTTGCAAATTTGTATGACCGATTCTCATCAACTAGATCCTTATTTGTGCGATCATCGAAAATAACAATCGGGTCTAAGACCAATCCTAATTGGGTTGTATTATAAAGTCTTGGACTATGGATAAAAGCTTGTTTTGCATACCGTGGGTTAGGGGGAAGGCCTTTTTGACGTGATAAGTTAAATTCTCTAAACGAAGCATCAAATAAGTGCACTAGTTGAGAGGCAGCGTATTGTCTTAAAAGCAAATAATCTAAACTTCTAATCTTATTAGCCGCATTAATTTCCATTTCATTCTTCTTAGACTCGAGTAACTCAAAATCCGTTTGAAGTTTGTGAAAATTAGTGACCACTAACTCTTTTTCTTTAAGTTCGTTAGAAAGATCTGCTCTTAAGGTTTCAATTTCTTGCAAATGACCCATTTGTTTGTTTCAAAAATGATCATATTCGGGATTTGTTAGAACAGTGGACGAAGGAACTAATTCTAAAGTTTGAACTTTTTCGTTGCACAAAGCAATCTCAGCAGACAAATTCTTATTCTTAGCTAGGGTTTCTAAGAGTGCAGTATTCATTTGGCTAAGTAATGTAGCAGGAACCATGACCAAATCTTGTTGAGCAGGAATATGCGTATGCGAAATGGCTCCTGGTTGTGATTCACTCAAAGTCTGGGGACTCACATTGATATTAGTATCATTGATTGTCTCCTCATTTGAAAGACTCACCACCGAAGACTCATTCGGATCAGCACCCTCTTGCCCAACTTGATGTGGTTGAATACTAGTATCAGTGGTATTAGTAAGTACCTCAGATATTTTTTCTGGCCCTAATCTAGAGATAGTTGCCATAAGAGCTGCCTGTGCAGATTGAAGTTCATCACAGTCTGAATCATAAGCATCAAGATCATCTGCTTGGTATGCTGCATTCTGTGTGGTGACAACGTCTTGTTCAGCAATCCCTGGATCAGCAAGAAATGCAAGCTCCTCTTCATCAAGTTCCCTTCCTTGTGCCTGAGCGTTCACCAGATAAATCTTCTCTGGGAACCATTGACCATCCCTTCTCCTCTTGGGTTTTTTGCAATCCCTGGACATGTGACCTTCTTCCTTACAGTTGTAGCATGTAATCATTCTCAACTTGCCTGTGGAATTAGCCCGTGGAGGAGTGTTGACCATTGGAGCATGATTGACCGTGCGTGCATTGGTAGTTGATGTAGTAGGTCTCCCCTGATAAGGTTGAATAGGTTGAACCATTACCCTGCCATTCTCAATAGTAGCTTGTTGGCGAGAATTGGATGAATTCCTCAGCTGATTGTTAGTAGGAGTTGGTCCTCTAAATCCTCGTTTGCTTAAAGTCCTTGTGAGATAAGCAGACATAGTGGCTAACACTTCAACTGGGTCAGTTCCTTGTTTGAATTCAGGAATGGGGACTTCATCATTATCACAATACAGTGCTTGGTCTTGTTGAGCTGCATAAGCACTATAAGGAATACTCATGTGGTCAGAGTAGCTTGATGGATATGCTGCATTCTCTTGATAAGAAGAATATGAAGACTGAGCATAAGGTGCAATGCTTGCTGGGTGAGGTTGTGAAGCATATTGTGATGAAGGTGCATTAAACCGATATTGTTGCTGATGTGAGGTGGGTGGTTGCGGTAGAATCGAATATTGGGGGAAGCTTGGAGTCAGGTACGGTGATGGATGATAGGCTTGGTGTCCCATGATATAAGGAGTGTTGTTGTATGACAAGCTTGGTTGATTCGCCATCAAAGCTAAAGAATCAGGGTACATACCTCGAGGCGAACGGTGCATGATCACATGTTTCTCATGCTGCTGAAGAAAAACATAGAGTTGATCCAAATTGCACTTATGCAAATCCCTGGTTAACTTAACATCGGTAATATACTCACCCCATTTAGCTTGAGGTAAAGTATCCAAAAACTTGGTGTTAACCTGGAATGGAGCAATCACGAGATTGTATACATTCAGATCATTCATGAGAGTAGTGAATCTGAAGTAGTAGTCGTGAAGCGTTTCCCCTTGGCTGTACGTGAATCTATCAAACTATCATATAACTGACATTCCCTTTCCTGTTTGGTAAGAGACGTACCTTGTAGCAACACCTTCAGACGTTCCCATAAATCTTTTGCAACCGTATATTGACTGACCATTCGATAGATGTCATGTGGAAGAGCTTGGAGAATGGTTTGAAGAGCCTTTTCGTCTGCATCGGCAACAAGTTGTTGAGCTGGTGTAAGTTCTTCAAACTCCCGTGGTCGAGTCACATTGTTAACCACGATGGTACCATAATCAAGTGGACCATTCAGAATTGACTTGACCATAAGCCTCCCATATGTCGGGTTTCCCTTAATGTATGACATCATACGGCCTTGCCATGCTTCAAAGACTTCTTTAATGAGCATTGGAGGGCGATTATCCGTTCCCGTAATGACGGAAATATCCGTAAGTGATGTCATTTGAGGCATTAATGAATTCGGATTCATTTTGATCACTTCAAAGAGACAAAGATTATCGGTTGATCGAGCAGTGAAGTAAAGTTTGTGAGTTGTGTTGAGTTTTTGTTGTAAGAGACCAAGATTAAATCCTCTAAAAAATCGTCGAAAAAACAAGTAAAATATCCCTTGATCCGGAACTATTGTTGATTCAGAAGTGTTGATTCGGAAGATTTTGGCTCGGAACTCCTTGATCCGGAACTTTTGGTTCGGAAGATTTGATCCGGAACTTTCCTTGATCCGGAACTTTTGATTCGGAAGAACTGATTCGCAACTTTTCTTGATCCGGAACTTTCCTTTGATCCGGAACTTTCCCTTGATCCGGAACTTTCCCTTGATCCGGAACTTTCCCTTGATCCGGAACTTTCCTTTGATCCGGAACTTTCCCTTGATCCGGAACTTTCCTTTGATCCGAAACTTTCCTTTGATCCGGAACTTTCCCTTGATCCGGAACTTTCCTTTGATCCGGAACTTTCCTTTGATCCGGAACTTTCCTTTGATCCGGAACTTTCCTTGATCCGGAACTTTTTGATCCGGAACTTGTTGATCCGGAACTTTTTGATCCGGAACTTTACTGGGAAACAGAAGCTGGTTCGTGTAATCAGTCGATCAAATAAATGAAGAACAAACCCAGATTTTTACCAAATAACCCAAAAAGTTTTGTGATTTCTACTAAAATAAGTAAAAACTAATACTTATCTACTAATCCCAATCACAAAATCACCAAAAACTCCAAGAATCAAGATGGATCTTCTTAAAGAACACTAATACAATCAAAAACTAAATAACAACACAAATCATTACCTTAAATCACCCCATAGCTCTGATACCAAATGTAGAATATTGATAAACTATGAATCTATGAAGTGGGTTGAAGATTTCTAGAGAGAGAAACTAGTGAGAGAAAGTGAGAGAGAACTATGTGTTTTTATTCAAATGATAAAAGTAGAATGATCAACAACCAACCCCTATCCATGGTGGAAAGGGGTATTTATATCCAAGCCACTATTGGGCTTGGGCCGACCCATGACAAGCACATGGGTCGGTTTCTTACTTAACTAAATAAGTATTCATTAACTACAAGCTATTACAACATTAAATAATATTGTGGAGTGACCGATACTTCTAATATACGTTAAAACGTATTTCTAACATATATGCATTTGCAATCCTAAATAATATACATATAGAAATCATGAATATTTTATATATTACGTTGAAAATACATAAAACTAAATCGCGAAAAAAAAACACGAAAAAAAGCGAAAAAAAAAAAATCTGAACCCGACCGGGTCTCACGAACCGGTCGCTTTAAACCCAACGGGTCACATCGGGCCACCAGGGTTTCTAAAATATAAAACCCGATTCAGTTTAACTCTTGTTTTTACTAGAATCAGTTTAATCAGTCAGATCAACTCGAGTTCAAAAAATTAGATTTTACCCTTATCATCACGATAAATCCAACAACAGATAAGACTGTTTTTAAAAAACTTCCGTTCGATGTGAAAAACAAGAGGTAAATTGGTGAAACACGAACATAAGCTAACAAGCACACAAATTATATACTCTCACGGAGATTTATTTTTTTAATAGCCGGCCAACAATTGCTTTATGTCATTTTACGCATAGTAGCTAAACACTTGTAAGTGGAATTTGATGTACGGTCAAAGCTTAAAAGTCAACTTATCAATTTACATGTAGCATGTGCCTGTTGCGATAGACGTTATACCAAATAAAAAAAAAAGTTATTAATTATACATCTCAATTACGTTAAATTTGATTATACGTGTTTAACATATTTGAATTAGGTTTTTCTATATCAAGTTCATTCATTGTCTATAAGTTTTCAACTATTTATGTCAACTTATGACTAGTAGTGTCAGCTTTTGTACATCAAAAAACTAGTATTTGGGCGTCAAAAGTTTGTCTTTTGCCATCAAAATGTTCAGTTAACTTTGTCGTGTTTGCACAATGCATCGTAACATGTCACAATATACTGCTATTTTTCCTAATTTACGGGAAGAAAGTTTTACACAAAAACCAATCCCGTGTCTGGTGCGTGTGAGGTGTGAGTAAATTCCTTTTAACTATTGTCAAAGAAAATTAACGTACATGGTGGTACTACACAAATCGTAATGATTGACAGATAATTAAGAGATTAATTTATGTATAGGATATGGGGTGTCAGGAAGGTACCATATTCATTCAATGAAGTAGTAGCAGCTGCAAGTAGCAATTAATCAAACCAATTTTTTTTTTAACGAAAATCAAACCATTGATGCCAGTAGGAAAATCATCACTAAATCTTTTTCTAAGCAAATATTTTGTTATAGGGTATCAAAAGAACTTAACTACATGTGTTTTACCTTGCAATATGGTGCCCACATGCTTCTTGTCTTCCCTTCCTAGTAGTACTTCAACTAGTTTAAGATTAACAAGATCTTAATATTGGTGGTCAAATTGGCATACAATCGCTTATGGCATACAAATGAAATATGAAATGGTAGGAAAACTATGACTCTAACGATGACGTATAGTTTTTGGTCGGGCTGGATAGTCTGACTCACGAGTACTACTCGTATCCATCAAGAATGGATTAATGCTTATGCGATGTGCGCACAGCCCAGGAGGCCTGATAAGTCGTTGTCGCACATACGATTCATTGCTTAAACCGTGTTCTTGTCGCACTGTGACAGGATTAGACAAGAATATAATCTATCTTCTGATTATATTCGCCTAAGGGAAGAGGATATGCACTTACATCAGTTATGCGATACGGATCAATCTATTTTGAATCATTATCTCTTCCTTAGGCCGCAAGAACAGAGAGCCCAGCCTGGACTCTCTCGAGTATAAAAGGACCCCCCATGGTTCCACAAAGGTACGATACACACAATAAACTAAATCCTAATATACTCAAATTAATTACTTACTCTCACGCTGGAGTCTAATCGTGGGTCACAAACCCACGGTAAGCCTAACGGTGTATGTTTAGTGCGCAGGGTCCTTAAAACAAGTTTCACTTGGTGCAAGAGCCGGAATCCACAAGACCCCGAATTAAGCCTAATTTGGGTCAAGCTCGGTCCATCCAACTTTTGTATCAACAAGTTGGCGCCATTCGTGGAACCCTGAACTAAAGTTCTAAGCAATGACAAAAAAACGGTACGAACGAAGGCCATCGAAGATCCTCGACGGTAGATGGTCTCATTGCATCCGTGAAGGTTACTCCTGGATCTGCCAGCGAGGCAAACACCCGGGATGTAACAAATCCACCTTTCAGAGGAACACTCCCCTACCTAATGTTGAGGAAAGAGACGTAGAACAAGAGTCAACTCAGCCTCTTCCTGATAAACAAAAAAGAAGGAGACTCCCCGAAGAAAGCGGGGAGGCAATCGCTACAGAGGCGCGCGCGATGGAGGAATATGTATCTAATAATCTACAAGCCCTCATCCCGCTGGTGGCCAGACACATGAAAAATCAGAAGGGAAAAGAGCGCGCAGAGCATGGTGAATCCTCTGAGAGAAATCTATCTAGATCGAGTGATAACTACCCTGCAAAGCGCATGCGTGAATGCTACTCCTCAGATGACCAAGGCTTTTCACAACCTTGGAGAAGAGCCAAGAAAAATGCTTTCACGAGATGCATACAGTATTACGCGGATACGAGAAAGCGCCGCATGCCAGCAAACGTAAAAACGTATGATGGCACCTTAGATCCGGAAGACCACTTAAAGTTCTTCGAATCCCAAGCAGGCATTGAGGGCCAGAACCTGTATGGTGCAATATGTTCAACTCTACACTCGTAGGAAACCCGTGGATCTGGTTTGATAGACTTTGCCCGCGAACAATTAATGGGTATGAAGTATTGCGGAAAGCATTCAAAAGAAATTATGTGCAATAGAAAAGACATGATAGGAGCGCTGTATCACTCGCCAGAATCAAGCAGAACCAGGACGAATACCTGGAGGATTTTTTTAGAACGTTTTAAGAGCGAGTGTCTTCAAATAAAATAATTCCCAGAGATCTTGAAAGTATCTTGCTTCATGGCAGGTATACGTAACAACGATCTAATAAAAAAGCTAAATGAAAGAACACCAGAAACCTTTGATGGAGTACTGCGGCAAGTAAGATCCTTCATACAGGGGGAATCAGCTGCCTTAGAAGTCATACAAAATGCCCATGGTTACAGATCTCGCGAAGCGCCTAATAAAGGGTCTAGCAGGCAAACCAGACCTGGAGGTTTGGATTACCAAGGAAATAAAATAGAAGGGCGAGCCAGTAACTTCAGGTTTACTCCCTTAAGCTAACTTCGAGGGAAATCCTTATATCAGAAGGTGCGAACTTCCCAAGACCATTGCCAATGACCACCCCGGTAGAAAGGCGCATTGGCAACAGATATTTTGAATATCATGATGAGAAGGGCACGCTACGAATGAATGTATTCAGCTGCAAAAAAATATCGAGAATATGGTAAAAGAAGGCAAGCTAAAACACCTTTTCAAAGGAATCGCGGAAGGCGAGAAACCAAAAACCGCTAATGCAAATGTTTACATGGTAGAAGCATGGCAGCGAAGAACAAAACAAAAGGTGAGCAAAAAATTCTCAAAAAGGAAGAGACATCTCCCCCCCCTCAGAGCGAGGAATGTGGCAGAAGGCCCATTAGTGATAGAAATAAACATCGGTGAACACAGTATACATCGTATGTATGTCGATGGAGGCTTATCAGCAGAAATAATGTATGAACACTGTTTCCTGAAACTCAGCGCAGAAGTAAGGAGTCAAATGGTACCTGCAACCTCCGCGCTCATTGGGTTCAGTGGGGAAGCGGTGTGGCCTTTGGGCCAATTAAAGCTAGTAGTAAAAGTGGGAAACGACAAACATTCGACAAAAGTCTCAATGAACTTCCTGATCATACGGTCGCCATCGCATTATAACAGAATTATCCGGCGACCTGTCATACTAGCAATGCGAGCAGTACCTTCTACGGCCCATGGCATGATGAAGTTCCCAGTAGAGGGAGGAATCGTAACGATCTTCAACAAAACAATCGCACTCCCAGAGTGCAACACGATCACGGAGCCCCCTCGGGTTACAATGGAACCCAGGATAGACTCGCCGCCGAACCTAAAAGTGGTAGTCCATCCGCAATATCCAGACCAAAAGATAACGATCGGGGGAACATTGTCTGATGAAAGAAAGGCTGACATGTGCCGTCTCTTAAAGGATAACCTAGACGTCTTCACATGGGAACCTAAAGACATGACGGGGGTACCAAGGTCAATAGCTGAGCACAAGCTTTAAATCCGCGAAGGATACCCCCCAATAAGGCAAAAGAAAAGAGGACAGACCCCAAAACGCAACAAGGTGATACTTGAGGAAGTGAAGAAGCTGGTAGACGCAAGAATCATGAGGGAAGTTTACTACGATGATTGGCTCGCTAACCCAGTGATGGTTAAAAAACATGATGGCAGCTGGCGCATGCGCGTTGACTTCAAGGACCTCAATAAGGCTTGTCCCCAAGACTGCTATCCACTCCCATAGATAGATTGAAAAGTAGAATCGTTGTGTGGATATCCTTTTAAATGCTTCCTGGATGCATACAAGGGATACCACCAGATACATTTGGCAGAGCAAGATGAAGAAAAACAGCATTCCATACCAGCCAGGGGGTGTATTGCTACACAAAAATGCAATTTTGACTTAAGAACGCAGGGGCCACGTACCAGCGGTCGGTTGATAAAGCGTTCGAAGGTCAAATAGGGCGAAATTTGGAGGTGTATGTTGATGATCTGGTAATAAAAAGTCACACAGAGAGTTAACTTATCCGAGATATAGAGGAAACATTCTCAACACTTAGGAGAATAAACATGAAGTTAAACCCAAAGAAATGCACTTTTGGAACAACAGAAGGCATGTTCCTAGGATACATGATTGACCCCAACAATCAAACCCTGCCCGGAAAAAACAGACGCAGTCATTCAGCTTCAAATCCCAAAGACGAAAAAGGAAGTGCAATCGCTAAATGGGAAGCTCATAGGGTTGAATAGATTATTATCCAAATCCGCAGAGAAATCGCTCCCTTTATTTAAAACACTCAAGAAGTGCATCAAGAAAGGAGACTTCAATTGGACAAAGGAAGCTGAAAAAGCCTTCGAGGAACTAAAAACGCATTTAGCTTCACTCCCTATGTTAGTCGTGCCACACCACAAAGAAGAACTGATAATGTATTTTTCAGCAACACACGGTGCAATCAGCGCGGTGCTAATGACGGATAGGGAAAATGTGCAAACACCAGTATACTTCATAAGCAGATCATTACAAAGCTCGGAACTAAATTATACCCCAATGGAGAATTGGTGCTCGCACTAGTATTCGCAGCAAAAAGGTTGCGCAGATACTTCCAGGCACATCCTATAGTAGTAATAACAGATCAACCCATAAAACATATAATCTCAAAACCGGATGTCGCAGGAAGATTACAGAAGTGGATTATCCTACTGGGGGGAGCACAACATTACCTACCGACCGCGCAATGCCGTAAAAGGACAAATTCTGGCAGATTTCATCATCGAAAAGCCAGAAGAAGATGTTCAGGAGCCAAAACAAAAGGAAGAAGTCCAAGATCCATGGATCTTATTCACTGATGGGTCCTCTTGTACTGATAGATCTGGCGCAGACCTCATACTCGCCAACCCTGAAGGAATGAAATTTACACACACGCTGCGTTTTGAGTTCACGGCCACAAATATCGAGGCAGAATACGAGGCGCTTATAGCAGGAATACGAATCGCAGCCCGAATGGGCGTGCATAATTTCGAAGCGAATGTAGATTCTAGCCTGGTAGCAAACCACATACTTGGCGAATATGAGGAAAAAGAAGAGAACATGGTACAATACCTGCAAAAAGCTAAGTCATTGATTGAAGGATTCAAAAAGTTCCTTATACGCCAAGTACCTAGAGGGGAGAACAAGAAAGCAGATGCACTTAGCAAAATAGCGTCCACCAGCTTTGCACACCTATCAAAACAGGTCCTGGTAGAGATCCTTAAAGACAAATCAGTAAAAGAGCATGAAGTCACATCGGTAGTAGAGGGAAGAAGGTCCTACATGAATGACACCGATTGTGGACTATTTGACGAAGGATTCGCTCCTGCGTGACGAAATCGAAGCGCGGAGAATACGAAGACGCTCGAGGCAGTTTGAAGTTAGAGACGAGATTCATTACAAACGATCATTCCTTCAGCAATGGCTAAGATGCGTGGGGCCGCGACAAGCGCAATATCTCATTAGTGAAATACACGAGGGATCCTGCGGCATGCACTGTGACAACCGTGGTTTTGGGTTTGTCACTTGGTGTTACTTTTAGGTTATTTTATGTGTGCTTACTTGAATTTTGTGTTTACGTGTTTATTTTGTGTGAACGAGGTTCGTGTGGTTATCGTTTATGAGTATAGAGTACTCATAAGTAAATCGAGGAACGGTTATTTCATGTTCATGAGCTCACAAGTGGTGACTATGAAATGAAAATGGTGATATTGTGGTGTTTACGTATACGTATAAGTATTATAGTAGTAGTAATTTTTTTAGGATTTACGGTTTAGCATTTAGAGGTCTCGGGTGAGGTAATTATCCGTATGAATATTTTTCGGGATGGTTTTAAGTCATTTAGGACTTAGTTATAAAGTTTATTTCAAAATTTGAGATTTTTTATAAAAGTGTATATTTTACGTCTTTTACGGTAAAACGCGTAAATTTGACTAGTTTTACGGTTTTGAGGTTTTGGAAGCTTTAGGAGCTGAAATAGATTAAGGAAAATTAAGGTAATATTATTAACATAATATTAAATAATAAAAATAAAAAAAACGAATTTATTGGGTGTTTGGGTCGGTTTAGACGCACCAAAGAAAGAGAAAAAGGGAAAAAGGGAAAAAAAAGGAAAGTTGGGTGTTATACTTGGACTAGGATTTTATATACACACTATATAAGGTTATCTAATAAATAAAAAAAAACAATCCCTGGAGACAAAGAAAAATTCGTGGGTTTCATAGAGGAGAATTAGGGTTCTTCAAAAAAATTAGGTTTTCTTCATCTTCCATTGATTTAAGGTAAAAACCTTCATTAATCTTTTTAATTAAATTGTTTTTATGTTTAATTAATCATTCTTATGATGGATTAAGGGTTAGGGTTTATATAAAAACAGTAGATTAATGATGTATTAATCATAATATGATGATCATATAATCTAGGGCTTGTATTAGAAGGGTTATAGGTTATTAATTAGATCAATTTGTTTAAAACCCGTTTTTAAAAACTGGGCAGAATTTTGAGTCTATTGTTTTGATCATATCTCGAGTTCTAGGAACATTCAAGATGCGATCAAACTAGCCCTGGATAGGTAATTGAGTGGGCTTTCTAAATCAAGAAACGAGAACTAAATTGAAGGTCGGGAAGTGGGTCAAAAACAGGTTACAACAGTCGGAGGTCAAAACAATTTTGAATTCAGCCTGTTTTCTTTTTAAGTTTTGGGGTACTTAGGGTTGCATTGGGATCTTCTCACGAACATGAGAGATGGTTTATATATTGTAGTAAGGATCTGCACTTGGGCTAAGATTGTGGTTTAGGGTAAGACCCTCTAATGGTAATGAACTTTTCATACGTTTAAAATTAGTGAATTCTGGATAGGTAGCAATATATACACATATATTTTGACCTTAACAGTAGCTTTAAGGTTAGGGCAGGTGGGAGCTTTTAGCTAACATGTATAAAAGTGTGAATATTCTTTTTACAAAAACCATGGGTATGTTTAAGTGGACGTTTGACTTAAAGTTTTGAGACCTAAAACTGGGACTGTTTTGTGTAAAATTATGAACGGGATAGCTATTAAACTTAACCAAGTTAGGGACTTGTTAAGGAAGGGTAATGGGGTGATTAGAGCTTAACAATGAGGTAATTATACGGGAATAGACTAGATGTCCATCATAGGTTGATGAGCCATCTTAGTGATTGGTTCGTGTATTGATTTCGTGTTTTTGGTTTGTTAGCTTGTTGCTAGTGCGAGGACTTGTGAAGAAGCTATCAGGTGAGTTTCATAGTCCCATATTTCCTATTGATTTTGACTTCCAAATGGGATGTAAGAGACACTGTGTTGAGTTATTTTCTAAATTGATGCTGTGAATGTGTTTGTGATTTGAGATGGACTTGTGTGTACATTATGTGATTAACTGCTATGTGATTTTTGATTGTGTATGATTTGGATCGGGGGACACGTGCCGTCTCAGTTATTGTGGTTTGACAAGGTAGTGGCCTTGATGTTTGACAAGGTAGTGGCCTTGTGGTTTGACAAGGTAGTGGCCTTGGGATAGGTACATAGTGTGATCATCTATGGTACCATGTTGTTTGGCAAGGTAGGAGCCTTGGATTTTGGTTTGAAATGATTGATCTTGAATGCTAGTTGTTAATACATAATTGTAGCACATTGTCCATATGTTATTGTGTTGATGGTTGTTATTCACAGCTTGTAATTGATTTAGCGTTGGAGTCTAAACCTATGACTCTCACCAACTTTATGTTGACGTGTTTTAGTGTCTCTTTCAGGTGATACTATGGTTAAGCATGAGAACATAAGTGGCTAGGATTGGAGAAGCTTAGGAATGCATATAGAAGGAGAATCCCCGTTTCCTTCTTAGTTTTTATTTGTTCTTTTAATAAGTGATACTGTGGCACACATATATTTGTTTGGTTATGTTATTTGTTTGTCTTGGGTAAGCGGTAGGACTGTTACCTACTTACCTAGACTCCTGAGTCTGATGAGATATTGTCATGACTTTGTGTCTCCATTTTATGACATTTATTATTTCATATAGTTATCTCTATAGACACGCCATGTTGTGATGATATCCATACGTCGCGCCCCATATTTCGCCATGGTGGGGTGTGACATGCACGCAGGACCAAGGTCAGTAGTGGCAACAGCGTTACTCAGTGGGTATTACTGGCCAACCATGCATGCGGATGCGCGTACGCTCATCAATAAATGCAATGACTTCCAGGTACACATGCCGATACCACGTCAACCCCAAGAGGAACTGACACCCATCACTTCCCCTTGGCCTTTCTTCAAGTGGGGAATAGACATCGCATGACCTTTTCCCGTAGCCGCGGGTGGAATTAAGTTCCTAATAGTCGCGATGGACTACTTCACGAGGTGATTGAAGCAAAGGCAGTCACAACAATCACAAGAAACCAAGTAAAAAGGTTCGTATGGGACAATATAGTATGTCGCTTCGGGCTACCCGGGGAGATAGTTTCTGATAACGGAAAAAAATTCGCGGAGAACCCATTCAAAGATTGGTGGGCGAAAAACAACATACACCAAAGGTTCGCATCGGTAGCCCATCCGCGGACAAATGGACTTGTGGAAAGAGCAAATAGGAGTCTGGGAGACGACATAAAATCGCGATTAGGGGAACACAACAAAAAATGGGTCGACGAGTTATCACATGTCTTGTGGGCACATCGCACAATGATAAAAACAGCTACGGGTGATACCCCTTTCGCTCTAACATGCGAAACAAAGACAATTATTCCAGCCGAGATTGGATTACAAATGCTCCGCACAACAGAAGTAGACATGAATATTACCTTTATTTGAAATTTAATATCATGCTTTTGTAATTTTAAATGGATATTTTTAAAAATCAAGTAGAGAGAATTTTTGGAATTAGAAATAAAGTAAAGAATTGAAATTTAAAAAATTGGAATTAATAAAGAATTTTGTTTGATTATATTGCTTGGTGATAACAGAAAATAAAATTTAAGAAATGCGTAAAATTGTATTTGTATTTTTTTTACTTCTTATCAATATTTTGACAAGAGGTGTAAAAAAAGCCGACTCGAACCAAACCCGATTAAGCTTATTCGAGCCGAGTTAGTCGGATCAATATTTTTATTCGGGTTATTAGGGTCAACCAAAATCACCCAAATATTAAATAGACTCAGGTATGATGTTGAATATGTTTGAGTCACTCGAGTTTGAGTCGACTCAATTAACCCGAATAAATTTTTTTATTTCATATTCGAGTTGACCTGAATACGAAACGATAACAAATAAATCCAAATAGTAACTAAAGCACACACATGAGTTGAAAAACGAAAGATATATATATATATATATATATATATATATATATATATATATATCTACATTATATATAAGAGGAGGGATATGCCACATAATCATGTTGCTAATCCATGTCATCACTTTCCTTTTTTATATTTTTCCGAATTTGTTTAAAAAATATTTGTTTTGTAAATCTGCCATTTACAAGGTTCGAACATGCGACCTGCCGTATGCAGATACTCATCCTTAACCACTAGAACAAGAGCTTTATTTGGTTTATAAGCAAGGAACCAAGATATACAAACATCCTTCGCTCAATATTTCTGGCCCAAACCCTCCTGTCTCATAACCCGGTCATCAAAAACCTAAAACACCCTAATCACCGTCGTTCACAATCTGATATTTTTGAAGCTGTTTGGATCTACGTAAAAACACAAACCCTAATGAATTTGTGTTTTCTTTGTTTTGTTGGCAGATCCTATGAACAAGACACCAATCTAATTACCCATGTCTTGGCTTCTTAGATTTTGGTAAAGAGTTGTTTTATGTACATAAGGAATTTGTTGTCTGCTTGATAATATATGCACATAAGAGAGTCTTGGTATATTTGGATGTGCTTTCATTTTCTTTTTAGCCAGCTGCAACAAAGAAGTTTGAGCATCATATTACCACATCCGTTTCAACACTCATTGTGTTATCTTTTTATTTGTTAATTCACTTCAAAATTTGTAGTAGCTGATTCTATTCTAACTCTTAATAGTTGATTTTAGCTACTTGCTCCCACGCCATGTTGGTTCATGCAGTTTGCTCATTACATACTCTGCTCACACAGATCTATATATCAAGTACCAGTCTCATCGCAGCAGGTTTGCCATCCTCGATCTTACTATTATTATCCGATTAGTCAGTAGCAATCAACAGATAATATACACCATAATATATAGGGATAGAGGGTAAACAATGAACCTTTTTATTATCAGAATTGATGTTAATCATGTCATTACTGGAAACTGGCTAGCTTCAAAACTAAGTAATTGTTGAGTACAACAGGAAGTCATTTGATGGTTAAGATTTTGTTTAACATATATTTATATATATGTCATCTATTTCTTTCATATTTTCAGTAATTTAATAAACCATTGCTAATATGTTACTAATGTGCTCACTTGCAGGTCCCCCTCTTTTGTATGCGACTCCAGTCCCCCTAGACAATGAAACCATTGGAGGGATGATGACCACATTAATCCCAAGGAACACCGTGATTCCAACCAAGAAATATAAAGTCATCTCCACCTATACCAGGATCAGCAGACCGTCGTCTCTATCAGGTTACTATTTACTTTCAAATTTGCACCATGGGTTTTGACCATTTTATCCTTAACTAGAACTCATTGTACCTTTATTGTTTGTATCAGGTTTAAGGATATGAAAGAAGTCTCACAAAGTTTTTATAGTTCTTGGTACATCTTATCTCTATGAAATTTCTCCTATTCCAAGGTTTGTCACCTATTAATTTTAACTTGGATATTGGGCAACAAATGGGTTGCAGATGGTTTCTGATCTTCTGTTTTAAATTTAATAAAGTATTACTATGTTAAGAAAAACAATATTATCATAGTAATAAAGTAAGTTCATTTAACAAATCGGTATAAGAAGATTTAGGCATGTGAAGCTTATAGATAGTTAAACTCCTGTTCAACCCATTTCACCTTTTTTCTATCGAGTATGGATATGAATGTGTCCAGTTTTAATGGTTTTCTATCTGAATGTGAAAGTAAATTCCCATTTCATAAGTCACTCATTTCGAGTACACTTAAAAATAGTTACTGTCTTTCTCTATTGTGTAGAGCTTTTGCACAAGTCCGCTCCATATTTAATGTATATAAGACTATAGTGATCTATCTCTGAATGTATTCTTCTATTTTTTTGTAGTTATGACCATAAAGTTTTAAAGATGAACGATACGTAGATGATAGTTTAGGGACAAGCCGTTACTGATGGGTGCCTAGGCCAGACCATAAGTTGAGGTGAAACAATTGTGGTGGAGTGTAGGCTAGGTACGAACAGGCTCTCACTTCCACAAAGGCTCCCGAATGTTCAAGATTGTCTCTTCCCATTGCACGAAACAAGATTGACCCCCGTTTTTCTGAAGCAACAAAGTTCTCTAGCTAACTTCATCAAGAGGGTTTTGGTTAGCAATTAGTGAAAGAGTATCGCTGCTGAATAAAGAGTTGATAAGTGATTATCGTCATGTCGTTCAAGGATTTGGATAAACAGAAAAAGAAGATATCTATTCAAGTTACTAGGAATGGATATAGGCAAAACTTTTTGTTTCACATCAGCTTACAAGAATTGACACATCCAGAAGAACAATGCATCGGTATTGAACTACACATCAGTCTACCGTTAAAAAATAGGTGTATTTGCCCTTCACATCATTTTCATTCTTTAATCTTACGCAAGCCTTTTGGTGAAGGCTCTAATACTTTGAAATAATATCAAATAGAATAAAAAGTTTGAACACACTCCTAATTAGCCCATCACAAAATAAGTGAATAAGATCATCAAATGCTAATTTTGATCACAAGTTGTTCAATGACAGACTAGAAATATTATGATCACAGGTCGGTATCATGATGGTAGTTGGCTCACATCAGCAAATGGCTCTGCTACAAGATCAGACGGAGAACATCAACTTCTGAATAAGGAGGTAAATTTATATTCAGAAGATTATTCAATTTGATTTGTCTTCTCTTGATGAAACCAACTCTGCATGACTACATCCATTTATTTAATTATAGACACTTCCATTGCTATAATGCTTTAGCAAGTATGAGAAATATGGTGATGGAATGGCACCTCGGGTTGCAATTCCAATTTTTAAATTTGCATTTATAAATGCACTATGTGATTGTCCTTTCTGTTAAATATTTATTAGAGGAACAATTATATATGTAGTTGCTTATATGCTTCTGGTGTTAGTGGTTTTGGAGTTTCAATATTTTGAGCAGTTTCACAATATAGGAATTCTACAAGTATATATCTTCAGATGCTTATGAATGTTTCTGTACTCAGTACTCACGCAGTACACATCCAAACACCACCGTAATTTAGGATTTATCTATAGTTTTTAAGCAAGAACATTGTTATTGCAGTGTATTGGTAATTTTTGTATATATGGACAATCAGCTTGGTGCAACTGATCTCCACCCACATCAGCTTTTAAATACCGCTTGGTTCTTTTGCAGATGCTATTGCGGGATGGGATCTAGGATTAAATACCGTAAGTTATTTTGATTTATAAAATCTTGATAAATAGCAGTACCCGAGCACACTCTTACGTTTTATCTTAGTAGTCTTGATATTTAGCTGTCGTTGAGGAAATTATTAATATGCAGGATGCTTCAACGCACCAAGTGTGATAAGGGAACATAACTTCCAAGCAAGCAAGTTTATGCAATCTTGGTAATTGTGAGTACTTGATCACTTATAACACAAGCGTTTGGATTTGTATTTTGATACCAACTATATGATTATTTATCACTTTAAGTCTCAGTAATGAGTCTTAATGTTTAGTTAGATAGTTTTTGTTGTTGAGGGAGAAGTAACAAGGCGTTGGTTCAAGTTTTGATTTATTTAAATTTAGTAATTTTTGTTATTTGTTATGTATAGTTGAATGTAGAAGTATGATCATTAATTTAGTACAGTACCTTTTAGGGAGTTTGATATCCATTTTTTATTACCATAATGATAAAGTGAGAATTCATACATCAATTATGTCATTAGCTACGAGTCTGTAAGGTTAGTGATAGTCTGATTTAGGGGTATCGGCATAGTACCTAAAGCACTATAACCAAATTGTGAGTGGATGAGAATGCTTATTGAAGATGTTTATAATTAGAATCTGATGAGGAATAAGGAGGTTGAGAGTGACAAACTGATACCTGATGGTTGTAGTAGTTTTAAGTAAAAACAATACTCTATATTAAGGTAAATTTATATGTAGAGTTAGTGTTGATTAAATTAGGACTTTAGATTTCAGGTTTGCATAGGTTTTATGTTTTACTGAATATTTATGAAAATCGCTAATGTTGAATGTCAACTTAAGGGTACATAGGTTCGATATTGGGGGTGTAATTGCAATCTTGACCAGTATCTTTGTCGTTTTTGTTACGTTTCATTAGTATCATACACCAATACATAAATCACATTACCTCTACTGTTGGCAATTGTTGCATGTTACCTATACTCTTGGTAATGGTGTGGACATTGGACCACTCAAAGACCCTTCAGTTTTACGCAAATGCAACCCAAGTTACTCTTACCACCCAGTTTTCAGAAACATAGTATATGTATATGGTGGAGAAAGACATTTATTGCTATCGTATAAGGTTCCTCATTCTCTTTTTGGGTAAAAATGTAAAGATTGAACGATTTAATTGTTGTCTTTAGTTCGGATATTAGGATGATATATAGCTAAATGCGTATTTAGGTATTACCGTATTAGCATCGTTATGTTATATATGCATATGCGGGTTCGACTAACACTCATATATGTCTTAGGTCTACCTACGAATGTAGTCTATTACTGAAACAAAACAGGAAGTAGTATCTGCATATATGCTTATTATGCAAAGAATCTAATTCAACTACACGTTAAGTTCTACAACAAAGAGGTAACCCTTTTTGTATAAGAGAAAATGCTATATTTTATCGATTAAGTTTCACTTTTCTTGATGTTATCGCTTTTTGCACATTTCAGATCAATGTAGTTGCTTTTTGTTTACCTTCTTTTGCAAAGAAATTGATGCAAGCCAAAGCAGCAAAGTGATGGACTGGGTGGTACTCGTAGATAACAAGAATGGGTATGTATTGGTACCATTTAGTGTCTTTTTAGCAACTTTTATATTTGTAGTACGTATTTAGTGAACTTATTTATTCATGTGTTATATAGTAACATGCTCAGTTTACTTTCGTGTTATCTAAAGTGATCTTTCATGCTGTTGAAATCGATACATTTTGAACGGAGTTGATCAGAACTCTACGCGTTCTCCAACTGGATATTAGTCTAAAACTTTCTTAAATTACTTGGTTATCGAAATCAAGTATACTAAATGCTAGGAATAAAAACCAACAATTAGTTATTAGTTATGTCATTGCTCTAAATTTAACGCATAAAGTTATCTTTAACACACAATATTGAATATATGAAAGCTTTACGTCAACAAGTTAAGTAATTTATCTCCGTTTTCAGATTGAGTTTGTCTTTATCTATAATGAGTCACACGTAATTTGTAAGGAATAAGAAAATTGCTAGAATCATACGGCGTATAATTTGTACCAATGTTTTCAAACATGGGTCGACTCGGCCAGGTCAACCGGTTGATCCGGTTTCGGCAAAAAAATGGGTCATATTGACCCGGGTTTCATATTTTTGAAACCCGGCTAGGCCCATCGGGTTTGGGGTGACTCGCGTCAACCCGGTTCTCAAGACCCGACCGGGTTTTAATTTTTTTCGGGTTTTTTAAATATATGTAACGTATTTACGATGGAATTTAATTTTTACATATTATATTGGTTGGTAAATAATTTATATCTTTAATATACCGGAGTTTTTTTTATGATTCTTATATATAAGTTTTGTTAATTATTAAAAATATAAAAAAAATATTTTTTTAGAAACCCGGGTTGACCCGGACCCACTGACTCGACCGGGTCGATTTAAAAATCGGGTTTCAAAACATTAGTTTATGCATAGAACTTTCCACGCTACGATGTGTAACTATGAAATAATTTTTTTTTTATTTTAAATATGATAAGTTTAGGATGTTGGTTATCACGTTTGTCTTTCAAGATTAAGGTCTGATTCTCGCTCCTCGCAAGGTTGGAGATCTTATTCTAGAAAAGGTAAATAGGGAAGCAGTCTCTCTACGATGTATAAATTCCACACTACGATGTGTAACTATGAAATACAATTTTTTTATTTTAAATATCATAAGTTTAGGCAGTTGGTTATCACGCTTGTCTTTCGAGATTAAGGTCTGATTCTCACTCCTCGCAAAGTTGGAGATCTTATTCTACAAAAGGTAGATAGGGAAGCACTATATCTATCTTAAATAGAGACCTGATTGTCTACGTCTCAACCTCTCTTATATCCGTGTTAGACGATATTGAGACATGTAACCCGAGAACGACGACATTGAGTATTTACTTTATTTCAACTTTTTATTTTATTTTATTTTATCTCAACTTTTTATTTTATTTTATTTTAAGTTTCACATAAGTGAAGCAGTTTTTAATCATACATTTGGTAATAAAAGGTACAGAGTAATACTTTAAATGTTTTTTTTTACATGTTGAAAATGTTTATTTATAAATTATCACTAGATTAGACTTAGTTGTTAAATATGCTTGTCTGTTTGTTTAGCACCTCTTTTAAACTTGAAGTCGTTTCTTCTTTGTTTATAGTTTAGTGGATATCATGTTTTCGAATTTTATACTAGAGTATCATCTCTATTCATGTCATTTGTTAAATCATTTCCAACTGTTCTCACACTTGCAGGCTCACTTTATATTTTCCATTAGTTACATAAACAATTTCATTCACTTTTAATTTTCATTTCGTGTTTAAGATCAATATTTAGCTAAAAAGATAAAAACGATAATTAGAGGTCATACCCGTCCATCAGACGGGTTTTGCAACTAGTATATATATATATATATATATATATATATATATATATATATATATATATATATATATATATATATATATATATATATATATATATATATATATATATATATATACTAGACGAGTACCCGCGCATAGCGGCGGAAATTGTCTAGCAACAGATAATTAACACGATGCGATATTGTGGTAAGTGTTTCGGTGAAGTTCAAAATATAACGTCAAAAGATTAAACTTTTATTTCAAAGCGTTGTAACATGTTATAATTCAAATTATCTTAAAAGTATGTTTCAATTGGATGAAAGGGTGCCATTTGTTTAATTAACGAAAGTTTATATCTTTTTTAACGAATAAGATTTGAATATAGTAGTTTTTAATGGGACCCACAATTTTCAAGCATTCAACATTTTCAACTTTCAACCAAAGGGATACACCATTTATAATGTAATATAAATATACATTAGTGGGACCCACATTTTTTCAGCATTCAACATTTTCAACTTTCAACCAAAGGATACACCCTTTATAATGTAGTATAGATATAGATTAGTGGGACCTACATTTTTCAACCATTCAACATTTTCAACTTTCAACCAAAGGGATACACCCTTTATAATGTAGTATAGATATAGATTAGTGGGACCCATATTTTTCAACCATTCAACATTTTCAACTTTCAACCAAAGGGATACACCCTTTATAATGCAGTATATAGATATAGATTAGTGGGACCCATATTTTTCAACCATTCAACATTTTCAACTTTCAACCAAAGGGATACACCCTTTATAATGTAGTATAGATATAGATTAGTGGGACCCGCATTTTTCAACCATTCAACATTTTCAACTTTCAACCAAAAGGGTACACCATTTATAATGTAGTATAGATATAGATTAGTGGAAACCACATTTTTCAACCATTCAACATTTTTAACTTTCAACCAAAGGATACACCCTTTATAATGTAGTATAGATATAGATTAGTGGGACCCACATTTTTCAACCATTCAACATTTTCAACTTTCAACCAAATGGATACACCTTTTATAATGTAGTATAGATATAGATTAGTGGGACCCACATTTTTTAACCATTCAACATTTTCAACTTTCAACCAAAAGGATACACCCTTTATAATGTAGTATAGATATAGATTAGTGGGACCCACATTTTTCAACCATTCAACATTTTCAACTTTCAACCAAAGGGATACACCCTTTATAATGTAGTATAGATATAGATTAGTGGGACCCACATTTTTCAACCATTCAATATTTTCAACTTTCAACCAAATGGATACACCCTTTATAATGTGGTATAGATATAGATTAGTGGGACCCACATTTTTCAACCATTCAACATTTTCAACTTTCAACCAAAGGGATACACCCTTTATAATGTAGTATAGATATAGATTAGTGGGACCCACATTTTTCAACCATTCAACATTTTCAACTTTCAACCAAAGGGATACACCCTTTATAATGTAGTATAGATATAGATTAGTGGGACCCATATTTTTCAACTATTCAACATTTTCAACTTTCAACCAAAGGGATACACCCTTTATAATGTAGTATAGATATAGATTAGTGGGACCCACATTTTTCAACCATTCAACATTTTTAACTTTCAACCAAAGGGATACACCCTTTATAATGTAGTATAGATATAGATTAGTGGGACCCACATTTTTCAACCATTCAATATTTTTAACTTTCAACCAAAGGGATACACCCTTTATAATGTAGTATATATATAGATTAGTGGGACCCACATTTTTCAACCATTCAACATTTTTAACTTTCAACCAAAGGGATACACCCTTTATAATGTAGTATAGATATAGATTAGTGGGACCCACATTTTTCAACCATTCAACATTTTTAACTTTCAACCAAAGGGATACACCCTTTATAATGTAGTATAGATATATATTAGTGGGACCCATATTTTTCAACCATTCAACATTTTTAACTTTCAACCAAAGGATACACCCTTTATAATGTAGTATAGATATAGATTAGTGGGACCCACATTTTTCAACCATTCAACATTTTCAACTTTCAACCAAAGGGATACACCTTTTATAATGTAGTATAGATATAGATTAATGGGACCCATATTTTTCAACCATTCAACATTTTCAACTTTCAATCAAAGGGATACACCCTTTATAATGCAGTATATAGATATAGATTAGTGAGACCCATATTTTTTAACCATTCAACATTTTCAACTTTCAACCAAAGGGATACACCCTTTATAATGTAGTATAAATATAGATTAGTGAGACCCGCATTTTTCAACCATTCAACATTTTCAACTTTCAACCAAAGGGATACACCCTTTATAATGTAGTATAGATATGTATTTGGAAAATATTTTAAAAACTATTCTCATTTCTTTAAATTCTCATTTAAAAATGATGAAATGATATTTTAAAATTACACTACCAGTTTTCTATTAAATTCTCATCAATTCTCTATCTCTTTATTTATTTTTACCTGGAAAAAAAATTTAACTCATTTTTGTTTTTCTTATCCTATTTTTTTTCTTAACAAACATGTCCCAGATTGTTTGAATTTAACTAGTTATAAAAGGTGGGTTAAATGATAGGTACAAAGGTGGGTCTATCATTTTTTTCTTAACAAACGGTGTATAAGGAGGCTGATTTGACGATGAAAGCCTCCATTACGTGTGGTCTTATCAACCTCACTACAATGCGGGAAAAAAAGAACCGGTTCTAAAAAACTCCTTGAAGTACATTTGGCAATTAAATTTGTTAGAATAATAGAAAGTGTTAGAAATATGATTATGAGTAATTGACCATATAATTTGGTGTTAAAAAATGGGCCATAGAATTATGAATTTATGATAGAGCACGTGGTTGCTTGGTCAGCCTGTCTCTTGCCATGGCGGCCCACTCTATCAGGATTGTTTTTGTGTTTTGTCCCTCCAAATTGGTCAATATCATTTTTTAATATTTCTTTTATCTTTAATACTTAATATATTAATTTTGCTATTAAAAGTACAATCATTTCAATTTTCTTTGTATATGTATATGTATTTTGTCTTGTATACGTATATACATATGTATATATGTACATAAATGTATAGTGATGATGGTCAAATTGTGTAAAATCCAGGCAAGTGATTGGTGTAATGTGGGCACACCATGTGCTTTTATGGCCGCTTTGTAATAATAAAAAAATGAGGCCAATAATCTACTTCATTTTCTAATTAATGAATAATATGTAACGAACAAGACAATGGTTCAATGCATTATATATCGCTTTATATCATCATGCATGCATACAAACTTTTTAGATAAAATACTTCAATTTATTGTGTTAAAGAACAAAATAATCATTAGAACACGATGAATCAAGCGTTTTAATGTATTCATATTTATATTTGAGTTAGTTTTTACATTGATATGTGCATTATTAAAACTTAAAAGACTTGATATTATACAAGCACATTGACTTTGTATAATTTTATAAGAAAAAACTTAATTTTTTACAAAATTATAAATTTTTAAATTTGTCATAATATATAACTTAAAAAATAAAATTAGGGCATCAAAGGCTAGCACGGGAGTAGAAAAAGCAACAAAAGTTGTTGAATAATCAAAGAGTTTAACGCTTTGTTCCCGAGTTTATGTTTTGGAGTGAAAGAGAAAAGTTTGGAGTGGTAAGAGAAAAAGTTTGTGTTCCAGAGATTTTTTAGAGAGGAGAGGGATGTAAAGGACAGTAAATTACACTTAATTTACTCTCATAATCTTCTTCTCAAATTGGAGTGAAAATGAGTGAAAATCATTTTTTAGCCTTATTCTTGCTTACTTACTCCTCTTTTCTTTCCAACTCCGGAACACACAATAAAAAATTATTTCTTCTTCCTCTCCTCTTTACTTCTTTCATTTTTTCCATCTCCATCCCTCTTCTCATTTTATACTCGGGAACAGAGTGTAAAAGGTTTATATCTATCAAGCAAAATAACTAACCCCTGCCTCAAAATTATAATTCGATCTTTTTATTTTAAGTTATTTTAAAATTATTATTCACTATTAAAAATAGATTAAAAAGTTTTATGAAATTTATCATATTATCATCTGTTGAAATTGTTATTATAAACTTTAAAGAAGATTGAATTAATTATTTAAACGGAAAATTATAATTGTGCTAAAAAATAAAAGAAAAAAAATATAATAAATGTATCTTTTTTAAATTATGTATTTTTTCATGAAATCGTATTAAAAATCCGCTGGTGGGACAGAGGTATACAAAAGAAATATGTTAGGTTACTAGAATCTAACTGAAAATAATCTATATTTAGAGCTAATTAAATTTTAAAATTGAAAGTATGCAACTATGCATGTGGTATGTCTGGATTAAGAATAGAAAATTTAATGTTTACTATTTATGAATTGAAAAATAAGATTTTGTATATTTGGAGGTTGCATTGAGATGTCCCATGGCCCCCTTATATTTGCATAAATATACTTGCTTGGTTGTAAATAATAAATAAAAACGATATGCATTTTAACTTATTAATCTGGTAGAATTGAAGTTCTTTAAAAAACATTTTTACTTTTTCTTAGTTAGTAGAAGCTTACAATTGTTTGTTGACACTTGTAGGTAAATTTTAATTACACATTCTCTTTAGAGTGCTGGGAGCCGTTGGCACCAGAAGGTGGTGCCAAAGGCGCCACGTAGGATTCTGGGCCTTTGGCACCAGAATCCTGTTGGCACCACATTTCTGAGGTAACCGTTGGCACCAGAATTTCTGGTGCCAACGGAATTATTTTTTTTTATTTTTTTTTTACAAAAATTAACTTAAAATAAAACTTTTATTAATAAAAAAAAACATTACAATAAAAAAAACATTACAATAAAAAAAACATTACAATAAAAAAAACATAAATTTAATGATTGCGGCTCAAATGCTCCACAAGATCGGCTCGGGGCTCGGTGTGCACTCTTCGGTCTCGAATTTCTTTAGTTTTCCTCTCGTGCACTTCACAACTTTCGACCCAACTTCGAACAATATTAGGTTGTGGATCAACATAAACATCTCTAGGATTCAATTTATATCCTTCGTCTTCCAATATCATGTTATGTAACATGATACAACAATACATGATTCGTTTCAAGTGGTTAATTTCATAAGCACGAGCGGGTTGTCGTATAATTCCCCAACGACCTTGTAAGCCACCGAAAGCGCGTTCGATATCTTTTCTAGCACCTTCTTGCACTCTTTTATACCGCAATGTTTTTTCATCCCTTGAAACAGAAAATGTTTTCACAAAAGTAGACCACTCGGGATAAATACCGTCAGCCAAATAATAACCTTTTTTGTATGTTTTTCCGTTTACCTCAAACGGAGAATCTGGAACCTTATCGGCTAACTCATCATCAAATAAAGGTGAACCATGTAAGACATTTAGATCATTGTTTGCCCCGGGACAACCAAAGTATGCATGCCAGAATGTCAAATGTTGATCCGCCACTGCTTCTAACATAAGAGTTGGGTATTTATGATCCCGTCTTTTAAATTGAGCCTGTAAAGCCTTGGGACAATTTCTCCAATCCCAGTGCATGCAATCAATACTCCCGAGCATTCCCGGGAGGTCATGTTTCTCATTGTGCAATTCATAAAGTTTTTCTATATCCGCGGGAGTATGTTTTCTTAAATATTTTTCAACATATAAGACGTAAATGCATTTAGTAAAATGAAGCAAACATGCTCTAGAA
Source organism: Glebionis coronaria (assembly GCA_025667525.1). Lineage (NCBI taxonomy): Eukaryota > Viridiplantae > Streptophyta > Magnoliopsida > Asterales > Asteraceae > Glebionis > Glebionis coronaria. The sequence goes on from CM046877.1 coordinate 107,375,651, forward strand.
GTGCGTTCGGCAATTTGCAAATACTCATCAAATGCATCGGGTGATGACCCATACGCCAATTGACGAACTGCCGAAGTGATTTTTAAAATGGGGTGAATACTATCCCGACCCGTAGCATCTAGCCCAGTGCGAAAATAAGCAAAATATTCAGGAAGAGGGTCGGCATTATGAGTTAAAATACCATTGACAATTTTTTTAAAAAGCGTTGAACTCATACGATACCTTCGCCGGAATTTATCCTCCGGATATTTTGGAGGAGTTTCATCATCACCAAAGTAATCTTTTAGCAATCTTCGACTAGCATCTTCTCGATCACGAGGTATGTATGTCCTCGTATGACCCGATCCACCGGCTCCTTGATTACACATACCAACAAAAGTCTCATACTCCCGCAAGCCTCGACTGTAACGTTCATGGGCGTTACCGAAATATTCATCGTATTCGTAAACGGTGTTTTGATAAGGATCCATTTTTTTTAAAGAATTTAGGATTGAAGTGTGTTTTGAAAAAAATAGGTGAAATGGGGTATTATATAGGGAATGTATGAATTTAAAAAAAAAAAAAAAAATTTTTTTACCCTCCAACGGCTAGCCCAACGGCTACTTTTTTGAAAATTAAAATTTTTTTTTTCAAAAAAATCCCTCCACCAACGGCTAGAAAAAAAAAAAAAAATGGTGTTGGCGCTGGCTGTTGGGGTTGGCGCGAGATCCGTTGGCGCGAGCACCGGTACGGTGCGCCAACAGTGGGGTGGCGCCAACGGCTTAACAGCCAGCCATGGCTTGACCGTTCCCCCTGCTCTTAGTTTATAATATTAGAACATAGTTTATATGTTTTTTTATTTATTTATCAAAAGTCAATTGTTTCATCAATATCTTATTTGAAATAAACATAATTATTTTGTGTCGCATGAAACACTTTTTTAACACCGTCTTTACTAATTAAATCCGAATTGCATTATTTAGGCATCTAACTTATCATTTATCCATCGTTTAATCCTGATTTATGTTATATCTTCATGTATTGCTTTTTTGAATTACCTTTTAGCTACGTTTTTCACTACAAATATGAACATTTCGCGAATAAGTGAGTTTAACAGGTCGTAGACGACATGTGACTTTTTTCTTACGAAACTTGCTAGGGAGAGTCGAGCATTATATAACAATCCTCAAAGTAGGTCGTTACTAACATTCATGACTTTGTAACTAATGAAAACGTGAACTCGATAATACCTACAATCCTGATTACTAGATGCGGAATATCGATCGTAAAGAACACTCACAAGCAGAATCGACAGAAAAGAAAAGCGACGCCCCACAAGGTAATATCCCTAATCGAATCTCCGATTAGTTATTGAAAGAATGCATGTTTGGTTCATTCCCCCTCATCTCCTTTTATAGAGATGAGGGGGAACCGACTATAGCAAGTCCTACGGGTCGGGTTGGGCTTAGACATTGTCAACCGACCTTTATTTATAGTTATTAGGCTACTCGACTCTTAATCCCTAGACACGACTTAGGCAAATTCGTTGAACAAGATTGTACGACGTAGAATCCTCCAGAAACAGCGCAATCCTTAACGTCGAATAACAATGTAAAATGGTGTGATAGTATAACGTCAAATGTGCTCGCAAAATATGTTCGTACTTAGAGCATCCACTATGGTGGTTTATAAAGAGGTTTATAAAATCTTAAAGAGGTCTAAAAACTTGTTCACCGTAATAAGCATCCATTTCAAACTTGGTTTTTATGAAGAGGTCTAAGATCTTGAACCTCTTCATAATTTAATGCATGTGTTTATGTGATAGGTTTATAAAATATTAAAAGGTTTAACCATAGTGATGATAGGTTTATAAAATCAAAAAGTTTAAAAATTAATGATAAAATTCAATTATAAACCTTTTTAAAAGTTTAAAATAGTGGATGCCCTTAGTAGTATAATTCTGCTCCGGCTGCCACAATGAATGGCCCGGCCCAAAAGATCCACTAAAACCACAAAGTTGTATAGGTTTGCAATAAAGTTGAAACGTTGCACTAAATTTGATAACCTAAGATATGTATGCAGTGTGCTTACATGATCATTCCAGATTTCTTGTTGTCTTAGGTCACCGCATCCCCAAAACTACTGGCATGGTTGATTCCTGTCTGTGGCTAACAGAATCATGGAAAGTGAAAACCGTGAATCCAATCGGTAATGGTGGCAACACTTTCATAAACTAAATAAATCGTAATGCATAATGCAAAATTCATTACAATAAAATCACTTGCAGGTGGGAATAACGAGCGTCTCTTCTTGGATCCGTGGTGGAAAGTACGGTGTATACTAGAATAAAAGTGCCAATGATCTCGGCCCCTAACCCCCGTTATAATAGACCACAGCCCCGTGATACGAAGCATTTATCCACGCCCTTGGAACGATAACGTTTCTAACCAATAACAAGGCAAATAAACATCATGGCTGGGCTCAAATGCCCTCCTGAATCTCCTGGATAACCATCAAATATCCAGTAACAGATTTAGACCAATGCTCAACACTTATGTTAACTAAATGCCATGTGATTTTCTTTGCATTAAATTCTTTTACAGAAAACAAAATTCTCTCTTGATCTACTGTACTTTTACTAGTTCCATTATATGTGTATTTCGACTTTTTGCATACACAATTGAGTAAAAATCCTAAATTTAGGCTGACTTGGTAAGCTAGACAATAGTAAGTGGAAAACGTATGTAACATTAATAGAGAAAGTACAAAATGTAACACTAGTAAAGGTTTAGATTCACCTCAAATGGACGGACATATATAAAATGTTTTAAAGTATTTAGCAATTTGTATGAATCAAACTCACTAGATATGCCAGCGGTATTGTAAACAAAGATGAATATATATCATTCCGCCAAAAGCCCAGGTAACGTCAAGAAGGCGGTCAGGCTTCTTAGTTGGGTCATTTTGGCTCTTGTAGCCGATTACAGTCAGGATAGTAATGTAAGGAAATACAGTAAGAATGTGCACATAACGAAACTAAAAACTTGTACAGTAGAAAATTTAAACTCATCCCTTTTATTACATGACAATCGAATAAAAAATAACATACATTTAACACTTGTACCATTACAGCTATTTAATGCATATACCAAAGGGTAAAAAGGCAGTACAGGCGTCTAGCTACATAAGCTGCTGATATATCCTAATTACTAAACAATACTAGACCAGTTTGATATCTCAGATGGATAAAAATAGCCCTTTTCCTGTTAATTCGTATGACCACTGTACTGCTGTTTGTTCTACTCCATGTCCCGCGCAATAAAGACTCGTATACTGGATTTAGTAATAGTCTGGTAGAAAGTAATTACACACTTTACATAAGAAAGGTCATTACAATGCTTGGAATAGGGGAAATTAAACCGTGCAAATGCATCATCCTACACATGACATATTTTATCAAAGGTCACACCTTTTTCCTTATCCCACCTGCTATATAAATAGAAAAACACAATTTGATCTTTTATACGAACGACATGAAGAATTATAATGTTATGATCCCACATCGGCCATGTATGGGAATGGTTGATGGTTTATAATGTCAAAGTGTCCTCTCCTCAAACAAGCTAGCTTTTTGAGTGAGTTCTACATTTGGGACTTATGAACCGATTACGAGCCTAGTATGGGATAGGTTCGTATCAATTGGTATCAGAGTTAGCCCTACCTTGCCTTACGAGGTTCCAACACTCGGAGTGGTGACCTATGGAGTGGTGGCTTGGACCCAAAGGGGGTGCCAACCGTGACCAACATAGCCGTGACCAACGAGCTCGGAGTGGTGGCCTATGGAGTGGTGGCTTGGACCCAAAGGGGGTGCCAACCGTGACCAACATAGCCGTGACCAACGAGGACGTTGGTTCTTCAAAGGGTGGGGTAATGTTATGATCCCACATCGGCCATGTATGGGAATGGTTGATGGTTTATAATGTCAAAGTGTCCCCTCCTCAAACAAGCTAGCTTTTTGAGTGAGTTCTACACTTGGGATTTATGAACCGATTACGAGTCTAGTATGGGATAGGTTCGTATCATATAACAACCCCTGTAATTTTCTCTCTATGTTTTGCTTTGATCTTTTATGCCTAGAATCAAAGTGTTTTCTTCGTGCAACCCAAGCACCGATAGGATTGAAATGCTTTACACATAAAGTAAACTGAACAAGATTCAAGCAAGATATCCATGATCATCGTCACGTCCTAGCCCGATTTCTAACATGCAATGTAATTCCAAACCGATTGATTCAACACATAAACATATTTACTGATAAAACCTTTAATAGCCCTAAACCTAATCAGCTATTCATAAAGATGACAGAACACAACTTTTCAAACTGCAGATGCTCAATCCTATTCAAACATCTCTTTATTAAGACTACTTCCACAACATCGCGATGGACCCGTAGGATTCCGTTGAATTAACTTAGACAAGACCATCTCTATCAACGCAACTACGCTACAAAATCAACAAAAGAAAGAACCACAAACACCACCACCAAAGAAGCTCTACGGGTTACATTTTGTTAGCCAAAACTTAAACATTTAGACCTTTGCAACTACTTTTCCATACACTCTCATAAGTCATAATAAATACATCCGATCCATAACATATTAACATACATATACGACTTCCTAATGCATAACACTATTAGAAATGTGTGTATTTTTATGGCAACCAGCTGATTACATTAAGACTATAGTTTTGGAACATAAACAGTAATGCATTGAATCGATTGACGATTGTTATAAAAAAAACCCCATTTTGATAGAGAAGCAATTTCATGTAACAACCTTACTTACAAACATTGTTAAACAAAAATGCATCAATCCATAGGAATATCAACAACATCATCCAAGCTTATATTCCCAGTATGTTTTAATAACTGAAGCTGCCTTTCCAGTCTTCGCTGCTTCTGTTCTATTTGTTTCGGTTTTGTTAGACTGGTTGGGCTTGTGTTTAAAAATTGTGTGTGGCTTAGTAGGCTCTTTTAGTTCACATAAACGGACCTTAGAAGCTTAAAACATTATTTTCGTAACAATGAGTTCAAGGTAACACGAGCTACTTTAGATCGACTCATAAATGAGTGAATCCAACTTTGGTTTAAATCGAGTTTATTTTGCATAAGTATACTACTTTAGAGCCGAGTTCTAGTAACTAGTACTTTCCCATAAAGATGAGAACTTTATCCGAGTGTCCAAATGTGCCATTTTTCATATGTGCATTTTGTGTATTTTGTATACTTGCATAGTTGTCACTTACGTCTGGCTGAGCTCGAAGTTTCATTGGTATCTCATGGTGTGTGTAAACGTCTTAAGTAAGGGTGGCTAAATGGGTGGACTGAACGGGTATGGGCAATGGGTTAAATGGACGTTGGTCCATGGACGCGGACTAAATGGACAATTTTTAATATTTGGACTAAATGGACTTGGACCAAATGGACATTGGACCAAATGGACATGGGTTAAATGAACAATATTAAAGAAGAAATAAATAGACTCAAGATTAATTTAACTAAATGCTTTTATGTTGTCCAAATAGTCCATAATACCCATTTGTTTAACAAAATGTTTTTTAAATTGTCAAAATAGTCCAACTAAAATAAAAGTAATACCCATTTAGTCCATTAGTTCAAAAATGGGCCCAAATAGCCTAAATTTAAGCATATGGACATGATTTGCCACCTCTAGTCCTAACCAAATGGTTGTGGGTTCGAGTCTCGTTTCTAATGAAACGTAATTGTCTATCCCTTAATGTTTACAAGAGAGTGAATATATAAGTTGCAGTATGGGCCTAACCCTAACTATACAAATACAAAGATGGCCTTTGGGCCTTATACAATAGTCGGCTAACATCCCACCGCAGTTGGAGCGGGAGAGGAACGAACACTCAAACTGTCTCTAAACTCCACAAATAAGGGTGTCGATAAGCCTTTGGTGAAAATGTCTACATACTGATAGCGAGAAGGAACATGGAGAACCTTGATTTGACCAGTAGTAACCATATCACGAACAAAGTGAATGTCAATCTCAATATGCTTTGTGCGTTGATGTTGCACAAGATTGGAGGAAAGATATACGGCACTCACATTATCACTGTAAACAAGGGTAGCTGTAGATAATGGTGTATGAAGCTCTCGTAAAAGATTACGCAACCAACAAGTCTAAGCAACGGCATAGGCAACACCCCGATACTCAGCTTCAACACTCGAGCAAGAAATAGTAACTTGGCGCTTTGAAGACCAAGAAAGAAGATTGTTGCCAAGAAAAACACAATAACCAGAAGTAGACCGTCGTGTAGTGGGGCATCCTGCCCAATCCGCATCTGAATAAGCAACTAAAGACGATGTCGTGGATGAGTAAAGTTGTAAACCATAAGACAACGTGCCACATACGTACCGTAATATCCGTTTGAGAGCCGAGAAATGAGGCTCTCGTGGATCGTGCATAAACAGACACACCTGTTGAACGGCATAAGATATGTCAGGCCGTGTGAAAGTCAAGTACTGCAAAGCCCCTGCAAGACTACGATATAATGAAGAATTAGCAACAGGATCACCGTCAGCGGAAAGCTTAGAATCCGTGTCTACAGGAGTACGATACGAATTACATGTAAGCATACCAACCCTCTCAAGAACCTCAGTGGCATACTTATGTTGAGATAGAAACATCCCAGAGGAATTACAAGTCACTGAAATGCCCAAAAAATAATTAAGTGGCCCCAAATCAGTCATAGAAAACTCTACATGAAGTGAAGTAATAATGCGCTGAAGTAAAGATGTAGAAGATGCAGTCACAACGATATCATCAACATATAAAAGCAAGTAAGCAGTATCTGTCCCCTGTCTGTAAATGAAGAGTGAAGAGTCACATCGACTATGATAAAAGCCAACTCGAGTAGCATAGACTGCAAATCTCTCAAATCAAGCCCAAGGGGCTTGTTTAAGCCCATAAAGAGATCTTTGTAAAAGACAAACGTGGTCAGGATGATGTGGATCCCGAAAACCAGGAGGTTGCTGCATGTATACAGTCTCAGACAAGGAACAATGGAAAAAAGCATTCTTCACATCAAGCTGATGAACCGGCCAATGTCGAGAAACAACCAGACTGAGTACGACACAAGAATCCAAGTATTATTTTTAATTAATGCATTGTATTCATCTAGCATAGCATGAAACCAATTCGGGTCACGAAACGTGGTTGCATATGACTTGGGAAGAGGGGAAATGGTGGACACATTAAAGGTGTAACGTTTAGTGGGACGATTAGAACCAACTTGAAAACGAGTGACCATGGGATGAGTCGAGGTAGGATTCGGATTAATATTTGTTGTACTCGTGATAACAGGGTGAGAGGCAGTAGGTTGCGAGGCCCGAGTTATGATGGTAGGTGGTGAAGGGTCATTTGGGTTGGATGAGACAGTGGGTTGAAATGATGGTTGCGTCGTGGGGCTACGAGGGGAGGAAAGGTCAACAAGAGTGGAATTAGGATTGTTGGTGAGTGGTGGAGTTGTTGTAGAAATGTTAGTGAGTAAATGACGATGAATGAGACTGGGAGAGGTATCAAAAAATGTGTACGCAGGTGAGGTAGTAGGTGTCATAGACCCGTATGAAAAAACCGTCTCATCGAAAGTCACATGAAGAGATGAGATGATTTTATTCGTGTTTAAATCTAGACACCTATATCCGCGGTGATTAGTCAGATAGCCAAGAAATATAGCAGGTGTGACACGTGGTTCAAGTTTATGATGGGTGTGAAGGTGAAGGTAACAAAGGCACCCAAAGACACGGAGATCCGCATACGTAGGTGTTGTCTGAAATAGACGAGTATGAGGTATTTCATTGTTGATGGCAGTGGAGGGTAAAATGTTTAAAAGGTAGGCGGCCATGTGAAGTGCTTCAACCCAAAAAGTGGGAGGAAGATGTGCTTGAAAAAGGAGGGTACGGATGAGGTTGTTAATGGTACGAATCATTCGTTCAGATTTGCCATTTTGTTGAGAAGTTTTAAGACAAGAGAAGCGAATAGTAATGCCATTGGACTCAAATAGTTGGTGTAAGGCGTTGTTTTCAAACTCACCTCCATGATCACATCGTAAATATTTAATGTCACAGTTAAAATGGTTCTTAACATAAGCACGAAAATGCATAAATTTAGACAATGCATCAGACTTATTTCGTAAAGGATAAACCCATAAATAGTGTGAAAAATGATCAAGAAACAAGACATAATACTTAATACCCGAGACACTAGTAAGTGGAGATGTCCATAAATTAGAATGAATAATATCAAAGGGAGGTTTAACAATTGTATCTGAAAGCGAAAAAGGGAGTCGCACGTGTTTGCCAAGTTGATAAGCATGACAAAGCACATGAGACTTAGTCTTATTACATGAAATAAAATAACGATTAACTAAAGAACGCAACACTTCACTTCCAGGGTGACCAAGTCATTGGTGCCACGTTTCTTGACTGACCAAAAAGGCTTGAGGGTACAATGGAGATGTGACAGGATAGAGGTCACCCGTGCTATCACATCTGAGAAGAACTTGACGGGTCGAGAAATCCTTGTTGGGAATCTAAGTTTGTTAGATTCCCTGATCGTAGATTTAAACACAAATTAAGCTGTTAGATAGTCACTTGCCTGTGCCTAGGAGACATGAAAGTATCGCAAGACTCACAGAGATCCAAGTCTCTGTGAGCAACCTTAGAGGAGTCCATGTCAAAGACATTGTCAAGGAAGTCAAAGATTACTTGAAGACATACTCATTGGCTGTGATAGATAACAGCCAAGATGTATCAGGGACTTTGAGGGGTTGAGGGTTAACAGGGGCGGCAATACCCTGTTAACTCTCAGCACACTTTGGACATGCCATTTGTGTGTACGAGACAATGAAGAAAAAGGAAACTGTCTCAATATCTGTTTCCTTAAAGCATTGTGGCAGACTACCAAGAATAGAAGAGCATCTTGTGACAGATGTCTGAAAAGTGAATGTCTTGTGTAGTCACCATCAACTAGTACTTAGGTCAACCTCGTATCACTATAAATAGGATGTGTATCCCAGCATTAATGTTTAACACTTTGAGAATATTCACACCATTAATGCTTAGAACTTATTGAATCAAACAGCTGTGACTGCATTCATAAATTAGGGTTTATAGTTGTTCAAAGTGTGCACAACACATTGTCATCAAACGGTGTTATCCATAACAATTGTAATTCTTTATTATACAATAATAAGATTACGTTTGAAAAGTAATAACTTGTGTTGATTAGTTAAATTTAGTGTTTCTAGCATTGATTAGGGACTTTCAATTGGTATCAGAGCGGTGTTTGATATTAAAACCTTCAAGAAACATCGTTCTCAGTTTTATAATCAAGATCCACCATGCCAGAAACTTCTAACCTGTGAGACCCCCAAATCTGACATGGAACAACTAGGCAACGAGGGGGTAACACGTCATAGTACAAGAAACAATGAATTACAGTTCATACAAAGCCGACAAAATAAAAACATGTACATTACATCATAAAAGGTCAGAGTTTTTAAACATAGGTCCCAGAGTTTTAGAAGCGGAAAATTATATTATTTCGTCTCAATTTATAACATAAAGTTGCCCAAAAGATAGAATAAAATCCTGACAGTTTTTACTAAAAACAGTCTTTTAAAAGCATCGCATAAATCTCCAAGCTGCGATAATCTCCTGCGGGCTCCCATCCAAGCAAAGCTAAGTAATAATACCTGAGATTAAACATGTAAAAATCGTCAACACAAAGTTGAGTGATATTCATAGGTTTAGTAGTAAACGTGTGGAACACAATAGAATTTGTAAAACACGTAATGGGGGGGGGGGGGGGGGTTAACTATGTACGTCCATAGTCACGATGCATATTATTGTTGTTTAGTCTCATGAACCGAAGCTTAAGTCAAATGTAAGTTCCTCTAGGGAGTATTCAGCCTAAATACTTAAGTATAAACGAATATTAGTGCGTCAAAGTAATCGGGACGGGGATTGTCAATCCCGATGGATCCACCCACAACATTCGCGCTTAGCGCAAAGTATACGGGACAATTAACGGTTCATGATAGGAGAGGAAACTCAAGGCTAACGTCTAAAAGCAATAATACCATTGAAATCATTTGTAAAGCATACACGTTCAGAATAACATACGAGTTCTGGATAGCAATACAGTTTTTAATTGGTTGTGTCCCACCATGTAAAATCTCACCCCGTGTTTAGAAACCATGTACAAGTAAAAAGGGGCTATGAACTCACCTTAGCCACGAGGTACGTCAATCACGTACTCAGCAACTGATTAGAAACGGTAGTGGTAGACGATCACCGACGATATGGATGCCCGGGAAACACGAAAACTGCAACCGATCAAAATAAGGCGTGCGTTAAAACTCGAACTCGAATATTGATATGTACCAAATATAATATGACTCAACTGTTTTCAAAGTATTCATGTTTCAAAACCATTGACACGAACCAAATGAATCAATTTATCCAACGTTACTCGTTAAAACACTTGTACACTCGAAAATGACCCGTCATACGACGCCAAGTCAACGCAAGTCAAACTATCCTTTACCCTTACTTGGACCAGTAGCTAAGTCATTTATATAATGACTAAGCACTTGAGTAAGTCACCATGTCCGATGGTGAATACTCAAACTCACACAACACAACCATTGAACTAAGTGTCCAATATAAAATCAGCAAGTACACCCCGAATGTACACACCGATCTACCCTATCTAGACTTGTCCGTTTTAGATGAAAATTGATGTCAAGGTCACTTATAACCTGTATAAGACCTCACCAAAATTTGAGCCAATGTTCACACTTTAAAATCCATCAGCTCGACACTTTACTCGACTCCAAATTTAGGACAGATTTGTATACTTGTTTTGTAAAACCGTTTGGACCACTTTAAAAGTACAAACTCGACAATCCGTCATTTGAAACCACTACTAGACTCATCAAACTCAGTTTGTAAACTTTGAAAATCAGTAGCATCAACTATTTAACCAAGCCTAAAGCCCCGAGAGTCGACCCAAAATCAGCCACAATTCGGATTGTGCCGACTTGCGTCTCCCGGTACACGAAAACTTAAACTAGCATAACTTTTGACTCGTAATGACTTAGAAGCTCTATCTTATACCAAAACGACCGTCTCGGAAAACACTACAACAATATCAAATAATCTCAGTCTTTCATAGACCTTTAACCCACGAAAAATCTGTTTAATACCTGCTGTCTCAAAATAGCTTTTTAGAAAACAAGACAAATCCATTTTTCACTCAAAACCAATCATTCCCATACCCTTAAGATCACTATACTATCATACCCATCATCCAAACACTCCTAAAAACACTTGCATGTAAAATCTAACAAAATCAGAGATTAAAAACAAGACTTTTAAGGATTAAAATGTGATGATCATACCAAAAATAAGACATGCAAGATGATTTAAACATCAATCCACCATGGAATTATAAAATCTTCAATTTTTGATGCATGTGTACAAATTTAGTACCAATGGAATCACAAGAACATTTCTAACATTGGTCTAATTTTTGTTTTAATAAATTCATGATGGATGGTGGTGTTTTGTGGTGGTGGAGTGGCGGCATAAATGAGGGGGATGGATGAGATGTGTGTGTGTTTTTTGATGGTGGAAATGAGATGAAATGGTAAAAAAATGTTTATATAGTATGATGAAGGGCTAGTTTTGTCAATTGTGTATAGTTTTGGACCTAAAAACAATTTAATAGATTAAAGGGTAGAAAATGGTTATTGATAAATATTAAAAATATTTATGGGGCTCGGGTTTTGTAAAAGTACTTTTCAAAAGTTACAACGCATCATAAAAATGATTATATGATTTCCCGACATGACTTAATACGTAATTAAAACGAAATCGTCAAAAATATTAATTATCGAAGCAATCGATAAATAAACATAATATTTTGGGCATCCGTCGGTATCGCGATCAGTAGGAATTCTCGTTGTACATTGATTTAGAATAAACTTGTTGTAAAACGCATGCGGGTGATTTTAAATCAAGAACTTTAATTTAAATTAAATATGGAAAAATAAAATAAAATTTTTATAATTCCATATGAATCATTGTCAATGAACAAAATAATACTTAAAAGTATAATTTAAAAATCTCAGGATTTACATATAAAGTATTCAAGAAAACGTAATACGTTGGAAAATTCAAAAAGCACGAATAAAAAGAATAAAATAATGCTGGGAAAGTACGGGTTCTCACAGTCTTCCCCCTAAAGGAACTCTGGTCCCTAGAGTTCTCCTGAAAACAGTAGAAGATGCAAACAAGAGGAGGTACAAAGTGTAGAACAAAATTCATTGCTTCCCATGTAATTTCCGTACCACGACGAATCTTAACGGTTAGAATTTACTATGCTTCAGTTTCTGAACTCCTTTTCGTATAATTTTTCAGTCTTGGATTAGAATAATGACCTTTCAGTACGGAGAAATATTCAAAAGATAGAGTTGTTGGAAATACGTGCGATAAACTAACAAGAATGAACACACGAATCGTTTAAACAGGCAAAGTGCGATAAAATAAACCAAGATTGTAAATCAACAAGCGGTCGCAAATCGTGCAACTGTAAAACGTGACAATCTTAAAACGTAATAATCCAGTTACAAAAGAACTAGAAGGGAAAAATGAATTACATATGAGCATTCAAAATATAGGCTGTCAAAATCAGTTATCTAGTATTTTGGTATTACTTTAAAACTTAGTTTTAAATATTTTCTTTATTAAAAGAAAATTTTACCAGGTGTAGTTATTAAAAATCAAATTCTATATAAAATGAGTGGGTAAACAGTTGTCAAATCTTTTTCTTGATCAGGACTTCAAAGTAAAAGTAACTCAGTTCAAATAGTTATCCTGATTGACTTAAGAACCTTTGGATGTCTGCATGAAATTATCGTTAAAACCTTAGGTTTATCGTTACCATTAGGAAAAATCAGATTTTTCCAAGTTATTTAGAGTCATTGTTAGAAATTATAAATTAATTTAATAATTTCATTAGGTTGACAGTAAAGTATGATAAAATCAATTACTTTAAAAGGTATAACTTGACACTGTTTAAACATAAGTTATAAATTTACCCAAGAGGATGTACAGATTCAATATTAAACTTGAAATGGGTATTTTGACAATTTAAACATTTGGTAAAATGTATAAAACGTTCTTAAAAATTAATAATAATTTTTAGAAATTTAAAGAAAGTGTTTAAGATATCAAACGATAAACACGTAACATTTTCTGGTTTCAAAAGGTGAAAGACAGTAACGAATATAAATCATATAAAGGTCAACAATCTGCATGCGAGCGATAACACAAGGGAATAAAACAAAAATTGTATCAATTCTTAACAAACATGATAGAATAGTTGCGTCAATAATAATAAAAATAATGAGAAACAAAGGATTATAGCAATGATTAATTCACGAGTGTGGTTGACATCACCACAACGGCTTATTAAGTTCTCGGGGGTCGATACACGATCGAAGGAGAAAAGCCACACAACGAATTTTCGAATCAAAGAAAATTATTAAGAAGTTACTTGATAGTAATTCCAACAAAATGAACAACATTAACAATGAAAGGAAAAATCAACACATGATTCACACAAATGAATTTTTCAAGGAGATAGTGTCTTAACACATATCATGACAATTACACGAAATCATCGTTCACGTCCAGTCATAAATCATTAATCGCGTCCAGAGGCGTTTCATAGGTCTACCAAGATAGATAAAGAAGATCGATCGATGAAGAGGCATAATAACGTTGAAACTTTCAAGTCTGGTATCAATGGTAAGAATTTAGGCAAATGGTAACGAAAATCGTATCATGAGGATGATGAGGTAACAAGTAAGGCAATGATCGCCGAGTATGGAAATATGTGTTTGAGGCATGTACTTTGTTCAAGAAAAGATAAGGGTTCATATGTGTATGTTGCGAACTGTTGATACTCGCATAAGAAGTAAAAGTTTTCAAAATTTACATTTATCTAACTTTTTAAGAAACATAACTAAAAAGTTGATTGTGGGTCAAATATTTAAGGCGACTACTATTCGGCCTCGCATGGCTCCTTCTAAATTAAGCATAAGTGATCAGACCATGCATAATTTAGGACTAGCAATGCGATGATCAGCTTCGTCAAACCAGTATTACATAACATATGATTTAAAATATGTATATAATAGCATTTGTAAAAACAAAAATCAAAATAACATATGAAACTACCTCGTTAATATGTTACTGGCTAGATTAATTCAACAATTGAAATGTTACAAGATTCTTTACAAGACCCAATGTAGAATAATTTGTGAAAATACATTGTAAAATTAATATAGATTAATTTTATAAGATAACATTCAATTATTTAAGAAAGCCCAAATGAAACCTTTTGTAAAATGAGTCGCAAACAAGACCAGTTTGAGTTATATGATAACATGACAATAGTTTATAAAGTAGCGAGTGGGTTACAAGAGGGAAATAAAGAGTAGTCCAAGTCAGTCAACGAAATGGTTACAAGGTGGTAAGGTTTCAAGAGGTTTAGCAGGAATCGTCATGAGACGCGTGTCAAGATGATAACAACCGATATGAAAGCAAGATCTTCAAATGTCGGTCCAATTCAGTGGTACGATAGAAGCAAAGAAAGACAAAGTAGAATGACAAATAAGTCATATATAAAAGAAATGATAAAGGAATCCGTATGTGCACATCGTGATTTATTTGACAAAAATACACTTTTAAGAAAGTAGGGTATCAGTTAACAATTTGTACAATCACTCCAAAAAGTTTCTATATTAGGAAGTTACCGAATTTCAAAAGTTCAAGATCTATGTATATGTATGACCGAACTCAAAGTTACTATTTTATACTTGTTCAAACGCAATCCTTGTTTTTAGTTTGCAAAATATCATTAAGTTTTACGAGCTCATACGAACTCAAAAACGCTTCAATCCATATTTTTAAAATCTATCAGTTTTGACTTTTGGGTTTGACTAGACCAATTAACTCACTAAACGATATTCTAAGACTCAAAGTCTAATGCATTTCGATGTAAAACAATGTTTTGAACAACTTTCTAGTTTTACCCGGGACTTGAAACGGATTAAAAATGGACAAAAATGCCCTTGCATTAAATCTGCCAATCAAATGATATTTTAGCATTATTCAGAAAATAACTTCTTAGATTTTACAATCTCAAATGAGCGTAACTTGCTCGATTTTAAAGTTTACTGGTCAAATTTTATGTCCTAAACGGACGTCTCAACAAGTACAAATATATATTTTTATGTCTAAGTTATAAAAATATTTTCTCGACGCGGTTAAATTCCATGTAAAGTTTCTGTACAAAGTATATTTTTTTTCGACACAGCTTGAAATTAAATCTAATTTCATAATAACCCAAAATTAATATACACACAAGACTTGTGGATTCCATAAAGACGAAAGAACATAAATTGTATAATTAGTCATGTAAAGAAAACACAGTATGGAAATGGTTCAAGAATGCCAACGGTAATCTGAGAGATAAAAAAACGACGCATATCATCCGTGTCTTCGGCTGCAAGATGCAATGCAGGAAGGTCTCTTGGTGGCATGATTTCCAAAATCACAAGACATACCGAGAAAGAAACAATATATTTACAAGTCACACTCCTGAGGCGAGGATGTTTAATGAAAAAGGGAGGATACAAGTTTATAGGAGTACAATCGTGTTCCAACCGGTCGTCACATAAGAGAGGATGAATTACAAGATGACGATGATGTTTTCAAGGTACAACGGATGTTGTAAGTCGAAGTCGAAACGTAGAATGGTCAATGAAATAAGATGTAATCCATGTACAAGTGCCGTGTAAAACGGTGGCGTAAAGGTCAATCAAGATTACGAAGACTCACGATATTATTCAATACTGATTCAACGAATTCTTCGAGATGTGTGACTCACACGATGTCCTTTAGTCTTTCCCGGAGAGACATTGAGCTACACAATGGTCTATAGACTAGACATTCAATCACGAACGGTCGGAAAGAAAATCTGCGTATTTATATAGATATTTTAAAGGAAATGGACAATGAAAGCAACATGCACGGTAGTAAAAATGGAAATCAGAAATTTCATCGAAAACAACACTTATTCAATCCCGAACAATGGTATCTCGAGAGTATGCACAACATGTAACAGCGAGTCGAGAAAAACAAATGATTCAAAACGAACGAGCATATGAAGTCAGTCGTATCACGCATAAATGAAATAGCAATAGTACTCAGAAAAATGAGCATGAAAAGTCGGCAGCATACGCGCTCTGAATAAAAGTATGTAACGTCGTAACGATATAAAATCATCGTAACCAGATCAGTTCACAAGAACAAGAATTCCAGAAATACAGTAAGAGCAGATGTAATCACAGTAATATCGAATGATAATCCATGAAGCACAAGGCTTTGAAAAGACACAGTAATTATCATCATCA
Organism: Glebionis coronaria; assembly: GCA_025667525.1. Taxonomy (NCBI): domain Eukaryota; kingdom Viridiplantae; phylum Streptophyta; class Magnoliopsida; order Asterales; family Asteraceae; genus Glebionis; species Glebionis coronaria. The sequence continues at coordinate 107,392,208 of CM046877.1, forward strand.
GGGTAACATAATATTTCAACATGTAATCAAGAGATGAAATACTATAACGATAATTAAACGTAAGTAATAAGGATTAGAGAATTACCCGCGCAGATATTGAACAACATTGGCAGATTCTGTGATTGACGCTTAAAACATGAAATATTTGAACTTTCGGTTATATACTAAGTTTTTGAAAAATGACTCAGTTCCCTATAACCATCGCTCTGATAACACTCTGTGAGACCCCCCAAATCTGACATGGAACAACTAGGCAACGAGGAGGTAACACGTCATAGTACAAGAAACAATGAATTACAGTTCATCAAAGCCGACGAAATAAAAACATGTACATTACATCATAAAAGGTTAGAGTTTTTAAACATAGGTCCCAGAGTTTTAGAAGCGGAAAATTATATTATTTCGTCTCAATTTATAACATAAAGTTGCCCAAAAGATAGAATAAAATCCTGACAGTTTTTACTAAAAACAGTCTTTTAAAAGCATCACATAAATCTCCAAGCTGCGATAATCTCCTGCGGGCTGCCATCCAAGCAAAGCTAAGTAATAATACCTGAGATTAAACATGTAAAAATCGTCAACACAAAGTTGAGTGATATTCATAGGTTTAGTAGTAAACGTGTGGAACACAATAGAATTTGTAAAACACGTAATGGGGGGGGGGGGGGGGGGGGGTTAACTATGTACGTTCATAGTCACGATGCATATTATTGCTGTTTAGTCTCATGAACCGAAGCTTAACTCAAATGTAAGTTCCTCTAGGGAGTATTCAGCCTAAATACTCAAGTATAAACAAATATTAGTGCGTCAAAGTATTCGGGACGGGGATTGTCAATCCCGATGGATCCACCCACAACTTTCGCGCTTAGCGCAAAGCATACGGGACAATTAACGGTTCATGATAGGAGAGGAAACTCAAGGCTAACGTCTAAAAGAAATAATACCATTGAAATCATCTGTAAAGCATACACGTTCAGAATAACATACGAGTTCTGGATAGCAATACAGTTTTTAATTGGTTGTGTTCCACCATGTAAAATCTCACCCCGTGTTTAGAAAACATGTACAAGTAAAAAGGGGCTATGAACTCACCTTAGCCACAAGGTAAGTCAATCACGTACTCAGCAACTGAGTAGAAAAGGTAGTGGTAGACGATCACCGACGATATGGATGTCCGGGAAACACGAAACCTACAACCTATCAAAATAAGGCGCGCGTTAAAATTCGAACTCGAATATCGATATGTACCAAATATAATATGACTCAACTATTTTCAAAGTATTCATGTTTCAAAACCATTGACACGAACCAAATGAATCCATTTATCCAATGTTACTCGTTAAAACACTTGTACACTCGAAAATGACCCGTCATACGACGCCAAGTCAACGCAAGTCAAACTATCCTTTACCCTTACTTGGACCAGTAGCTAAGTCATTTATATAATGACTAAGCACTTGAGTAAGTCACCATGTCCGATGGTGAATACTCAAACTCACACAACACAACCATTGAACTAAGTGTCCAAAATAAAATCAGCAAGTACACCCCGAATGTACACACCGATCTACCCTATCTAGACTTGTCCGTTTTAGATGAAAATTGGTGTCAAGGTCACTTATAACCTGTATAAGACCTCACCAAAATTTGAGCCAATGTTCACACTTTAAAATCCATCAGCTCGACACTTTACTCGACTCTAAATTTAGGACAGATTTGTATACTTGTTTTGTAAAACCGTTTGGACCACTTTAAAAGTACAAACTCGACAATCCGTCATTTGAAACCACTACTAGACTCATCAAACTCAGTTTGTAAACTTTGAAAATCAGTAGCATCAACTATTTAACCAAGCCTAAAGTCCCCGAGAGTCGACCTAAAATCAGCCACAATTTCGGATTGTGCCTACTTGCGTCTCCCGGTACACGAAAACTAAAACTAGGATAACTTTTGACTCGTAATAACTTAGAAGCTCTATCTTATACCAAAACGACCGTCTCTGAAAACACTACAACAATATCAAATAATCTCAGTCTTTCATAGACCTTAAACCCACGAAAAATCTATTTAATACCTGCTGTCCCAAAATAGCTTTTTAGAACACAAGACAAATCCATTTTTCACTCAACACGAATCATTCCCATACCCCTAAGATCACTATACTATCATACCCATCATCCAAACACTCCTAAAAACACTTGCATGTAAAATCTAACAAAATCAAAGATTAAAAACAAGACTTTTAAGGATTAAAATGTGATGATCATACCAAAAATAAGACATGCAAGATGATTTACACATCAATCCACCATGGAATTATAAAATCTTCAATTTTTGATGCATGTGTACAAATTAAGTACCAATGGAATCACAAGAACATTTCTAACATGGGTCTAATTTTGTTTTAAGAAATTCATGATGGATGGTGGTGTTTTGTGGTGGTGGAGTGGCGGCATAAATGAGGGGGGGGGGGGGGGGGGGGAGGAGATGTGTGTGTGTTTTTTGATGGTGGAAATGAGATGAAATGGTAAAAAAATGTTTATATAGTATGATGGAGGGCTAGTTTTGTCAATTATGTATAGTTTTGGACCTAAAAACAATTTAATAGATTAAAGGGTAAAAAATGGTTATTGGTAAATATTGAAAATATTTACGGGGCTCGGGTTTCGTAAAAATACTTTTCAAAAGTTACAATGCATCATAAAAATGATTATATGATTTCCCGACATGACTTAATACATAATTAAAACGAAATCGTCGAAAATATTAATTATCGAAGCAATCGATAAATAAACGTAATATTTTGGGCATCCGTCGGTATCGCGATCACTAGGAATTCTCGTTGTACATTGATTTAGAATAAACTTATTGTAAAACGCACGCGGGTGATTTTAAATCAAGAACTTTAATTTAAATTAAATATGGAAAAATAAAATAAAAATTTTATAATTCCATATGAAGCATTGTCAATGAACAAAATAATACTTGAAAGTATAATTTAAAAATCTCAGGATTTACATATAAAGTATTCAAGAAAACGTAATACGTTGGAAAATTCAAAAAACACGAATAAAAAGAATAAAATAATGCTGGGAAAGTACGGGTTCTCACATAACCCACCACAGTCACCTTCTGGAAACAACAACAATGCATCACCATCTTCACCAAGACTCACCCCTCCACCTCCTAATGACGATGATCTACCCCAACTTCTTGACTCAAGAGGCGGATCACATGTCACCAGTGTACCAGTCTTTGATGAAGAAGATTTTGCTAGTTGGAAGAGTCAATTTCTTGTGTATCTTGATGGACTTGAACCATTTCTTCTAGAAATTTTAGAAAATGGTCCTTATGTTCCCATGGCGCTTACCTCCACTGAAGAAAACCCTCTTCCCAAACCTCTCAAACAATGGACTCCAGCTGATAGAAAATTGGCAAACCAAGATAAACGTCTCAAAAGCATCATCATATCCTGTCTTCCCAAACACATCATGAAGTCTGTCATTCAGTGTCCCACAGCCAAGCAAATGTGGACAAACCTCATCCTTGGCCATGAAGGACCCTCTGAAACCAGAGAAACCAAGATTCAGGCACTCAGACTTCAGTTCAATGCTTTCAAGTCACTTGAAGGTGAAAAGGTTTAACAAACCTATATAAGGCTGAAGATTCTTCTCAATGGCCTAGCTATGAATGATGTCACCATTGGTCAAACTGAGATTAATGCCACATTTGTCAACAACCTTCCAAGAAAGTGGCTGAGTATGAATCAGACTCAGAGAGCAAATAACTCAATCAAGAATGACACCTTAGCTCAGCTTTATGGAAAGTATAATTATGAAGAAGGGCTGATTGATACTATATACAAGTCAGAGACTGAAAGATTTGTAGTTCAAGGAGCAACTTCCAAAGCCTTGATCTCTGCACCACATCCTTATGACAGTGACTCTGATGTTGAAGAAGACACCCGCAGCAGCCAAGAGTTCTTAACAGACCTTAATGTTGAGTTTCATGAAAGAGCCTTGCTAGCCAATCAAAGAAGATTCTTCAAAAGATCAGGGAGAATAGGATCAGCTAGTAAACAAACTGACAGATCAAAAGAAACTTGTTTTGCCTGTAGAAAGCTTGGACACTTCCAAAAAGACTGTCCTTCCACCAAGACATCATCACCTTCCTATCCATCATCTTCCACCAAACCTTACAAGTTCAAACCACAACACAATAACTCATCTCACCAATCCAACTCATCAGACAATGAGAAGAAGGATTACAAAAACAAGTACAAGGCACTTAAAGATGAGTTAGAACAGATGAATTTGAAGCTTGAAGCTCTGTCCAAGAAGAAAGGAGGTGATAAAAAGACAGAGAAAGGGTTGGTAGCTGAAGCATATGATTGGAATGATGAGCCGCTGACTTCAGATGAGGAAGATACTACTAGAGTCAGGGCTTTCATGGCTATAGCTGAGGATGAACCAGCTGTTGGGAAAGGTGATGCAAGATCAGGACAATGGGTTGACATCACAATGAAAAAGGTACACAGGCTTTTGTCTATGTCTGATAGTGATGAACGCAAATATGTTCTTGATTACACCATTGTTGATTTGCACTTTGTTGAGGAACAAAGAAAGAGCCTGCTTGATAAGTTTCACTCTGTTAAAAATGAACTGCTAAATGCTAAATCTGAATGTGAAACTCTCAGACGGGTTAATTTAGAGAAATTATCCCTTCAAAATGAAGTCACTAGGTTAACCTTGAAAAATATTGCCTTAAATGATCAAGTATCTGAATTAAACAAGGTTATTGAAAAATGGCTGTGTAGTAGGTTCACTATAGATCAATTGCTTAATGATGAACTGCCTGCTGACATTAAAAGGGATGTATCTGCTAAGAAAAATAAGCTGAAAATTCTCACCAAACCCAAAGAGATTGTTTTTAAATCTACAGAGACTATTCATATGTCAGATCCCACTTTGACTGATGACCCTGTCTCTGAAGATGTGGCTGAATTACCACCTTTACCCAAACTCTCTGGAGTTGAACCCAGCACTTCCTCACGAGCAGCTAAGGGTGAACTTAAAACAGATGTTGAGAAACCACCAGCTAAAATATTTTCTGTACCTGCTAAACAATCTGGTAAGCAAGTTGCATTTAAGCCTGTCTCAACAAAAGTTGTGAACAAGGTTGACTCCTCAACTGAAGAACGCCTGTTGTCTCTAATGAAAGAAGTATAACTCTTAAAACAACACATTAAGCCTTCTGCTGAATGCTCTACTTCTCGTGAACCTAAGTCAGTCCTAGGTGAACCCAAGGGGGAAAGGTTAGTCAAACCTTATTACAATATCTGTAAGAACTCTCACCACATGACCTTAGATCATGATAGACAAATGACTGTTAAGAGAGCTTAGACACCTTCTAGGGAAAGACAACAGGGTTCTAAAAGACAACAAGGAAACTACAGACCTTATCCTCCCTGTAAATTCTGTAGATTCACAGACCATCACTCAGACGAGTGTGGTGACTTCCTAGGTTGTGATATCTGTGGAAGTTTTACCCATGAGACAGCTAATTGTCCCTCCCATCGCCAAAAGTTCTACAGGAACACAAGAATTGCTAATCAGCAATTCAGGGAACCCACTGGAAAGTGGGTTCACCATATGAACTAACTTGTTTCTATGTATTTGTGCAGAAACATCTTAAGGAATCGGTATGGTATCTAGACAGTGGCTGCTCTAGACACATGACATGGATTCAACAATACATGCACAGATACTCAAGGGAGCCAGGTCCTAAAGTGGTGTTTGGAGATAATTCTTCAGGCGACAGAGAGGGATACGACTCAGTGAACTGCAATGGGATAACTTTTACAAGGGTTGCATATGTGAATGGTCTTAAACACAATCTTATTAGCATCAACCAATTGTGTGATGCTGACTACAAGGTTTTGTTTACTAAGACTCAGGGAACCATATTCAACAAGAACAATGATGTTGTGCTTATTGCACCTAGAAGAAGAGATGTTTATGTCATCAACATGGCTATTTGCTCTGAAGACAGCTAAAATTGTTTTCTTGCTAAAGCCTCTAAAAGTGTCAATTGGCTGTGGCACAAAAGACTGTCTCATCTCAACTTCAAGAACATCAACAAGATAGCCACACAAAACCTGGTTGCTGGTCTACCTTCAGTGATGTTTTCTAAAGACAAGACTTGTTCTGTCAGTGTCAATGGAAAGCATCACAGGTCTTCATTCAAGACCAGGCAATCATTCTCTATTGACAAGTGCTTACATCTCCTTCACATAGATTTGTTTCGGCCTGTCAAACCTCAGACCATTAATCACAACAAATACACCTTGGTCATAGTTGATGAGTTTTCAAGGTATACATGGGTGTTCCTCCTTAGAAGGAAAAGTGATGCAGCTGATACCATCATGTCCTTCATCAGACAGGTTGAAAATATGAATGATGTTAGAGTCAAAGCTCTAAGAAGTGATAATGGTACTGAATTCAAGAATCATCAACTTGAATCTTTTTGTAATGAAAAGGGTATTTCACAAAACTTCTCGTCAGCTGGCACCCCTGAACAAAATGGTGTGGCTGAAAGAAGAAACATGACTTTGATTGAGCCAGAACTACGTTGAATGGTGCAGCATTACCAAAGCAATTTTGGGGAGAAGCTGCTCACACTGCCTGCTACACACAAAATAGATCAATCATTATCAAAAAACATGATAAAACTTCCTATGAAGTATCCAGAAACAGATCTCCAGATGTCAGCTATTTTCATGTCTTTGGATGCCCTGTGTTCATTTACAACTACAGGGATAAACTTGGAAAATTTGATGAAAAAGCTGATGATATTTTCTTCTTGGGATACTCTCCAACAGCCAAAGCCTTCATAGTATTCAACATCAGAAGACAAGAAGTAGAAGAAACCTTTCATTTCAGATTCAATGAAGATGATGATGTCATACAGAGAACTGGAACAAAGGGTGATGAAATTGATTTTAATGAAAATGTGTCTTTCCCAAGTGATGAATTCTTCGAACCTAGACCTGCCAGTCATCACCATCATCACTCCAACACTCTCACTTCTTATGTTCCTGCTTTTGACCCTCTGTCTACTCACAACATTGAAGTTCCTACCTCTCAAGAACTTGGTGAAGAAGAACCACAGTCCTCTTGTAGTCCTTCTTCCTCTACTGCTATTGATGACTCACGAATTCTTCAAATCCCTGAAGAATATCCTGCTGATAATGAATTTGTACCCCTTGATATGGCTGAAGTAGACTCAGACACTGAAGTAGTCTTTGAAGAAAGCCCTCCTAGTCAGCAGGATGAAACTCAAATAATACCAGCTATCCCCACAAGTGTTCCTGTCCATGATTCCCTAGCTCCTCAAACCAAGTGGCCAAGAGATCAACACATTCTTCTTGTCAACATCATTGGGGAACCTAATTTAGGGGTTACTACTAGACAGCGAATTCATGACTCAGAGTCTGCCTCAGCCAATGAATGTCTCTTTGCTGAATTTCTCTCTCAAATTGAACCTAAGAGAGTAGCTGAGGCTCTTGTAGAAGATGGGTGGGTAGCTGCTATGCAGGAAGAAATCAATCAGTTCAAAAGGAACAAAGTATGGACACTAGTGCCAGCTCCACCTGGAAAGAATATCACAGGCACTAGATGGATCTATAGAAATAAGATGGATGAAATTGGAAACATCATCAGAAACAAGGCCAGGCTGGTGGCACAGGGGTTTACTCAGACTAAAGGAATTGATTATGATGAAACCTTTGCTCCTGTAGCAAGACTTGAAGCCATCAGAATCTTCCTGGCTTATGCTGCTTATATGAACTTCACTGTGTATCAGATGGATGTTAAGAGTGCATTCCTCAATGGAGATTTGGCTGAGGAAGTGTATGTTGAACAACCTGAAGGATTCGAGAACAACGAGTTTCCCAATCATGTGTACAGATTACACAAAGCCATGTATGGGCTGAAACAAGCTCCAAGAGCATGGTATGAAAATCTTTCTAATTTCTTATCTGAAAACAATTTTGTCAGGGGTTCCATTGATAAGACTCTCTTTACCTTCAAGGATAAGAGTGATTTCATCATTGTGCAGATTTATGTGGATGATATCATCTTTGGGTCAACAAATGTTAATCTTAGTAAACGTTTTGCTAAATTAATGACCAAGAAATATGAGATGAGTATGATGGGTTAATTAACTTACTTTTTGGGTTTTTAAATTAAACAATGTCCTAAGGGAATTTCAATTTGTCAAGAAAAGTATGTTAAAGATCTACTTAAAAAATATGACTTAGCTGATTGTGCATCAGTGAAATGCCCCATGCTTCCACCCAACAACTTGAGTCCTGATGAGTCAGGGGTCTCTGTTAATGAGACTTTATACAGAGGCATGATTGGGTCACTCATGTATCTAACAGCTAGTCGTCTTGATATCTAATTCTCCACATGTCTCTGTGCAAGGTACCAAGCTAACCCAAAAGAATCCCATCTAGTGGCTGTTAAGAAAATTTTCAGGTATCTCAAAGGAACACCCTCCCTAGGTCTATGGTATCCCAAGGAATCAGGCTTTGATCTCAAGGCCTATTCAGATTCAGACTATGCAGGATGCTGTATTGACAAGAAAAGCACCTCAGGTAGCTGTCAAATCCTAGGAGGAAAATTGGTTGGATGGAGTGTTAAAAAGCAAAACTCTGTGGCCATGTCTTCAACTGAAGCTGAATATGTCGCTGCTGCCAGTTGTTGTGCTTAGGTGCTCTGGATGAAAAGTCAATTGGCTGACTATAAAATCTTATATGACAAAGTGCCAATCTTTTGTGACAACACTAGTGCCATTGCTATCTCCAACAACCCTGTTCTTCAATCATGTACCAAACACATTGATTTCATGTATCATTTTATCAGTGATCACATAATGAAGGGAGATATTGAGCTGCACTTTGTTCCCACAGAGCTGCAACTAGCTGATATTTTCACAAAGCCTTTGGCTGAACCTTCGTTCAATAGGCTAGTTGCTGAGCTAGGGATGCTCAATATCTCAAAGCTTGTGGCTTGATAATAAATGTGTGCATTAAATGACTGATTCTATATGAAATGTTTTTCACATGAAACTAGGTAGTTACTTTCCAAGTAAATGCTAAAAAACATTCTCAATATTTAATCATTTATTTCGAATAACGAGGAGACAAATAAGTTTTGAAAGGTCAAGGGACCCACATGAGCAGTCATTTCACAAATCTCTCTCTCTCTAAACTCATCCTCCATTTTCGTTCTTCTTCGACCTTGAATCCATGGCATTCCCAGTTCCCAAAGCAGCAAACGTCAACTTTGAACTAAACGAAAGCATTCTTGCATCAAACAACTCCATTGGATGGATCAAGGCTCCAAACGAATCCTACTCAGATCTGGTTAACTTCATGCAAAATTGTGATGCAAGTGAAGCATTCAAAAAATCCCCAACCACCTTTTACCAAGAATACCTTAGGGAATTCTAGTACTCTGCTGAAGTCGTTGATGACTCCGTAACCTTTAGCCTCTCTTGCAACGAACACCCATTTTCCTTCTCACTCAAAGATTTCTCTAGTGTGGCTGGTTTAAAACATGGTGATGAATGCCTAAAGGTAGTTGACAAAAAGGCTGTTAAGGATGCCCTGGCCACACTTAAACCCTTTCATGATGTGAACCCTGCTCTTACACCCGCTGAGGTCCTCTCTAAGTCTCCTCTGAAGATCAAGTACTTTACCCATATGTGGCGTGTCCTCTTCACCCACATAGTCAAATCCCTGGAAGGAATGCAGGGATCCCAAGATCAGATGTCCTTCAACCACCAATCTATTGCTTATGGGCTGATCTGGGGAGCTGATGTTGATGTAGGAGGTATTCTCTTCTCCAATGTAGTTGAACAACTGAAAGGAAGGAACCAAGCCAGGGAAAAGAACATTTGCTACGTTCGCTTTCTTTCGCTGATCTTCGAAAGCCTGTTGGGGGACAGCTATCATAACTCCGCTCTCACTTCTCTGAAGCCCTATCGCATCACATGTGTCATCTACAAGGAAATTGGAGCTGAAGATGTCCCTGTCACCTCCCACATGTTGAACATTGCTAACAAACAACCCTCAGCTGAGAAGTCCTTGCTCCCTTCATCAGAGAAGGTGATTACCTCTGGTGTGTCTGGCAAGTCTTAGTGTTTGGCCTCTAGGCAACACACCACGACGTCCAAGGCTTCAACTGGCCAACAGCCTAAGAAGAAGAAAAACCCATCTTCTTCCCACACCAAATCTGTTGCAAAGGCCAAGGGAAAGAAGACTGTGAACCTCGACACCTCCTCTGTTCCAGATACTCATGTGGAATCAGAGACTTCAGCTGACCAACAACAAGGGTCTAGCGTCTCGATGTCAGCCGAGACAACAGGGAACCAGCCGAATTCTGCTGATATCATACAGGTAATCAATGTAAATTTTTAGAGGTCCACAAGCAGCCACTCTCAAATGTCTGTAGGTGAGAGTGATGAAGTTAAGGTAATCCTCGACCCATAGAAGTCTGTATATGAACTTAGAACTCTTTAAGACTTCTGTACACCCTGTCTATGCACCAGGGAATGATTCATTTGTGTTTATAAAGCACCCCGATGACCCTGCACCCTCTAGACAGTATTTAGGCAAACAACAACCTGAATACATATATGTCTCAACCTTGATCAGCTGTACCTCACACAGCCTCTTGGTTCCCTCAGAAAAAGAATCCCAAAAGTTTTACTTTTAGGGGAGCTGAATAATCATCCTCAGCTCTTCTAGGGACAGCGTAATAAGACAATCTTAACCCATATCTTTTTCACCTTAAAAGAATCCCAAAGGATTTATCCTTTTCAGGGGGAGCTGAATCATCACCCTCAGCTTTCCTAGGGACAGCGTAACAGGCGACCTTCACCCACATATGTTGCATTATTAAAAGAGTCCAAAGGTTTCTTAACATTTTGGGGGGGCTGAATAATCACCCTCAGCCTTCATAGGGGCAGCGAATGGCGATCCTTAACAACATATGTTTCACAATCAAAAGAGTCCCAAAGGTTTTAACCTTTTGTGGGGCTGAATAATCACACTCAGCTTTCCTAGGGGCAGCGAATGGCGATCATTAACCATATAATTTTCACCCTTAAAAGAATCCCAAGGATTTATCCTTTGGAGTGGCTGAGTAATCACCCTCAGCCTCTCTGGGACAGCAAATGGCGACCATTCCCCTTACTTATTTCCCTGTTACTAATAAAAACAACTTACAGGCTGAAATTGTACAGCCAGAAACAGAATCCCTGGAGCAACAAGATAAAGAGGCTGATACAATCATTCAGGATCAACCAAATTACGAAGAGCCCCTGCTTGATATTAAAGAAGAAGTGCTGTCACTAGTTGATGATGTCTCTGATCCTGAATCGATGCCTGAGGATGAAATCCCTGTGGGGATGTTTGAGGAGGAGGATGAAGAAGAAGAAGATGATCAACAATCTGTCTCTCCTCCCAAAGAAATAGCTGTGTCCACACCAACTGATAATATCACTCCTCCTCCCAAGGAAGCTGTGGTCACTCCCACCTCTGCTACCTCCACCGCAACAGTCTTCCAAAGACCCTCTTATGATCCAACTGCTGAATTCCTTATGTTTGATCATCCTGCCCAAACCAACTTTGATCTTTTGCCAAGGGGGGATGATTATGCTCAACAAAGCCTGAACATCCACAATCTTCAGCCTGTTCATCATCAATATGATATTGAACGCCTATCAAGAAAGCTGGATGTTATCAAGTCTAAGATGCATAACTTCACTGTCACATTTCCAGGGATCATCAAGAAGGCAGTCGCGGATGCAGTCACTGAACCCATCAAGGATGGTGCCAGTGTAGCATAAGGACTTAGTCATCTGTCTACAAGAATCAAGAATGTCATTGACACAGAGGTCCCTGCTCTATTTCATGAACATGAGTTAACAATGCACAGAGAGTTTGAAGTTGTTCGAAGCAAGCAATATCGTCATACAAACTTCATCATTAATCGTGTTCAGGGAAATACAAATGGAAACTGTAACCTTTTGTTGAAGATTGCCAGAGCTTCAAGGACAAGGCAACGTGCTATGGCTGCCTCTGTTGAACAGATTGCAAGGCACTTTCAAACACGTTCATCCAAACGTCTGAAGAGACAGGCTGAACGTGAGGGGGAGAAGGAAAAAGTACTTAACCTTGAATCTGCTAAACAAGGCTCAACATCTGCTGACAACACCATTTCTTCACCTGTCCCCCTCCAAGTCATCACACCTGTTATCATACCTGATGATGAGGATAACACTAAGGGGGGGCAACAGAATAATGATGGAGTTGATTCATCAAAGTCCCTGACTTTGGTTAACACCAGCGAGTCTGGGGATGATGGTGAACCAGCTGCCAAGAAGCTAAAGTTCACTGTTAGCTCCCTTCCCAAAGCAATACAAACTCAAGCTCAGACAACGTTTATCAGAAGAGATGAGGTATTGAAAAATATGAGTATGGAATCCTCTGTCTCGAAGAAAGAAAAGGAGATAGTTTTGGTTGACACAGACACAAAACTAAAGAAGATAGCTGCGATGCTAGAGACAGGAGGATCCACCACAGACCTTTCCCAATTTTCAACCTTTACACCTTCCAATGAGAATCCCTTAACACCTGAAGAAATAGAGAAACAGGCTGAGGAATTCAAAAGACTAAATGAAATCAAGAAAGCCAAGGAGCTAAATGAGGCTACTCTAAGGAAGATGACTCCACCTGAAAGGGAGAAGCAGAGACAAAGGTTGAGGGAAATGGAAGCTAAACGCGCAGAGGCACTAAGAAAAGTAAAAGCTGATTATGATGCCTGCGTTAACAACAGGTATGCACCTGGCAAGATAACCAAGTTCAAATACACAATTCACAAGTCCACCAACACACCACAAATGATTTTGTGGAGAGACAACCAACAGGGTAATATGAATGTATTTGAGGACTTCAGGCTAAAGAAACTTGGGTTATCTGAATGGTTTGAACTTGAAGCCTTAGATGCCAAAAGAACTGGTCAGGCAAATTTCCTTCTGCTTAAAACTCTTAAGGCTAAGTTCACCTGGATCAAAGAAACAGCAGCCAAACTCAAAATAGATCCCCCACCACAGCTGTTTGAACAAGAACCCCCAAAGTCTGGCAAGAAAAGAAGAAGGGTTTCTCAACTTGTTAAGGAAACCTTTGTCACAAATGATGTTCAAGTGGATGGAATGCACATGGATTTGATCCTACCAAATGGAATCGTTGGCCCTGTTGATGGTCAGACCTACACAGAGCCTGAAAGAGGTATGGCATTAATGAACAGAGCTTGCCAGTATGCATTTCAAAGAGAAGATGAGCTTGGATTTGCATCCACAATTCAGTTGCTTTGTCTCAAAAAGGAACTCAAGATTAACTCAGAGTATTCCAAAGTTTTTGCAAAAGCTTTGCAGGCAGAATTGGATACTAGAACAGTCATAGTTGAAGCTGAAGAAAAGATCAAAAATGATGACTATTGAAGAAATTCACAGCTCAATTTTACCTTCACATTTTATTTCACTTTTGTAATGTACTTTTAATTTTCTTTAAGTATGAATAAAATCATGAGGTATGTTTGTTTAGATCTGTTATGAGTAAGAAGAAGCTGTTATCTCACTTACCTTAACTTAGATAGATCTAGCTATATTTATGTTTAAATAGGGGGAGATTGTTGGGAATCTAAGTTTGTTAGATTCCCTGATCATAGATTTAAACACAAATTAAGTTGTTAGATAGTCACTTGCCTGTGCCTAGGAGACAGGCAAGTATCACAAGACTCACAGAGATCCAAGTCTCTGTGAGCAACCTCAGAGGAGTCCATGTCAGAGACATTGTCAAGGAAGTCAAAGATTACTTGAAGACATACTCATTGGCTGTGATGGATAACAGCAAAGATGTATCAGGGACTCTGAGGGGTTGAGGGTTAACAAGGGTGGCAATACCCTGTTAACTCTCAGCACACTTTGGACATGCCATTTGTGTGTACGAGACAATGAAGAAAAAGGAAACCGTCTCAAGATCTGTTTCCTTAAAGCATTGTGGCAGACTACCAAGAGTAGAAGAGCATCTTGTGACAGATGTCTGAAAAGTGAATGTCTTGTGTAGTCACCATCAACTAGTACTTAGGTCAACCTCGTATCACTATAAATAGGATGTGTATCCCAGCATTAATGTTTAACACTTTGAGAATATTTACACCATTAATGCTTAGAACTTATTGAATCAAACAGCTTGACTGTATTCATAAGTTAGGGTTTATAGTTGTTCAAAGTGTGCGTAACACATTGTCATCAAACGGTGTTATCCATAACACTTGTAATTCTTTATTATACAATAATAAGATTACGTTTGAAAAGTAATAACTTGTGTTGATTAGTTAAGTTTAGTGTTTCTAGCATTGATTAGGGACTTTCAATCCTTCACAGAAAAACTAAACTCATCAAATTCAATGGTACATTTATTTTCACAAACAAATTGACGAACGAAAATTAAAATTTTGACAATGTTAGGCGTCATGAGGACATTATTTAAGTGAAGAGTTCGGTATGGTGTTGGTAGCGTGCTATGGCCCGTGTTGGTGACGGGAATGGATTTTCCGTCACCAACAAGAACAGATGGATACATGCGATTATTAAAAATAGTACTAAGATTATTAACAGAGGAGGTAAGATGAGAGGACACACCAGTATCCATGTTCCAGTTGGCATTTGCAGGTTCCTGTAATGTCAAAGTATTAAAGGCTGTAGGTAGTAAAGTCTCGTGACTGCTGGAACTCAAAGACCCATGCGGATTCTTAACAGCATCATATAAGGACTGTTGATTAAGCCCAAAGGGAGCTGGTTGTGGTGAGGCCTGTTGGAAGCCCGGTGGAACATTGGACCGCAAGCCTAGTGGGCTACCATTAGTAGATCGCTGAATTGCTCCATTATGTAACCCAAGTTGAGCCAATAAATTGTTTTAGGCTTGTAGAAGAGAGAAATTTTGTTGCTGCTGGCCCGCTAAGTTAACACCTATAGAGGAGCGATTATAATGTTGATTGTTATTGGAACGTGATGGAGTATTACCTCTGGATTGATCATGAATAAATCGGCACGTCGCCCCCATCACCAAAGTTGCGACAAACCTCAGTTTTGGTCGTGTTACGAGACTCACGATCACGGTTGTTTCGAGTGTTTTGGACCCGAGTTGGAGTCGCAGCTAGGAGTACCTGAGGAGAGGCCGTGGATGTTGTTGAGTTGGATAGTAGGTTCGACCGAGATCGAAGACGCATCTCTTCTGTTGTGACCATTGTTCTTACGGTAGCAAGATTTGGAAAAGGGTCCTTGTGGACAATTATTTGAGCAAGATTACCGTATTTTTCACTCAGGCCGTTTATGGCATAGGTGACAACATCTTCGTCAGCCATAGTCGAGCCAAGATCATTGAGAAGGATGATGATGGACTCGATCCTGGAGAAGTACGCATCAGCTGTTTCATCGCCCATCTGTATGACACGTAGTTCGCATTTTAAAGCAACTGTCCGTGTCCACTTGTTTTCCTAAAAAACTGCTTCGACAAGTTCCCACGCATCTTTAGCTGTTTTGGGATTCTCTTTGATAACCCTACGTTGGAGGGTAGGTGCAAGGGTGAGGATTATCCAAGACTTTACTATGGAATCAGCCGTCATCCATTCTTCGGTTTGTTCGTTAACGATGAAGCTTCACTACCTTGGATGTGCGTTAGAACACCAAGGTTGCTGCAATGTATCATAAAGAAATAGCACCAAGATGAGTAGTTAGACTCATCAAGGTTGAGTTTTACAGACAGGGTGATGGATGTTGGTAACGGCATAGAGCTTTTCAACCAAAGTAAGAGTGGCAGGGGACGGTGGTGGAGTATCAGTAGTCATGGTGATGAGAGAGATGGAGGGGTGGAATAAAAAGAGGCAGATCCGACTTTTAAGTTGTTTTTAGGGTTTGAGGATCGGCTTTGACTAGCCTGATACCATGTAATGAAACGTAATTGTCTATCCCTTAATGTTTACAAGAGAGAATATATAAGTTGCAGTATGGCCTAACCCTAACTATACAAATACAAAGATGGCCTTTGGGCCTTAAACAATAGTCGGCTAACACCCTTGAGAACATGTGAAACCCACAAGAACTAAAACAATACCCAACTTGTGAGGAACAATTGCAAACAAGCCTTATAGGGAATATGGTAGATCAAGAACTACTAGAATGCTCCAATCGCATTCCTACTGATCAGCTAGAAATGACAAAACGAGCCATGCTTTAAAGGGTACCATCAGATAGATTAAGGGCTATAAAGTTTCAAAAGCCATAAGTTACATTAGAACCACTGTACTAAATATACATTGTCATAAATCATAAGTTACCTTATTTAGTATACTATATGCAAGTTATACATCTTTTAAGTTTATAAATCAATTAGTGAACCCATGATAGTAAGTACTAACAACACGTATGTAACTATGTTTATTACAAGAACTATATATGCGCCGACTCAACATGCGATGTAATTCCAAACTGATTGATTCAACACATAAACATATTTGCATATAAAACCTTTAATAGCCCTAAACCTAATCAGTTATTCATAAACATTAATAGAAATTAAAACAACTCTTCAAACTGCAGATGCTCACTCCTATTCAGACACCCCTTTATTGAACTACTTCCACAACATCACGATGGACATCAACGCAACTACGCTACAACATAAACAAAAGAAAGAACCACAGACACTGTTGGGGTTTACTTCGTTCCAACAGGGTAAAGACAATCAATAGCCTAACTACGTACCAATGAATGGTTACCGGATATCTCTTGAAGTCGTGTAATCACTTTCCAAAGAAGATTATTCGACCCTATGCCTGGGTTAAGACGAATACCTCCTTAGGATAAAACCAAGAGTTAGTTCCTGTTTTAGGCACAAATCAAGAACTCTGTGCGTGTAAGTGTTTCTTGTTTTTGTATCTTTCATCATGCAAATATGATCACTATTTATAGTGATCCTAGTCCTAGAAGGATGTAACTCATAGTCAATGGTATTTAAGAGCATTAATCGGCCAATTAAGCTCATAATTACCTACATGAAAACATAGTGGTTACATGACCATAAACCTGGTCATCAAGTCAATATTCAACCCTCATTGATTGGTCAAAGAGTTTACAAAGACTTAGTGCATCACCAAGAGCAACGTCCTAACCAGGAGCAACTTCCTAACCAGGAGCAACTTCCTAACCAGGAGCAGCTTCCTCCTGATGAACTTTCAACCACTATATTGAGTCCAGGGAGGTCAGAGACATAATGGGTGTACACTCCGTACCTCCAAACCCATTTACAAGTATGACTCGATCCCACAATTGCACTAAATTTCCAACAATCCTCCCCAATTTAGTACAATTCCTTTTTGCATGAAAATCAACTTTAACAAAACCAGTGCATAAATGAAAATGTCCTGAGGATTGAATTTCCATATTAGTACATGACTTCAAATATTCGAGAATCAGGGTGTTCTAAGAATTGAACCCTTCAACTACTTTGAATACCTGAAGATAAAATACACACACGTTTTCAAACACTTAAAAACGCTCTTGACACCATACAAGCCATTTGTCCATATCCAATTCATAAATGTTGTAAGAGCCAAAGTCCATGCTCCTTGAGGCGACGAAACCTTAACATTTACATAGGTGGTTCTTCTTTAGTTCATGCTCCTGCTTAAGCACTTTTTCAAAGAAATTAACCATTAAGAAGTATATAACTTCATCCTCCTTTCAGCAGGTACAAGCACATCCTTGGGATGATATACATGTGCTTCAGTCCACTCAATGTTCAACTTTCCACATTGAACTCAGCTCCCAAGTTTCCTTAGGAGGGAGTTGGGTGTCCTAGCATTCAGTGACTAGTTTGGACTTAAAACCCATCCCTTTAGCAGACTTTATAACCAAGTCTCTAGCCAATCCCTTCGTCAAGTGATCAGCTAAGTTTTGTTGAGACCTCACAAACTCTATTGATATCACCCCATTCATGATTAGCTCACGAATCATGCTATGTCTAACACCTAAGTGTCTAGACTTACCATTGTACATTTGGCTATAAGCCTTAGCCAATGTAGCTGCACTATCACAACGAATAGATATGGGTGCCATAGGTTTGACCTACAATGGAATCTCAAGAGGCAAGTTTCTCAACCATTCAGCCTCTTTACCAACAACTGCTAGAGTCACAAATTCAGATTCCATTGTTGAACCAGTAATGCAAGTTTGCTTCTTGGATGCCCAAGAAATTGCACCCCCACCAAGAAGGAATACCCAGCCACTTGTGGATGAATTATCCTCAGTATTGCTAATCCAACTTGCATCAGTGTAACCTTCCAACACTGAAGGATATCCATTATATGACAAACAATAATCTATTGTTCATTTCAAATACTTTAGTACCCTCTGAATTGCTTGCCAATGCTGAGTACTAGGATTACTAGTGTACATACTCAGTTTACCCACTACAAAAGCAATATCAGGCCTAGTACTAGTCATGGCATACATTAAGCAACCAATCACCCTAGAATACTCAAGCTGGGAGACAGCCTGACCATTGTTAGGCATTAGTTTCTCACTTGTATCCATAGGTGTACTCACTAGAGTACAATCAAAGTGATTGAATTTCTTCAGGACCTTCTCAATATAATGAGACTGAGAAATTACAATACCATCACTTTCATGTTTAATCCTAATGCCAAGGATAACATCAGCCTTACCCATGTCTTTCATAGATAACCTTGATGACAAAAACTCTTTGGTTAAATCAACCTGAACTTGGTCAGTACCAAAGATTAACATGTCATCAACATATAGGCAAATGGTGACTCCTTTACTAGATTCATCAAATTTGATATATACACATTTGTCAGCTTGGTTAAGTAAATAACCATTAGACAAAACCACTTCATCAAACTTTTTATGCCATTGCTTAGGTGCTTGTTTGGGTCCATATAAAGACTTAATCAGTTTACACACCTTACCTTCATGACCAAGCATGATGAAACCTTGAGGTTGGTTCATATAAACCTCCTCATCTAAATCACCATTCAAGAATGCTGTCTTCACATCCATCTGATGAATAATTAGATTGTGAATGCTTGCCAAGGCAATCAACATTCTTATGGTACTTATGCGTGCTACAGGAGCATAAGTATCAAAGTAATCTATTCCTGAATTTTGTCTAAATCCTTGAATGACTAACCTTGCCTTGAACATTTCAATAGTTCCATCTACCTTCATCTTTCTTTTAAAGATCCATTTGCATCCAAGTGGATTGCAACCTGGAGGTAGATCAACCAACACCCAAGTGTTGTTGCCCATGATGGAATCTATCTCATCATTGATTGCTTCTTTCCAGAAAGCAACATCCTGGGACTTCATTGCTTCATCAAATGTTTTGGGATCATCCTCAACATTAAAGCAATAGTAGTACTGGTCAGAGACCTCATCCCTTGTTCCTTCAACTAGGTATAGTTGAAATTCAGGCCCAAAATTCTTTGGAGTCCTTTGCCTTGTGCTTCTTCTAAGCTCAGGCTCAGGTTGCTGAACCACAACCTCATTAGTGACCCTTTCAGGTTCCACTGAAGCACCAATGTCCTCAGCTCCAGTAGGAGTCCTAAGGCTTAACCTAGGGACTGATGAGAACCTAGTCTCGTCAAAGTTAACATCCCTTGATTCAATGATTGAGTTTATTGAAACTGAATCATTAGGTTCAATAACATAGAACCTATAAGCCTTGGAATGCTCAACATATCCAACAAAGATGCATTCAATGCCTCTTTCACCCAAGGTTTTCACCTTTGGATCAGGGAGTCTTACAACAGCCCTACAACCCCAAACTTTGAGGTAGTTTAAGTTTGGTTTCCTTTTAGTCCAGAGTTCATAAGGGGTAATCATGTTCCTTTTATTAGGAACCCTATTTAATAAATAGCAAGCTGTTAACATAGCTTCTCCCCAAAACCCTTGACTCAGTCCTGAGTAGGACAACATGGAGTTAACCATCTCTTTTAGTACTCTATTTTTCTTTTCAGATATACCATTTTGTTGTGGAGTATAGGGAGCAGTTGTCTCATGGATGATTCCAACAGACTCAAAGTACAAAGTATCCATGTACTCACCTCCTCTATCAGTCCTAAATCTTTTGATTTGGACTCTTTGTTGTAATTCAACTTCAGTTTTAAATACTTTAAATTTATCTAATGCTTCATCCTTAGTATGTAACAAATAAACATAGCAAAACCTAGAAGCATCATCAATAAATGTTACCAAGTATTTCTTTTTCCCTAATGAGGGAGTAGCATGCAAATCACATAGGTCACTATGGATTAGCTCCAAAACTGTAGTTTCACGTTTTATATCCTGAAATGGTTTCTTAGTAATTTTGTTCAGCATACAAGTCTGACACTTATCAGTGTCCATGTCAAAAGCTGGAATTAACCCATCCTTAGACATAGATTGCATCCTCTTTATACTAGAATCAACATTTATACTAGAATCAACATTTATACTAGAATCAATATTAAGCCCGAACATTTGATTACTCAAATAGCCAAAACCAATAAACACACCATGTTTAGATAAAACAAATTTATTAGATTCAATCACTTGTTTTAACCACAATTATTCAAAACACTACTAGAAACCAAGTTCTTCCTAATATTAGGAACATGCAAAACATTAAACAAAGAAACAATCTTTCTAGAACGAAATTTAAGATCTACACAACCACGTCCATGCAGTAGGGCTGTTGACTCATTTTCCATGTGAAGAATAGATCCATCATTCATTGACTCATAAGTCTTGAACCAGCATCTATCTTTACACACATGTACTGTTGCTCCAGAGTCAACCCACCACGCAACATCATCATCCTGCACAAAATAAGCTTCAAATACATATGTAACATAATAAATCTAGAGAGATTCATTAAACATATTCTGACCTTTTGTGCCTGATCCATTAGCTTGGTTGCCAATGCTAACACCTTTGCAATCCCTTTTGAAGTGTCCAGGTTTCCCACACTTCCAACAAGCCACTGATGACTTCTAGTTAGGATTAGCTTTGGTGTTATCCTGATGCTTACGTTTGCCCTTGTTGTCATTGTACCTGGTGGAGTTGTTATGCTCCACCATATTGACAACAGATGAACCAGCAACATTGTTGCTCTTTGGCTTATCACTTTCATGCACCCTGAGGGATTCCTCAATGCGCAAATGACTGCCCAACTCAACAAGAGTTAACTCCTCCTTCTTATGTTTCAAGGTGTGCTTGAAATCTTTCCAAGAAGGAGGTAGTTTGTCAATGACACACGAGACCTGAATGGTCTCATCCATGTTCATTTAATGTTGTGTAAATCTGCCAAGTATTCCAAGAAGTTCATTGTATTGTTCTATGACTGGTCTTGAATCAGTCATTTTGTAATTTGTGAAATCACTCACAAGGAAATTCTTACTTGATGCATCCTCAGCCATATATTTGGCTTCCAAGGAATCCCATAGTTCTTTAACAGATTCAACATTTTGGTAAATATCAAATAAAGAATCAGACATACCATTGAGAATTATGCCGCGACACACATAATCATCATTCTCTCATTTGCTCCTTTTCCTCAGTTCCTCCAAAGTAGCATCATCACCACCATTAGAAATGGGAGTGGTCAGCACGTACACCACGTTCATGGTAGAAAAAAGAAAGTGCATCTTCTTCTGCCATCTCCTAAAATCAACCCCTTCAAACTTGTCCAGTTTGGAGAAGTTAGCCACCATATGCTTCATTGTCGCCGCCATTGATTATCACAGATTAATCTTCTTTGATTGTTGGGGTTTACTTCGTTCCAACAGGGTGAAGACAATCAATAGCCTAACTACGTACGAATGAATGGTTACCGGATATCTCTTGAAGACGTGTAATCACTTTCTAAAGAAGATTATTCGACCCTATGCCTGGGTTAACACGAATACCTCCTTGGGATAAAACTAAGAGTTAGTTCTTGTTTTAGGCACAAATCAAGAACTCTGTGCGTGTAAGTGTTTCTTGTTTTTGTATCTTTCATCATGCAAATATGATCACTATTTATAGTGATCCTAGTCCTAGAAGGATGTAACTCATAGTCAATGGTATTTAAGAGCATTAATCGGCCAATTAAGCTCATAATTACCTACATGAAAGCATAGTGGTTACATGACTATAAACCTGGTCATCAAGTCAATATTCAACCCTCATTGATTGGTCAAAGAGGTTACAAAAACTTTGTGCATCATCAGGAGCAACGTCCTAACCAGGAGCAACTTCCTAACCAGGAACAACTTCCTCCTGCTGAACTTTCAACCACTATATTGAGTACAGGGAGGTCAGGGACATAATGGGTGTACACTCCGTACCTCCAAACCCGTTTATAAGTATGACTCGATCCCACAATTGCACTAAATTTCCAACAAACACCACCACCAAAGAAGCTCTACGGGTTACATTTTGTTAGCCAAAACTTAAACATTTAGACCTTTGCAACTACTTTTCCATACACTCTCATAAGTCATAATAATTACATCCATAATATACATATACGAGTTCCTAACGCATAACACTACTAAAAATGTGTGTTTTTTATGTTAACCAGCTGATTACGTCAAGACTATAGTTTTGGAACATAAACAGCAATGCACTGAATCGATTGACGATTGTTATCAAAGAACACGATTTAGATAGAGATGCAAATTCATGTAACAACCTTACTTACGAACATTGTTATGCATCAATCCATAGGAATCTCAACAACATCATCCAAGCTTATATTCCCAGTATGTTTTAAGAACTGAAGCTGCCTTGCCCTTTCCAGTCTTCTGCAGCTTCTGTTCGATCTCCTATTTTTTTCGGTTTTGTTAGACTGGTTGGGCTTGTGTTTAAAAATTGTGTGTGGCTCAGTGGGCTCTTTAAGTTCACATAAACTGGACCTTAGTAGTTTAAAACATTATATTTGTAGTAATACTGAGTTCAGGTAATTCGAGAGCTGCTTTAGATGGACTCGTAAATGCGTAAATCCGACTTTGGTTTAAATCGAGTCTTTTTGCATGTATACTTTAGAGCCGCGTTCCTAGTAAGTAGTACTTGCCCATAAAGATGAGAACTTTATCGAGTGTGGAAATGTGTCATTTTTCATATGTGCATTTTGTGTATTTTGTATACTTGCATAGTTGTCACTTGTTATATAACGAGCCACGTCTGGCTGAGCTCGAAGTTTCAATGGTATCTCATGGTGTGTGTAAAGGTCGTAACCAAATGGTTGTGGGTTCGAGTCCCGTTGAGAACATGTGAAATAGTTTGTGATAAATATTGTGAGATTGAAAAATTGTTGTTTTTTTTAAATAAGAAATTATAAATTATATTTTTAAGTTTGCTACTTGGTAAAGTCGAGTTGAGTTTTAAGCGCAAGTTTAAAAGTTAATTCACGCTTCAAGCTTGACAAGGTTAAGTACTAGTTCGATTACCCTTGTAGTCTAGTTGAAACATTCGTTAATACATAAGTTTATACGTGATTATCAGAAAGTTTCTGATAAGACGTAACAATATAATTTGTTATTTGAGGTTTAGAGGAAAATACTACGCATAAGAACATGAGGCATGTTTTAGTAATAAAAGCCAATGGTTCGAAGGTGGCATCCGACTATCGAGATTCAGTGTGTTTCATTAGAGCACATGGTGCGGTATATATTGAGTTAGCCACTTAGGTTTTTTGTGTACTTGACATGAGAACAAATCCATGGTTCATAAAACTAAACTGAATATCTAATCACCTTTTCGTTCCATTTCCGCTTCTTTCTCGGTTTAATACAACCATTTCAGTCGAACCTGTATTTTATGTGTTTTTTGTAAGGCGCTAGCTGTATTGAAAATAAAATAAAAATTGAAAACGAAAGGATGTAATAAAATTATTTATTTTTAAAGACACCTGTTTTCAGTATCTAACACGAAGTGTTATTTCATTTAAATGTTTGATGATGTGTATTCAAGTTACCTATTTAACAATCATATCATTGATGTTTATTGTTATCTACATTTTTTCCTTAGCTTTGTATAAGATAACATTATATATCCACTTTTGCTAAAAGCCTATAAAAAGAAACTATATCAAAGTATGGTAATCATTTCATATTAGTAGTTAACAAATATATAATGTGTGTGATTACACATTTTTGTTTTTTCATCTATGGTCTTTTTGTAAATCCGGGATTCTAATTCCTTTTACTTCTTTAGAGGACGTGGAATCAATGAGTGTGTTTTACACGTATAAAATAACTTTTCATTTTTATATATTATCCATCTCTTTAGACGTTGAAACGGTTTTAAGATCATAATAGTTTGTGTTTTTTTCAACTTTGTAACATAGTCTAGAATAATATAATAGCAGTTTTCGAATATTATATTGTACTATTAGTAATAACATAATGTCATGGGGTCTATCCGTGATAGGAAAATCCACCATCCCAACATTATCACCATCTTGATTGACTATAACAACCAAAGAAGAAAGTTAATTATTGCTCAAGTACAATGATAGATTGGAAAACAACAAGCCGTGAAACCTAGATCACAAAAAATGGTATGTGGTGTACATTATTTTCAGACCATTTATCTTCGACAGAAATTCGAATATCTAGTGAGATTCGTTCATAATTAGCTTTAGTCAGCTGAGTTAATTAGGGGTAAACATATGTGTGCAACATTGGATATTTTCTAACAGATGTCAAAGAGTGTGATACCTAGTTATGTTTGATGTATTATTAGGTTTTCATACAAGTAGGTTGGAATTTATCTATGAATTTTTAAGAAAAGAACCGTTAAAAAATGTACTACGTACTAGAATTTGACAAATTTGCATGTCCACTTGGTCACTTGTGCAGCATAAATTTTGATGCCAAGGTATATATCGTTGATGACCTCAAAGGTCCACTAGCACTCCCTTTCTTCAGAATTTTATCAAAAGAAAACTAGGATGTGGCGATGTGGTGTGGGACATTGTTTATGGAAAATAGAATATTTGTTTAAAGGTGGTAAAATGGTTTGGTAGGGTAGGGTTGGGTTGTGTCATGAGTTTTAAATGTGTTTGAGTTTATATGAGTTTGGGTTTAGACGAGTTTTTAGGAGAATGAGTCTATATAAGTTTGAGTTTATATGGGTTTGGCTATAAATAGGTTTTTAGAAAAAAAGTTGGGTTTTTTTTTGGTTTAGATAGGTATTTAGGAGAAAGTTAAGTTTTTAATCACTTCATTTTATTATCATAAATTCTTTTGTGATAGTATTTTTTTAATTGTAAATTATTTTTTTAACAATTTTAATTAAAAAAATTTTAAACGATTTTTTTAACATTACTTTTTTCTTAATTTATGTTTTCATCAGTATTTTTACGTTTTCGTTAGTAAATTTACGTTTTCGTCAGTATTTTTACTTTTCGTCAATAAATTTACGTTTTTCTCAGTAAATTTACGTTTTCGTTAGTAAATTTACGTTTTCGCTAATAATTTTACGTTTCCATCCGTATTTTTACGTTATCGTCATAAATTTTACGTTTTCGTCAAAAATTTCACGTTTTCGTCAGTAAATTTACTTTTTCGTCAGAAATTTTACGTTTTCGTAAGAAATTCTACGTTTTCGTCTGTAATTTACGTTTTCGTCAGAAATTTTAAGTTTTCATCCTTATTTTTACGTTTTCATCCGAAATTTTACGTTTTCATCACAAATTTTACGTTTTCGTCTAAAATTTTACGTTTTTGTCAGAAATATTACGTTTTCCGTCAGAAATATTACGTTTTCATCAGAAATTTTACGTGTTCGTCAGAAATTTTACGCTTTTGTTAGAAATTTTACGTTTTCATCCGTATTTTTACATTTTCGTCATAAATTTTATGTTTTCGTCGGTAAATTTACGTTTTCGTCAGGAATTTTACTTTTTCGTCAGAAATTTACGTTTTCGTCAGTAGATTTACGTTTTCGTCGGAAATTTTACGTTTCCGTCAGTAAATTTACGTTTTCGTCAGAAATTTTAAATTTTTATCCATATTTTTACGTTTTCATCAGAAATTTTACGTTTTCATCAAAAATTTTAAGTTTTCGTCAGAAGTTTTACGTTTTCATCAATAATTTTATGTTTTCGTCAATAAATTTACGTTTTCATCCGTATTTTTATGTTTCATCAGAAAATTTACGTTTTCATCAAAAGTTTTACGTTTTCGTCAGAAATTTTACGTTTTCGTCAGAAATTTTACGTTTTCGTCAGGAATTCTACGTTTTCGTCAAAACTTTTATGTTAGAAATTTTAAGTTTTCGTCATAAATATTACGATTTTGTCATAAATTTTACGTTTTCGTCTGTAAATTTACGTTTTCGGCAGAAATTTTATGTTTTCATCCGTATTTTTACATAATCAGAACTTCTGACGAAAATGTAAAATTTCTAACGAAAACGTAAATTTACTAACGAAAACGTAAAATTTCTGATGAAAACTTAAAATTTCTGACGAAAGCGTAAAATTTCTGACGAAAACGTAAAAATACGGGTGAAAACGTAAAATTTTTGATGAAAATGTAAAATTACTGACGAAAACGTAAAATTACTGATGAAAACGTAAATTTTTTGAGGAAAACGTAAAATTTACTGACGAAAACGTAGAACTTCTGACGAATACGTAAAATTTCTGACGAAAACTTTAAATTTCTGAGGAAAATGTAAAATTTCTGACGAAAGCGTAAAATTTCTTACTAAAATGTAAAATTTCTGACGAAAATGTAAAATTTCTGACGAAAAAATAAAATTTCTGACGAGAACGTAAATTTACTGACGAAAACGTAAAATTACTAAGGAAAACGTAAAATTTACTGACTGAAACGTAGAACTTCTGACGAAAATGTAAATTTTTTTACGAAAACGTAAAATTTCTGAGGAAAATGTAAAATTTCTGACAAAAACGTAAATTTACTAATGAAAACGTAAATTACTGAAGAAAACGTAAATTTACTGACAAAAACGTAAATTTACTGACGAAAACGTAAAATTTCTGAGGAAAACGTAAAACTTATGACGAAAACGTAAAATTTCTGACAAAAACGTAAAATTTCTGACGAAAACATAAATTTACTGACGAAAACGTATGATTTCTGAAGAAAACGTATAATTTCTGAAGAAAACGTAAATTTCTGATGAAAACGTAAAATTTCTGATGAAAACGTAAAATTTCTGACGAAAACGTAAAATTTACTGACGAAAACGTAGAATTTCTGACAAAACGTAAAATTTCTGAGGAAAACGTAAAATTTCTGACGAAAACTTAAATTTACTGACCAAAACGTAAAATTTCTGATGAAAACGTAAAATTCCTGACGAAAACGTAAATTTACTGACGAAAACGTACAATTTTTGATGAAAACGTAAAATTTCTAACAAAAACGTAAAATTTATGATGAAAACGTAAAAATACGGTGAAGACGTAAAATACTAAGTGTGTGAAAATTTGAAAAGCTTGTGAAAAATAGACACTTTTGATATTACTAAACCTATTGGGTGACCCATCTAGACCCATTAGTAATATAAAGAGAGACCCATCTAGACCCATGTGACATATGAGGAGACCCAAGTAGACCCATTTATAATTTTAAAAATGAGCTTGTTTGACCCATCTAAACCCATCTAAGATATTAAGGGAAACCCAACTAGACCCCTTTATTTTTTCAATTTAACCATGTTGACCCAAAAATTAACCATGCGTAAAAAATTGTCACCTCTAATATTTGCCCATCGTCGTTTATTGTGGGTGAGTTGATACATGGTGAATTTTCTTTTCAGATATGCTGTAATGTCGAAATGACAGAGTTAAGCTCTGATCATAATGTTTATATACTTTTGAAATAAAAATCTGCAAGTCATCGTGCAAATGTTTGCTTGGCGTGCTCGGAGGCAGGGACGAAGCTTGAACAAGTTAAATGAGAGGCCGACACCAGTCTAACACAAAATATAGTTTCAAACGTACAAAACATCCATAACACATATAGAAAGACATAACATAAACGATAGATAAAAACTAATTACAAATCAGCTCGACGACCCTTGAGTTTTTTAAATTCATCAGTTATATAAGTCGAATCAAACATCCCAGCCATATCTTTTTCGATGTGAACCACCAAGCTATCTGCAAGAAATTCATCTGACATCCTATTGCACAGTTGATTCTTGCATATCTTCATTGCTGAAAATCCCCTCTTAGTTGTAGCAGTAGAAACCGAAAGTGTCAAGATAAGACAGATCCATCTATGGACCAAACGATATGTATGATGTTTTTAGTTTCCACAAGAATCACACATAAGCTTGAGATAGTAGACGCACCACTCAACTTTGAGTTCTTTGACCTAGCAGTGTTGAACATCTCCAACTCATATCTTAACTGAACTCTCTCTTGTTCTGTAAAGTCGACCGGGTAATACTTTTCAACAAGAAGGAAAATTTTATTAACATTCAAGACATCATTTTTTTGGAATCAAAGCAGAACTAAGAGTCAACAACTCAACCGCTTCATCATTGAATCTAAAGGCCATCTTGTGAAATTTCTTTTCCAGCATGCATATTAAAATATCTACCCGATAATAATGTTTAAAAGTAAAGTGATTATCTTTTCGACGAGGGCGGTATCTACTAGACTTGTATGTACCACTCATATGGATCTATTTGGTGTTTATGACAAAATGTTGATACATGTTGCAGTAACCCTTCTCATCCATTATTTTTGAAATTATTGAGACTTTCCTTTGTTTGCGAAACTAGTTCCATTGCATTGCCAATATCTAAGGATTTACTTTGTAGAGCTTTTGAGAGAATATCAATGCTCCCCATTATTTCATTTATATAGTGTAGAATGAACACAAACTCAAAAAATTTCAAATGAGTATAACATCCGTCAGCATCTCCACGTTGAGCCGCATTAGATCCATCTTCTATTATACCCTCAAGAACAATACGAGTAGGATTATACATCTTAATCATACTCAAGACTGAAAGAAAGTGAGAACCCCGACGTGTATCTCTAGCTCGTCTTAAGGTCACGACTTGATTTGCTCTTTTTTCCTTTTTTAAACTTCACCAAGTTTCAGAAATTGTTTAATCTCAACAGCCTTAGCTTTTAGTGACTCGTCATGGCACTTGCTAGAACCACATATTACATTGATAATGTTATTTAGATTTGAAAAAAATTGGTGAACATGTATAACTTCCCTTAAAGAAGCTACCAAGGCAAGTTGTAGCCTGTGAGCAAAGCAATGAACATAATATGCATAAGGACAATCTCTAGAAACAAGTGAATGTAACCTATTTCATTCCCCTCTCATGTTACTAGCACCAATATACCTTTGACCATGAATATTACTTATATAAAAATCATATAACAAAATTAGTGTCCACAAATTTGTTTTAAGGGTTAATGCTAAAGTATCAGAAACATGTACTAGATCTAAGAACCTTTCTCTTATGATCCCGTCTTTATCAACAAATCTCAAAACTATTTCCATTTTCTCTTTTTTAGACTCATCGCGTGACTCACCACCATAACACAAAACTAAGAATCTCCCACTTCGCTTCGTATATGCCCTCGAACTCTGTTATCAATAATATTAAGGATTTCTTTTTGAATATCTGATGAAGTATACTTTGAATTAAAATGAGCATTATCCAACACAACTTGAGCCAATTCATCGTTCTACGAAGGTAGAAGTTTCAGCATTAATATAAAGTTACCTCGACTTTTTGATTTCTTTTTTTCATCATTCCCACGAAAGGCACAAGTTTGGAATGTCAACCAGCGATCTATGTCAATAGAAACATTCAATCGTTGATGGTTTTGTAAAATTTTCTCCATACTTCGTCTCTCTATGATGTTTTTAGTTGTCCGGTTTGGTTTAGTAAATTCTCACAACAAGCCATGACATTTCTATGTTGTGAGCAACCAACATGCTTTAGAAATGAACAATTTTTCCCATCATTAACCATTTTCTAATTATTGAACGCTTTAACCGTAAATGCATCTGAACCATGGCGTACATTCGGCTTGTCATTATATAAGTAACAAATCAGGAGATACGTAGAATGCCTTGTTGGTGAATATTCTAGCCAATTAGGGAAAATACTAAACCACGAGTACTGAAATCTACGAGGATGCTTCTCTGAACCTTTGTGAGGATACACTTTCTGGTAGATTCGGAAAGGTACCTCATTGAGATAAGCTCGTCTTAGTTCCTCCCTCTCATTAACCTGATACTCCCAAAGTTGTTGACGCTTTCCAGGATCTCTTTCCAAACACGCAGAGTTCCCAGGGACAATCCAATAGATTATTAGAAGTCCTTAGGAAAGATGGAGTAGAATGTGAACGTAGCTGAATGCCGACTAAGTACTGATGCTAGCATTGGAACAATCACAACAAGGTGCTAGTAATGATATCTTGGTAAACATTGAAGGGGTTGAAGAATAAAAAAGAAATGTAAGGATAAAGGGTATAAAGAATTTAGCCCTCCATACAACTTAGGCAGAAACCGGGTCAACACATCATGAAGACAACGCATCATGGACACAGTGATGTAATGCACAACCCCTCCCCAGCTGACTCAGGCTTCTCTCAAAAGAAGTTTGTTTTATTGTCACGGAGATCAACATGACTTCTATTGACTTTCTCACTCCGAGATAGTTGATATTGAATAGGTGGCATCTGCTCCAGCCTCCAACTACTAAAAGTGCACAAATCGAGTCTAGAGCCAAGAGATCTCGTTAGGACACACGGATGACGATCAATAGAGTCCTACGCTATATCCTTGCGATATTGCTAGAACACTCAGAGTGATACTTCCTAGTGTTCACAATGATGAGTGAAAATCCTTCCAGTGTTAACATCAAACAGCACTGTGGTAGGTCATATGTAATATTCTTTATGAATTGAACATATGCAAAACTGAAAAGCAACAGTGGTTTGTTTCTTTATAGATTCAAACTCGTTCTAGGTTTCTACGCAACATCTTTATGGTCTTGCCAGAACATTCAGGGTGATATTTATTAATATTCACAGTGACGAATGGAAATCCTTCTAGCGTCAATATTAAACAGCGCTACGGTAGGTAACTTGCGAGATTCTTATGAATCAAGCTTGTGTCAACTGGAAAGCAACAAGGGTAAGATTCTTAATGAATCAAACTTGTTCCAGGAATTTGAATTGACGACTTTAATCAAGCGGATATTCATCCAATTGATTCACTCTTTATGTTCGAAGTCTTGCTTTGAGATGGTCGAGTAAAGAGAACGGCTAGTACAGCCGCGAAACCCTGTCAAGGAGGTTCTTAATTGAATCTACCTAATCACAGGTACGATATTTAATATCATGTAACGGTCTTCACCGACCGGAGGTAAAACGCTACCGATTAAGGACGAATGTCAAAGCCATTCGGTCCGTGTCTATGTTTTGTCTCAAGAAGGTGGCGTTACGGTGTACTCAGCAAAGTCAAAGATTAAAAAAACCATATACTCATGCCCAAAGACCTTCAACAATCAAGAAAGCTAAAGACTTCCGCAACTCTGATGATCAAAATCTTCCTTATTAGTTAATGTAGAGGAATGACCTCTCTTCAAAGGAGATTGTTAGCAAGCTTTCAAGATGATACGAAGTATAAGCATGTGGATAAAGACACAAGATCGCAAGATGGCAAAGACAAGTCAAGGATAATTTGAAGATCTCAAGATATAAGACAAAGTCGAAAGACAATGACAAAGGTTCAAATATCACAGCATGAAGGAACAAGACTACTATTACACGTTCAAGACCCAATTATGACGAAATTCGTAATCTCCATTGACCTTTAAATGTCGAAGAAGAATGACCTCACATTGGGGGAGATTGTTAGCCTCAAAATATTGAGTCAAACAAGAATGTTCGGTCATAGGTTTATAATGTAATATTTATTAGAACGTTGTAATAGTTAGTTAAAATAGTCGTGACATTACGGGCTTGATGGTTAGCTTAAAAGGCCTCTTTCAAGGTACTAAGCATTTATTCAAGCCCGACCCAAAACATATATAGTCCATTAAGAAACCCACATGTGGGTGGACTATATAAGCACCCTTCTAGCATGTTAGAAGGGTTGGTTGTTCTCATTTTCTCTAATCTAATTTTCACATAGTTAATCACCTCTCCCTCTCTCTACTTTCTCTTACTACTTTCTCTCTAGAAATCTTCTATCTTTCATCTTTATTTCTTATAATCTATCATGGTGAAGTGAATAATTATGGGTACAACAATTCCGGAGTCAAATTCTTAGCATGGATCCTTTGCCTACTCTTAACAAACCCTATTATATTGTTCAACAAGTTGAAAAACAAAAACAAGCCACTAGTCATACTTTTGAACCAACTTCTTTATTTGGAAACTTGAACACTAAAGTGAGAAATGGTGGTAGAAAAGATAATAGAGGATCAAGAATGGTGTCAGGAATGAAGGAAAAAGGTTTTGTACTTGTTGTAATCAGGAAGGACATACAGTAGAACAATGTTTTGAGAAGATTGGTTATCCTGACTGGTATAAAGGGAAACATGTTAAGAAACAGCATAGGCTTGCAGCAAATGTGAGTACTAGATTTGAAGATTTTTTCTGTTGATACTCAATTTTATATGATTAGTGAAAATGAGATATGTTTGAATCAAGGTGGTTTTGATTATAGTCTAGTAGTCGTTGTTTGTCAAGAAATGTTGAAAATGTTCAAAGGAAAAGGTGTGGAATGAAGTCATGTTGGTACTTCACGTGCAGGTATACTCTCATGTTGTACCATATCCTTTCTTTGTTTTTGCATCCTCATATTAATGTCTAAGAGGTTTGGGTGAATGGAAAATGGCCTTAGATCACATGACCCCTAATTTTAACCTTTTTATCTCAATCACGCATCCTAAAAAGCCTATAATTGTTTATTTTCTGGATGACAGATCTGAATTTGTCACTATAGTTAGAAATGTACAGTTAATACCAACTTTAATGCTCTCAGATGTCTTTTATGTTCCTAGATGCCAATTAAAGTTTCTTTATGTGGGTCAACTTATTCAAACTAATTAGTTAGTTGTTCACTTTTATTCCAATGCTTTTTGTTTTCACGTTCCTTCAACTAAGAAAACTTTTGTAGTTACAAATAAGTCAAGGTGTCTTTACATTTGCAAGCCTACAATTGATCATATCGTTTTTTTCTAATGTTTCTAATTTTCATGCCTTTCATTTGAATTTCATTCCTAGTACTTGTTTGGATCAAGACTCTTACAATAATTCTGTTTCTAAAAATGTACTTGATGCTAAGACTCTTCTTGCTAGGCTTAGTCATTCATCTATTTCTAAGTTATCTCATATCCTATTGTGTTAATCAATGAATATTTTCTAGATTTTCATGTGAATGTTGTATTTTTCAGAAAGTCATATAGTACTTTTTTGTTAAAAGTGGTTTTTTTTTTCTCCTACACCTGATTCATGTTGATTTATGGGGCCTTATAAACAAGTTGCTTTAAATGGTGCACAATACTTCTTTACTAGTGTGGATGATTACACAAGGGCTACTTGGACTTATTTGGTGCATCCCAAGGAGTAAAATCATAGTTTTCTTGTTTCTTTCTTTGCTTATGTGGAAACACACTTTCAAAGTCAGCATAAAATAGTGAGTCTGATAATAGGACAAAGATTATCAATAGCTTGTAGCTTATTTTTCCAATCTCAAGGTGTTTCGCATAAAAATTTTATAGCCTATACTCTACAAAAATGGTACCGTAGAAAGGAAGCCCATGCATTTACTTTACACTACCAAAGGCCTTAGACTTCTTATTGATTAGCCTCTTAAGTCCTAGGGTGATTGTATTTTAGTTGCTACATATCTCATCAACAAAATGCATGTTAAAATTTTAGATTGGAAGTCACCATTTGAGAAATTGCATCACAAGCCTCCTTTTTAAGATAATCTAACGGTAGTTGGTTGTTTATGTTATGCTACTATGCTAAAACCTCACAAGGATAAGTTTGTTAATAGAGGGATAAAGCGTGATCTCATTGGTTATCCTACAAATTATAATGGGTACATGTTGTTTAATTGGGATACAAAAGAGGCTTTTTGTAGCAGAGATGTGTTGTTTGAAGAGAAAATTTTCCTTTTAAGCATCGTGAGGATGCTTTTCACAATTCTCCTTTTCATACTTATCCCAATCCTGAAATAGTTTCATTTAATGAAACTGACTTTGTTATCCCAAACACCCTTTTACCTACAACTATGCCTACACCAAATCCTACTATTGATAATCATCCAATACCAAATGTTGATGAGCCTATTCCAACTAGTCCTTCACCTTCTACTACAACTTTTACATCAGTCAGGAAGTCCGCCAGAAGCACTATTAGGCCATCTTGGTTGCAAGCTTTTGTTACACTTAAAACTTCAAGTTGTAATAATGCTACAAGTCATTATCCTTTATTTTATTCCTCATAATTTCAAATCTTCCAACTACTCATGTGGCCTTCTTAGCAAATGTTCTTGCTATTCCTTAACCTACTACTTATAAACAACCCATACAGGATGATATATGGGTTAAAGCTATGCATCAAGAACTTGTATTCTTAGAAAGAAATCAAATTTGGCCCTCCCTTGCGAAACCCTTACAATCCTAACATTTTTCAGTCGCTTTTTAATCTTTAATCTACACATATTGACTCTTTGTAGTACTTATCTACACCGATCTTGTGGTATTAGTTTACCTACATTGACTTTGTGGTATTATCACATCGAATCTTCATTATATATTTAGGGATTACAACGATTATTTTTGGTTTAGGGTTTCGTCCTTCTATTTATAAGGTTTCTTTTGTGCTTGCTTAACCTGATTATTGTGTTTTATAATCAACATATTTGTGTTAAGTTTTGCTACTTTTCCTATAGGTATCAATCTACATAAACTTTTGGGTTCGTGTTGATCCTTTTATCTTCAAGACGTGCTTGTAGTTGTTTGAGGTGGTCCGGGTGCTTAGTGATTTGATGTTATGATGGAAAAGATTTTCTTGAATTCAAAAGGGAGGGGGAGTGGTAGATGTGTTTAGGAGAAAAAAAGTGTTTGTGATGTTCATGTTGGTTTAAGTGTTAGGTATATAGATATAGATACAAGTGTGACATCATTAGATGGAGTTCATGTTCCTACTGATTCGGGTGAGATGGATGTTGACAATGAACAGACGTCGAGTGGTACCATTGATCCTAAGGGGACGTCTTTTACTAATCTGTTTATCAAAGAAAAGATTCTAGAGGTTCTTAACTTTCACACCTTTGTTACACTGGCGGTGAATGAGTGAGGTGACAGTCTTGCTGGTATCTATTCGAACAACTAGTGAAAGGCTAGTCAATTCGGTATATGGTTTTTTCTTGGGAAAACAGGTAGCATACCCCGTTGTCGGAAATTATGTTAAGAATACTCGGAATAATTTGGATTAGTTAAATCAATGCTTAACTCATCGACCAGGTTATTTTTCTTCCAATTTAACTCAATGCATGGTATGAATGTATGCTTAAGAGTGATCCTTGGATTATTCGTAATAACCTAGTTATCCTTAATAAATGGGATCCAGATACGAATATGTTGAAAGAGGACGTCGATAATACTTCACTTTAGATGAAATTTCATGGTGTTCATATGACGACATTTACTGAAGATGGTCTTACTTCAATTTCTACAAAACTTGGTAATCTTTTGATGCTTGACTCCTATATGGCTGAAATGTGTTTGAAATCATAAGGTATATCTAGTTTTGCTAAATCAATTTGAGCTACGTGATGATGTAGAGTTGAAAGATACTATTTTGGTGAGTATACCTAAACTTAAAGGCAAGGGTTTTTATTTAAGCACTATTCAGGTTGAATATGAATGGAAACCTCTTAGATGCCCAAACTGTAAGATTTTGGGTCATGTACTTGAAGATTGTCCTAAGGCTACGAGAGCAACTGGTGCAAAGAATGTGAACACGCCTAAGCAAGTAGATACGGGTGCACCTATTGGTCCTAAGGTGAATTCTAAATCGGTTGGTCTGAAGGTTACTCGTGAATATAGAGTGGCAGGGAAGAAGAATAATACTTTAAGTGGTAGGAAAAAGCAAGTTGTTGTGGGGTTGAGTATAGAGGTTAGCCCAAGTAAAGAGGTCAGTAACTCAAATTCTTTTTCTACACATAATTATGTTGAAAATGATGATGATTTGGGTACGAAAGATGGGACTTATAAGTCAGTTACGTTGGATGATTTTTCGGGTGGATCTATGTCCGAGGATGGTACTCCTCGTCCGGATGCTAGCTATACCTTAATTATTGACAAAACTAACAGGATTGAAAATAATATCGCTAAAGGGTGAGTTTCTCTTGTAGATGATCAAAGGAACCCGGTCCCTAAGGAAGGGGTGATATTTCAGGTGAGCTTAATGAGAAGGATGTGCATACCTGTGGATAATGACATGGCAAATTTTTTGGCTGCTAAAACGTCTTGTATAGGATATGTGACTAATAGTTTGTGGGAACAATGGAAAGAGTCTTACAAGAATGCTAATGATGAGTATGACCCATATACGGACGATATGTACGATGATCAGGATATTTCGGGCGGTGTCTAGTGCATTGCTGATAATCTTGAAATCAGAGTCCTTGAAAACAGAAACTTTAGTCTTCATTATGTTCTATGTGCTTTTGTAGTAGTTTTACGTGTTTTTGATGTAGATTAGAAACAAGATAAATAATTGTATATGTCGCTTCCAATGAATACCAGAGACAATTCTTCCAACAATCATTGATTCTAACGAATACAGATTATTAGGGTTAAAAAGTTGGCAACAACCATCAATGGTTTAACTTTTATTAAACTGAAAACTGTCTTGTTAGGGTTACATCATAATGTTTAAATAATGACATGAAACAAAGAAAAATCATAAAACACCAATAGGCTGGACTGTGGCCCAAAGACAAAGTCCACCAGAAAATATAAATAACATAAACATGCAAATAAATGATAGTAAAATGGATTTTTTGGCCTTGAAATATCCTTAACCAACCTAAAGGTGGTTACACGGCGTTCCTCTCGTTTTTCCGGTCATTTTGACACGTCTTGGGCTGAAAACGGATTTATGATGCTCAAGTTATGGCCGTTTTAAGAAAGCCTTCTTCGTCACACGATATTGGGCTTCCATAAAAAAGTCAGACCATTCTTCACTACTTGGGCCTTCATCATTCCCCCGGATAGGAAAAATTCGTCCTCGAATTCCCAACAGTATCATCATCAGAAGAATCACCATGGTAAGGAAACAAGTGCTTCACATTAAAAACATCAGAACATCGAATATA
This sequence comes from Glebionis coronaria, assembly GCA_025667525.1. Lineage (NCBI taxonomy): Eukaryota > Viridiplantae > Streptophyta > Magnoliopsida > Asterales > Asteraceae > Glebionis > Glebionis coronaria. The sequence goes on from CM046877.1 coordinate 107,429,749, forward strand.
GCTTGGCAACTTCAAACGATAAGCATTCGAGTTCATCTTCTCCAAAATTTCCAACAGACCAATCTTCTTAGCAGATAACCTATTATACTCACGAGCCGGAAAAATATCCTTAGTAAAAAAAGCCCATACAAAGTCTCCTACATCAAAATCAACATGTCGCCTCTTTTGATTTGCATCCTTCTTGTACTTCGAATTTGCTCGAACCAAGTTGTCACGAACAGAATTATGAACGTCATGCAACCCCTCAACAAAATCCTGCACTTTCTTTGGAACAAACCTAGAAAACTAAGGAGTCATAAGATCAAGAGGACCACGTGGTTGAGCAGAATAAACCACCTAGAATGAAATAAACCTAGTGCTCCGATTTACTGCATGATAATGAGCAAACTCAGCTACACAACTTCTGATCCCATGCTTTCACATGATCACCCACCAAACACCTTAACAGATTGCCAAGGGACATGTTAACAAATTTAGTTTGCCCATCAGTTTGAGGATGATAAGCACTACTAAAATTAAGCTGAGTATTCACCATCTTCCACAAACTACGCCAAAAATGACTCAAAAACCTAGTGTCCCGATCAGAAACGATGGAGGAAGGTAAACCATGTAAATGGTACACATCCCTAAAGAAAAGTCGGGCTACATTAACTACATTTGTTGACTTCTTGCAAGGAATAAAATGAATCATCTAAGAAAAATGATCGACATCAACAGATATTGAATCATTACCCCTTTGAGTACGAGGTAGCCTAACACAAAATCCATGCTAATATTAATCCAAGGCTACAAAGGAACAGGCAAAGGCATATAAAGTCCTGCATTAGTAGCTGTGCCCTTTGAAACTTGACAAATACGACACCTCTTGACATAAGGATCCATTTCCTTCCTTATGGTAGGCTAAAAATAAGAAGCTTGAACCAACTATAAAGTGCGATCACGACCAACATATCCTTCACCATGCAACTCCTTAATTATTTGCATGCGAAGACTTGAATCACGAATACAAAGTTGATTCCCTTTGAATAGGAATCCATCATGCAAAACAAAATATGTTTTCTCTCTAGATTGAAAATCCTGCAAAACAACTGGAAAGTATGGTTCCATAGTCACCGTGTCACGAATGACATCAAGTCCTAAAACATCAACCTGGATGGCTACAAGTAAACTACTACTCATGGTTAAGGTATTAGCAGCACAATTGGAAGCACCAGTTTTGTGTTTCACCACAAAAGTAAACTTCTCAAGAAAAGCCAACCAACGCCCATGCTTTTGGGATAATTTATCTTGAGTGCGTATATGCCTTAGGGAATCATGATCAATGAACAAAACAAACTCCATATGAAACAAATAATGGCGCCAATACTTCACAGCTTGGACCACTACCTAAAACTCTAAGTCATGAGTAGAGTACCTTGACTTTGGTATTGTCAACTTCTCACTAAAATAGGCATCAGGCCGCCCACCTTGACTAAGAACTCCACCAATTGCAACCTTAGAAGCATCATTATGAAGCTAAAAAACTTTAGAAAAATAAGGCAATACCAGAATTAGCGCTATAGCAAGCTTTTCCTTGACAACCTAAAAATTCAGCTCTACTTCCTCCGTCCACAAAAATGACTTCCCCTTCATACAATCTGTCAAAGGGGCCATAATTGAACTGAAATTAGGGATAAACTGCCTATAAAAAAAGCAAGACCATGAAAACTCCGAACTTCAGTAATGGTAGTTGCAGTTGCCACTCCTGAAAAACTGCCACCTTAGACTCATCCACCTGTATGCCATCACCAGAAACAACATACCCTAAAAACAAAACTTAAGGGGTCATGAACACACACTTCTTCGTGGCTGCATAAAAACTATCCTTCCGAAACAGGGTCAAGACCTTCCTCACATGAGTGACATGCTCATTATGAGAAGCACTATAAATAAGAATGTCATCAAAATAAACAACCACAAACTTGCCATTAAAAGGCCTGAGCAGTTGATTCATCACGCGCATAAATGTACTTGGTGCGTTTGATAAACCAAAAGGCATGACCAACCACTCATACAACCCTCCACGTGTCTTAAAAGCGGTCTTCCACTCATCACTAGGTCTAAGACGAATATGGTAATACCCACTCTTCAAATCCAGTTTTGTAAAAATAGTAGCACCACTAATCTGGTCAAGCAAATCATCCAGGTGACGAATAGGAAACATGTAACTCATAGTAATCTTGTTGATGGCTCGAATATCAACATACTTACGCCATGTACCATCCTTCTTTGGAGTTAATAGGTCAGGAACAGCACACGGGCTCATACTCTCACGAACAAGACCCTTGGAAACCAACTCCTCAACCTGCCTGCGCAACTCCTCATGTTATCTCAGGCTCATCCTGTAACGTGGTATGTTAGGAAAGTGTGACCGAGGCTCTAGATTAATATGAAGCTGTATGTCACGCAATGGTGGCAAACCATCAGGTATTCACCAGGAAAAACATTAGAGAATTCCTCAAGTAAAGGGATCATGGCTTCAGGAACTATACTATCTTCAGAAACCTCCTTCCTTATTAGCACAAAAACATCATCTCCCACCTCTAGCTACCTCTAGCTCGTCTTCAAACTACGAAAGAGTTAGTAAAGAACCAGTGGGTTTATTAACTACTTCCTTGGGTTTATTTAGCATCAAAGCAATCTTCACACCCCCAAACAGAAACTATACGTATTAGTTCTCCTATGGTGAGTTACATCACGATCATACTCCCAAGGTCTACCCAACAACAAGTGACAAGCATCTATGGGTATCACATCACACCGAAGGTTATCTTTATAAAATTTTCCTACATAAAACGTACTTGGATACGCTTGGAAACTGTTATCTCCCCACCCCTTTTAAGCCACTATAACTTATACGGTTTGGAACGATTTTCAGTTTTCAACCCTAATTTCTGGACTGCTTCTTCAGCTATCAAATTATCACAACTACCCGAATCACATACAAAGGTGCATACCTTACCCATAATGGTACAAGTTGACTGAAATATGTTATGTTTGAGCCAATTATCACCATCGGCTTTAGGTGTTAAGCAAGAGCGCCTTACCACCAAATCCACCGCAACATCTCCAAACAGATACTCCTTCTCATACATGGGTTCTTCATCATAAATTGCGGCTTCTTCGTAATCATCATAAGCCACATCATCATCTTCCTCGGGTTCAACAAATAACTGTCTCTTCCCAGCCTTTTTACACTCCGATTGTCGGTGACCAGGTTCACCACAGTTAAAGTACTTCAACCCGCTACTACCGGTCGATCTAGGTACTGGTCCAGTATTGCCACCAACTGACTTAGCCTGATTGGGAGTAAAACGATTTGTCGTGTTACCCGAACCAGAAGCGCCTGTTATTGCATGAGAAGGCGAATTTCCCACTCGTCGGTTCTGCTTCTCAAAATTTAATGCACGTTGATATGCATCAGAAAGTGTCAATCGATCAAACATGTTAACATAACCCATGATTTGGACTCTTAACCCACCAATGTATCGAGAGACAAGCTGATCTTCTATCTCTCGAATGGCATTCCTTGTAATTAGTTGGTAAAACTCGGTTGTATAATCTTCAATATACTTGGACCCCTATTTCAGATTCTGTAACCATTGGTACATCATTCGCTGGTAGTTATGAGGAATACAGTTATCCCTCGTGACCTTCTTCATCTTCTGCTAACTCGTGATATTTAACTTCCCAACTTTGTCCCTCGTTAATTTTAATTGTTGCCACCACGCGGATGCCCTACCACGTAGCTTTGTAGCGATCAACGAAACCCTTTTGTTTTCTGGAACTTCTTTGAATTCAAATACTTCTTCATCAACAACAAGCCAATCAATGAACTCATCAGGCTTCAAAGTGTCCCCATTAAACTCGAGAATATTAACCCTTATACCAGTCTCCCAACGCCTATCATAATTCTCCCTTTGATCTCTCATTCGTCGCCCTACTGATTGTTTATCAGTTGATGAACCACCACTAAACAGTTTTTCTTCCAGATCTGCATCTCCATCCTCATGACGGCGATTACGAGGCCTCCTATTTTTCATCAAAATTTTCACCTGGTCAGTCAGTTGATCAACAAATTGCTCGAGTCGCTCCTTCATTCTGTCCATCATACACTGCTCAAATTCCTATTCATTCACTTTCTGAATACTCCTAGCTTTCCTTGGAGGCATCTTGATCAGGAACTTCGGCTCTGATACCTACTAATGTAGACAAGAAACAAGATAAATATTTGGATCTGTTGATTCCAATATAGAATAGAAACAAGATAATAACGGGGATACATTGGCGGGACAATTTCACACCCTTTTTTTTGCAAAAAAATTTGGTCAAATATTGGTCAATGTTTCCCCCGCGACGCGTCGCCGGGGAAACAGTAGTCAACATTTGACCAAAGTTTTTTCCCCAAATCTTTGCCACGTCAGATTTGGGTTGTCGTTTAGCAGGTTATCCCCGTTGATATTTGTCGTCGGGGAAAAGCTCGATGGTGAATCGTTGTATTGTTGTAGTGTCTAATGAATACCGATTATTAGGGTTAAAAACTTGGCAAACAACGATCAATGGTTTAACTTTTATTAAACTTAAAATTGTCTTGTTAGGGTTACATCAAAATGTTTAAATAATGACAAGAAACAAATGTATGTTAACCCTAGCAAAGAAAGTATGTTATGGATTTGTTATCTGATGCAGGTCTCACGGATGCAAAACCTTGTTCTTTTCCATTACCAACACTATTGAAGTTGTCCCTTAACAAAGGCATTCTTTTAAAAGATCCTGGTGCTTATGAAAGGTTACTCATAAGACTTCTTTACTAGTACTTAACAATGAATGGGACTAACACATCTTATGTTGTTTAACACTTGAGTCGGTTTGTGTCAGCTTCAAAGGATGTTATATGCAACCTGCTATATATTTGCTAAAGTACTTAAAAGCACTATTTCTAAGGGCTTATTCTATCCGGTTCAACCTCATCTTCAAATGATTGATTTCTCTAAAGGTAACTGGGTCTTTTGTTTAATGACAAAGAGGTTTTTGATAAGGTCTTTCACAAGGAGGTTTCATGACATATCTATGAAATCAGGGCAGGATTTGGGTCTGTGCAGGCTGGACAACTGCACAGGGCCCAAACTCGATAAGGGGCCTCCAAAACATTTTATACCCATATTATATGCATAGTACTTAAGCCCAACTTAACAACCCATTTTGTTTGGTTTAACTTTTTGTTGCAACTGTTAACTGATCAACCATTAAAGACGCACGTGGATAACGAAATATTTCGTCTTCTCATCATATTAAAATTTAAAAAATTAACGGCACCTATATTTTGGCAAGTAATCTGTGTTTCATTTGGCATTTTACATTTGAGTGTTTTTTTGAAGTAGATAAAAGATATTTTACGTGTTTTAACTATTTTTTTTCTGGTGTCAAATACGTATTTTACAAGAGTTCAAACTTGATTAAGGGCCTATTTTATGGTTGCGGGCTTGCGGCACAGGGCCTCTAAAATTTATGGAACGACCGTGTATGAAATTAAAATTTGAAAAATGAAAGAATATACAGAAAATACTCTAGTATATATCATCATCTCCAGTCAAATCAAATAATGATGATTTTACAAGACAAAATAATTGAAATGCGCTATATTGATGTGTATGTACTGTTTCATCAACGACACTAATTATTTTGTGCAAATAATACATGAATATTTCTAGAACTAGTAAACGACTGTCGGGTCCAAGCTTGATGATATACTGGCATTATCCATATCGGATAAAATAAACAGGTTACGTAGAAATTACGAATATAATTTTAAAAATTTCTTTTAGAGGATTTTCTGGACTAGCTACGAGTAAATTTTAATCATTTGCGTGATTGTACTACTTCTCTAGTTCTCTTTGTAGTACAATAAAAGTGCTAGATAGGTTCCACTTGACTTGTAGTACAAACAATGACATAATATTTTCATATGGACAATATAATTATATATACTCGATCAAAAATCAATTTAACAATCTACACGTATGCCAAATCAAAATGCAAAAATCGTTTAACATTTGCTTCGACGTATCTTTAAATATCTATACGTATTTTAAAAAAATGCTAATAGGGCAGCTTGTTGCACGTTTATATTCTTCTATTATATAAATTATAACTTTTGAATAATTTTAATGAACAAATCTGAAATAAACAAAAGTATGCATTTATTTTTATTTATTATTGGGGTCGAAGCAACTTTCTTATTAATAGCTTATTGTGTAACATCTATAAACTGTTCTATTAGATTGATTAAAATATGTATCAAATATAAACACTCAAGTAATAACTTGTCTTGCATACAATTTTTATATATGATAATCAGTAGTTATGCCAATCTTCTGTAATAGTAGAAGTCTTGTGATATGAGATATTCTATATTTGTTTGGTTGAATAAACATCTATTATGTGACTCTTAAAACTTGTTAAGAAAAAAAATGTACAACTCTTCAAACGATGTTATTTGAACCCCTAAACTAATAGACATCAATTCCACAATTATATATACCCCTTAGCCAGTGCCTATGAACCCAATCAACTACTATAACCAATCAATCAATCTTCACATTTTCTCTTCATGGCAACAACCAAATCCAGTCACAAAAACCATCATCAACACCAACCAAAATTCCTCTATCTGGACACTCTCATACACGATCAAAAATCCAACTCTCTCGACACTTTCGATACGATCAATTTCGACATATGGAACACCAACAACGACACGGACTACCGGCACAAAACCATGCCAATAACAATAGCTACATCAAGAAAAATACCTAATAAACCTATACACGATATGGGCAAGTCATTGCCTATGAACATACCAGATTGGTCAAAGATCATGAGGGATTCTGATCATGTTAAATTCGTTGACGACGATGATGATAACGAAGATGATTGGTTGCCACCACATGAGTATTTAGCTAGGGTTAGAAGTGCTTCATTTTCTGTGCATGAAGGTGTTGGAAGAACGCTTAAAGGGAGGGATTTAAGTAGGCTTAGAAATGCTATTTGGAAACAAACTGGTTTTGAATAAGATTAGCACAACACAACACAACACAACACTCTTTAGTGACTCAAGAACCGATTTTGTGAGTTGTGACTGTGTTCTAAATATTGTTATTTTTGTAAGTTGTTTTTCTACTTTTCTTTTTAGTTTTGTTTTATATATAGTTTTTGTGTCAATTATTGCTAAATGCTAAGCTTAATCTGTAATAATCAATAAAAATATCAAGCAACATTGTTTATGCTATATAAATTAAATCAATATATTTCTTACGGATAATCATATGCATGTGTCATTATCCAACAAACTATTATTACACATTATAATAGTAAAAACTAGCATCATAATTATTAAGTAATCTTTTCTTGTGCGTATTTAACAAGTAAATTAGTTTGATATAAACCTTGCATGATATGGTTTAGACATTGTAAACTAATATAAGGTGATTATTTTCAGTTTGGTTTTCACAACACAAAATATGATATATGCTAATTAGGTTATCCGAGAAAAGCGAGTCCTTAGATCCAGTATCAGATGACTAACTATATGGTATCTCATGACAGTCAGCAAACCTCTCCCACCGGTGAAGTTAGAACCTGATCGAAACTCGTTATAAGGATATCAGTGTGATTAACCACTAAATCATTTTGGTCGTCGTTAGAGCTAACCACTATTCATGATAACTTTAAGACAAATATTCACATTACGACGGAACTTGAACATTATTGTTGATGAATAGATCAATTTGAAGAGAGTATACCAAAATTTTTATATAAAAAATGACAACACCTTTGATCCCTTCTAACACACCCAAATCGTGACACACTTATTATATGTGGTATGAGACGTGAATTCACAAGTGGCAACATCTATATCAATTGTTTATGCACATACAACCAATGACTAATTAGTATCTAAAATGAAACATAACAAAACAGCTATTGACAAGAATTGTTTGCAAGAAAAAATTACAATCTCGACCATCCATTCAGTTTACGTGTTGTTTCGTAATAGAAATGGTGGGTATGAAAGGTGCATCCTACCTAGGACAAGCCTTCAAATGAAAGTTACATCCCCATTTAATTATTGTTTGAGATCATACCTAGGTTTATATATGGAAGTATTACATTGGCAGACCAAAGATAGGCTACAACGACAACAACAAAAGTATAAAGGGAAAGAAACTTTAACAAAATCAGCAAAGCAAAAAGTAAAAAAGGAAACAATACAAGTGTCATGAAAACACACGAAAAGCAAACAAAATTTTCGTTCTCTATTACATTTGGGCCATAAGGCCTAACTCTTTCGTAAAGACATGATTACAATTACAGATTTACAGTAAACAAACATAATTCACGCTACAACAATAAGTAGAACGGCAACGCGACACTTTTAGCAACGTCACGACGACACATGTGGCCACTAAACAGAAAAAACACAATATCCGAACGAGCCTTGTTTCTCTAACAATAGGTAAGCATAACTCACGTAAATGGACTTATTATTAGCTTTTACTTTCTTTTACTTAAGCCCTTTAAGGCATACATATACCTTTGAGATGAACGATCAAGGTTTTGTGGTGATGATCGAGTGACAGACGACTCATGAAGATCATCACCTTAAAAAAATTGTAACTAATAAGGGACTCATGTAGTCATGTTACGCCAGTTTTAAGTTCATGGTTCCGCAACTTCCACTACTGACTTGTTGTGGGAGTGATTTGGGGAACTTTTGAGCTCGAGGAGATGGTTCGTAATGAACTGAGACAGCACTTGCCCTCTGACGCGGTTGTCATCACCATTGATAGAAGAAGATGATGTATTTCCATTGATATGATCGGTACTCCTTTCATGTGCTCCCCGTTTTGAAGCAATTTTTGATTTCTACAGGCAAATTAAATTCAAATAAATCCACCAACAGAAGTATTTAAAAGTTTTAACAGAAGGAACTTACGGATGATGATCCTCGGCCACACTTTGGTGCAGCTTCGGTTACCTTATCGACCATATTGATCAATTCGTCAAACTGGAACAGCTCAACAAAATTTGCAACAATGAAATACTCGTAAGGAATAGTAACGATTAAAGTACTAATAGGAAGTTGTTATAAAAGGTTCTCGTAAAACTTATACCTTGTTTACAATCTTGTCATACTTCGATATACATTTGTGTTGCCTTTCATCATCATACTCTTCTCTTGTCATAGCCATGTACTTCCTACACAAGATTGAGAACTGCTTCAATCAGATTAGAGTACCTCAGCTGTATAACTAAAATCCTAGATAATGATCATTGATATAGTACCCAAAAATGATTGTGACATGGATAAAACATGATCTTGCCATGATTGGAAATGTAAATTTTAATGTTAACACTATATGGAATCAGCTAAAAACGTTATTTGTATGATGTCTTAATGTCTTCACAGGAATTTCGACAGACTGTTATTGAGTTATCATACTTCACATTTTATAGGAGGAGATCATACATTGGAGGCATACAACAAAAGTTATATTGCTATGTCGAGTACTGAAGTAGATTAAAGAAGCAATATTCTTTTCTGGGTGACAAAATCTATTGGGAAATTTGCAAAACTGGCATCCAAGATGATACTTATTTCTAGCTTAAAGTACAATAATTATGAATATTTTTTCCATTATTCGGATATTCCCCCAAATATCATGAACATATCATTTTTGAGAAGTAAATTTCAAGATACCATGAATTTGGTAATAAATAATAATGCACATTGAGCATGTCATCAACATGCAAAACTTGTATTCACACGAACTATGAAACACATGACTTCAAATATCTTTTGGCCAAATCCGAAAATAGACGTACGTCACGAAGTTAATCAACTATACTAGTAAAAAGTAAATAGTTCAATTCAGTCATTTGGTATTGGAAATATGATGCAATACTGTTAAAAATAATGTTTAAACAATAAACCAACTCTCAGGGACTATTGTGCACAAAAGGTAAGTGCAGGTATGTATTTTGTAAATATTTTCTTTTGTTATTTGTTATGTTTAATATGCAGGTACATTTTGACAACTTGAGGAAAGATGAAGGGGGCTAAGCGTACAAGTTGGAGAAGTTGTTAGGGTTAGGAGTTAAGAGCTATTTAAGCTCATACTTAGCTTATATTTTGTACGCAGTCATTGTATCTCTCTCAAAAAATTGTATTCGTTTCTGGTTTCATTGTTAGATCAATTTGTTTGATCTTTTGATTTGTTTTCTTCTCTTTTGTAAGTACGATCAAAAACCCAGGTGTTACATTTGAAGTAACAGCCTGAGGCAGTTTAATAAAGAATAAAGGGGTGGTTGGTTGATTATCTTGATCTTTGTAATCTTTTCTACATGGTATCAGAGCCTGGTTGGCTGTGATACGAAGATCTTGATTGTTTCCAAAAATTAGGGTTTCTTAAATTTTTGGGGTTTTTGTGAATTAAAAGGTTTCTGGTTATTGTTTTTTGGTGAATCGATTGATTCTTGGTGTTAATTGATCAGATTCTTGATCAATCAAGTTTTCCCAAAAATTAGGGTTTGTCGATTTTTGGGGGTTTTTGAGTATTTTGCCTATCTTAGTGATTAATCAACATAATTGTTGATTAATTTTGTTCTTTCATTGTTTCTGATTAAAAACCCCAAATTCAGAAGTTGGGGTTTGTTAATCTTGGTAAGTTTGATTTGTTGTTTGTTATTACTTGGTTCTAATCCTGCAGGTTTTTAGTGTTGGTTGTTTGTTTCCGCTGCGTTGGTTACAAGATTGTCTTGATCTTGATACTCTTGGTTGTTGCTGCGCGTGATAGTATTTTCTCACGCTCTCTCTTTATTTTTCTTGTTTAGTGGGATTAGGTGTCGAGGGAATTAGTTTGTTGTTGGTTGTTGTGGAGATATAAGGTGGTTGACTGTGTTAGTTTGTTATTGTGTTCTTGCTTTCTTTTGCTTGAGTTTGTGTTATGGCTCCTGAAAAGGACAAGGGTGTTGAAGGAGGAGGGTCACATGACAATGAGATTGACATGTTTGACCCTCTCTATCTTCATAGTAGTGATACCAGTGGTGTCCCTCTAATTGGGTTTAAGCTAGAGGGAACTGAAAATTATAAAATTTGGAGAGTTGCTATTGCTAGGGCTATTCATACTAAAAACAAACTTGGTTTTATTGATGGAAAATTACCTAAGCCTGAAGAGGCAGGTTTTTTACAAGATCAATGGGAAAGATGTAACTCTGTTGTCTTAAACTGGATTCTTGGTTGTGTTTCACAAGAGGTTTATTTGGGTCAAGTTTTTTCTGAAAATGCCAAAACAGTTTGGGATGAATTAGAGGAAACATATAGCAAACAAGATGGGTCTGTTATTTTTAACATGCATTATAAGATACACTCTCTTACCCAGTCTGGTTCTACTCTTTCTGAGTATTACCACAAGTTTAATGGCTTGTGGAGACAATATGATTCATTAGTGAATTTACCTGAATGTGTTTGTGAAAATGCATATTTGCTTAAACAGCATAATCAACTGCTTAAGCTTATGCAGTTTCTCATAGGGTTAGATGATGAGTATGCTCCTATAAGAAGTATCATACTCACCACAGAACCCCTTCCTGATGTTAAGGGGGCCTTTGCTACTCTGTCAAGAGATGAATCCCATAGGGGTTCATCTTCTCAGAGTTCAGTAAAGGCTGGGACTGCTGCATTTGCTTCAAGACCTAATAATAGGTCTAGTAATAACTGGAACACAAGTAATAATAATAATAATCAGGCAAGAAAACTTGCTAGACCTAACTTGGTGTGTACTCATTGTAATATGAATGGTCATACTGTGGATAGATGTTTTGAACTTGTGGGATATCCTCCCAATTTTAAAAAGAATAATAATTCTAACAAGAATGTTAGTAGTAATCATGTGGCTTCAGGTTTAAAAGATCAGTCTACTAGTAGTCCATCTAACTCTTTTACTGATGAACAATTCAAAAAGTTGATGGACTTGATTGGTGATAAGTCTGGAAAAAGTTCCATACCTGCAAATGTTGCAGGTATAAATTGTGCTTTTAGTTTTTGTACTTCAAAGTTTTTTAATCACAATACTGTTATTAAAACTTATAAGTTGTATGTTGGTTGGATTGTTGATTCAGGAGCTAGTCAACATATGACTTATACTGTGATTAATATGTTTAATGTGATAAGTGTATCTCATCTTAATATGACTGTTGGTCATCCAAATGGGACTAAAGCTGTTGTTACACACATAGGAAGTTTAAAGTTAACTGATAAAATTGTTATTCATGATGTCTTAGTTGTGCCAGGTTATGAAGTTAGTCTTCTATCTGTGCACAAGCTAAGTAAAGATAGTAAATTTAGAGTTATTTTTGATGAAAGTTCTTGTGATATTCAGGACTCTGTTCAAAAGACTCTAGTGGGGACTGGTAGTCAAATAAATGGATTGTATTTTCTTAATACAGGTAAGAAATATTATAACAACAACATTTCACAATGTTGTTTGTCAAAATGTATTTGGCATAATAGACTAGGACATCCTTCAAGTCAAGTTTTACATGTGCTAAAAAATAAACTTAAACTTGAAAAAGTTGATAATGATATTTGTGATGTGTGTCACAAAGCTAAACAAACTAGGGAGCCTTTTCCTCTAAGTGATCATAAAACTAATGGTGTTGGTGAATTGATTCACTTAGATGTGTGGGGTCCTTATAAAGTTCAAAGCAAGGAAGGATTTAGATATTTTCTTACTGTTGTTGATGATTATAGTAGAGCTGTTTGGTTATTTTTGTTAAGAGGTAAAGATGAAGTTTTTACTAACATAACAGTTTTCATAAATATGATTAAAAATCAGTTTGGAAAAAGTGTTAAAATGTTTAGAAGTGACAATGGTACAGAATTTGTTAATAATAATATGGATAAATTTTGTAAAGATAATGGGATTCTTCATCAAACCTCTTGCCCATACACTCCTCAGCAAAATGGTATTGCTGAGAGGAAACATAGGCACTTGTTGAATGTAGCTAGAGCCCTCATGTTTCAGGGGGGATTACCTTTGAACATGTGGACTGATTGTGTTTTAACTGCTGTCTATTTGATTAACAGGATTCCAAGTTCTGTCTTGTCTGGGAAGTCACCTTATGAGTTAGTATATAGTAGTGAACCAAATCTCTCTTTGTTAAAAACATTTGGTTGTTTGTGTTTTGCAAATGTTTTAAATGACAATGACAAGTTTTCATCTAGGTCAGAAAAATCTGTCTTTATTGGATATTCTAATGAGAAAAAAGGTTATAAGCTTTATAGCCTTGAGAGTAGGAAAGTTTTCTACTCTAGAGATGTTAAGTTCTATGAAACAGTGTTTCCATTTAAGAATGAGTCTGAAAGTAAAGAGTATGTTATGAGTTTTGAAAATAAAGACAGTACTAATTTTTTCAACTTAGATGATAATGAGTCTATGTCATGTGATCCCAATGATGATAAGAGAGATAATGCTCAGAATGGTAGTGAAGGCATAGACAATACATTACTAGGAGGTACTGAAAAAGCTAGTGAAACTAGAGAGAGTCTAGATGGTCTTAATGATAGTAAGCTAGCAGAAGCCACCAGTAATGTAGATGATAATGCAACACTTGTTGATAATAATAGTGATTCTGAGGGTGATGACAGTCAATATCAAGAATTTGGTAATCTTTTTCAAAGTCCTGTTAATTCCCCAGAAAGATATGATTTGGATAATCCTAGGAGATCATCTAGAAAAGTTGTTTTGCCTAAAAAGCTGAATGATTATAAGTTGAATACTAGTGTGAAATATGGCATAGAAAAATATGTTAATTACTCTTGTCTTAGTAAAGAGAATTATAATTTTTCTACTAGTCTAAATAAAATTGTTGAACCAAAAACTTTTTCTGAAGCCTCAAAAGATATAAGATGGCTTATGGCTATGAATTTAGAAATGGAGGCCTTAAACAGAAATGGTACTTGGGTTCTTGTTGATCTTCCAGTTGGAAGAAAACCTATTGGTTGTAAGTGGGTTTATAGAGTTAAATACAAGTCTAATGGAGAAGTTGAAAGATTCAAAGCTAGACTTGTTGCTAAAGGGTATAACCAAAGGGAAGGTATAGACTTTGATGAAACTTTCTCTCCTGTTGTCAAAATTGTTACTGTTAGGTGCATTTTAACTTTAGCAGTTTATAATAATTGGCCTTTATACCAATTAGATATAAACAATGCTTTCCTATATGGAGATTTAGTAGAGGATGTTTATATGACCTTGCCTGAGGGATACTTTGATAAGAATGATCAAAGGGTTTGTAAGTTGGTTAAGTCCTTGTATGGTTTAAAACAGGCACCTAGGAAGTGGAATGAAAAACTCACATCAGTTTTAATAGAAAATGATTTCATACAAAGCAAAAATGATTTTTCTATGTTTATCAAAAACAAAGATGGAGTTTTTATTGTACTTCTGGTGTATGTTGATGACATTATTGTCACAGGTAACAATGTGAAGGAGATTGATAAGTTTAAGGAGTTTTTGAGTTCAAAGTTCTTAATTAAAGATCTGGGTAAACTCAAATACTTCTTGGGAATAGAAGTTCTTGAGTCTAATACTTCTCTTTATCTGACTCAAAGAAAGTATTGCTTAGAACTTCTTACAGAGTTTGGGATGCTGGCTTGTAAGCCATGTGGAACACCTATTGATGTTAAAGAAGGTGTTAACAGTAAGAATAAGAATGTTGATGTTGATAAACCTTTGAAAGGTGTTAACAACTATCAAAAGCTAGTTGGCAAGTTGATTTATCTTACTCATACTAGACCTGATATTAGTTATGCTGTTCATGTTCTAAGTCAGTATATGCATGCTCCTATGCAGTCACACTTGAAACTTGCATTCAGAGTCTTAAGGTACTTAAAAGGTTCACCAGGAAAAGGAATTACTTTTAACAAAAGTGATAATCTTAATCTTGGTGTGTATGTGGATTCTGATTGGGCAAAGTGTAAGCTTACAAGAAAATCAGTGACTGGATATTGTGTTTTCTTGGGTAACAGCTTAGTGTCATGGAAAAGTAAAAAACAGTCAATGTTATCTAAATCTTCTGCTGAGGCAGAATTTAGAGCAATGAATAGTGTTACTTGTGAAGTAATGTGGATTATGAAAGTTCTTGCTGAACTTAATATTAATCCTTTGTTACCTGTTCCATTGAGATGTGATAATAGCTCAGCAATACAGATTGCTGCTAATCCTGTATTTCATGAAAGAACTAAACATTTTGAAATTGAACTCTTTTTCTTAAGAGAAAAGGTTGCAGCTGGGGTTGTAAGTACTGTTAAAGTTAAGTCTGCTGATAATATAGCAGATATCTTTACCAAAGGATTAAGTGTTGCTGAACATCATAAGTTTTGTGAAGGTCTTGGATTGTTTGATCTTTACAGAGTTGGTTTAAGGGGGAGTGTTAAAAATAATGTTTAAACAATAAACCAACTCTCAGGGACTATTGTGCACAAAAGGTAAGTGCAGGTATGTATTTTGTAAATATTTTCTTTTGTTATTTGTTATGTTTAATATGCAGGTACATTTTGACAACTTGAGGAAAGATGAAGGGGGCTAAGCGTACAAGTTGGAGAAGTTGTTAGGGTTAGGAGTTAAGAGCTATTTAAGCTCATACTTAGCTTATATTTTGTACGCAGTCATTGTATCTCTCTCAAAAAATTGTATTCGTTTCTGGTTTCATTGTTAGATCAATTTGTTTGATCTTTTGATTTGTTTTCTTCTCTTTTGTAAGTACGATCAAAAACCCAGGTGTTACATTTGAAGTAACAGCCTGAGGCAGTTTAATAAAGAATAAAGGGGTGGTTGGTTGATTATCTTGATCTTTGTAATCTTTTCTACAAATACTACGAGTTTTATCATCAAGAATTTTGTATTAAATAAAATAGTAAAATAATGAGTCGTGGAGGAAAAAAAAAATAGAATTGGGAAATTACTAGGATAAACGGAGCAATGCAATAGTCACGGGGTGAGTTTTTGTTTAGTAAAAAATATGAATTGTGAGAAACTCACCGTTGATAAGTTGTACTGCTTATACATTGTTGTATTATATTTTAAAAATCCACATGTATTTTTTACATTATAAATATTTATGAATTCATTATTTTTTAGACTCAAATCACCTGTTGAAAGTAAAGTTACTTTCGAATCACAGGTAATATATGAATATATTTTCTATTGACTAAATTAAATTTACAAAACCTTAACTTATATATACAAACTGAAAAAGTATAATGAAAGGTTGTCAATCGAACCTTTTAACCAATGGTTGTGTCCTTTCACAATAACTACCATATAACTAACTATAACTAACTTAACTAAAACATATTACATACTAAGTACCCTTGACTTTGCTTTATAACATTATCGGTTCAACATTCACCCCCTAATGTTATAGACGACAATCGAGTCTTATTCACTTGACTTCACAGTAATGTAGGTTCATTGTCAGTTTCATAAATGAGATGAGACTCTTCTTGCTTGTCTTTATGGTATTTCCACTTCGTACATTCCCTCGCAAAGTGGCCGAAGTCACCACATTCATAACACCTTAATGTACTCTTGTCTTTAGTTTCTTGACTTATACTTGTCCCACATGCATTTGGACCATTCTTTCATTTCATGCTTTCCTTGGCTTCTTTGTTGAAATTCATACATCATCCTTTACCATGACTTTGGTTGTTTGAACTTGCCATAAGAAGCTTGTCTTGATCATTTGCCTCTAGCATGTCCTGACGCTTGATTCATTCTTCAAAGGCTGTTAATCATCCAACGGCTTCTTCAAACGACATTTAGTCTAAATCTTGATATTGTTCAATAGTTGCCATGGTAGGTAAAACTTCTTTGGAACATAATTAAGTAGTTTCCTCACAATTATCTTGCTTTCGAGTGTAGTTCCAAGATTTCCAAATATTTCCCTTATACTGTTTAATTTGCTTGCGAAGCCAGTTATAGTTTCACTTTCTTTCATCTTTAAATACTCTAGTTCATTCCTTAAAGTTTGCGAACATGCTTTCTGAACCACGTCTACTCCAATGAACAAAACTTTGATCGAGTCCCAAGCTTCTTTTGTAGCCGAACACTGTGCTACCTGCATTAGGACATCTTCGGGCGATGTTTGAAAGATCATTGCCTTTGATGTATGTGCTTTCTTCTCATCCACCGTATCTACGGCATCAGTTTTTCATAGACCACGTGCCTTCAATATTGTTCCCATCAACAATGCCCACCCATGTAGTGTAGTTTGTTTCGATCAATTTTGGTTATTGTAGTAAAACATTTCCTTGTTCTCGAAATGATGCATTGCTTGATGTGTTATCACGCTTGTTACCTTCTACCATGTTTGTTTTCTTTTAACTTGCTTACTTATTATAATCAGAACCGAGATAGTTTCTAGCTTTCTTGCTTTTGTGTTTGATCAAAAAGATCAAAAAACTCTTTTACTTGCTAACCAAGTTTTCTTCCTAAACTTGCTTAATATTGACCAACTTGCTAAATATTGACCAACTTGCTAATCAATAATGTGTTTTTTAGACCCCACTTGTTAATCTGGCTCTTTCTTACTTTGATCAAAATAATTGATCCTTTCTTACTAATATTAGACCCTAATGATTCTAGTTTCTTGTTGGTTTGAATCAAGGGTTCTACTTGCTATTTTGTTTTTTTATTCTAAAGTGTAAGATTTTATATTTTAAATAAAAAATACAAAACTTTCTTTTTCTTAATTAGTTTGTAATTATGTTATTTTTATTTTCCTAATTAATGAATAAAATAAATTGAAAGAAAACTAAAATGGTTACTTAAAACTTTTCCTAAATCCCAATTGATTTATATGACCCTTGGTTTTTTCTTTACTTTTTTTCTAACAGAAAAAATTTAATTTGACTAAAAACAAAAGAAAGATACAAAAAATACCAAAACGGTCTTTCAATCTCCTTTTTTATTCCAACACTCCTTTGGAAATATCACAAAACTTCTTGTTGTGTTCTTTCTTCCCATTTTAATCGATTGCACGTATGATCAGAAGTTTTGCTTTCAAACGAAAATATGTCGGGACTCTATTTCTGGTCTTACTCCGGTTTCTTTTTCTGATTTGGGTAACCACAATCGGCGGTTTTAAATAAAACGGTTGTCTTTTTCGGTTAAACTCCGGTTAGAATAAAAGAAAGTGTTACTGCTTCATTCTGGTTACATCAAAACGTTTCTATATTTTGATTTTTCACCGAACAGGTATCTTCTTCATTCTTTATTCTTTACGTAATTAATTCCTGGAATCGATCTCTCTTTGATAACAATTGTTTAAAGTGAACTTTCTTTCAGAAATCACAGGTAATATATGAGTACACTTTCTATTGATTAATTTTAATTTACAGAACCTTGACTTATATATATAAACCGAAAAGGCATAATGAATTGTTGTGATGGTTCAATCGAACCTCTTAACCAGCGGTTGTGTTCTTTCTTAATTACTAACATATAACTAACTATGACTAACTTAACTATAGCATAATACATACTAAATACCCTGACTTTACTTCTATAACATTATTGGTCCAACATCACCAAATTTATATACATCCTTTCCACAACTTCACCAATTCATCATTACCAAAATGTCATGAAAAAAACTTCTCGAACCACCAAACGTCGTCGCCAAAAGTATAGCGACACCGTCAGAACGTTTGCTCTAGGGAACCCATCACCGAACTTTAACACCCCCAAAATACATTGCGCAGCGGAAATACACATTTAGGTGCTAAACTCAAACATCATTACACGACACACTTTGAAAGACCTCAAAATGAGACATCTCAAATATAAAAGAAAGTATTTTATCCATTTGTCTAAAACCGTCGTCGATCCCAATTAAAACAAGAGTTTAACAATCAGAGTAGCGTTTTGGTCCCCCAAAGATCTCAACCAATCAACATACATTTTTACCAAAATACTTGACCAAATCTAATTAATTTTACGACAAAAGGGAAAGAAATCAGTTTTAGACTCAATCACCACAAAAGCAACCCGCAATCCTTCTCCAGCAAGCTCCGACATCTATCAAATTCAATCACCTGAAATACATGCTTAAACTCATCAACACAACGGTTGAGCAAGTCTATAGGTTTATCAAATCATCATTTGAACACAAGAGAAAAATCAATCATAGTCATTTAATAGAATTATCGTGCACACAATCTATTGTTCAGGTATTCTGGCTTATAGCAATAGCTATAGAGTTGTATTAAGCTCATGACACCGACCCCTTAACTAATCACCCACGCCTAAAGCCGGCATGAGTATATGAATTCCACTGCCCCTACGTGGGTATTAGTTGCAATCTATATACCACTGATTCTCGTTCTCGTAAATTATCCTTCCCAGAGGTTACTCAACGTAATGCCCTGGTCTCAGATAGGGTCGTCAACCCAATAGTACTATTATTTGAACAAGCGGCTATTCCCAACTCACAACAAAGAGTCAGAACATAGTTAACGGTTCATGAATTTAGGGACTTTTGCAACTTAGGTACTTATACAATTCAAGGCAAAATTAGGCAACATTCGGGTCCAAACAATCAATCATGAATTGTGCTCATTTTATTTTCAAATAGCATGTATCCCCCTCGCGGGTTTTAAAGTCATTCAAAAAAAGTACAAAGCGAGGCTATAGACTCACCTTGAGTAATATAAATAGCAAGACGATCTTCCACGATAGTTGATGCCCGATGAACACAAAAACCGCAACCTACCAAATAAGCCGCGTTCATTAATAAATAGACTCGAGTAACAATCATACATAATAACGTCAAACTCAAAATCATAAAATCACGACAAACCCAAAATAAAACAATACAAGTGATACTATCATACTCTTTTATACGTTTACTCTATTAGTCTATTCTTTCGATAAAAATCTGCCGGCACATACCAAATGTACGAGCTCATTTACCCCACTTAAACACGTCAAAAATTTATGATATTACCCAGAGAACTCACTTACTATCCATAGAAATTCCCCCTAAAAGTTTGTCAAAATATTATACTTTTAAGACTCCCTGCCCGACACATCTTTGAACTACAAAAACCGAACAGTTTTACGTCAGCGACTCATACAACCATTTTGACTTCTCTAATCGACTTCATTTACAAAACCGATACTTAGGTTTAAAAATAGACTCACCAACCTAGGTTTACATACTTTGAACTGCCCTTGACTCATTTTGAAACTCATTTTATAGTCCATGAGATTTGATCCAAATAACGACAACAACTTCAAATTGTAGCGATACTCGTCTCCCGGTACACGAATAATCAAACTATCATAACTTCACACTCGTTTAGAGTTAGAAGCTCTACCTTATATCAAATCGAAGATAATCAAAATCTCCATAACATTATCCTACTAATTAAACAATAATCAAACCATAAGATACCCAAAATCAGTCTTGAACCCACTGCCCAAAAATACATGTTTAAAAATCATACCAAATCAACTTTTTGGTATGATTTGATTAATTAAACAATAATCAAACCATGAGATACCCAAAATCAGTCTTGAACCCACTGCCCAAAAATACATGTTTAAAAATCATACCAAATCAACTTTTTGACCCATTTTACTCAATCTCATACCCTTAATATTACCCCACATTCATCCTAAACAATTTATCTAACCCTTAGTACACTTGCATGATCATTCCTCAAATGATCATTTCAAAAATTCAAACATGCAATATTCAAAAATAAAATATAACAACACTAACAACATACCCACTTACTAAAAATATATCAAATCATCCTAGATCATATGAAAAAATAAAACTTGGTGCATGTGTATAAAAACTATACCAAAAGAACCACAATCAAATTTGCAAAGGTGGTCTTTTGTTAGATTTCTTTGATTCAAGTTGGAAATCAAAAATCAAAGGGGTTTTGTGTTGTGTTTATGGACTGCAATAGCAAGAACCAAAGAAAGAGATTGTGTTTTCTTGTTAAAATGATTTTATTAATAAAAACAAATAGTGGAAAATCAATATATAGTGAGGTGGAGGGGTAGTTTTTGCTAATTTTGCAATCTTTTTGACCAAAATGCAATTTAATAGTTTAAAGGGTAGAAAATGTATATTAGTCAATTTTGAAAATATTTACGAGACTCGGGTTTCGTAAAAATACTTCTCAAAAATTAAAACGCACTCAAATATGATATTAATAAAGTCCCGGCGCGACTTAATACGCAATTAAAAACAAAAACGTCAAAAATATAAACATCGAAATAACAAATAATAAAACGTAAAATCTCGGGCATCCGTCGATATCGTAATCACTAATAATCCTCACAATTAGTAAAAAGGTAAAAAATAAGATTTCCAACATCGGTTTTAAATTAAACCACCAACCGTCATATCATTCAAGCTCATCAAAAATTTCAAAATTATTCGTAAAATAGTATTAAATAATGACCTCGGGTTCGGGTTATCACATCCTACCCTCCTAAAAGAGAGTGACGTCCCGACGCTCGACCCCTCTTATACTCACTTTCCGTACCTCTCAAATAAAAGAGAACTCTTTTCCTTAAAGAAATCCTCATGCTTCCTTCGCGAACTCAGGTCCACTCCTAGAATTCTTGTATCTTCACAATATAAATCTTACTATGATTCAACCTCTTAAGAACTCTTCACAGTTCTCTCTATGAAATTCAACTTATCTTCAAGTTGAATTCTTTCCTTGTTGTTCCCAAAACAAATTTCACCCTTCATAACGACACCTTAAGCATACGTTTCCCAATTTCAAACCCCATTGATTTCCTTTGACTGTCAACATAACTCTTCTGATGACTCCTCGTAGCTATCAAACGATCCTTAATCTTTTTAATCTTATTATTAATGACCAACATCATTCCTAGTTCAGTCATTTAATTCTTCCTACATTACTTCAATACACAGAAACCTAACTTACATTCATAACTCGCAATTTTTAATTTTCACAATTTGAATTTCTTTATGAACCTTCAAACAGTACAACCTCATTACTAGCATGATAACCATTGTCGTATAAGAATTCTAACAATTCCTAAGTCAGCCATACGCGCATAAGTTTATCATCCAATGTTCGAATCGTCCTTTCATTATGTCCATCAGTCTCTGTATAACACGCAGTACTTAAATCAATTTTCAACTTTACCCAAACCAGAATGCATCGAATACTTGACTTGTGAGATTCCTTCATCACTAAGTCTCACACTCCTAACATACCTTTCTCAGATAGACATGATGGCAATCAATTCCGGTTCTCCAAAATACTTCATCTCAATCGATCTTACTACAAAATCCTTTCCATAAGTTTGAAAAAATGTTGAAACCACTTACCTTGACATCCTTCTCTATCAGACTATTAGCTTAAAATTTCAATATCATTTCTATCAAGTCCACACTTCTTGTCATCACCAAAACTCAAACCTTAGAGGCTTTTTCCTTTTTCTTCCTGATAGGTGCATCAGCTACCACATTCGCCTTTCCCGAATGGTAGCGAATCTCGTAGTCATAATCACTCACAGTCATAATCACCAACATACTCAAGTACTCGAAATTTATAACTGGTGATTCTCTACTCAACTCCTTTGTCTACCCAAGAAATTTA
Source organism: Glebionis coronaria (assembly GCA_025667525.1). NCBI lineage: Eukaryota > Viridiplantae > Streptophyta > Magnoliopsida > Asterales > Asteraceae > Glebionis > Glebionis coronaria. Next base: position 107,452,508 of record CM046877.1, read on the forward strand.
ATATGAGACAACTCTTATGATCCTTGATTACTACACACTTGATTCCATACAAGTAATATTTCTACAATCTCAAAACAAACACCACAACTCCATAACCCTTATGAAACACATCACAACAGACTATAAATTCTTTAGATCCTTCCCACAATGACAACATCAGTGCAAAACACAACTTATCCTTCAGTGTTCAGAATATAGCTTCCTCATCTGATAAGGATCAGATCTCGAAACTTACAAATTTAGATGTATAAGTGGAACTCACACATCCAATTCTTCTTAGTCAGCTTAATCAAATGGTTTGCCAATCAGTGAAAACCTTTCGATAAACCTCTGATAATCCTCAGCTTAGACCAATGAATTAACAGATTTCCATCAGCGTCGTTGGTACCGACCAATCCTTAATCATTTCAATCTTGGCAAGATCTTCACGAATACCTTTGTTGTCAATCACATGCCCTAGAAAATGCACTATTTTCAACGAACACTCACACGTAGAGAACTTTGCATACAACTTCTCTTTCTTCAACCATTCCAAAATTATACTCGTATGTTACTTATGCTCCTCCTTTCCTCTTGGAATAAAATAGAATATCATCAATAGACACAATGATTAACTTACCCAATTACAGCTCACACAAACGATTCACCAAGTCCGTGTATACGGTAGACGCATTCGTCAATTCCAAAAAGACATAACTTAAAACTTAAAGTACCCACATCAAGTATGAAAAACAATTATAGGAATATCTTCCTCCCTAACTCTCAATTGATGATAGCCAGTCCTCAAAGCGATCTTCGAGTACACACTGGATCCATGCAACTGTCAAATAGGTCGTCAATCCTCGGCAGTGGATACCGATTCTTGGCAGTTAATTTGCTAATCTCACAATAGTCGATACACATCCGAAACCATCCATCCCTCTTGACAAATAACACACGCGATCATCATGGAAACGAAACTTAATCTAATACATCCCTTATCCATCAATTCTAACAGTTGACCGGATAACTCATTCTACTCTGACGGTGCCAAATGATAAGGCGTACGAATACTACTCAATGAAACGCATAAGCACTGCACCTATTGCTTCCAACACTCAATCGATATGAAACTCCACTTCACAAGACGACAGTAAACTAGGCAAAACTTTCAGGAAAACTTTAGAATACTCTTGAATTATTAACACATCTTCCAACTTCTTCTTAATTATACCATCACTAGTTGCCTAAGCTAGAAATACACTACATCCCTCTTTCATATACTTCCTCATTTTCAAACAAGACAGACTTCTCAAATGGATAGTTCACTCATCACCTTTCACAGTCAACACTCATCTCTCAATAAATTTTAATCCAATAGTTATCAATTTATAGTGAGGATTGGTTCAACCTCAAACATCAGCACCACGCACAACTAACCAATTCACACCAATACTCTTCATCTAAAAATCTCAACTTTATGAGCATCAAGTCGATATTAAACACCTAATATCCTAGATTCAAGGAACACTCTCTTAGTATAGAACTAATACTAACAACCTTTCCATCGGTTAACTCCATATCATAGTTAGTTATCAATCTCACCTGTTCTGTATTGATAAAGCGACTGAATCTTTACATTTCTAAGACTTCTATCTAATCTAAAATCAAACAACACACTGACATAAAGAATGTCAAGTAAGAACGTACCATTTACAACGTTCGGACCATAAGGTTTGTCAGCATCACCCAAAACGTAAGTTGGAGCGGCAACATTCATATCTTGTCGATTTCCTTTCCTTGTACAATTTCCTTGCTTGTATCCTTTCTCACCACAGCGAAAACATATCGCAACTCCAGGGGTACTAATTCCAGTAACTACTCCTCTTGTCCTACACTTAGCAGCTTTATGACCAGGTTGTCCTAACTTTAGTCGTAAATGTGGACAATTACCCACATAGTATAAGGTACATCAAACACACTTAGGATTTATCTTGTTACCTCCAGACAAAGTGGCAGCACGATTCCCATCATTCCTTCCATAGTTTAAATACTGGTTTCGGTTCTGTCTTTGGTTATAGTTATTATGATAATCCCCACGACTCTGACCTTGATTCTGGTTGGACTGAGCAGATTCCCACTTTTTCTTATTATTTTTAGTAATACTATCTTTCTTATCTTGCACTTTCACGTCCATTAAAGCATGCGCCATCTGAACAGCTTCATCTAAAGATTTAGGTCTTAAAGAAATAGTCTCACCCTAAATGTTACTAAACAACCCTTTAATTTATTGCTTCATCTTCTTACGGTCATTCGCAAAAGCATCGGGAAATAACAAACACAGCTTAGAAAACCTCCTAGTATAAGCAGCACTATCATCGTTTCTTAATACTAAGTGTCTCAATTCATCTTCCAACTGTCCTAGTTCCTCCTCGGGAATAAACTTAGCAGTTGATAGGTGTGAAAACACCCATCCTTTTACCACTTATTTCTGGCTAAAACAAGACCAAAACACGTATTTAATATCATTTATTTGGAATTATGCGTGGTTTTTGTGTTTATTGTGTTTTCAGAGTCAACCGGATGAATATTGAAGAAAACATGGGATTGCACGGGTTTTATCGAGGAAAACGACTCAAGACGAAGTCTACTGTCCAAGAGATGCAAAAGATTTGAAGTCATTGTGCCTATTTGAATATTTATCGAAGAATAGAGCCAAAGATGGAAGATTCATATATGTCGAAGAACTCGAGTCTATTAAACAAAAAAAAAATTATAAGACGAGTTGGAATTATTCACCGACACTTCTCAAATCCAAGTCGAAAACGTTTATTTGAAGAAGCGTGAAGACTAAAGAAGAAAGAAGAAAAAGAAGCCCAAACCAAGGCCCAATCACAAGCCCACTACCACATGACTTGCCTATAAATAGGACCTTACTTCACAAAAATTCACTCTTAGTTTTTTAGGTAGTTTTTAGTTCTTTCATTCTCTCTAGTTTTAGAGAGAGAAAGTCCTAAACTTTCTCTCACTAGATTTCATCTTTTTTTATTTCAAGATCAAAACTTTGTATTATTTTTCATTAAGCAAGTTCAAGTTTTTAGCTTTTAATCTTTAATCTCATCCTTCTTTTCTTTGAATTTGATTGATTTTGGTACAAGTCTCGTATGATCCGTGTTGTTCATCAATGATTTTGTGGTTAAAAAGTTAATCTTTTATGTTTCCTAAGTTTCTACACAAATAAGTTTTGAGATCCTAGTGCTTATTGGCTTATTTGTTAGTTTTGCTTATTTACTTTTAAAGTTTTTCTTAAAAAGTTCATCTTTTTATCATTTGATTTAAGTTTTTGCTTATTTGAAGTTTAGATAAATTGTTATTTGAGCTTACTTGATTGGATTTATTTTAGATTCGTGCTAGTATTGGGTTTTAGCTTATTCCAATAGCTTATTACCCTTGCAAAAGTCTCGTATCAGCATAGTTTTCGGAAAGGGAGAAGTCCTTTTCCGACCGGGTATTCCGACCAAGTAGCCCCCCTTCATTCCGAACATACGATCGGAAAAGGGTTTAGGTTTTTCCGATCTGCCCCTTTTGCCATTATTCCGATTGAGCAAGTTTTGATTATTCCGATTGTAGCAAGTTTGTCGTTATTCCGATTTGCACCATTTTAACATATTCCGATTGTTTAGTTTTAACTTATTCCGATTTGGGGGTTTTGTGAACATTCCGATCACCTTCATTCTCCTCAACATTCCGATCGTCAGATCGGAATACATTCCGATTGGTCCTCTTTGCCCTATATTCCGATTGCAATTTTTTTAGATATTCCGATCACTTGTTTTGCTATACTCCGATCTTACTTTCTTTTAGTACTTTTCAACTAAGTTCATAATTTTTACAAAGTTTTCCAAGAGTTAGTTTTTATTGAGTGTCCATTTATTTTTCTAATATAATTTTAAAGTTTTCAAACATTTATTTTTAAACTCGTCTTTTTACTTTAATCATTTAAAGCTTTAAGTTTACTCTTCTTCACTTAATTACTTGTTATTAGTTTAAAATAGATAAACAAACCAACACCTTTTCATTAACCAAGAACAAATCATTCCACTTAGAGCCGAGATCAATTCGAGAGGATACCGAGAATATTCTAGAAACCCATAGCAAAACGCTTGTATTAAAGGGCGCCGCTGCCGACTCTTCTCGTTAAGATCAACAGTTTTTGTGAGAACTTGGATTTTGGGATCCGTTCATCGTGAACGTTACTTTTTCATAAAAAATTTCAAAAACCCTAAAAAATATAAATTTTCAAAAAAATCCTAAAAATTAAAAAACGTAAAAACCAAAAATATTTTTGCTTTGTTTTTCCCCTTGTTAGTTCTTTTGCAGGTGTATGCGCACTCGATCAACGTCTTATCAAGAGCCCGAGCCTCTCGATAACTTAGACATGGCCGGTGTACAAAACAACAACAATAACCCACCTCAAAACAATAATAATAACAATAACAATCCACCTTTCAACAACAATCATAACAACAACAATGAGCCTCTACCGGATAATCGCCCGATGATTGAACTTCTGCAAGCTCATGTAGATGGCAACACTGATCCAATTGTTATACCCGCGTTTGCAGTCAACAACTTTGAGCTCAAATCCGGCTTTATCCATATGGTCTCTGCTCAACCATTCTTGGGGCGTACCATTGATGATCCACATGACCACATCAAGAGATTCTTGCAACTCACCAATACGGTCAAATTCAATGGTGTTCCACAAGAGGTAATCCGTTTACAACTTTTTCCCTTTTCTTTAGAGGGACAAGCCCGGCATTGGCTTGCTAAGGAACCGCCACAGAGTATTCTTTCGTGGACGGATTTGGAGACCAAGTTTATCAACTAATTTTTCCCACCCTCTCGTACTACCGCTTTTCGGAATGAAATTATCAATTTTGAACAAAAGTACGATGAGTCGTTTAGTGAATCTTGGGATCGTTTCAAAGATCTTTTAAGAAAATGCCCACAACATGGTTTTACCAAAGTGCACCAAATTAATACTTTTTATAATGGTTTAAACATGAATGACCAAGATTCACTAAACAGTGCCTCGGAGGGTAATCTTTTGGCTAAGACTTCCAATGCTGCTTGGGATATCATTGAGAATAAGTCTCGTGTGCAAACCAAGAGTGTGCGAACCAATGTCGCTAGTGCTAGTACTAGTGACAGCGACAAGCGAATTGACAAAATCAATACGCTTCTTGAATCGCTTGCTACCCAAACCGCCAGCAACACCAACAGCATTAACGCTAGAAACGCTAAAGACGCTCAAGTCAATGCTGTTAGCCAACCATGTGAGATATGTGGGGGTCCTCATTCTTACACCACTTGTCCTGCCACCCAAAACTACCCTTCTGAGAACGTGAATGCAACATACGGTACCTATCCTCAACCTGCTTATCAAGCTCGACCTCAAGGTGACCGCAACCTGCTTAGCTACCGCTCCAACAACTATCTCTCACCAACTGGTTCTACTCCTAACAACCCAAACCAACAACAAAACCTCAACCGCCCTCCTCAACAACAACAACAATCTCGTGGACCATACATACCACCTCACAAACAACAACATCCACCTCAAAGAAACAACCAAGTTTACCAGCAACCTGCTTATCAACCACCCGCATACAATGCTCCTCCCAACCAACCCACCGCTTTACACCAAGAAGTGGAAACCTACATGAGGACTAACGATGTGATCGTGGAAAATCTTCAACAGGAAGTGCGCAACTTGAAAGCAGACCTGGTGAAACAAGGGAACGATCTGAGAGCTGACATGAGACACACTTTGGATAGTCAAACGAATGACTTAAGAAACATGATGGCTAGTTTCTTCCACGGTAATCAACCCTCTTCTTCGGGTACTCTTCCGAGTAACACCATTGCCAATCCAAGAGGGGAGATGAAATCAATCACCACTCGCAGTGGCAAAGGTACGAAGGAACCCGAGCTTCCTATACCTCCACCGGTGGTTGTGACTAAGGAGAACGAGTCACCTGCTCCTATTCCCCAACCTTCGACTTCCCCAATTTCTCCACCTCTTACTTCTACCCCCCCCTCCACCCAAGGATGCGAGTGATCCTTCGATCCCAAAGACTTCCTCTTCTTCCGATATACCTTATCCATCTAGGTTGAGGAAAGAGAAGCTCAAAAGCAAGGATGATATTCATGTTTCGAACTTTCTTAAAATGTTCAAACAATTGAATTTTAACATCTCCTTCGCTGAGGCTCTCGCTCACATGCCAAAGTATGCGAAAATGTTCAAAGATCTTCTGAGTGACAAGGAGAAGCTTCTTGATATTGCTAACACCCAACTTAATGAGAATTGCTCTGCAGTACTCTTAAGGAAATTTCCAACCAAGCTTGGTGATCCGGGTCGTTTCTTAATCCCTTGCAACTTCCCGGGAGTAGAGAATTGCATGGCCCTAGCCGATCTAGGTGCCAGTATCAACTTAATGCCTTTAAGTGTGTGGAAGCAATTATCTCTCCCTGAGCTAGTCCCCACCAAAATGACTCTGGAATTAGCTAACCGTACGGTTGCTTATCCAGTGGGGATAGCCGAAGACGTCTTTGAAGGAGTCGACAAATTCACTTTTCCTGCCGATTTCGTCGTCGTCGACTACGAGATGGACCCTCGTGTGCCATTAATTGTTGGTCGTCCATTCCTGAGGACCGGTCGCACTCTCATCGATGTTGAAGCCGATGAGCTTATCATGAGAGTGGGTGACGATAAAATCGTCTTCAACATGGGAAAGTTGTCTAAACAACCTTATTCCAATGAGAGTGTTAATTGTGTTGACGTTCTTGATGAGGCTTGTGAAGAACACTTCCAAAATGCTTGCAAAAGTATTCCTACTTCTCTTCCCAATGTTGAGACCGTATCCTCTATTGATTCACACTGTCTCTGTTTGGAGAAAGTGATTTCTTTTGGAAAGATCTTGAAACCACCATGGGAGATGTGAACTTCACTAATGACGAGTCTCCCACCGATTTGGCTGACGACATGAGTTTCTTTGAAAACCTTCTCAAAGAGGACAATCTGTCTCCACCATCTTCCACGGTTATTGCTATCGATGCTCCGACTTTGCAAACGCCTCCCATCGAAAAACCTCCGGATTTAGAACTTAAGGAGTTGCCGCCCCATCTCGAGTACGTGTTCCTGGAAGAACAGAAGAAGTCACCCGTCATCATCGCTAAGGACTTGAAAGAAGAAGAGAAAACTCGTCTCATCGCTGTGCTTAAAACTCACAAGAAGGCAATTGCTTGGAAAATTTCCGATATCCGCGGAATTGATCCGAGCTTTTGTACTCACAAGATTCTCATGGAAGATGACTTTAAACCCGCAATCCAGAGCCAAAGAAGGGTTAATCCTAAAATTCATGACGTCATCAAACAAGAGGTTATCAAACTTCTTGATGCCGGCTTGATCTACCCTATTTCGGATTCGCCGTGGGTAAGTCCCGTCCATTGTGTGCCCAAGAAGGGCGGAATAACCGTTGTTTCCAATGAACACAACGAGTTGATTCCCACTCGTCTCGTTACTGGGTGGAGAGTTTGTATTGATTATCGCAAGCTCAATGATGCCACGAGAAAAGACCACTTTCATCTTCCCTTCATGGATCAAATGCTCGAGCGTCTAGCTGGTAATGACTAGTACTGCTTCTTAGACGGTTTCTCCGGGTATTTTCAAATTCCCATCGATCCCAAGGACCAAGAAAAGACCACATTCACTTGTCCCTATGGAACATTCGCTTACAAACGCATGCCTTTTGGTTTATGTAATGCTCCTGGGACATTCCAAAGGTGTATGATGGCTATCTTCCATGACATGGTGGAAGACACTATGGAAGTATTCATGGACGATTTCTCAGTTTATGGCGATTCTTTCTCTGCTTGCCTTGCCAATTTAGAACGTATGCTGAAGCGGTGTGAAGACACTCGCCTTGTTCTTAATTGGGAAAAATGCCATTTCATGGTAAAAGAAGGCATCATGCTAGGACACAAAATTTCCAAAGCCGGTCTTGAAGTAGACCGTGCTAAAGTCGATGTTATCGCTAAGTTGCCTCCACCTTCAACCGTGAAGGGTGTGAGAAGTTTCCTGGGTCATGCGGGCTTCTACCGTCGATTCATCAGAGATTTTTCTCAAATCGCTCGCCCGATGACCCACCTCTTGGAAAAAGATACTCCTTTTATCTTTTCCAAAGAGTGTCTTGAAGCCTTCAACTTGCTTAAGGATAAGCTAACTAAGGCACCCGTCTTGGTTACCCCTAATTGGGAGCTGCCTTTCGAGTTGATGTGCGATGCTAGTGACTTTGCTATTGGAGCGGTTCTGGGACAAAGAGTGAACAAACAATTCCAACAAATTTATTACGCTAGCAAGACAATGACTGGGGCACAATTGCATTACACGACAACCAAAAAAGAGCTTTTAGCTGTTGTCTATGCCTTTGAAAAGTTCCGCCCCTATCTTGTCCTTTCCACAACAATCGTTTACACCGATCATTCCGCGCTGAAGTACTTGTTGACAAAGCAAGATTCCAAACCAAGACTTCTTCGCTGGGTTTTGTTACTCCAAGAATTTAAAATCGAAATTCGCGATAAAAAAGGAGCTGAAAACCTAGCTGCGGATCATCTCAGTAGACTTGAGGATCCTTACCAAGGGGATCATCCAAACAAAGAAATCAATGATTCTTTTCCCTTGGAGACCTTAATGTCTATCAACTCGACTCCTGATGAAACCCCGTGGTTTGCGGACATTGCAAACTACTTGGCGGGTGGAATTCTCGTTGACGGGTTAACATCCCAGAAAAAGAAGAAGTTCTTTAACGACATTAAGACTTACTTTTGGGATGACCCGTATCTATTCAAACAATGTGCTGACTTGATTATTCGTCGATGTGGTGATGGGCCGGCAGCTTTAGAAATCCTTGACGCTTGCCACAAAGGACCCACCGGTGGTCACTTTGGTCCCAACTACACCGCCAAAAAAGTGTTTGACTCGGGATTTTATTGGCCCACCATCTATCGTGATTCTCACGAGATGTTTAAACGTTGTGATGCCTGCCAAAAACAAGGCAAGATCACTCATAAAGATGAGATGCCTCAAAATTTCATACAAGAATGTGAAATCTTTGATGTTTGGGGTATCGACTTTATGGGGCCATTCCCTTCATCTAAAGGAAACAAATACATCCTTGTAGCCGTTGACTACGTTTCAAAGTGGGTTGAAGCCAAAGCTTTACCTACTAATGATGCAAGGGTGGTTTGTAACTTTTTGAAATCGTTGTTCGCTAGATTCGGCGTTCCTCGTGCTATTATCAGTGACCGCAGGACTCATTTTTGCAACGATCAATTTGCAAGAGTCTTGGCAAAGTATGGTGTCAATCACCGTCTTTCCACCGCCTATCATCCCCAAACCAATGGGCAAGCCGAGATATCCAACCGTGGATTAAACCGAATTTTGGAGCGTACTGTGGGAGAGCATCGTGCCGCGTGGCCGATAAGTTAGATGATGCTCTGTGGGCTTTCCGTACTGCTTATAAGACCCCAATCGGTTGTACACCTTATCGTCTTGTGTACGAGAAAGCATGCCACCTTCCCATCGAGCTGGAACATAAGGCGCACTGGGCCTTGAAGTGGGCTAACTTTGACATCAACAAAGTCGGTGATCATCGCAAGATTCAACTCAACGAGCTCAACGAACTGAGGAATGAAGCTTATGAGAACTCGCTGATCTACAAAGAGAAGACGAAGATCCTTCATGACGCAAAAATCAAGAACCGAGAGTTCCACGTTGGTGATCAAGTCTTACTTTTTAACTCTCGGTTGAAGATCTTTTCTGGCAAGTTGAAGAGCCGCTGGTCTGGTCCATTCACCGTCGCCAAAGTCTTTCCATATGGGACCATTGACCTTTCTCAGCCAAATGGGCCCAATTTCAAGGTGAATGGCCAGCGTCTGAAGTTGTACTTTGGTGAGGACATCTCTTAGGAGATGATTCCATCCCTCACCATGTTCCCCATGAACTAATTTTGGGTCGAGTCAGGCTCGTGACTCGGTTATCAAAAACAAGCGCTCCTCGGGAGGCAGTCCGAGTATCTATCCTTTTATGTTTTTACCTCCTAAGTGTAGGGGGACCTGTATAGGTGTTTGTTTTTGTGTGGTGATGTGATTACAGGGATGAATGCACTCTTGGAAACTTTGAAAGAACCCTACTCCCGTGTTATCCGAAATCTGGTTCTATCTCTCAAACTTTCGTGATTCAATTTTCTTCATACTCACATCTGAAATTGATCACTTTAGTTGTCCCTTCCTTAGCTTGATTTAAACAACGTGCACAATGTCATAAGTGTAGGGGAAACTTTTTCCACATGCTTAAACATTGAGGACAATGTTTATCTTAAGTGTAGGGGGACTTCTATCGAAGTTTTAAGTGGACTTTTCCATGAAAATGCCTTCATTTAACCGGAAAATCATCTTTTTCAACATTTTTCAAATTTTTAATTAACTTTGGCCATATAGTCGTAAATTTTTAAAAAATTTTATCGTTGCTTTCATATGTATATATCCCGCAATAAAGTCAAAATTATTAATAAAGTGGTGTAGCTAGTTTAGAAGTCTTTGACATATTAGGCCCGTTGCGATTATTTTGACTCAACCCGAATAGACTTATCTAAGTTTATTCTAGCTAGTATCCTTAACCATGTAGACCTTAATTGGTTTATTAGGCTAAGCATCCACGATTCTCATTACTTGAGATTTTAAATTGTGGAGAACGAGAGATGATAGAGTCAATTATAAGTCGGTATTCTTGCACAAGCTCACTTGGTGTAATTATTTGCCTATTCTCCCATCACTTGCTAATAATTTATCTGCAATAAGTAAGGTCGTACGATTTGAAAAGTTACTTACCTTCTAGCCCAAGATCGTTTAAAAGTTGCTCGGTAATGATAAGAGTTCATAGCCAAGGCATAACTTATGAAGCGGGGCGCGAAGATTGGCGAGTCCAAAAAGGCCCTAACATGGCATGAGGATTCAATTTTATTGTTGAAGATCCAAAGTGATGTGAAAAGCATTATTCCCAAAATCAATATGAAGGATCAAGACTCACGACGAAAAGCAATCAACTCCCATAAAGATCATGGAGAAGTCTATCCGAAAAGACCCTAACAGGGTATGAGGATAAAAAGATCCAAGTCCGAAAAGGAGGCGGATCGTTGTATCTCAAAATCCCAATTAGAGATTGAAGAAATAATCATGAAGTCGTGGTCAACAAAGTTGGAGTACCCCTCAAAAGTCTCCAAGTGAAGAAACTCTATTAACGATGAGAAGACCATTATCTCAAGAACGTCTCTCAAGATATGAAGTATGAAGTACATGCCAAATATCGGCCCGAGAAAGGTCTCAAATCGTGAACCGAGTTATGCCAAGATATGAACTTTTTGATATCCCGAGAAGCAGTTTTAAGAGATTTTGTCCTTTAGCTAACTATTGATCAAATCGTCCTACTTTGCTTTCAGCCTAAATAACTATCGAAATAAGTCCAAAAATGCATCTTCATGATCATTCTAAGACAAAAATAAAATATAAGAGATACACCTAGGAATAAGGGAGTTTAAGCATATAATTAAGCCATGTGTGTAAGTGTTTGAATTGCTAACTTATAATAACAATGATCTCGTTTTTAAGCTTAGTTTGGGGAACGTGAAACTTGAGGGTGATAAATCTTCGCGGCACCGAAGCCCTAATGTAAGTCCTTGATCTCTTTGCAAACTATTTCCACCCTTTTGTTTTAATTTCTCTTAGTACTTTCATTTTTGTTTAGTAGTATATTAATAAGGCCAAGGTTGATTGATTGTGAGAAAAGTGTAAATGTGCTTTGTCACTAAGCATTGCATGAGGGCATGGCAATGGTTAAGTGTAGGAAATTTGATAGGTGTGAAAACACCCATCCTTTTACCACTTATTTCTGGCTAAAACAAGACCAAAACACGTATTTAATATCATTTATTTGGAATTATACGTGGTTTTTGTGTTTATTGTGTTTTCAGAGTCAACCGGATGAATATTGAAGAAAACATGGGATTGCACGGGTTTTATCGAGGAAAAAGACTCAAGACGAAGTCTACTGTCCAAGAGATGCAAAAGATTTGAAGTCATTGTGCCTATTTGAAGATTTATCGAAGAATAGAGCCAAAGATGGAAGATTCATATATGTCGAAGAACTCGAGTCTATTAAACAAAAAAAATTATAAGACGAGTTGGAATTATTCACCGACACTTCTCAAATCCAAGTCGGAAACGTTTATTTGAAGAAGCGTGAAGACTAAAGAAGAGAGAAGAAAAAGAAGCCCAAACCAAGGCCCAATCACAAGCCCACCACCACATGACTTGCCTATAAATAGGACCTTACTTCACAAAAATTCACTCTTAGTTTTTTAGGTAGTTTTTAGTTCTTTCATTCTCTCTAGTTTTAGAGAGAGAAAGTTCTAAACTTTCTCTCACTAGATTTCATCTTTTTCTATTTCAAGATCAAAACTTTGTATTATTTTTCATTAAGCAAGTTCAAGTTTTTAGCTTTTAATCTTTAATCTCATCCTTCTTTTCTTTGAATTTGATTGATTTTGGTACAAGTCTCGTATGATCCGTGTTGTTCATCAATGATTTTGTGCTTAAAAAGTTAATCTTTTATGTTTCCTAAGTTTCTACACAAATAAGTTTTGAGATCCTAGTGCTTATTGGCTTATTTGTTAGTTTTGCTTATTTACTTTTAAAGTTTTTCTTAAAAAGTTCATCTTTTTATCATTTGATTTAAGTTTTTGCTTATTTGAAGTTTAGATAAATTGTTATTTGAGCTTACTTGATTGGATTTATTTTAGATTCGTGCTAGTATTGGGTTTTAGCTTATTCCAATAGCTTATTACCCTTGCAAAAGTCTCGGATCAGCATAGTTTTTGGAAAGGGAGAAGCCCTTTTCCGACCGGGTATTCCGACCAAGCAGCCCCCCTTCATTCCGAACATACGATCGGAAAAGGGTTTAGGTTTTTCTGATCTGCCCCTTTTGCCATTATTCCGATTGAGCAAGTTTTGATTATTCCGATTGTAGCAAGTTTGTCGTTATTCCGATTTGCACCATTTTAACATATTCCGATTGTTTAGTTTTAACTTATTCCGATTTGGGGGTTTTGTGAACATTCCGATCACCTTCATTCTCCTCAACATTCCGATCGTCAGATCGGAATACATTCCGATTGGTCCTCTTTGCCCTATATTCCGATTGCAATTTTTTTTTAGATATTCCGATCACTTGTTTTGCTATACTCCGATCTTACTTTCTTTTAGTACTTTTCAACTAAGTTCATAATTTTTACAAAGTTTTCCAAGAGTTAGTTTTTATTGAGTGTCCATTTATTTTTCTAATATAATTTTAAAGTTTTCAAACATTTATTTTTAAACTCGTATTTTTACTTTAATCATTTAAAGCTTTAAGTTTACTCTTCTTCACTTAATTACTTGTTATTAGTTTAAAATAGATAAACAAACCAACACCTTCTCATTAACCAAGAACAAATCATTCCACTTAGAGCCGAGATCAATTCGAGAGGATACCGAGAATACTCTAGAAACCTATAGCAAAACGCTTGTATTAGCAGTCAATAATTCTTTAGTCACGGTCTATGCCCCATTGTTAGCCACAACCAATCCTACAGTAGCTACTTGAAAATTCTACCAACTCAGTGCATCATCCTGAAATGTAGCATCAACAAATTTCACCTTATTAACTTCAGAACACCCACTAATCTCAAGAGTATTCTCTGTCTTCTCAATCCATCTACGTAATTCAAAAGCACCACTAGTACCACGAAACTGAGTAGGACCACACTTCATAAAACTAGCATACGTACATTCTCTTGGAACCTGCGGAACAGCAGCAACACTTCCAACTGGACCAACAACATCATTATTATTCCCAACACCATTTACTTCAGCATCTCGATTCCTTGCAGCGCGATCAGCTTCAAGTGCTCTAGCAATAGCTCGTTCGATCATAGTGTTCACAGTAGCAGTTGTTAGCTTTGGCGGCATATTTCAAGAAACTTAGTCACGTGAATCGCCACTAACGACAGAAATATACTTCCCGTAGTCCTTCTCTTGTCATCACAGAAGAAAGAAACATGATAAGTATACACATCAATATAAAAGAAGGATTTCTTTATCAGGACATATCATGGATACTACATGCATGAACAACACAAAATATAATGATTCATCAACTAAAACTCTAAAAGAGTTAATAAAGACACATCATAGATCATGAGGGTAATTCAGATTGCGTTTAGGATTCAACAAGATAGTGGCAATGTCTGTCACTACAATCATCGACCAAACAAATTTAAAAGATAATAAGTTTCATCACAATGCTACGACACAAAGTCTAAATAAGTTCGATCACAGAAAGAAAATATAATATAAAGAAATCCATCACGCGATTAGTTCCTTAGACACCAGCTCCTCATCCTCCTTAACATTGCTGTCAGCTTCATCACACTCATGTACCTCCCCTTCGCACTTCAAAGTCGAATCATAACATGATGGCAGCTCACTCCCAAAGTTTAAATACTTACCTCTACACGGGAGATTAATCACAGAACAAGTCTCAGTACGACTTTTAACATTCCTAAAAGCTTGATTCAGAATTGATCTCACATAAGATTCTCATTCATTCATCCTCTCAAACCTTGCCTACTCCTATTTAACCCTTTCAATTCAAGCACTTAAATTCATCACAATCGACCTAAGGCTAGCAATCTCGTCCATCTTCTGAGCCCTAACAAACTCCAATCTTCACATACCAAATACAACCCTTGAAAAAACTTTTCATTTACATCAAACCTCCTAATCACACAAGTTTCAACCGCATATCTATCATACATCAACCGATCAAACTTCCTCGTACCCGATACAAGTCGCAAGAAATCAGTTGTAAAGTCGTTCATCATCTGGCCTACTGTCCTAGACCCTCGGCGGTATATAAGGTCATTATTCAAAATTATATACATCATTGCATAAAGAAAATTACGATAACAAGTACTCAACGTACTAACATCAATACATCATCATAGTATTTACTTAATAAATACTCAGAACATCATTTCAGTTTTAAGGGATACATCTAACTATAAAACAATACAAAAAAAATAATCTTACCAGAGCCTTGCGGAGAAGTTGCGTGCTTTTGTAAAATATTTTCGACGCCAAAGTTATAGTTTAGGACATTTTTCAAAATAGACCTAGTTCTCTATAACTTAAAGCTCTGATACCAATCTTTAACACCCCCAAAATACATTGCGTAGCGGAAATACACATTTGGGTGCTAAACTCAAAAATCATTACACGACAAACTTTGAAATACCTCAAAATGAGACATCTCAAATATAAAAGAAAGTATTTTAGCCATTTGTCTAAAACTGTCAATCCCAATTAAAACAAGAGTTTAACAATCAGAGTAGTGTTTTGGTCCCCCAAAGATCTCAACCAATCAACATACATTTTTACCAAAATACATGACCAAATCTAATTAATTTTACGACAAAAGGGAAAGAAATCAGTTTTAGACTCAATCACCACAAAAGCAACCCATAATCCTTCTCCAACAAGCTCCGCCATCTATCAACTTCAATCACCTAAAATACATGCTTAAAATCATAAACACAACGGTTGAGCAAGTCAATATGTTTATCAAATCATCATTTGAACACAAGAGAAAAATTAATCATAATCGTTTAATAGAATTTTCGTCCAGACAATCTATTGTTCAGGTATTCCGGCTTATAGCAATAGTTATAGAATTGTATTAAGCTCATGACACCGACCCCTTAAGTTAGTCACCCACGCCTAAAGCCAGCATGACTATATGAATTCCAATGCCCCTACGTGGGTATTAGTTGCATTTATATACCACTGATTCTCGTTCTCGTAAATTATCCTTCCCAGAGGTTACTCAACGTAATGCCCTGATCTCAGATAGGGTCGTCAACCCAATAGTACTATTATTTGAACAAGCGGCTATTCCGAACTCACAACAAAGAGTCAAAACATAGTTAAGGGTTCATGAATTTAGGGAATTTTGCAACTTAGGTACTTATACAATTCAAGGCAACATCAGGCAACATAAGGCAACATTCGGGTCCAAACAGTCAATCATGACTTGTGCTCATTTTATTTTCAAATAGCATGTATCCCTCTCACGGGTTTTAAAATCATTCAAAAAAAGTACAAAGCGAGGCTATAGACTCACCTTGAGTAATAGAAATAGAAGATGATCTTCGACGATAGTTGATGCCCGATGAACACAAAAACCACAACATACCAAATAAGGTGCGTTCATTAATAAATAGACTCGAGTAACAATCATACATAATAACGTCAAACTTAAAATCATAAAATCACGACAAACCCGAAAGAAAACAATACAAGTGATACTATTATACTCTTCTATATGTTTACTCTATTAGTCTATTCTTTCGATAAAAATCTGTCGGCACATACCAAATGTACGAACTCATTTACCCCACTTAAACACGTCAAACATTTATGATACTACCCAGAGAACTCACTTACTATCCATATAAATTCCTCCTAAAAGTTTGTCAAAAGATTTTACTTTTAAGACTCCCTGCCCGACACATCTTTGAGCTACAAAAACCGGACACTTTTACGTCATCGACTCATACAACCATTTTGACTTCTCTAATCGACTTCATTTACAAAACCGACACTTAGGATTAAAGATAGACTCGCCAACCTAGGTTTACGTACTTTAAACAGCCCTTGACTCATTTTAAAACTCATTCTATTGTCCCCGAGATTTGATCCAAATATCGACAACAACTTCAAATTGTACTGATACTCGTCTCCCTGTACACGAATAATCAAACTATCATAACTTCACATTCGTTTGGAGTTAGAAGCTTTACCTTATACCAAATCAAAGATAATAAAAATCTCCATAACACTATCCTATTAATTAAACAATAATCAAACCATAAGATACCCAAAATCAGCCTTGAACCCACTGCCCAAAAATACATGTTTAAAAATCATACCAAATCAAATTTTTGACCCATTTTACTCAATCTGATACCCCTAATATTACCCCCATCATCATCCTCAACAATTTATCTAACCCTTAATACACTTGCATGATCAATCCTCAAATGATCCTTTCAAAAATTCAAACATGCAATCTTCAAAAATCAAATATATCAACACTAACAACATACCCACTTACTAAAAATATATCAAATCATCCTAGATCATATGAAAAAAATATAACTTGGTGAATGTGTATATAAATTATACCAAAAGAACCACAATCAAATTTGCAAAGGTGGTCTTTTGTTAGATTTCTTTGATTCAAGTTGGAAATCAAAAATCAAAGGGGTTTTGTGTTGTGTTTATGGACGGCAATAGCAAGAACCAAAGAGAGAGATTGTGTTTTCTTGTTAAAATGATTTTATTAATAAAAATAGATAGTAGAAAATCAATATATAGTGGGGTGGAGGGGTAGTTTTTTTCAATTTGCAATCTTTTGGACCAAAATACAATTTAATAGTTTAATGGGTAGAAAATGTATATTCAACTTTAAAAATATTTACGAGACTCGGGTTTCGTAAAAATACTTCTCAAAAATTAAAACGCACTCAAATATGATATTAATACAGTCCCGGCGCGACTTAATACGCAATTAAAAACAAAAAAGTCAAAAATATAAACATCGAAACAACAAATAATAAAACGTAAAATCTCAGGCATCCGTCGATATCGTAATAACTAATAATCCTCGCAATTAGTAAAAAGGTAAAAATAGGATTTCCAACATCGGTTTTAAATTAAACCACCAACCGTCATATCATTCAAGCTCATCAAAAATTTCAAAATTATTCATAAAATAGTATTAAATAATGACTTCTGTTCGGGTTATCACACGAACCAACAATACCGACACCCAAACCCATACTTTCTTCACCAACATTACCAAAATAAACCATACTGAAACCCGATACCAGCACAGACACATGGATCAATACATACCCGAGCCCATATAAATTTATCCATTACTAACAAACACCTACATTCTATGAATTTTACTCACAACCACCCGAGTTCCTATTTAATAACCAGAACTACATCTCAAAAGCCCACGTTGTAGGTTCGTCTTCACAACTACATTTCAAACCACCATTGTCTCTTACTATTGGTTTTCGAAATCAAAACCTGTATTACCCATAAGTTTTTCACTCTTTTCATGAGACAGTCGTGAAGAAAGTATCCGTGAAGACTCTCATGTTGAAGTCGCGATCCCACCACCAAGATTAAAGCTAAGTAGATCACACCAAAGCCAAAAGAATTAAACTGAAACACCCCGCCAGGCTTCATGGCCACATAAGGAAAAATGTTGTTGTTTAGCGGTTGGGTTTATGTTTCCAAAAACAAAGAGAACGGTAACGTGAGGTACTCCCAAGGATTTTGGACCGAGGTTTTGATGTACTTAGAGAGAAAAACATAGCAGTGCGGCAAGTGAAGGTATGATAGTATAAAAGGAAACGGAAGACAATACGCCCGAGCGTGTGTCGGTTTATTAGAGTGTACTATAACTTAATATGTATGGCAGTGGAGAGTGGAGCCAACAAAATATATTTCATGCATAACGTATTTCTTAACTATCAATATGAAGAAGGAATGATGTTTAAACATCTTCATTGTTATGAGATATTAAAAGGTAGTCTGAAATTTATGGTTGGTGAAATTTGCAGGTTTTCAAAGACTCTAAAAGCAACAGCAAGAAGTCCAAAATGTAATAGTCTCGCGAAGAAAGTATAAATCAAAATACCGATGGTAGCGAGGATGAGGTGCAAGAAGTTCGATGACAATTGGAGGGGACAAAGCGAAAGCTTCAAATAATTAAGGATAGAGAGCATTGTGCTAGTTTAGTACGAATGACAAAGCATTGGCTAGTTGATGGTATCCGAGATAGAAAATGTAGGCCAAGATGAACACCTTGCATTTTTTAGATCAATAAGAGGGATGTGGAGTGTTGTGAAAGAGAGTTTCCAAATCAGGATTGACATATGAAAATTGAGGAATACAGAAAACAACAAAAAGACAAATAACTATATGCATCCCTATGATCACTTGACTAGGGATGTGCTCGAGTATGCACGACTAAAAACGGCTATCAAGGCGAAGTGGAATTTTGAGTTTTAGCTTGCTTATTCTATTTACTACGTTTATCTATGTAATAATTTTAATTTTGGGCATTTAAGTATTTAATTCTCTCTGTATGAATAATAGTTTTTAATTTAGTACTTTATGTCGAACAATTTTTTATTTTGTAAAATTACGTTTTATTTACATTTTTAGTTTTAAAAATGAGTGTGAATGGTGAGTGTTTGGTCCTTACTACGTTCAATAGTGAAATTTTTGGTGTTAGCTAGAGAAGCCAAAAAGATTGTGTGACGTTGAGGTGTATAATGGTGAATTTTTTTTCCTAATCCCTTTAACTTAAAGGGGTGCTTGGTTCAGGTTTTATGGAGTAAGTAAAGAAAAGTATAACGCGTTTAAAGTTGCCTTAAACTCTAGGTGTTGTTTGGTAAACTCAGTAATTTGTGTGAATTGTTCAACAAGTTTCTTTGGAATTAGGCAACTAGTCTTTGATAGTTAGCTTTTGTTGGAATGTACGTACGTCAGAGTTGATAATTTATAAGGGTGAAAGTACATGGACCTAAGGAGTCACACACTTAAATATTTACACCACTCTTTAGTTATGCCAACTCCTTGTAGAAGTCAGTTTTACCTCCCCCTCATCTGTATAAAAGGAGGTTATAGGGAAGGTATTGTTTTATGCATTCTTTCAGTAACACTAATCTAACGATTAGAGATATTTACCTTATGCTTCTTTCTTAACTATTTCGTGCCATAACTAAAGCTGATGGTGCTTCACAGTCAAGTTATTCCTCTGTAGTTTCTAGGTTGTTAGATTAAATCACTACAAGTTGTATCAAAATCTTGGTTTTGCTTTTTTGCTGGTTTACTAGGATCGATCGTAGAAAGAGGGTTTCTTGTTCATTCTTTGGGTTGGATCGGGAGGGTACATTCTGTTTAGGCTATAAGGATCTCGATAACAAATGTCCTTGGGGCTCAGGTTTGTTGACATCAAGGTATCGACATTAAAGGTTTCTTGAGTTCTTCGATTGTTCGGGTTTGTGACAAGGCTCAAGTATTTATTGGGTTTTTGATAATTGAAGATCGAAGGGTTGTGTCTGTCAGTGTTTTTTGTCTTGGTGTTACTGGAGAGGAGAACATCAGATGACAAGGGTTACTAAATGGTTTTTTATAATCAATTTTAATATAGATTGGGCCTTGACTTGAACAAGTTTAGATTAAAGAGTATATTAGGCCTAGTTTTTAGATTTGATTATTACTTTGGTTTTTATAAAACAAAAGGGCATTACTTTGTATTGTTTGCATAAGGGACTTTATTATTTTATGATTTTGACGTTTATCACAAGGTTTAAAAAATTAAGAAAGGGATAAAGAATGACGGGAGCTAACTTTGATATTAAAAAATTCGATGGAACTTGTGATTTTGGGTTATAGAGGATCAAGATGTGTACTTTATTAATCCAACATAGATGTGAAGCATCTCTCAAGGTTTTACCTGCGAATAAGGAAGCTATAACAAAAGTTGAGCTTGACAGATAGCTCACATTGCCATGATTTTATGTTAGGTAATAAGGTTTTGAGAGAGCTTACAAGGGAGACGACTACAAAAGGGTTTTGGTCAAAGATCGAGACTTTACATAAGGGTATATGTTTATATTCTCAATTTCAAACACGAATCATTTAGAAAGTTCAAAGAGTGTAAGGATATAGTAGAAAATCAAACTAGGAGGGTGGTTAAAAAGTCGAGGACGAATAATGGTCTTGAGTTATGTACTAGGAATTTGAGCAGTTATGCATTAAGATTTGGATTGCTAGAAATTTGACAATTGTTGGGACCCCGCAACAGAATTGATTATTAATTCGGTTTGGATTGCCAAAGACCTTATGACATGTACGGTCGCATATCTTATCAATAGGTCATCATCGAAAGCGAGTCGGGTCATCTAAATGATTATAGGATGTTGAGGGTTTTTTTATCTTATCACATATTTACACGTTAAACAAGGTAAGCTCGAGCCGAGGGCAGTAAGATACGTTCTTTTGAGGTATACTTAGGATGTAAACGGTTCACAATATATAGGATTGATAATGAACCACCTAAAGTAGTCACAAGTAGGAACATAGTCTTCAATGAAAGTATCATATACAAAGATACATTGAAGGATTATGTTGCTAGTACTGATAAGTCTATTGAGTAATTATAGGTTGAGGTGGAACTGCAAAGGTTAAATAGTTGTACGCCTAAGGAAGATCAAACAGTTCAGGAAGATCAGACAGATCAACAAAATCGAACAGATCAAGATGATGGTTATGATGAAGATGTATGGGATCAAAAAATTGATTAGCCACCGGATATCATATATAATCAGTTGGTTCTGGATAAAGAGCCAAGGACAAGAACGAAATCAATGAGGTTTCGAGATGAGAGTGATGTGTCAACAAACGTGTAACACCCCATTTGGATCAATGGACCGTTACATAGTAATTATGGCATGTCATCAAAGCATGCAAGGTAAATGTCTAAAACATTAAATGACCATAAATGAAACCGGAAACAAACATCGGTTCTAACATAAGCTCCACACACAAATACATAAGTATAGAATGTAAGGAAATGACTAAACAATGTCCAACAAAGCAAAAGTATGTAAATGCATTAAAAGAGAAAGAACGCCTCTATCCCATGCACGTACTCTTGAACCCTAGCTTTTCCCTTTAGTACCTACCGTATTGGGACATATAAAGAAATATGGCTGAGCAATACGCTTAGTGTGTAGATATATGACAATGAATGTAAAACATAACATAAACAAGTAATGAAATGAAATGAATAACAGCAGAATAAGTGTATGTCCAGGAAAACCTGGTTTAAGCTTATAAGACTGGTTTTATACTTCTAAAAATACTTATGTTTAGTTTATGCTGAAGACTGTATTATAAATATGCCCGGAGCCCATATAGGGGACGTTATATCAACGTGCATGAATACTTAGAGGGGTGACCTCATCATGCAATTAGAAGGGTTGCTTCTAATTATAATAGTCTGAGTGGAGGGATCAGCTCCTGTAACGGATGCAAGGTACACACCGTAGTTACCATGTAATCATGTTAAACTTGTCCTAGGATGCACCCATTCGCCCCACATGATAATAATAAAATAGGCCAAATAACTTTAAGGGACGCTGCGAGCAATCACTCTCACCGCAGAAGAGTCATAACACTGATGCCTCTAGTGATATGGTTATGGTACCCCCTCCCCCCTAACTAGGTGAAACTGGCATGCATGTATATAGCTCAGACAATCTAAAATAGACATGACATATACTGAAAGTGTTTAAGACACGTAAACTACTGGGGAAAACAGATGGCTGCAAACGGGGAATCTTAATATAGGAAAGAAGTGTCCTTACTGAAGGACGAAATATTCGTACCTTATGTCCAGTAAATGAAGACAAAAATGAATGCGGAAGATCACTCCGACTTCACGATATCTACATAATAAAGTGTTGGAAATTCACTTTATGTGACGACATTTAAGAATTACCTTTAGTTATCATAGTCACACACGCATAGACTAGACTAGGAAACGCTGTATAGTTTAATGTGGTGTGTGACTATATATACCCCTCCAAGGCTTCCAAAGAGGGGTGTTGCTTGTGTTTCATTTGTGTTCTTAATACATTTTCTTTATTTTTACACACAACCTTCTCTCTCTAAACTTCATCCATGGCTTCCACCTTCCACCACCATATTAGACCACTGGATCAATAAAAAGCAAATCCACAATTGGCATCAGAGCCTCGGTTCAATCCTTGGATCGTGTTCTTGTTTTCGATTCGGTGGTCTAAAATTTTTTTTGGTCTAATCTGTCATATATTTTTGTCACGATGGTTCATTTGTTGGTCTCTAGGTCACTGTCACAATTTTCAAGTCCACATATCTGATCTGGTCAAAAGTCCATGGTTTTATCTCTTGGTCTCAAATCCATTGTTTCTGGTCATATACTGTTTCTTATCATCAATTCTGCCTCGTGGTTCATGTAACAAATCTGTCTTGATCCTCATGTTTTGTATCCTCTTGTACCATAAAAAGTGTTCTTTACATGTTTTTGTGGGTTTAATGGTACTGTTTTTCTTTATTTTTTATGAAGAAGAAGATGAGTAACAGAATTAGAAAAAGCAGTTACTGAAAATCAGGAAAAAGGTACGATGGATGCATTCCGATGGATGCATTCCGATGCTATCATTCCGGTGGCTCTTTCAATCGCATGGATTGCGATGGGGTTTTTTTGACACATTCTGATGGGTTCGACTCTACCCATTGCGGTGGGACTCATTCCGATGGGTCTCATTGTGATGGGTGGTTTGACCTATCGCAATGGCATATTAAGACAACATGCTGCTGAATTTTTTTTCAAACATTCCGATGGACTGATAATGGAAATACTACGATGCAATATTTTGAAATCATTGCGTTGGACTCATTTTTTGTTGCGATGGGTTTTAAAATAGAACATTGCGATGACTCACTATGTGTTCTCAGAAAACACTTTGACCAGTTTAAAGAGACCTAAACAACTTGACCAGAACCACAACTTTACCATATCTTCCACCTTATTACTCCTCAACACCAAATCTAACCTTAAGCCCATCGTCTCCTATATCCCCATGTATCTAGACTCAAATCAGTTTATCAAAATGATCTCAGATTATAAATTTTTTTCGTGTAACGACATGCATGTCAAGATCCTTTAAGATCTATACCCACGAATTAAAATTTATCATCATCGATCTATATATATGGTATCAGCCATATTTAATTTTCGAATCTTAAAAGGATTAGACCATAAACAAAATTGTTTGGTCCTTCCTTGATTCGTTAACAAAAAGACCCACATACACAATCAATATACAACTTTAACCGAGGCCCTTTACAGACCTTGTAAAGCTATGCTTCTTTGATATTCGAATGTATGAATGATTTATAACATTTTTTTGTTATAATCATCTCATTAATTCGTTTAACAACCTTACCCGAGATCTTTTTTTTAAAGATCTTGAAGCCGCGTCTTGTACTGTAAGTTTCATTTGGGCTGGGATGGAAGAAGCTATATATTAATGATATATGTTTATGTGGGAACAAGATCAGTGATGAATTAGGATGAGAGTTAATCTTTTTGATGGTTTTGTTGACTATTTTTGTTAAGATATGGGGGACGGAGGATACGAAGTGGGGGTGTGAGAGAGGATTATGAGGGACGGAGTATTCTATGTGTTTGGTGGCCAATGTGGGATTAGGGTAAACTGATATTATATACTCCTTAGGATTAGGTAGAGATATTATGGATCGGGGGTTTGGTTACACATGGGCCTCAGGGATATTAACTTTCGTTTTCCAAATGTGTGACGGGCTTGCAAGGTTATATGATGGGCCAGATTTTGTTCAAACGTAATGGATCTATTTTATGGCTTTACTCGTCAAGTGTTGGGCCTAATATAGTGAAGTTGCATTACACGAAAGTTATCACATGACAAAACATTTACTCATTAAATCGTTTACCCGTCAAGTGGGGCAACTATTTCTTTTGGACTTCATGATGATAAAATGCCATGACAAAGTGACAAAGTGACGTGACAAAAAGACGCAACTAAGTGACAAGATTTATTTGAGACGAGACCAAGAAATATGGCTATATTTTTAGTGACTATGGATTATTTGATCGAGTATTAATTATGTGAAGTTGAAGACGGATTTTTCGAAGGGTGTACTTATTTTATCTTTGACAGAGAACTTGCTCGTGCTTAATCTTAGAATGACGACTTGTTTATCTAGTTACATGGGTTCGGGGTGGTTGGTTGATGACTCGGTTAACTATCACTTAAAGGGGTTACATTGTTGTACTCAGTGTCAAGTGCTTAGTCGATGTGGATAATTTCAAGAGGTGGTGTGCTTATAGACTTCTTCAGTGATGTATTGGGTACTTAGAGATTTCTCCATCGTTCCTCATTCAACAATTGTGCAAGCTTAAGTCACAAGATCGAGGGATTCTTATTCAGTTTCATGTTTGGTATATCCAATTTATTCTATCAGTGGTCACTTCAAATTGCCTACAAGGGGGTTGGTAAAGATGGCCATGGAGAGTTTATGAGTATAGATTTTCGATCAGCAGCTGATTCTCCCAAAATATATAATTCATCTTATTTATTATTCTCACGAGATTTCAGGTACATGTACGTACGATTTATTGCTGGTTCCGAGTTTAGAAACCATCAAGGGGGAAGAAGAAGACACATTAAACGCACAACGAGTACACGTGATGAACTTCGTACCTTCTTTTGATTTGAAGACATTCCGGGAAGACAATTGTCATAACCGCTGAGAAAATCAGTGTTTTAACTCGTGGCGTTATCAATCTCTAAACATTACACTACTGATTCGATGTTTAACTTTTTTGATGTTGTAATTATTCATCATCATTATCCTATATGGAGAGATATGCATTCCCGGGACTTAACTGACTCTGGTGCATCTCCGGAAGATGATATGTGCATTTCCGGGACTTAATTGACTCTGGTGTTACGATGTCAACTTCATGAATGGGATAAAGTGTCTACTTCAGTATTTGAGCTTCATGCTTGGGATTGATTTATTTTCTTCAACTATGTGGGGGAAGAAATGTCTTGATTCTTTCTAGTATGCATAACTTGAAGAAAAATTCAGAAGAATTATTCAAGCGTGAGAAGAGAAGTTGTTGATCTACTTGGTGTGCCCCAAACTTTCAATCCCTCATAGCAACATTATCATGTTATATGATGGGGTTTGCTTTTTAAATTCCGCTGTGCGCTTAATCATTCTAAGCTTTATTGAAAGCTTTGAAGTTGCTTACGAGGATTGTCGGTTTAGGGGGAAGCTATTTAAAAGCTTCTACATCAAGTTTATGTGGCATGAATTAGGGGAAAGTTAATTCAGAAGCTTCTCCTTAACAAGAAGTATATGGATTACTTAGATCGTGC
This sequence comes from Glebionis coronaria, assembly GCA_025667525.1. Taxonomy (NCBI): domain Eukaryota; kingdom Viridiplantae; phylum Streptophyta; class Magnoliopsida; order Asterales; family Asteraceae; genus Glebionis; species Glebionis coronaria. The sequence continues at coordinate 107,478,766 of CM046877.1, forward strand.
CGTTACAGTATTTCTACTACAAGTTACTTTAAAGATGAGTCGTTTTAGAGTGAAGACTTGAAGTCAAAGGCCTCAGAAGACATCATCAGCATTGGACGCTTCATGAAAGCTTTTGTTCTTAATCATTATGTACTTGTTAGGAAATATATTGTAAGGAATTCTACACGTCGTCCCATGGGGGAAGATTGTTGGAAATTCACTTTATGTGACAACATTTAAGAATTCCCTTTAGTTATCATAGTCACACACACATAGAATAGACTAGGAAACACTGTATAGTTTAAGTGTGGTGTGTGCCTATATATACCCCTCCAAGGCTTCCAAGGAGGGGTGTTTCTTGTGTTTCATTTGTGTTCTTAATACATTTTCTTTATTTTCACACACAACCTTCTCTCTCTAAACTTCATCCATGGCTTCCACCTTCACCACCATATTAGACCATCGGATCAATAAAAAGCAAATCCACATAAAGGGACATGAATAAGTGTTTGTTTTACTTATACATACTGGTTATTTAGTTTACTTGACGTGTTCTTACTTATTATATTTGTTCTTGTTTAATCATGTGATTCTTAATGTTTCATGTGTTTTCGTTAGTGTAATTCATGTTTTAAGTGTTATAGTACTTGTTATAACATAGTGAGTAACTTTCTAAAAATAGTAGGTTTCTATATATAGTAACTTTCCAAAAATAGCAGGTTTCCATATATAATAACTTTTCAAAAATAGTAAGTTTACTTAAATAGTAAGTTTCCAAAAATAGAAAGTTTCCATAATTAGTAAGTTTTCAAAAATAAAAAGTTTCCATATTTAGTATGTTTTCATAAATAGCATGTTACCATATTCAGTATGTTTCCATAAATAGCATGTTACCATATTTAGTATATTTTCATAATTAGCATGTTTCCATATTTAATATATTTCCATAAATAATAATAGGTTTATTAAATAAAATGATATAACATATAGTTTTAATAAGCATATTATATGTCATGTTTAATTATATAGTAAAGTTTAATGTTGATTAAATACTTGGTCTTAACTTATAATTATTAATTAGTAATGATATTACATGTTATCATAAGTTATTATTAATTAATGCACACGAATAATTATGTAAATAATTATTTATCCTAAGTTTTATTTAAATAAAAATAGACATAAAAATAACATGATTGATATTTAAATAAATTATATCCTAAGTCATGAAAATTAATTAATTTAATTTTACAAGTTTTAAAATTAACTAATTAATAAATGATTAAGTACATGTTTATAAAAATTTAGCCAAATACCCCCTTGCGTGTTTGGTATTAACCGAACCCCTCATGAAACTCCACCGAGACCATAGAGGTCTTGGTGTCGTCTCGAAAACCACGCAACACCACAGCCGAGTGGTTGTGGCTTGCGGTCGAACACCACAACAGCCACCAGCTTGCTGTCGGTGCCACTGCTGCTGCGAACAAAGCCCCTGGCCTAGCCAAGGTTGCCACTGCTTGGCTTATGTGCCCCCTTCTGCCCACTGTTTACCACCGAGACCCATAAGGGTCTCGGTTTGCCAATGCTAGCTTGCGCACCCCACTGCATGAGCAGTTGGGGTTGCGGTTGGCAAACCAAAACCACCACCGCCCCTTTTAGGGTTGCGGTTGGTGAGGAAAACAACACCACCGAGACCTCTAAGGGTCTTGGTTTGCGTGTAAACCAAACAAACCCACACCCGAATCCCTTAATCTTGTTAGATCTTCAATGATTTAATGTTTTATTCATTTGTTTTTAAAGATCTATAATCATAACATAATTAATTTAAAAAGAAAAAAGATTCGAGGATACCGTATGCGTGTATAAGGTTTTAAACACGAACAAGTTACCATAGAAATCAAAGATCAAAGAGTAACAAATCGTCCTTGTGGGTGGTGTTGATGTCACGGCCAAAGAGAAGGAGGAAGAAAAGCTTTTAAGGTTTTGTTATTTTACTATGTTTATGTTTTATGAAAAATCCCTGGAGTCCTTATTTGGTTAATACTTGGATTGTTAATGGATTGGGCCAAAGTCCTTCCTTCTCTTTTGTCTTGGACGCCACATAGCACACACACACACACTACACATTTGTTTTATTTTTCGTGACTAAAATATTTATCGTGTATGCTCGTATTTTACATTCGTGTTTTATTTCTTGTATGGTTTAAGTATTATACGTAAATACTTATCGTGCATTAATATTCATGTTATCATACGTAATACTTATAATAATTAATTAATATACGTAACGTTCATATTAAATGTTCATGATTCATGTCGTATATTAATTAACTGAAAAGTTTAAATTTAACCGTAATTTCATGCATTTAATGATCTTAGGGATTTTAAAGCAGGTTTTACAACTCTTCCCCTCTAAAAGAATAATTCTTCATCGAATTAGAGATACGATAAGTTGAAAATGACATACCTGAATCATAGCTGGAAATGAGGATAAGAAGTCCGGATAGACTCATCCGTTTCCCAAGTGGCTTCCCGCTTGGAATGGTCCCTCCAAAGGATTTTGACGAATGGGGTCGTCTTTCTCCTCATGACTCGATCCTGACAGTCGAGAACTTTTTTGGGTTCCTCAATATATGATAGATCCTCACGATCTGCTCGAATGGATACGAAACTGTATGCAACGGCTGGTAGTTGTAACCTCTGAGTAAGGATACGTGGAACACATCGTGCACATGAGATAGCTGAGGAGGTAACGCTAGACGCTATGATATTTCACCGAAAACGTTCAAGGATTTCAAATGGTCCGATGAAACGAGGACTGAGCTTGCCCTTGAGTCCAAAACGCTTGACGCCACGTGCTGGTTATACCTTAAGGAAAACATGATCACCGATCTTAAATTCTAGATCTCTGTGATGTTTATCAGCATAGATCTTCTGTCGAGCACGAGCTTCCTGTAGCTTCTCCTTGGTGATGGAAACCTTCTCATTGGTCACCTCTATCATTTCTAGTCCTTCAAGGATTCGTTCTCCAACTTGATCCCAATAGATTGAAGCACGACACTTTTTGCCATAAAGCATCTCGAAAGGTGCACACTTAATACTTGCGTGCCAACTATTATTGTAGGCAAACTCGACGAAATGCAGTCATCCCAACTTCATGTCCATTCCAATGCACAAGCTCGCAGCATGTCTTCTAAGGTCTGAATGGTACGCTTCGATTGACCATATGTCTGAGGATGAAAGGCGGTGTTAAGCTTAAGTCTAGTCCCCCAAGCTTTCTGCAACCCTTTCTAGAATTTAGACGTGAAACGAGGATCTCTGTCGGATATGATATCTGATGTAGTACCATGCAATTGCATGATCTCCTGAAGAAATATATCTTCCAATTTTCTAACGGATAAATCTTTGCAAATTGGAAGAAAATGAGCTGACTTAGTTAAACGGTCGACTATAACCCATATAGCATCATGCTTTCTCTGAGTAAGTGGAAGTACGATGACGAAATCCATGGAGATTATGTAAGTTTATGGACTTATATTTAATAGTCGTATGATAGTATCGAACTCGAGATTACGGGATTGCACACAATACGTAAAGAGTTAATTTAATTAACAAATATATTTATTGTATTTATTAATTTATTTAATAAATATATATTTATTAAATTAAACCGAGCAAGTAACTATATAACTTTAATGATCGTTAATTAATTAATAGTTAAGTATTAACGAGTGTTGAATAATATATAGTAAGGAGGATATAAAGGAAGAAGGACGGAAGATTCCGGAACACCCCATATGGGGTGTTTGGTCGGTCGGTTAGGGCTCCAAGGGGGGGGGGGCAAAAGTTGCCTTTTATTTACTTGGGATACAATGGGTTGAGGCCTATAAATACACCTCCTTATCCCTCATAATCAATCATAACTTGAATCCTCTCCCCTCCTCTCTCTTGGTTCGATCGCAAGCAAAAAACCACGAAGGGTTTTCGGTCGGTTTTCTTGGTTGATCGATTGTGTTTATAATCTAATCCTAGCCCCTCTCTAGGGTTATTGGGTAGATTATTTACAAGCGTTGTAGCTCGTTTTTCACGTACTAGAATCACGGTTAGCTCGTTGTATTGCGTGTGTACAAGATCGTAATATAGTCTTACTTTAGACTATATCTTGGTGTATACGGTATTAACCTGAATTGGTGATTCGTTCTTTGTCTTGTGGATTTGCTTTAGCGTAAAGGTATGTAAACCTAATTCGCTTAATTATAATTGTGTTATTAATTATGATCTTGTTAAATCGCTTCTGATATATGTGCCTTGATCTCGTTAGGGTTTTATATAGTTGTTATGATATTAATAATCTTTTAGTGGCATCGAGAGCCGTTTTAACATATTATAATTATCGAAAATCCAAAAGTTTTTTAACTAATAATTTATTTGAGTTAAAACTACATGTTTTTTAGGTTTTCATAAAATTAGGGTTTTGTTTTTTAAAAATTAGGGTTTTGGCCGAATTTTTAATAAAAAAGAATTGTTTTGAAACCCTAAATTACATGTGAGATAATTTTAGATTAAATTGCATGATTAATTGTTATGTCATGTACGGTTACAATCCGTAGAGATTTAATTGTTAAGATTTGTGGGGAATTCATGATAACGTGCATGTTTTCATGGATCGTAAAATTATATGTTTATATGATTTTATGTGCTACATGATTATTTGATTCAATAAATCTAGAATTAGGGAAGACTTTTATATAGATATAAATACCTAGATTTTATGATTATTGAATAAATCGTATGCATGTGGCTATTTGATTTATTTGTTGCACATATAAATTGTTATTATGTGTTTATGATTTAGTTTTTTTACTTGTTTATATTAAATTGTTGAATTGTTGTAAACAAGGGTTTATTATGAAAAGAAATAATATGGACTAATTCATATTAAAATAAGGATTTGTTAGAGATTTAAATTACATAAGATTACGTTGACTGGTGAATTGAAATAATAATCTAACGGCCTACTCCTTTTGACAAATTATAAAGTGAGTTTAACGCACCGCTGGTCATGTACCCGGTTAAGGAAGGAGGTGTTATGCCATTAGTCGCTGACCAAATTCCAGGCTCGCCTACGCGTCAAATTGAAATTACCTACGATTATTAATTGAATTATACCTTAAGGGATTTACCACAAATTCACGCCCGAAGCACAATGAATAAGGGTATTGCTTTGTGCATAGCCGAGTTCTAGCAAAAGTACGTTGTGAATAGTTGTTGGTAAATTCTTCAATTGGTTTAACCAATACCGCAACATAATTTATGAAGAAATTTAATCTTGTGAAAAAGTTTACTAAATTTTTTATTAAACTTATGCTATAGAGATTGTATGCATGCTTCTCCATACATTAATTTTGACATCAAAATTTATACCCTTAAAATTTAAGTTGAATGCTCCTAATTGACGAACACTTAAAATTACTTCGTCATCAAATGAGATTTTTGGGTGATGTTGTGATGGAGAGAAAACCATTTGTAGAATTAGAATTCGTATGATGGTTTTACGTTACTCAGATTAGACGACTTAATTAAGTTACTCAGTGAGATCTGAAAACTTAATGCATTCAGAAGGGATGAAAGATGTTTACAATGCAAAACGATTTTTTGGCAATGTAAATCCCTTAAATATCTAGAAATTGAAAATTGTTTGTCAATTGAATTGTTCGACAAGTCGCTATGTTGAGTACATTCATTACTAGTAAATTAACTGATGTAATGGATATATGTCAATATAGTTCTAGAATTCAAGGAAAATAATATGGTTTTATACTAGGGTAATTTATTTTCTTGAAAGTATTTTATTATCGAAAATACTAATATTTGAACTTATTTTTGTAGAAATGGCTTAACCCACCAGTAGTACTATAAGTTCTGCGTTCAAGGCATTCTTTGAACGTTCTGAACTTACTGGTCCAAACTTCAATGATTGGTACTGCTCGCTAAGAATTGTCTTGAGAGCAGCGGGTACTATCGATATCTTGACTACTCCCTATCCGGAGGATCTTGCTGAAGGAGCATCTGATGCGCAAAGGCTTGAACACGTTACTAATATTAAGAAGCACTCGGAGGTGGCTTGCTTAATGCTAGGAAACATGGCTTCTGCACTTCAACAGAAGTATGAGCTATTTTCACCTAAGCGAATGCTTGATGAGCTCAAGGCTATGTTCGAGAAGCCGCAAGCTGTGGAGATCTACGACTTATACGACTTAGTATATGCTTTGCATAGCTGCAAGCAAGCTCCATGAAAGTCTGTAAGTGCCCACTACTTGGAGATGAAGGGTTATATGGAATAGCTCGTTGCACTAGGACAACCCTATGATCATAATATGGCTATCAACTTGATCAATAGGTCCCTTAACAAGGACTTTAATGATTTCGTTAGAAACTATAATATGCATTGCACGGGGAAGACAGTTAATGATTTGCATGCAATGCTCATTGGCTATGAAAAGGGGTTGAAAGAAAAGGCATCTACCGCTACGCCTTCTGTACTAACCATACAAAAGGGTAGAGTGGTAAGCCAAAACCGCAAGCGAATAAGAAGAAAGGCAAAGGCAGGGTAATACGTGCAAAAAAATTGCGACTTATTCGAAACCTAAGCAGAACTTTGTCAAGAAGAGTCAATCTCAAAAGGATGAGACTTGTCACCATTGCAAGGCAAGTGATCACTTGAAGAGAAATTTCCCTCTTTACCTTGAAGAATTGCGAGAAATAAAGAAGAAGTCTGAGCAGAGCGCTGCAGCTTCAGCTACTTTATTTATGATTGAATTGTTCAATTTAACATACAAATTAAATTACTGTATATATATGATATGGGATGCGTTACTAACATTTATAATACGTTGCAAGGATTTAATCTGGAAAGGAAGTTTTCCTATGGGGACCAATTTTTGCAAGTGGGCAATGGCGCACAAGCAACGGTTGAAGTTATAAGATCATTTAATCTAGTTTTACCTTCAGGTTTAGTGCTGAGTTAAAATGATTGTCATTATGCACCTACAAGTGTTAGGGTGTTATTTCCTTTTCTTATTTGTTAAATAATGGATTCGTTCACACAATTGAAAATAATGGAATTTCTGTTTGGAAAAATGGTATTTTCTATTTTAATGCAATTTTTGTGAATGGTGTGTTTTAAATAGACATGCATGATAATGAATCCAAGAACAATAAATATGTATTTAGCATGAGTAAGAAGAGAAAGTTTGACAAATTCTTATCTTTGGCATTGTAGACTTGCCCATATTGTGAAGACTCGTATACAAAAGCTTCAACATGAAGGTCTTTTGGAAAGTATCAATGATGAATCATTTGATAAATGTGATTCTTGTATCTCTAGAAAGATGACCAAGAAACCTTTGAATAGCAATATTGAAAGAGCTACTGATCTACTTGGACTTATACATACAGATGTTTGTGGACCACTTAGACATACGTCAAGGAAAGGTGCTAGCTACTTCTTAACATTTACGGATGATTATAGCCGTTATGGATATGTTTATTTACTTAAGCATACACATGAGGTATTTGAAACATTCAAGTGTTTAAAGTAGAAGTAGAACTGCAATTAGGGAAGAAGATTAAAGCTCTTCGTTCTAATAGAGGTGGTGAATATTTAAGTCATGAGTTTATAGATTATCTAAGTGAGAATGGAATTGTTCACCATCTTACTTCTCCCTATACCCCACAACAAAATGGTGTATCTGAAAGGAGAAATCGTACATTATTGGATATGGTGCGATCTATGTTTAATCTTACAACTTTACCTTTATCCGTTTGGGATTATGCTTTAGAGTCTGTTGTTCGCATTTTAAATATGGTTCCCACAAAGAAGGTCGATAAGACACCATATGAACTATGGCATGGCAAGAAGCCATATTTGTCTTATTTAAAGGTCTGGGGTTGCGAGGCGTATGTGAAACGTGACTCGCGTGACAAACTCCAACAACGATCTATAAAATGCATCTTTGTAGGATACCCTAAGGAAACTATGGGTTACTACTTTTATTATCCACCTGAGAATAAAGTGATTGTTGCTAGGTATGGAGACTTTCTTGAATCTGATTTTGTAAATCAAGAATTCAGTGGGAGAAATTATGATCTTGAAGAGAGTCATATAGATACATTACCTTCTGAAAACACTAGCGATGTAATTCCTGTAGAACCATAAAGTTTGGCGGTTCCACCGGAATTAGTTCCTCTGCGTAGGTCCAAAAGGATTAAAAACGCAAATTATAAATCTGCTAATTACAAATCCGCCATACTTGATCCTGAGAAGGATAAGTGGATGGTTGCTATGGATGAGGAAATGAAATCCATGAAAGTAAATGATGTTTGGATTCTTGTAGAATAATGAAGAGATTTTGCTAGTTGAAAGTTCGTTTTCTCGGTATCTTAACGAATTGATTTCCGGTTCAAAGTACGACTCAGTTGATTTTGGTGAAAAATATATTTTTGGTTGTTTTTAAATAAAATGTACAAGACTTTTAAAGTAAAAAGACGTTAAAGTAAATCTAAGTCTAATTTAAAATAAATGGTGCAAGTATTTAAAAGCGAGACAGAAATTAAAAGGCACTTAATGTAAATAACGCAAATTTAAATCAATCTAAGGCAAACTTAAAGTGCAACTAAAACTTAAAACTAAGGCAAGGCTAAAATAAATCTAAGGCAAGAAATCTTAAAGTGCGACTAAGTAAAAAGGCGGGAAAAATAAAGCTTGAAAATTAAAAACAGAAAATTAAAAACAGAAAATTAAAAACAGTAATTAAAAGAAACCTGAAATTAGCTCATCCGGAATAAACCTTCGTTCGGAATAAACACTCATCCGGAATGTCACCTTCGTTCGGAATGTTCTTCTTCACTCGGAATAATCACCAAAACCCTTGATCCGGAATAAATCCTTTATCCGGAATATGTCACTTATCCGGAATAAAGTCTTGATTCGGAATGTTGGACCTTGATTCGGAATAATGCGTTGATCCGGAATATCTCTTGATCCGGAATATTATTCCGAATAAAACCCTTGATCCGGAATGTCTTAATATTCCGAATAAACTCCTTGATCCGGAATAATAAATTATTCCGGATGAACTTGCTTGATCCGGAATATTATTTGATTCGGAATGAGAGGTTGATCTGGAATATTCCCTTGATCCGGAATATCTCCTTGATCCGGAATATTCTTGCTGATCCGGAATGTGAGCTTGGTCCGGAATAAATTGCTTATCCGGAATGTCTAATATTCCGAATGAAAGTATTGATCCGGAATAAAATATATTACGAATGAAGGTATTGATCCGGAATAATAAATTATTCCGAATAAATCTCCTTGATCCGGAATGTCCAATATTCCGGATGAACGACTTTGGTTCGGAACAATTGGTATTCCGAATGAACAACTTTTTCCACTCGTCCTTGATCCGGAATGCACAGTTGATTCGGAATATCCCTGGGAATACAGTAATATGCAGCGAAGAACAAGGAACACAAGAAATAACACGAATCTAATCAAATCTAAACAAAATCAACCACAAGATTAAATCAAACTAATCAATAAACATCTATTAATCATAAACAATCAATCCAAAACAATCAAACTAACAAACTAATCAAAATAATCAAAACCCACTTAAATAAACCAAGAAAAAATCAAGAACATGAACATGCACAATAAACATAAAGATCAAAGATTAAAGAAAGGAAGAAGGAGATCAAACAATAAAGATAAAGATTAACAAGAATTAAAACAACACTTACTTGAAATTAAATGGTAATTAAGGTGCAAGACAATTAATGTAAATGGACATGAAATTAAATGTGCATAAATTTAAAGTGGAAGAAATGGTTTGTCAAGCCACCCAACAAAATGAAATGATTAATCCTAATGACTATTTATAGGGGAGGATTAAGGAGTGCTTAGGAAGCTTCCTCCCCTCCTTCATTTCTTAATTGCATGATCAAGTCCTTAAGCCTTTAATCTTTTGTTAATCTTCTTAATACTTGGACTTTGTCTTGGGATTTCTTTGAACTCGTCTTTTAATTCTTCAATAAATTAGACTTGAGTTCTTCGGCTTTAAGTAAACTTCCGTCTTTTGACTTTTTCTTCGATAAATCTTTAGAATTGGTCTTGAACTTCCGTTCTTTTTGCATTCTTGACTTCTTGACTTCGTCTTTCGTCTTTTTCTTCGATAAAAGCCCGTGAATGCCCGTGTTTTCTCCACTTTTCACCTTTTCGTCCTAAATCACAACAAAAACACAAACCACGCATAATTCCGACATAAATGACATAAAATACACGTTTTGGCTCGGTTATTATTGTAATTAAGTGGTAAAAAGGATGTGTGTTTACACACCTATCAAATCCCCTACACTTGACCATTGCAATGTCCTCATGCAATGCATTAGTTACAAAGCACGTTTACATTTTTCATCACAATCAATCCACAATGGCCTTTACTAAAGAGATAGAAAACTATAAACATTCAAAGTAAAGAAAATAAAGAAATCAAAAATCATACCTTCGGGTTTTGGAAATGTTGTGAATGATCATCATCCTCAAGTTTTCACTTTCTCCAAACCAAGCTTAAAAACGAGATCATTGTTATTATAAGTTAGCAAACTAACACGAACTCATGTGGGCCAATTATTCACTTAGACTCCCTTATTCCTAGGTGTATCTCTTATATTCTATTTTTTTTGTCTTGAATGATCACAAGGATGCATTTTTGACTTATTTCGATAGTTTATTAGGCTGAAAATAAAGTGAACGATTTAATCAATAGTTAGCTAAAGGACAAAATCTTTTAAAACTGCTTCTCGGGACCTCATAAAGTTCATATCTTGGCATAACTCGCTTCGCGATTTGAGACCTTTCTCAGACCGATATTTGGCAGCGACTTCAAACTTCAAACCTTGAGAGACGTTCACGAAATAATGGCCTTCTCTTCATAATAGGAATTTCTTCACTTGGAATTTTGAGAGATTCTTCATATATGGACCACGACTTCTTCATTTTTCTCCAATCTTTATTTTGGACTTTGATATACAACGATCCGCCTCCTTTTTGGACTTGGATTTATTTATCCTCATACCTTGCTAGGGCCTTTTTGGATAGACTTCTCCATGACTTTTGGGGAGTTTTTGCTTTTCGTCGCGTGTCTCGATCCTTCATATTGATTTTCGATAAATGATTCTTCACATCACTTGGGATCTTTAGCAACAAAATGTAGCCCTCATGTCTTGTTAGGACCTTTTGGACTCGCCAATCTTCGCATCCCGCTTCAATAAGTTATGCCTTGGCTATGAACTCTAATCCATACCGAGCAACTTTTAAACGATCTTGGGCTAGAAGCTAAGTAACTTTTCAAATCGTACAACCTTATTTATTGCAGATAAATTTATTAGCAAGCGATGGGAGAATAAACTTATAATTAACTCACATAAATTCACGAAAGAATACCAAACTTATAATTGGCTCTATCATCTGTAACACCCCATTTTGGAAATGGAATATTACGCATAATCATGGCGTGTCATCAAAGCATACAAGGATAAATGTCTAAGCATTATTCAACCATAAAAGGGAAATACCGGAATCAAACATCGGTACCCCAAAGTAAAGCTCATCACACACCAACATAAATACTGAAAAAGGAAAGGACGAAACAATGTCCATAGCAACTGTATCAAAGTAAAGGAAATGCATAAAGTAAAGAAAGACAGTAAAGCTTCTAGTCCATATGCACCTACGTTTGAGATCTACGAGCGTCCCTGAGTACCTGCCGTTTTGGGAACATGAAAAGGAAAACGGCTGAGCAAGACGCACAGTGCACGGATGTACAATATAGCATGAAATAGGATAAGCATGTAACATATAACAGCGGAAGACTAAGTACTGAGTAAACTGGTTAAGTATCAAGAAAACTGGTTTTATAGTTTGAAAAGCCTTATGTTTATCTTGTGAAAACTGTTTTAACATATATATACCATAGCCCATATAGGTCATGAAAAGGTCACGTGCATGAATACTTGGAGGGGTGACCTCATCATGCTGATTAGAGGGGATGCCTCTAATCAATATACTGGTTTGGGTAGGAGGGATCAACTCCTTGTGAAGGGTGCAAGGCACACACCACATTCACCATGATAAACTGAATAAAACATGTAACTAGGATGCACCCATACGCCCCACCTGATATAATAATATGGCCAAAACTGAAAAGGGACGCCACGAGCAATCACTCCGCCGTGGGGAAGTCATAACATTGGTGCCTCCAATGTTATGGTTATGGTACCTCCATAACTAGGTGAAACTGGTCATGCTTGTATATGGCTATAGATTATGCTAATTAAACATAAGCAGTTCAAAACAACAAAACAAATACTGGGGAAAACAGTTGGCTGCATACGGGGAAATCCTAATAAGGAAAGAATGTCCATACTGAAAGGACGGGAATCCGTACCTCAAGTCCAGTGAATGAACGGAAGAAAGACTCCTACTTCTGGATCACTAACGCTACATGAATACACACGTGTATAAGTATCGATTCACTGATTACGTACTGGGTTTTGTGTCTCATTTTAGCTGATTTGGTATGTTTTAGGTCATGGTTCACTGTCTAAAGCCTTAACTGTGTTTATCTAGTATTCTGATTAATCTGATTAAGTATTACTGGTGTTTCATGTATTATTATACTTACTGTGTAATAATAAGTAACTTTCCAAAAATAGCAGGTTTCCAAAAATAGAAAGTTTCCAAAAATAGAAAGTTTCCAAAATAGAAAGTTACCAAAAATAGAAAGTTTCCAAAAATAGAAAGTTTCCAAAAATAGAAAGTTTCCAAAAATAGAAAGTTTCCAAAAATAGAAAGTTTCCAAAAATAGAATTTACTGCTTAAAATAGATTAGTTTCTAAAAATAGAAAGTTTCCAAAAATAGATCAGCTGCCTTAATTAAATAAGTTTCCATATATAGAAGGTTTCCATAATTAAATTAGCTGCCTGAAATAGATAGATTTCCATATATAGAAGGTTCCCATAATTAGATTAGTTGCCTTATTTAATTAAGTTTCTATAAATAGAAGTTTCCATATTTAGAATTAAGCTGGTTACATAAGCTAACATATAAGTCTAAGTGTTTATAAGCTTATTTCTTAAGTCATATGATATAGTGTATAGTTTAATTATTATTTCATGTATTTCAATTAAACTATAGGTTAAGCATTTTAATTAAGGTATAACAGTATTAATTAAAATGGAACAAAATACCTAGGTTAAAATGTGTATTATTATGTATTAATAACATAACCTAAGTCATGTCTAAATTAATTAATTATAGGCATGTTTTAAATAATTAATTAATTATAACTTATAACATAAAATACTTAGGTTAAATTAATGTCATGTTAAACTAATAATTAAAATAACCTAAGTCATGATTTAATTAATATTTCATGTTATTAATTAATTATATCCTAAGTTCATAATTCATAAAAATTAATATGTAGCATAAATCATGATTTAACCAACGAACCATGAATCGGGCATGAATTCGACACCGTACCCCGAGCCAAACTCGGGGCACGTGTGCCTCCTTGCTGCCGTGGGTCCCACATGAGCCAACCAAGACCAAAAATGGTCTTGGTGGTGGCGGCAATAGCAAACCAAACCCCCCTCGGGTTTGTTTGCTAGGCGGCCAAAACAAACACCCCTTTTTAAATCATTCTTTGATTTTAATTAATACCAAAACATGTTAGATCAATGATTAATTGTCATGTTAAAATAAAAAAATAATAACATGTTCATGAAAATAATCAAAGATTAAAAGAATTAAAAAGAATTAAAAAGAAGGGTTAGAAAGGTATACCACTATGTAACTTGGAAAAAGGATGAACAAACACTGATTATAACAATAGTTTTTGAGATCAAAATCAACCAATCACCCTCCTATGGTGATGTTTAAGTGGCGGCACAAAGAGGAGAAAAGGAGGAGGAGAAAAACTCTTTTTAGGGTTTTTGTTTATTTTCTTGAAAAAGTGAAATGAAATGAAAAAGTTACATAACCCCCTTTTTCTTGTAAAAGTCCATGGGCTTAGCCCATTCCTTGTGGTTGTGCCGTGGGTATGGGGGCCCCACATGGGGTACCCGTACCTTTCTCGTGTCCCGATGTTTCGTGTTCGTTCGTGGTTAAACGTGTTCGTGTCTGAAGCGTTTCTGTTTATTTTATCATGTGGTTACCGTAATCTTAACGCTCGTAATTATATTATATGTATTTACGTAAGTATTCTAATTTGTATTTTAAATGGTGATCATGATTTAATTATGTTCACGTGATATATTTATTAACTGTTTATCATGAGTTCGTACGTAATCGATACTTGTCATGTCATACACGTATGCACTTGCTTGATTATTAGCACATGAATGTGATCAATACTAAATGAGGTAAGTTTTAATCTAGGACGTATGATCTTAAGGGCACTATTCATGGTAAAAGCATGCGGGTCGTTCTCCACAGTTTAAAATCTCAAGGAATGAGACTCGTGGATGCTTAGCCTATTAAATCACAGTTTTGGGTTTTCGAGTCATCTATAGGATCTTGCAAAGTCTTAGACTTTTTCAAGTTTAGAAATCGCATTTTAAAGTTCCCTAGATAAACGACTCTCTAGGATCAATTATAGGAACTTGCGAAAAGTTCTTGTTCTTAACCCGTGAGAGTTAAGACTTTCGCGTTTTATAGCTCCCTATATAAAAGTCTAGCAAAACTTGACTTAAACATGTTAAGGATACTAGCTAGAGTAACTTAGATAAGTAAACTCGGGTTGAGTCAAAAGATTCACAACGTTTAAAAATTAAAACCACTTTATTAAAAATTTATTCTAACCAAGAAAGAAAATAACTATGCAAAGGTAAAAACTAATATGCCAAAATAGATCAAAAATTTTGAAAAATGTCGAAAAATTGATTTTCTTGTTAAAATGAAGACAAAAACAAGGAAAAGGCCACTTAACTTCGATAGAAGTCCCCCCTACACTTAATATAAACATTGTCCTCAGTGTTTAAGCATGTGGGAGTAAACTCCCCTACACTTAGGACATTGTGCACTTCGTTTAAATCTCGCTAAGGAAGAGACAACTAAAGAGATTCCTGTTTTAATATTGGGAAATATAAAATAGAGAATCAAAAAGAGTTTAGGATAGAACCGGGAAAACGGGAACACGGAATCACGGGTCGTCAAAAGTCATCAAGAGTATGTCTTTGAAGCTCGAGAATCCCTGATTAAGAGAAGAGAGGAAAGAGCAAACACGAACGGGTCTCCCCTACACTTAGGATAAAGCCAAAGAAAAAGATAGATAGATAATTGGGTTGCCTCCCAAAAAGCGCTTGGTTTTGTTAACCGAGTCACGAGCCTGACTCGTCCCCGAATTAAATGGTCCATGGGGAAGCCTCAAATGTTATACCGGGATCAAAAACCTTGTCTTCGTTCCTGGAGGAATATAACAAAGGAGAGGCGGGAGGATAAGTTTTGAATGGTAGGAAGGTCCTTTCAACATACGAGAAGTATGTGAAATCATGATCCTCGGGAGGTGGGGTGGGTATAGGAATCACATTGTCATCCTCCAAAGACAATGGATGCGGACCAATTGGCAAAGCCGTAAGGTTATCAAACATAGAATTTTCAGTGTCACCTCCCGGGTCAAAGCACTCATCCTCATTTCCCGGTACGAAACGAGGAGAGTAAAAGCGATACATCACCCGCTGGGGTGTGCATTCAGTAGGATGAGGGGGCAATATAGTAGGAGAAGTAAGAGAAGAATTACCTTCCACCGACGATACCTTTCCAGTAGAGTCAGAACGCTCCACCTCAGCAATAGAAGGGGGTATGGCTAACAAAGCATGCTCATCAATAGTAAGAGAATCAGAGCTATCAATGTCCTCAATCCCTTCGTCAAAGAGAGGATTCACCTCACTAGATGTGTAAGCGTCATCAAAATCAAATAAAGGGTTCGAATAAATCTTGAAAATTTCCTTCAGAACGTCTTCATCGGATAGTGACTCGTCATCACTAGAAGTAAAATCGTCATCTTGATCAAAAAGAGGATTAGAGAAAGCCAAAGAATCATCTCCCAAAGTGTTGGTGGAAGGAACTTCATCAGAAGAAAGTGCATCATACTCATCGTCACTGTCGGATGTCAACTCAGATTCACTTGGAATTGGGACAAGGTTATCAGCACTAGACTTTATGAATTCGTCGGATTCCTTTGGAGGAATTGTGCTAATATCCTCATCCCTATGGATGGTTGAATCCTTAGGCTCCAGAGCCGGCAAGTCGGGCGAAGGAATAGAATTCTCCTCGTTCCAAGAAATAGGACTCTCATCGTCATCACTGTCATAATAATATGGAGGCACAAGAGGAGGAGTATAAGCATTAAGTTTAGATACCTGCTCTCGTTGCTGATCCGCTTGACATTTCTCCATCATCTTGTTGCAAGCTGCTTGAACTTTTTGAAAGGTGTCAAAAATTTGGGCCATTTGCTCAGGAGGAAGTGCACACAAGGGTTGATGATTGACGGTGTGACATGGGGGCTCAAAGTTATATACACTGGGATGATAGCACGGTGGTTTTTCAAAGACCTTCGACGGATCACAAGAAGAAGCATCGTGAGGGCCCCCACAAATATAGCACCACGGGTATGGAGAAAAACCCGGTGCGTCTTGAGGATAGGGATTGTCATAGACGGGAAAGGGTGGGAAAGTATTGTAAGAGTTGAAGTATGAATTTGTTGAATTGCAAAATGGACAAAATCCAAATTGTGTATCGTCGATATCAAAACCACACCGCTCACAAGTACACCATTGACATGTTTGAAAACCATGCCAAGGTCTCCCACACCGTACACAAGACGAATCCATGAAGAATTATGAATAAGAGGGGTAAAGAAAAGAATTAGACATAATAGAGGATAAAGAGGAATATTTTGGTGCAAAACTTTTGAAAAATAGATGCTTTTTATGATTTTTTAAATGTTTTTGGGATTTTTGGAAAATTTTTGACACGAAAAATAACGTTCACAGGTGAACGGATCCCAAAAAGCAACGCGTCTCTCACAGAAAACCGTTAATCTTTACGAAAAGAGCCGGCAGCAGCGCCATTTTAATGAAGAGATTTTGCTAGTTGAAAGTTCGTTTTCTCGGTATCTTAACGAATTGATTTCCGGTTCAAAGTACGAATCAGTTGATTTTGGTGAAAAATATATTTTTGGTTGTTTTTAAATAAAATGTACAAGACTTTTAAAGTAAAAAGACGTTAAAGTAAATCTAAGTCTAACTTTAAATAAATGGTGCAAGTATTTAAAAGCGAGACGGAAATTAAAAGGCACTTAATGTAAATAACGCAAATTTAAATCTATCTAAGGCAAACTTAAAGTGCAACTAAAACTTAAAACTAAGGCAAGGCTAAAATAAATCTAAAGCAAGAAATCTTAAAGTGCGACTAAGTAAAAAGGCGGGAAAAATAAAACTTTAAAATTAAAAACAGTAATTAAAAGAAACCTGAAATTAGCTCATCCGGAATAAACCTTCGTTCGGAATAAACACTCATCCGGAATGTCACCTTCGTTCGGAATGTTCTTCTTCACTCGGAATAATCACCAAAACCCTTGATCCGGAATAAATCCTTTATCCGGAATATGTCACTTATCCGGAATAAAGTCTTGATTCGGAATGTTGGACCTTGATTCGAAATAATGTCTTGATCCTGAATATCTCTTGATCCGGAATATTATTCCGAATAAAACCCTTGATCCGGAATGTCTTAATATTCCGAATAAACTCCTTGATCCGGAATAATAAATTATTCCGGATGAACTTGCTTGACCCGGAATATTATTTGATTCGGAATGAGAGGTTGATCCGGAATATTCCCTTGATCCGGAATATTCTTGCTGATCCGGAATGTGAGCTTGATCCGGAATAAATTGCTTATCCGGAATGTCTAATATTCGGAATGAAAGTATTGATCCGGAATAAAATATATTTCGAATGAAGGTATTGATCCGGAATAATAAATTATTCCGAATAAATCTCCTTGATCCGGAATGTCCAATATTCCGGATGAACGACTTTGGTTCGGAACAATTGATATTCCGAATGAACAACTTTTTCCACTCGTCCTTGATCCGGAATGCACAGTTGATTCAGAATATCCCTGGGAATACAGTAATATGCAGCGAAGAACAAGGAACACAAGAAATAACACGAATCTAATCAAATCTAAACAAAATCAACCACAAGATTAAATCAAACTAATCAATAAACATCTATTAATCATAAACAATCAATCCAAAACAATCAAATTAACAAAACTAATCAAAATAATCAAAACCTACTTAAATAAATCAAGAAAAAAATCAAGAACATGAACATGCACAATAAATATAAAGATCAATGATTAAAGAAAGGAAGAAGGAGATCAAACAATGAAGATAAAGATTAACAAGAATTAAAACAACACTTACTTGAAATTAAATGGTAATTAAGGTGCAAGACAATTAATGTATATGGACATGAAATTAAATGTGCATAAATTTAAAGTGGAAGAAATGGTTTGTCAAGCCACCCAACAAAATGAAATGATTAATCCTAATGACTATTTATAGGGGAGGATTAAGGAGTGCTTAGGAAGCTTCCTCCCCTCCTTCATTTCTTCTTAATTGCATGATCAAGTCCTTAAGCCTTTAATCTTTTGTTAATCTTCTTAATACTTGGACTTTGTCTTGGGATTTCTTTGAACTCGTCTTTTAATTCTTCAATAAATTAGACTTGAGTTCTCCGGCTTTAAGTAAACTTCCGTCTTTTGACTTTTTCTTCGATAAATCTTCAGAATTGGTCTTGGACTTCCGTTCTTTTTGCACTCTTGACTTCTTGACTTCGTCTTTCGTCTTTTTCTTCGATAAAAGCCCGTGAATGCCCGTGTTTTCTCCACTTTTCACCTTTTCGTCCTAAATCACAACAAAAACACAAACCACGCGTAATTCCGACATAAATGACATAAAATACACGTTTTGGCTCGGTTATTATTGTAATTAAGTGGTAAAAAGGATGGGTGTTTACACACCTATCATAGAACCACCACCGAATGCTAAAGTAGTGAGACATATGTGGATATACAAGAAGAAAACCAACATGGACGGAAAAGTACAATCTTATAAAGCTACTATAGTATCTAAAGGTTTTACACAAACTTTTGGCGTAGACTACGAGGAAAAATTTTCTCCTGTAACAGACTTAAGAGCTATTAGGATTCTCATAGCTATCGTAGCATACTATGACTATGAGATATGGCAAATGGATGTTAAAACTGCCTTCTTGAATGGTCGCTTAGATGAAGACATCTATATGCAGCAACCAGAAAGGTATGTTGATCCTGAGAATCCAGGACATGTGTGCAAACTTCAAAGGTCCATTTATTGTTTGAAGAAAGCATCACGTCAATGGAATAAAAGTTTTGACGAAGAAATCAAAAAGTTTGGATTTATTCAGAATCATGATGAGCCATGTGTATATCGCAAAGCTAGTGAGAGTGATGTAGTATTCCTAATCTTATATGTTGATGACATATTAATCATGGGAAGTAACATTCCAAGACTTAAAGCTGTTAAGGATTATCTTGGTAAATGTTTTTCTATGAAGGATTTAGGAGAAGCTGCATACATTATGGGAATTAAAATCTATCAGGATAGGAAAAGACGGTTAATTGGTCTATGTCAAGATGCTTATATAGATAAGATTTTGAAGAAGTATAATATGCATAATTCCAAGAAAGGTTTTCAACCTATGGAAGTTAAGCATAATCTGAGTCATGAGATGGATGCATCAACTCTTGAAGAGGAGGCATACATACAGAAGGTGCCTTATGTCTATAATGTATGTTGTTAGATGCACAAGGCCTGATGTGGTGTTTGCTCAGAACTTGGTCAGTAAATACCAACATAATCCAGGGAAGCTCCACTGGACTGCTGTTAAACATATTCTAAAGTATTTGAGGAGTACGAAAGATATGTTTTTGGTATATGGAGGGAAACCCGACACAAAACTGAATGTGACAGGTTTCTGTGATGCGTCCTGGAAATGTGATAAAGACGATACGAAGTCTTAGACGGGTTACGTTTCAATAGAGGAGCAATTGACTAAAAAGAGCAAGAAGCATACAACGATTGCAATGCATGCTACTCAATCTGATTACATGGCTGCAATGGAAGCTGTTTGGATTAGGAAGTTTATTGAAGATTTGGAGTGATGCCTTGAATTAAAGAACCTATAGATATGTATTGTGACAATTCTGCCGCAATAATATTTGCCAATTACCCTGGAGTCATGAAAGGCTCCAGACACTTTATGCGTAGACATCACTACGTCCGAGAACAATTTGAAGCTCGTGAAATCAAATTAATTAAAGTTCACACAGATGATAACGTAGCCGATCATTTAACTAAGGCTTTGCCTAGACCAAAGGTAGTTAAGCATGCCAAGGCGATTGGGCTACAACTAGCTAGCGAACTCATGCAATAAATCTGTGATTAGTATTTGGATAAAGGATGTTATGACATTATTATATAATAAAATAAAGATTGGGTTTCGTTTTTTCTATTATTTAATAAGTGTATCCTATTTTACATGTTTTAATCCATGAATAAATCGTTATGCTAAATGTCCTTGTCGATTAATAATATGGGAATATTATTAAATTAAGACAAATCAAAGTAGTGACAGAGTATACTTGAAAGTATATTGGTCGATTTTGGATGATATTCGATGAATTAAATATTAGACTTATCCCAACTATATGTTTTTACTTTATGGATCTTTTTCATCAAGTAAAACATAAATAGTTATCCTTAGACTTAAGATACCAGGAAACTGTTATGAATCTAGTGCATCTCTGTGGAATAATCTAACGCTAAACGTAACTGGTAGTTATAAGGATTATTTTCGGAAGTGTTGCAAAATTCATAAGTTTTGCTCGTAGTCAATATGGAATTTATTTCCTCCAATTTTGTTTTGGAGTTTAATACAGATGGGCCCCTCATGGGATTAGTAAGATGTTTGTGTGGCCACACCCAAATTTGTCTTGGTAATCATTATGAATCTATGAACGAGAAATAGAATGGTTAATAAAAGGAATGACCGAGATCCATATCCTTATTAACGTTGTATTAGAAATAAAAGGATAATAATAATGATGCAGAATCGTTAAAAGGTTTTGTCCAGGAGACCTTACTCGAGTTGTACTAAATACATTGCTAAGTGTAACTAGACGCTAGTCAATGCAATCACGATATTTGAAATATGTCCAAGTGGTAGCTGTAAGTTTATGGACTTATATTTAATAGTCGTGTGATAGGATCGAACTCGAGATTACGGGATTGCACACAGTACGTAAAGAGTTAATTTAAGTAATAAATATATTTATTGTATTTATTAAATTATTTAATAAATACATATTTATTACATTAAACCGAGCAAGTAACTATATAACTTTAATGATCGTTAATTAATTAATAGTTAAGTATTAACGAGTGTTAATTAATATATAGTAAGGAGGATATAAAGAAAGAAGGATGGAAGATTCTGGAACACCCCATATGGGGTGTTTGGTCGGTCGGTTAGGGCTTCAAAGGGTGGGGCAAAAGTTGCCTTTTTTTACTTGGGTTACAATGGATTAAGGTCTATAAATACACCTCCTTATCCCTCATAATCAATCATAACTTGAATCCTCTCCCCTTCTCTCTCTTGGTTCGATCACAAGCAAAAAACCACGAAGGGTTTTCGTTCGGGGTTTTTGGTTGATCGATTGTATTTATAATCTAGTCCTAGAACCTCTCTAGGGTTGTTGGGTAGATTATTTACAAGCGTTGTAGCTCGGTTTTCACGTGCTAGAATCACAGTTAGCTCGTTGTATTACGTGTATACAAGATCGTAATATAGTCTTACTTTAGACTATATCTTGGTGTATACGGTATTAACCCGAATTGGTGATTCGTTCTTCGTCTTGTAGAATTGCTTTAGCGTAAAGGTATGTAACCCTATTTCGATTAATTATAATTGTGTTATTAATTATGATCTTGGTAAATCGCTTCCGCTATATGTGCTTTTATCTCGTTTCGGGTTTTATATAATTGTTATGATATTAATAATCCTTCAGATTTTGTCCCACTTCCATTCGGGAATCTCTAATGGTTGTAGTAAACCACTAGCCCGCTGATGCTCGATCTTAACCTGCTGGCAAGTTAGACATTTGGAAACGAAAGTAGCAACATCCTTCTTCAAGCCACTCCACCAAAAATGTTGTTTAATATCATGATACATTTTGGTGGATCCTGGATGAATAGAGAATGGAGAGCTGTGAGCTTCTGTCAGTAAAGCTTCTCGAAGTGTCTGATCATCCAGAACCCATAGCTTGGTTCCGTGCCATACAATGCCTTCTTCGTCTACACGAAGTTCTGTATGCCGATCAAGATTCTGAATAATAGCCCAAATCTCACCATCATCCTTCTGAGCTTCCTTGATCTAAGAAATTAAGTCTGGCTTAATTCTCATATTAGCCCAGTACCCATGTTGTCCACGTACTAAGAACTCAATGTATAATCGCTCTAGGTCACGTATGATTTCTTCTTTTATCTTGATGTTGTTTATCATGCCCGACTTCCTGCTGAGAGCATCTGCTACTACATTCGCCTTACCGGGATGGTACTTGTTAGCCACAAAATATTGACTCAAACAAGAATGGTCGTTCATAGGTTTATTATGTATCGTTTATTAGAACGTTGTAATAGGTAGTAAGTTAGTCGTATCAATACGGGCTTGATGGCTAGCTTAAAAGGCATCTTTCAAGGTAAGCATTTATTCAAGCCCGGCCTAACCTATATAGCCCATGAAAGCCCGCATGTGGGTGGACTATATAAACTCCCCTCCTAGCATGTTAGAGGGTTGGTGGTTCATTTGTTTTCTCTCCTCAATCTAATATTCCCCAAGTTTCCAACCACTTTCTCTCTCTAAAACTTCATCTCTTTTGTTACTTTCTTTCTTTAATTCGTGTATAATCATCACAAAATTAAGGGACAACAGTACTGAAGATTAATGTCATAGTCCTTGAGTAGTTCCAACCATCTTCTCTACCTCATGTTAAGATCTCTCTGAGTGAATATGTACTTGAGACTCTTGTAATCAGTAAAGATGTCAAATTATTCACCATATAGATAGTGTCTCTAGATTTTAAGTGCAAACATTATTACTGCTAGCTCTAGATTATGGGTAGGATAATTCTAATCATAAGGATTTAGGTGACGTGATGCATATGCAATCACTTTACCATGTTGCATGAGCACATAGCCTAGTCCTTTACCCGAAGCATCGTTGTAGATCTGAAATCCACCTGTGCCAGATGGGAGAGTAAGAATAGGTGTAGATACTAACCGATGCTTAAGTTCTTCAAAGCTCTTTTCCCGCTCATCAGTCCAAACAAATTTCTCTCCTTTACGCATCAACTTGGTCAAAGGTAAGGCTAGTCTTGAAAAGTTCTCCACGAATCTGCGATAATAACCAGCTAAGCCCAGAAGACTACGAACCTTAGTTGCAGACGTCGATCTGGGCCATTTAGTGATAGCTTCAACCTTCGCAGGATCCATAGTAATCCCTTCTGTGGAGAAAATGTGGCCTAGAAATGCCACCTTTCTTAGCCAAAATTCACACTTAGAAAATTTGGCATACAACTGCTTCTAACAAAGAATTTGTAGCACAGTGCGAAGATGTTCTTCATGTTCTTCCTTGGATTTAGAGAAGATGAGGATGTCACTGATGAACAGGATGAAAAATTTATCTAGAAACTCATGGAAGACGCGGTTCATTAAGTCCATGAATATCGTTGGAGCATTAGTGAGTCCGAAAGGCATGACTATGAACTCATAATGGTCATATCTTGTGCGAAAAGCAGTCATAAGTATATCCTGCTCTTTCACTCGCAGTTGATGATAACCGGATCGTAGATCAATCTTGGAGAAGTGCTTGGCACCTTGCAGTTGGTCAAACAGATCATCGATACGCGGTAATGGATAACGGTTCCTAATCGTGATCTTATTCAGCTCATGATAATCAATCCATAAACTCATGCTGCCATCCTTCTTCTTGACGAAAAGTACCGATGCACCCCATGGTGATACACTCGGATGGATAAAACCTCGCTCTAGTAACTCCTGCAGTTGATCTTTTAACTCCTTGAGCTCTATGGTAGACATACGATAAGGAGCCTTAGAGATGGGTTGAGCTCATAGGATAAGCTTAATGCCAAACTCTACTTCGCGAATAGGTGGTATACCGGAAAGTTATTCGGGAAGTACAACGGGGAATTCAAAAACAACTGGTTGATCTTGGATCGACGGAGCTTTGATAGTAGTATCCTGAATCGTAGCTAAGAAGCATTCGCAGCCATGAGCTAGTAAAGCGCGGGCTTGTAAGGCGGAAATGATTTGCACAGACTTTCCTGATATGAAACCATTATGAATGTGCTCTAGATCTTGAATATCACCGAATATTACTCGATAAGTATGGCAATCAATGGTGGCATGGTGTTTAGATAACCAATCCATTCCTAAGATTAAGTCAAACTCGCACATATCCAACGGAAGTGCGTCAACTGGGCGGACTTTATCCTCAAATTCTAGGGAAAGATCTCTGTACAACTAGGTGATGCGTACAGAGTCTCGTATAGGCGTAGATATACTTAATATGTTCTCTAGTGGCATATTGATTTCATTAATACTAGTGGCATACGTAGTGGATATGACTGAATGAGTTGCCCCAGTATCGAATAAAACGCAAGCAGCATGACCGTTCATAAAGAGGATGCCAGTGATAGTACCTGAAGACTTATTCGCCTGATCCCTGGTGGTAGTGTAGACACGACCTGACGCTGGTGGCTTAGGAGGAGCAGAACCAAAAGTACCCGTAGTCTCTCCCTTTTTGCAGTCTTCAACATGTGTCCTGATTGTCCACACTTGAAACAAACTCCAGCAGCCTTACGACATGGTCCGGGATGTCTACGAACATAAGTCATGCAAATAGGATAGTTATAACCTCCAGGAGGTACCCTCGCTACTTGAGAGCCTGTTTAAGAAAATATGCGTGAGACATGATTATTTGGGCATAAACATGACTACACTGAACTTTAAGTCAAAAATTACCAGACGAAGACGAGTTATTAGGTTGTTTACTGTTAGCATTCTGGTCATGCCCACTCGTAGAGTTTCTGTTTCTGATGCTGAGATGTTAGTATGTATCACATACAACAACATAACATAGAAGAGTTTATGAGTTTAGGGACCTGTTGTTGTTAGACTGGTTGGCATTGTTACGGTAACTATCATTACCGTTGTGCCTGTCTGATCCATATCGGTCATTAGATTGACCGTGTGCCTTGATGGTTGTCTGTTGAGTGGACGGTTGGGACCGGTCTCCACCCTTCTGTCTAAAAGATACATTTGGATAGAGAAAAGATATAAAATGAACATACATATTGGAATAAAATGTAAACGCTTGATGAATGAAATTTATACCTTCTCTCTGGATGAGCTGGCTCCTTGTAGTCATCTCGCTCATGCAGCATTTCCAAGCTACGTGTTGCGTGTGCCACTTGTGCCACATTAGTAAAAGTGGTACTAAGTAGCCGATCTGCAGTCGTGGAGTGAAGAGCCCAACGAAAGTTCTTCGCTTGCTCCTTAGCAGTACCCGTAGCAGCGCCTAAAAATCCAGCCAACCTAAGAAACCTCTGCATAAACTCAGTGTTATTCTCTCCAGTTCTCTGACGAATGGAATTATAGTCCCTCTTAATCCTCTCCTGCTCAGATATCGGAAAGAACTGACTGTAGAACAGAGTCTTAAGTTGATCCCAAGTCAAAGCAGCTAACTAAACATCACCTCCATTTGCCAGCTTGTATGCCCTCCACCAACCTAAAGCATCACCTTCGAACTTATAGCAAGCCAACCTTGCCTTGTAAATTCCATCACATCCTATAGCATCGAAGATTTTCTCCATGTGCGAGATCCAGTTTTCTGCATCAGATGACAACTCAGCCATCTCAAAAGATCGAGGTTTCTGCTTATTAAACCTCTCAATCTAAGTATGTAGAGTAACATGTGGAGGAGGAGGAGGATTGTTGTTCTGATTCGGGATGTTTTGGTATTCAACCCGGATCTGGTTCCTGATTTGTAGAAGCATAGCTTGCAGAGCTGCTTGGACAGCTGAAGCCAGTTCCTGCTCAGTTCGTGTGTTGACCATCTAACAGTTTAAGAGAGGAAATGAAATGATTAAGCTGGTTAGAACATAGGATAAACATAAGGAATGCATGAAGAGTTTATGAAGCATTAGCCAATGAATAGATCTATTGGAAATAGTGGACGCCTATGGGTCGGTCCACAAAACAAAATTGACATGAGCAAACGTTTACGCCTATGGGTCGGTTCACAAAATAAAATTCGAATGAAAAGCACATGCGACTAAATATGGCAAGTCTTGTACCAACCATTACTTAGTCACAAACTTAACATAAAACAATGATGATGCATAAAATGAAATAAATAAAATCTTACTATCAGTTTTAGGAAGACTCTGGTGACTACCCACTAGTCTTAACTTATAACATATAGTTTTAATAAGCATATTATATGTCATGTTTAATTATATAGTAAAGTTTAATATTGATTAAATACTTAGTCTTAACTTATAGTTATTAATTAATAATGATATTACATGTTATCATAAGTTATTATTAATTAATAATACTGCATGATTTAAAAAATAAACTTTACCTTAAAATGATATTAATTAATTAAGCTATGTTTTAATTAATTAAATGCATATGAATAATGATGTAAATAATTATTTATCCTAAGTTTTATTTAAATAAAAATAGACATAATAATAACATGATTTTTATTTAAATAATTTATATCATAAGTCATGAAAATTAATTAATTTAATTTTACATGTTTTTAAATTAACTAATTAATAAATGATTAAATACATGTTTATAAAAATTTAGCCAAACACCCCCTTACATGTTTGGTGTTAACCAAACCCCTTACGAAACTACACCGAGACCATGGAGGTCTTGTTGTCGCCACGAAAACCACGCAACACCACGGCCGAGTGGCTGTGGCTTGCGGCCGAACACCATAGCAGCCACCGGCTTGCTGCCGTTGCCACTACTACTGCCAACGCAGCCCCTGACCTAGACAGGGTTTCCACCGCTTGGCTGCTGCGCCCCTAGCTGCCCACTGTTTACCACCGAGACCTATTTGCCACTACTAGCATACGCACCCTACTGCATAAGCAGTTGGGGTTGCGACTGGCAAACCAAAACCACCACCGCCCCTTTTAGGGTTGCGACTGGTGGGGAAAACAACACCACCGAGACCTCTAAAGGTCTTGGTTTGCGTGAAAACCGAACAAACCCACACCCGAATCCCTTAATCTTGTTAAATCTTCAATAATTTCATGTTTTATTCATTTGTTAAAGATCTATAATCATAACATAATTAATTTAAAAAGAAAAAGGATTCGAGGATACCGTATGCGTGTGATTAATAAGGTTTTAAACACGTACACGTTACCGTAGAAATCAAAGATCAAAGAGCAACGAATCTTCCTTGTGGGTGGTGTTGATGTCGCGGCCAAAGAGAAGGAGGAATAAAAGCTTTTAGGGTTTTGTTATTTTACTGTGTTTATGTTTTATGAAAAATCATTGGAGTCCTTATTTGGTTAATACTTGGATTGTTAATGGATTGGGCCAAAGCCATTCCTTCTCTTTTGTCTTGGACGCCACATAGCACACACACACACACACACACTACACATGTGTTTTATTTTCGTGACTAAAATAATTATCGTGTGTGCTCGTATTTTACATTCGTGTTTTATTTCTTGTATGGTTTAAGTATTATACGTAAATAATTATCGTGCATTAATACTCATGTTATCATACGTAATAATTATAATAATTAATTAATATACGTAACGTTCTTAATAAATGTTCATGATTCATGTCGTATATTAATTAACTAAAAAGTTTTAATTTAACTATAATTTCATGCATTTAATGATCTTAGGGATTTTAAAGCGGGTTTTACAAAACATGTTTGTTATAACATATGAAGAAGATACTCACAAAATCATTGACATACGATCAGTTAGTTTCTTGTGAAGACAGTTCTAAGTGGAAAGCTGATGGATTCTCTAAGGAAGAACAAGACTTGGGAGTTAGTAGATCATCCAGCTGGACAATAGCTGTTGAGCTGCAAATTGTTGTTCACGATAAAGGAAAGGATTGAAGGTGTTCATGGCAAGGTTAGTGGCTCGTTGATTCATACAAAGGGCAAGTGTTGATTACAATGAGGTATTTTCACCGGTAGTTCGACAAACATATATTAATGTTATAATGGCATTGACTGCATGTAAAGATTAATGAGCTGGAGCAGCTTGATGTAAAGATGACATTTTTACATGGGAATCTTGAGAGGGTGATCAACATAAGGTAGCTACCGAGATTTGATAATGTAACAAGGTATGTTTGTTAAAAAAATCCCTTTTATGGTTCGAAGTAGTCACCCAGACAATGTAGGAGTAGTAGCAAGGTATGTGAAGCTTGACATTATAGGGACGTAGTAACTAGAAGGCAACACTACAACACATGATGGCTCTTTCAATTATAGAGGCGGAGTATATGCCCCATATAGAGGCTGTGAAGGAAGCTATTTGGATAAGGGGACTTTTGGAAGAATGGTATAGAGGTTTGACGAGTACATGCTGAGCAACGGGTTCAAGCGTAGGAGTTACGACAGTTTCTTATATTACAAGAGTTATGCATCAAGGGAGTATATCTATCTATTGTTATATTACAAGAGTTATGCACCATGGAGTTATATTACAAGAGTTACGCATCAAGGGAGTATATCTATCTATTGTTATCTATTGTTATATCACAAGAGTTATATTACGACAATGTCTTATATTACAAGAGTTATGCACCATGGAGGTCTCGGTGTCACCTCGAAAACCACGCAACACCACCTCCGTGTGGCTATGGCTTGTGGCCGAACACCACAATAGCCACCGGATTGCTGCCGGTGCCAAACTGCTCCTACCAACGTAGCCCCTGACCTAGCCAGGGTTGCCACTGCTTCGCTGTTGTGCCCCTGCTGCACAATGTTTACCACCAAGACCCATAAGGGTCTCGGTTTGCCACTGCTAGCCTGGGCACCCTACTTCATGAGCAGTTGGGGTTGCGGCTGGCAAACCAAAACCACCACCGCCCCTTTTAGGTTACGTACAAACCGAACAAACCCATACCCGAATCCCTTAATCTTTTTTAATCTTCAATGATTTCATGTTTTACTCATTTGTTTTTAAAGATCTATAATCATAACATAATTAATTTAAAAAGAAAAAGGATTTGAGGATACCGTATGCGTTTGATTAATAAGGTTTTAAACACGAACATGTTGCCGTAGAAATCAAAGATCAAAGAGCAACGAATCGTCCTTGTGGGTGGTGTTGATGTCGCGGCCAAAGAGAAGGAGGAAGAAAAGCTTTTAGGGTTTTGTTATTTTACTGTGTTTATGTTTTATTAAAAATCCATGGATTCCTTATTTGGTTAATACTTGGATTGTTAATGGAATGGGCCAAAGCCCTTCCTTCTCTTTTGTCTTGGGCGCCACATAGCACAAACACACACTACACATTTGTTTTATTTTTTGTGACTAAAATATTTATCGTATGTGCTCGTATTTTACATTCGTGTTTTATTTCTTGTATGGTTATCATACGTAATACTTATAATAATTAATTAATATACGTAACGCTCGTATTAAATGTTCATGATTCATGTCGTATATTAATTAACTGATAGTTTTAATTTAACCATAATTTCATGCATTTAATGATATTAGGGATTTTAAAGCGGGTTTTACAAAACATGTTTGCTATAACATATGAAGAAGATACTCACAAAATCATTAACATACGATCAGGTAGTTTCTTGTGAAGACAGTTCTAACAGGAAAGCTGATGGATTCTCTAAGGAAGAACAAGACTTAGGAGTTAGTAGATCATCCAGCTGGGCAAAAGTTGTTGAGCTGCAAATGGTTGTTCAAGATAAAGAAAGGGATTGAAGGTGTTCAAAATCCTAGATTCAAGGCAAGGTTAGTGTCTCGTCGATTCATACAAAGGGAAAGTATTGATTACAATGACGTATTTTCGCTGGTAGTTCGACAAACATCTATTTATGTTATAATTGCATTGACTGCATGTAAAGATTACGAGCTGGAGCAGCTTGATGTAAAGATGACATTTTTACATGGGAATCTTGAGAGGGTGATCTACATAAGGTAGCTACCGATATTTATTAAGGTAACAAGGTATGTTTGCTATATAAGTCCCTTTATGGTTCGAAGTAGTCACCCACACAATGTAGGAGTAGTAACAAGGTATGTGAAGCTTGACATTATAGGGACGTAGTAACTAGAAGGAAACGCTACAACACATGATGGTTCTTTCAATTATAGAGGCAAAGTATGTGCCCCTTACAGAGGCCGTGAAGGAAGCTATTTGGATAAGGGGACTTTGGAAGAATGGTATAGAGGTTTGATGAGTACATGCTGAGTAACGGGTTAAAGCGTAGGAGTTACGACAGTTTCTTATATTACAAGAGTTATGCATCAAGGGAGTATATCTATCTATTGTTATATTACAAGAGTTATGCACCATGGAGTTATATTACATGAGTTATGCATCAAGGGAGTATATCAAGGGAGTATATCTATCTATTGTTATCCATTGTTATATTACAAGACTTATGTTACGACAGTTTCTTATATTGCAAGAGTTATGAACCATGGAGGTCTTGGTGTCGCCTCGAAAAACACGCAACACCACCGCCGAGTGGATGTTGCCTGCGCCGAACACCACAGCAGCCACCGGCTTGCTGCCGGTGCCACTGTTGCTGCCAAAACAGCCCTTGACCTAGCCAGGGTTACCACTGCTTGGCTGCTGCGCCCCCTGCTTCCCATTGTTTACCACCGAGACCCATAAGGGTCTCGGTTTGCCACTACTAGCCTGTGCACCCTACTACATGAGCAGTTACGGTTGAGGCTGGCAAACCAAAACCATCACCGCCCCTTTTTGGGTTGCGGCTGGTGGGGAAAACAACACCACCGAGACCTCTAAGAGTCTCGGTTTGCGTGCAAACCGAACAAATCCACACACGAATCCCTTAATCTTGTTAAATCTTCAATGATTTCATGTTTTATTCATTTGTTTTTAAATATCTATAATCATAACATAATTAATTTAAAAATAAAAAGGATTTGAGGATACCGTATACGTGTGATTAATAAGGTTTTAAACACGAACACGTTACCGTAGAAATCAAATATCAAAGAGCAATGAATCGTCCTTGTGGGTGGTGTTAATGTCGTGGCCAAAGAGAAGGAGGAAGAAAATCTTTTAGGGTTTTGCTATTTTATTATGTTTATGGTTTATGAAAAATCCCTGGTGTCCTTATTTGGTTAATACTTGGATCGTTAATGGGTTGGACCAAAGCCCTTCCTTCTCTTTTATCTTGGACGCTCGCAGAAACCTCGATCTTTTGAGAGCTTGTTTAAGAAAATATGTGTGAGACATGATTTTTTGGGCATAAACATGACTACACTGAACTTTAAGTCAGAAATTACCAGACGAAGACGAGTTATTAGGTTGTTGACCGTTAGCATTCTGGTCATGCCCACTCGTAGAGTTCCTGTTTATGATGCTGAGATGTTAGTATATATGACATACAAAAACTTAACATAGAAGAGTTTATGAGTTTAGGGACCTGTTATTGTTAGACTGGCTGGCATTGTTACGGTAACTATCATTACCGTTGCGCCTGTCTGATCCGTATCGGTCATCAGATTGACCGTGCACCTTGATGGTTGTCTGTTGAGTGGACGGTTGGGACCGGTCTCCACCCTTCTGTCTAAAAGATACGTTTGGATAGAGAAAAGATATAAAATGAACATACATATTGGAATAAAATGTAAACGCTTGATGAATGAAATTTATACCTTCTCTCTGGATGAGCTGGCTCCTTGTAGTCATGTCTCTCATGCAGCATTTCCAAGCTACGTGCTGCGTCTGCCACTTGTGCCACATTAGTAAAAGTGGCACTAAGTAGCCGATCTACAGTCGTGGAGTGAAGAGCCCAACGAAAGTTCTTCGCTTGCTCCTTAGCAGTACCCGTAGCAGCGCCCAAAAATCCAGCCAACCTAAGAAACCTCTGCATAAACTCAGTGCTATTCTCTCTAGTTCTCTAAAGAATGGAATGATAGTCCCTCTTAATCCTCTCCTGCTCAGGTATCGGAAAGAACTGACCGTAGAACAGAGTCTTGAATTGATCCCAAGTCAAAGCAGCTAACTAAACATCACCTCCATTTGACAGCTTGTATGCCCTCCACCAAGCTAAAGCATCACCTTCGAACTTATAGCAAGCCAACTTTGCCTTGTAAATTCCATCACATCCCATAACATCGAAGATTTTCTCCATGTGCGAGATCCAGGTTCCCGCATCAGATGACAACTCAGCCCTCTCAAAAGATCGAGGTTTCTCCTTATTAAACCTCTCAATCCAAGTATGTAGAGTAACATGTGGAGGAGGAAGAGGAGGATTTTTGTTCTGATTCGGGATGTTCTGGTATTCAGCCCGGATCTGGTTCCTGATCTGTGGAAGCATGGCTTGCAGAGCTGCTTGGACAGCTGAAGCCAGTTCCTGCTCACTTCGTGTGTTGACCATCTAATAGTTTAAAAGAGGAAATGAAAAGATTAAACTGGTTAGAACATATGATAAACATAAGGAATGCATGAAGAGTTTATGAAGGCATAGCCAATGAAAACATCTATTGGAAATAGTGAACGCCTATGGGTCGGTCCACAAAATAAAACTGACATGAGCATAGGTTTACGCCTATGGGTCGGTTCACAAAATAAAATTCGAATGAAAAGCACATGCGACTAAATATGGCCAGTCTTGTACCAACCATTACTTAGTGAAAAACTTAACATAAAACAATCATGATGCATAAAATGAAATAAATAAAATCTTACTGTCAGTTTTAGGAGGAAGACTCTGGTGACTACCCACTAGTCTTAACTTATAACATATAGTTTTAATAAGCATATTATAT
The DNA here is from genome assembly GCA_025667525.1 of Glebionis coronaria. Classification (NCBI taxonomy): domain Eukaryota; kingdom Viridiplantae; phylum Streptophyta; class Magnoliopsida; order Asterales; family Asteraceae; genus Glebionis; species Glebionis coronaria. The sequence continues at coordinate 107,512,058 of CM046877.1, forward strand.
GTCATGTTTAATTATATAGTAAAGTTAAATATTTATTAAATACTTAGTCTTAACTTATAGTTATTAATTAATAATGATATTACATGTTATCATAAGTTATTATTAATTAATAATATTGCATGATTTAAAGATAAACTTTACCTTAAAATGATATTAGTTAATTAAGCTATGTTTTAATTAATTAAATGCACATGAATAATTATGTAAATAATTATTTATCCTAAGTTTTATTTAAATAAAAATAGACATAATAATAACATGATTTTTATTTAAATAAATTATATCATAATTCATGAAAATTACTTAATTTAATTTTACATGTTTTTAAATTAACTAATTAATAAATGATTAAATACATGTTTATAAAAATTTAGCCAAACACCCCCTTGCATGTTTGGTGTTAACCAAACCCCTTACGAAACTACACCGAGACCATGGAGGTCTTGGTGTCGCCATGAAAACCACGCAACACCACGGCCGAGTGGCTGTGGCTAGCGGCCGAACACCATAGCAGCCACCGGCTTGCTGCCGGTGCCACTACTACTGCCAACGCAACCCCAGACCTAGCCAGGGTTTCCACCGCTTGGCTGCTGCGCCCCCAGCTGCCCACTGTTTACCACCGAGACCCATTTGCCACTGCTAGCCTACGCATCCTACTGCATGAGTAGTTGGGGTTGCGACTGGCAAACCAAAACCACCACCGCCCCTTTTAGGGTTGCGACTGGTGAGGAAAACAACACCACCGAGACCTCTTAAGGTCTCGATTTACGTGAAAACCGAACAAACCCACACCCGAAACCCTTAAACTTCTTAAATCTTTAATGATTTCATGTTTTATTCATTTGTTAAAGATCTATAATCATAACATTATTAATTTAAAAAGAAAAAGGATTCGAGGATACCGTATGCGTGTGATTAATAAGGTTTTAAACACGAACACGTTACCGTAGAAATAAAACATCAAAGAGCAACGAATGTTCCTTGTGGGTGGTGTTGATGTCGCGGCCAAAGAGAAGGAGGAATAAAAGCTTTTAGGGTTTTGTTATTTTACTGTGTTTATGTTTTATGAAAAATCACTGGAGTCCTTATTTGGTTAATACTTGGATTGTTAATGGATTGGGCCAAAGCCCTTCCTTCTCTTTTGTCTTGGACGCCACATAGCACACACACACTACACATGTGTTTTATTTTCGTGACTAAAATAATTATCGTGTGTGCTCGTATTTTACATTCGTGTTTTATTTCTTGTATGGTTTAAGTATTATACGTAAATAATTATCGTGCATTAATACTCATGTTATCATACGTAATAATTATAATAATTAATAGATATACTTAACGTTCTTATTAAATGTTCATGATTCATGTCGTATATTAATTAACTAAAAAGTTTTAATTTAACTGTAATTTCATGCATTTAATGATGTTTGGGATTTTAAAGCGGGTTTTACAAAACATGTTTGTTATAACATATGAGGAAGATACTCACAAAATCATTGACATACGATCAGGTAGTTTCTTGTGAAGACAGTTCTAAGTGGAAAGCTGATGGATTCTATAAGGAAGAACAAGACTTGGGAGTTAGTGGATCATCCAGCTGGACAATAGCTGTTGAGCTGCAAATTGTTGTTAAAGATAAAAGAAAGGATTGAAGGTGTTCATGGCAAGGTTAGTGGCGCGTTGATTCATACAAAGGGCAAGTACTGATTACAATGAGGTATTTTCACCGGTAGTTCGACAAACATATATCTATGTTATAATTGCATTGACTGCATGTAAAGATTAATGAGCTGGAGCAGCTTGATGTAAAGATGACATTTTTACATTGGAATCTTGAGAGGGTGATCAACATAAGGTAGCTACCAAGATTTGATAAGGTAACAAGGTATATTTGTTAAAGAAATCCATTTTATGGTTCGAAGTAGTCACCCAGACAATGTAGGAGTAGTAGCAAGGTATGTGAAGCTTGACATTATAGGGACGTAGTAACTAGAAGGCAACACTACAACACATGATGGCTCTTTCAATTTTATAGGCGGAGTATATGCCCCATATAGAGGCTGTGAAGGAAGCTATTTGGATAAGGGGACTTTTGGAAGAATGGTATAGAGGTTTGATGAGTACATGCTGAGTAACGGGTTCAAGTGTAGGAGTTACGACAGTTTCTTATATTACAAGAGTTATGCATCAAGGGAGTATATCTATCTATTTTTATATTACAAGAGTTATGCACCATGGAGTTATATTACAAGAGTTACGCATCAAGGGAGTATATCAAGGGGGTATATCTATCTATTGTTATCTGTTGTTATATTACAAGAGATATATCACGACAGTGTCATATATTACAAGAGTTATGCACAATGGAGGTCTCGGTGTCACCTCGAAAACCACGCAACACCACCGCCGAGTGGCTATGGCTTGTGGCCGAACACCACAACAGCCACCGGATTGCTGCCGGTGCCACTGTTGCTGCCAATGCAGCCCCTGACCTAGCCAGGGTTGCCATTGCTTCGCTGTTGTACCCCCTGCTGCCCAATGTTTACCACCAAGACACATAAGGGTCTCGGTTTGCCACTGCTAGCCTGGGCACCTCACTGCATGAGCAGTTGGGGTTGCGGCTGGCAAACCAAAACCACCACCGCCCCTTTTAGGTTACGTACAAACCGAACAAACCCACACCCGAATCCCTTAATATTGTTGAATCTTCAATGATTTTATGTTTTACTCATTTGTTTTTAAAGATCTATAATCATAACATACTTAATTTAAAAAGAAAAAGGATTTGAGGATACCGTATGCGTTTGATTAATAAGGTTTTAAACACGAACATGTTGCCGTAGAAATCAAAGATCAAAGAGCAACGATTCGTCCTTGTGGGTGGTGTTGATGTCGGGCCAAAGAGAAGGAGGAAGAAAAGCTTTTATTGTTTTGTTATTTTACTGTGTTTATGTTTTATGAAAAATCCCTAGAGTCCTTATTTGGTTAATACTTGGATTGTTAATGGATTGGGCCAAAGCCCTTCCTTCTCTTTTGTCTTGGGCACCACATAGCACGCACACACACTACACATTTGTTTTATTTTTTGTGACTAAAATATTTATCGTATGTGCTCGTATTTTACAATCGTGTTTTATTTCTTGTATGGTTTAAGTATTATATGTAAATACTTATCGTGCATTAATACTCATGTTATCATACATAATACTTATAATAATTAATTAATATACGTAACGGTCGTATTAAATGTTCATGATTCATGTCGTATATTAATTAACTGAAATTTTAATTTAACCGTAATTTCATGCATTTAATGATCTTAGGGATTTTAAAGCGGGTTTTACAAAATATGTTTGCTATAACATATGAAGAAGATACTCACAAAATCATTGACATACGATCAGGTAGTTTCTTGTGAAGACGGTTCTAACTGGAAAGATGATGGATTCTCTAAGTAAGAACAAGACTTAGGAGTTAGTAGATCATCCAACTGGGCAAAAACTGTTGAGCTGCAAATGGTTGTTCAAGATAAAGGAAGGGATTGAAGGTGTTCAAAATCCTAGGTTCAAGGCAAGGTTAGTGGCTCGTTGATTCATACAAAGGGCAAGTATTGATTACAATGACGTATTTTCGTTGGTAGTTCGACAAACATTTATTTATGTTATAATTGCATTGACTGCATGTAAGGATTACGAGCTGGAGCAGCTTGATGTAAAGATGACATTTTTACATGGGAATCTTGAGAGGGTGATATACATAAGGTAGCTACCGATATTTAATAAGGTAACAAGGTATGTTTGCTAAATAAGTCCCTTTTATGGTTCGAAGTAGTCACCCACGCAATGTAGGAGTAGTAACAAGGTATGTGAAGCTTGACATTATAGGGACGTAGTAACTAGAAGGCAACGCTACAACACATGATGGCTCTTTCAATTATAAAGGCGAAGTATATGCCCCTTACAGAGGCCGTGAAGGAAGCTATTTGGATAAGGGGACTTTTGGGAGAATGGTATAGAGCTTTGATGAGTACATGCTGAGTAACGGGTTAAAGCGTAGGAGTTACGACAGTTTCTTATATTACAAGAGTTATGCATCAAGGGAGTATATCTATCTATTGTTATATTACAAGAGTTATTCATCAAGGGAGTATATCAAGGGAGTATATCTATCTATTGTTATCCATTGTTATATTACAAGAGTTATATTACGACAGTTTCTTATATTACAAGAGTTATGCACCATGGAGGTCTCGGTGTCGCCTTGAAAAACACGCAACACCACCGCCGAGTGGATGTTGCTTACGGCCGAACACCACAACAGCCACCGGCTTGCTGCCGGTGCCACTGTTGCTACCAACACAGCCTCTGACCTAGCCAAGGTTGCCACTGCTTGGCTACTGCGCCCCCTGCTTCCCATTGTTTACCACCGAGACCCATAAGGGTCTCGGTTTGCCACTGCTAGCCTGTGCACCCTACTACATGAGCAGTTGCGGTTGTGGCTGGCAAACCAAAACCATCACCGCCCCTTTTTAGGTTGCGGCTGGTGGGGAAAACAACACCACCGAGACCTCTAAGGGTCTCGGTTTACGTGCAAACCGAACAAATCCACACCCGAATCCCTTAATCTTGTTAAATCTTCAATGATTTCATGTTTTATTCATTTGTTTTTAAAGATCTATAATCATAACATAATTAATTTAAAAAGAAAAAGGATTTGAGGATACCGTATGCGTGTGATTAATAAGGTTTTAAACACGAACACGTTACCGTAGAAATCAAAGATCAAAGAGCAATGAGTCGTCCTTGTGGGTGGTGTTGATGTCGCGGCCAAAGAGAAGGAGGAAGAAAAGCTTTTAGGGTTTTGCTGTTTTAATGTGTTTATGGTTTATGAAAAATCCCTGGAGTCCTTATTTGGTTAATACTTGGATCGTTAATGGGTTGGACCAAAGCCCTTCCTTCTCTTTTTTCTTGGACGCTCACACCCACACACACATTACACATTTGTTTTATTTTTCGTGACTAAAATATTTATCGTGTGTGCTCGTATTTTACATTCGTGTTTTATTTCTTTTATGGTTTAAGTATTATACGTAAAGACTTACCGTGCATTAATATTCATGTTATCATACGTAATACTTATAATAATTAATTAATATACGTAACATTCGTATTAAATGTTCATGATTCATGTCGTATATTAATTAACTGAAAAGTTTTAATTTAACCGTAATTTCATGCATTTAATGATCTTAGAGATTTTAAAGAAGGTTTTACAAAACGTGTTTGCTATAACATATGAAGAAGATACTCACAAAATCATTGACATACGATCAAGTAGTTTCTTGTGAAGACAATTCTATGTGGAAAGCTGATGGATTCTCTAAGGAAGAACAAGACTGGTAGTTCGTAGATCATCTAGGTAGGCAAAAGCTGTTGAGCTGCAAATGGTTGTTCAAGATAAAGGAATGAATTGAAGGTGTTCAAAATCCTAGGTTCAAGGCAAGGTTAGTGGCTCATCGATTCATACAAAGGGCACGTATTGATTACAATTAGGTATTTTTGTCGGTAGTTCGACAAACATCTATTTATGTTATAATTGCATTGACTGCATGTAAAGATTACGAGTTGGAGCAACTTGATGTAAAGATGACATTTTTACATAGGAATCTTGAGAGGGTGATCTACATAAGGTAGCTACCGAGATTTGATAAGGTAACAAGGTATGTTTGTTAAAGAAATCCCTTTTATGGTTCGAAGTAGTCACCCAGACAATGTAGGAGTAGTAACAAGGTATGTGAAGCTTGACATTATAGGGACGTAGTAACTAGAAGGAAACGCTACAACACATGATTGCTCTTTCATTATAGAGGCGGAGTATATGCCCTTTATAGAGGCTGTGAAGGAAGCTATTTGGATAAGGGGACTTTTGGAAGAATGGTATAGAGGTTTGATGAGTACATGCTGAGTAACGGGTTCAAGCGTAAGAGTTACGACAGTTTCTTATATTACAAGAGTTATGCATCAAGGGAGTATATCTATCTATTGTTATATGTAGATGATATGATGATTGCTTGTAAGTGAAAGGCTGAGATTGGGCCTACCAAGTCTTTGCTTAAAAAGGATTTCGCCATGAAGAAGCTCGAGGAAGCAAATAAGATTCTTGGTATGAAAATCATCATAGATTGGAGTCGCAAGATTTTAAGGGTATTACAAGCCAAGTAAGTTTATAAAGTTTTAAATAAGTTTAGAATAGATAACGAGAAATCGGTTCAGATGGCATTGGGTGGGTACTTCAATATGTCGATAAAGAATTCCTTGGTTAGGGATCTTAATGAAAGTATGAGTATGGTGCCTTATGGAAATGTGGTTGGGAACTTAATGTACTTGCTAGTGTGGATGAGGGAAGCATAGCATATGCAGTATGTGTAGTTAACAAAAATTTGGTGAATCCTGGTAAAAATCATTAGGAACTAGTGAAGTGGCTTATGAAGTATTTGCATGGCACTTTAAACATGGGTATGGTGTATGGGAAAAATCATGGCTACCATGTTGACATAACAAGTTTTGTTGATTAAGTCTACGTTATTATTCGTAAAAATGTAGGTCTATCAATAGTTACGCATTTTTAGTACATGGATGTGTTGTAAACTATAAGGTAACGCTACAACACATGATGGCTCTTTCAATTACAGAGGCGGAGTATATGCCCCTTACAGAGGCTGTGAAGGAAGCTATTTGGATAAGGGGACTTTTGGAAGAATATGGCTAAGCAATACGCTCAGTGTGTGAATATATGACAATGAATGTAAAACATAACATAAGCAAGTAATGAAATGAAATGAATAACAACGGAATAAGTGTATATCCTGGAAAACCTGGTTTAAGCTTATAAGACTGGTTTTATACTTTTGAAAAGACTTATGTTTAGTTTATACTGAAGATTCTATTTTAAATATGCCCGGAGCCCATATAGGTCATGTTATATCAACGTGCATGAATACTTAGAGGGGTGACCTTATCATGCAATTAGAGGAGTTGCCTCTAATTATAATAGTTAGAGTAGAGGGATCAGCTCCTGTAATAGATGCAAGGCACACACCGCAGTTACCATGTAATCTTGCTAAACTTGTCCTAGGATGCACCCATTCGCCCTACATGATAATAATAAAATAGGCCAAATAACTGTAAGGGACGCTGCGAGCAATCACTCTCACCGCAGAAGAGTCATAACACCGGTGCCTCCAGTGCTATGGTTATGGTACCCCCATAACTAGGTGAAACTGGCATGCATGTATATAGCTCAGGCAATCTAAAATAAACATAACATATACTAAAAGTGTTTAAGGGGGTGTTTGTTTTAGCTTATATAGTGGGCTTATAAGCTTATTAGCTTATATAAGCTTATAATCCGAAACCAAGTGTTTGGTTAAGCTTATATAAGTAGGCTTATAAGCTTATATAAGGGGGTTTTGGTAAGCCAAACATTTAAGGCTTTTATAACAAAAGGTGGGCTTCTATAACTATTACATATAAAAAGACTTTATACCCCTATTTAAAAACTACATAATTTAACATTCATATGTTTTTTTTGTCATTTTACTTTATTAATTTTAATAAGCCTAACCAAACACTTAACATAGGCTTATATGCTTATGATATATAAGCCATTAATGGCTTATATAATATAAGTCTAATCACCACTCATAAGCTTAAGCAAACACCCCCTAAGACATGTAAACTACTGAGGAAAATAGATGGCTGCAAACGGGGAATCCAAATATAGGAAAGAAGTGTCCTTACTGAAGGACGGAATATCTGTACCTTATGTCCAGTAAAAGAACACGAAAACGAACGCGGAATATCACTCTGACTTCAGGATAGCTACATAATAAAGGGACATGAATAAGTGTATGTTTTACTTATACATACTGGTTATTTAGTTTACTTGACGCGTTCTTACTTATTATACTTATTCTTGTTTAATCATGTGATTCTTAATGTTTCTTGTGTTTTAGATTAGTGTAACTCATGTTTTGAGTGTTATAGTACTTGTTATAACATAATGAGTAACTTTCTAAAAAATAGAAAGTTTCTATATATAGTAACTTTCTAAAAATAGCCGGTTTTCATATATAGTAACTTTCCAAAATAGTAAGTTTCCTTAAATAGTAAGTTTTCAAAAATAGAAAGTTTCCATAATTAGTAAGTCTCCAAAAATAGAAAGTTTCCATATTTAGTATGATTCCATAAATAGCATGTTACCATATTTAGTATGTTTCTAAAAATAGTATGTTACCATATTTAGTACTTTTCATAATTAGCATGTTTCCATGTTTAATATATTTCCATAATTAATAATAGGCTTATTAAATAAAATGATATAATATATAGTTTTAATAAGCATATTATATGTCATGTTTAATTATATAGTAAAGTTTAATATTGATTAAATACTTAGTCTTAACTTATAGTTACTAATTAATAAGGATATTATATGTTATCCTAAGTTATTATTAATTAATAATATTGCATGATTTAAATAATAAACTTTACCTTAAAATGATATTAATTAAGCTAAGTTTTAATTAATTAAATGCACATGAATAATTATGTAAATAATTATTTATCCTAAGTTTTATTTAAATAAAAATAGACATAATAATAACATGATTTTTATTTAAATAAATTATATCCTAAGTCATGAAAATTAATTAATTAAATTTTACATGTTTTTAAATTAACAAATTAAAAAATAATTAAATACATGTTTATAAAAATTTAGCCAAACACCCCCTTGCGTGTTTGGTGTTTACCAAACCCCTCATAAAACTACACCGAGACCATGGAGGTCTCTGTGTCACCTAGAAAACCACGTAACACCACCGCCGAGTGGTTGTGGCTTGCAGCCGAACACCATAGCAGCCACCGGCTTGCTGCCGTAGCCATTGTTATTGCGCCCCCTACTGCCCAATGTTTACCACCGAGACCTATAAGGGTCTCGGTTTGCCACAGCTAGACTGCGCACCCCACTGCATGAGCAGTTGGGGTTGCGGGTGGCAAACCAAAACCACCACCGCCCCTTTTAGGGTTACGGCTGATGGGGAAAACAACACCACCGAGACCTCTAAGGGTATCGGTTTGCGTGTAAACCGAACAAACCCATACCCGAATCCTTTTATCTTGTTAAATCTTTAACGATTTCATGTTTTATTCATTTGTTTTTAAAGATCTATAATCATAACATAATTAATTTAAAAAGAAAAAGGATTCGAGGATACCGTATGTGTCTGATTAATAAGGTTTTAAACACGAACACGTTGTCGTATAAATCAAAGATCAAAGAGCAACGAATCGTCCTTGTGGGTGGTGTTGATGCCGCGACCAAAGAAAAGAAGGAAGAAAAGCTTTTAGGGTTTTGTTATTTTATTGTGTTTCTGTTTTATGAAAAATCCATGGAGTCCTTATTTGGTTAATACTGGGATTGTTAAGGGATTGGGCCAAAGCCCTTCCTTCTCTTTTGTCTTGGACGCCACATAGCACACACACACTACACACTTGTTTTATTTTTCGTGACTAAAATATTTATCGTGTGTGCTCGTATTTTACATTCGTGTTTTATTTCTTGTATGGTTTAAGTATTATACGTAAATACTTATCGTGCATTAATATTCATGTTATCATACGTAATACTTATAATAATTAATTAATATACGCAACGTTCATATTAAATGTTCATGATTCATGTCATTTATTAATTAACTAAAAAATTTTAATTTAACCGTAATTTCATGCATTTAATGATCTTAGGGATTTTAAAGCGGGTTTTACAAAACGTGTTTGCTATAACATATGAATAAGATACTCACAAAATCATTTACATACGATCAGGTAGTTTCTTGTAAAGAGAGTTCTAAGTAGAAAGCTGATGGATTCTGTAAGGAAGAACAAGACTTGGGAGTTAGTAGATCATCCAGCTAGGCAAAAGCTGTTGAGCTGCAAATGTTTGTTCAAGATAAAGGAAGGGATTGAAGGTGTTCAAAATCCTAGGTACAAGGCAACGTTAGTGGCTCGTCGATTCATACAAAGGTCAAGTATTGATTACAATGAGGTATTTTTGCCGGTAGTTCGATAAACATCTATTTATGTTATAATTGCATTGACTGCATGTAAATATTACGAGCTGGAGCAGCTTGATGTAAAGATGACATTTTTATATGGGAATCTTGAAAGGGTGATCTACATAAGGTAGCTACCTATATTTGATAAGGTAACAAGGTATGTTTGTTAAAGAAATCCCTTTTATGGTTCGAATTAGTCACCCAGATAATGGTATAGAGGTTTGATGAGTACATGCTGAGTAACGAGCTCAAGCGTAGGAGTTATGACAGTTTCTTATATTACAAGAGTTATGCATCAAGGGAGTATATCTACCTATTGTTATATGTAGATGATATGATGACTGCTTGTAAGTGAAAGGCTGAGATTAGGTCTACCAAGTCTTTGCTTAAAAAGGATTTCGACATGAAGAAGCTCGAGGAAGCAAATAAGATTCTTGGTATGAAAATCATCATAGATTGGAGTTGCAAGATTTTAAGGGTATTACAAGCCAAGTAAGTTTATAAAGTTTTAAATAAGTTTAGAATAGATAACGAGAAATCGGTTCAGATTGCATTGGGTGGGTACTTCAATATGCCGTTAAAGAATTCCTTGGTTAGGGATTGTGATGTTGAAAGTATGAGTATGGTGCCTTATGGAAATGTGGTAGGGAGCTTAATGTACTTGCTGGTGTGGATGAGGGAAGCATAGCGTATGTAGTAAGTGTAGTTAACAAATATTTGGTGAATCGTGGTAAAAATCATTGGGAACCAGTGAAGTGGCTTATGAAGTATTTGCATGGCACTTTAAACATGGGTATGGTGTATGGGAAAAATCGTGGCAACCATGTTGACATAACAAGTTTTGTTGATTAAATCTATGTTATGATCCGTAAAAATGTAGGTCTATCACTAGTTACGCATTTTTAGTACATGGATGTGTTGTAAACTAGAAGGCAACGCTACAACACATGATGGTTCTTTAAATTATGTAGGCGGAGTATATGCCCCTTACAGAGGCTGTGAAGGAAGTTATTTGGATAAGGGACTTTTGGAAGAATTGGGCGTGAAGCTTGACATTGTGGTAGTTAATTGTGATAATCAGGTCATAATTCACTTATAACGAAATCATGTTTTTCATGAGAGGACTAAGCACATCAATGTGTGTTATCACTTTATCAAAGAGGTCTTGGAAGCATAGACGATTGAAGTTCTGAAGGTAGGTATTAAACATAATGATGTGGATGCCTTGACAAAGGCGTTACCTAGACTCAAGTTACAATACTACCTGAAATTGTTGAGTATGGGAATAGGTTAATATAAAGCCTAAGGTGGAAATTGTTATGAATTTTATATAGCCTAAGGTGGAGTTGTTGGGGTTAATTATTGAGTTTACTTATTCGCCAAGTATTGGTCGGTTTGAGTTGGTCGTGTCCCAAGTCCAAGCCGTTTATTTCTTTATTATTACATCCGACTTGAAGTCCTCGTAGATATCAGTTTTACCTCCCTTTCATCTCTATAACAAGAGGTGAGGGGAGGGATTGTTTTTTGCATTCATTCAATCATAATAATCCAAAGATTAAAGATGGTTACCTTGTGCTTGTTTCTTTACTTTTTTGTTGACATAACTAAATCTATCAGTGCTTCACGATCGGGTTATTTCGTTCTAGATTTCAAATTATAAGATTAAATCCATACAATCTACCTTTTCATTAGGCTATTTGAGGAGGAACCCTTTTTCCCTAAGCCGCTAATAGAAAACCGAAATAACTAGTTTAGTAGGCATGAAAGTTCACATCCAACTATTGTCAGTTTATGCAAGTTATTTTGAAAACCAAAAGGACTAAAATCAAATACATTTGAGATCTTTTCTCAATTCAAACAAAAAAAAGACACTTGGTAATTCTATTAATACTTTTTACATTCTTTAGTTTTTATTTTAATCCAGTAGTTTATAGAATCTTAATACATAGGATGTTTTTCGGTTCGGTTCTCGAGTTGTTCGGTTTATTCGGTTAAATTATTTTTGATTCAATTCGAAAACCGAACCGAAAACCAAATTTGAATTCGGTTCGGTTTTCAGGTTGACCCGAATTATCCTTATTTTTTTGAAAGAAATATATAATTATATAAATATTTAGAAGAAAAAAATTATTTCAAATGTAAAAATTACTTTTTTTATATTAAGATTATATTTTAATAACTAATTTATATGTATTAAGAGTATATTAAATTTTAATAACTATTACATATATAAAATATATATATTTGTATTATTTTGGTTTTTGGTTCGGTTTTCGGCTCCGATTACTAAACCCATAACCTGAAAACTATATTTGTAGTTCGATTCGGTTCGGTTATTACCTAAAACCCGAATTTTATTTTCGATTCGGTTCTAGTTTAATAACTAGTTTATATGTATTAAGAGTATATTAAATTGTAATAACTATTACATATATAAAATATATATATTTGTATAATTTTGGTTTTTGGTTCGGTTTTCGGTTCCGATTGCCAAACCCATATCCAACCTGAAAACCATATTATTCGGTTCGATTATTACGCAAAACCCGAATTTTATTTTCGATTCGGTTCTAGTTTAGGTTCGATTCGATTCGATTTTCAATTTTTGTAAGTCAAACCCAAATTATAGGACACCCTACTAACACATGTATATCGAGTTTAAATTTAGTTAGTAGTCAAATTTCCAAAGTCGACTTGGATTTGCTATCGAATAATCTTTATCATATAAATAGAAGCCCAATACGTTCTTCTAAAACTAATCATAAAACAATTGGGAATTTACTTGTTCTGTTGACTTCCAAAACAAAATTTCGAAAATATGGGCTTCTAAATGGGCTTTTCTAATTTCGAAATAGTGGGTGTTTGGATGTGCTTATTGAAAATAAATTATTCATTTTGAAAACTCCATTTTGAAAAATCATCATTTTGAAAACTCCATTTTAAAAAATAGTGTTTGGATTTGATATTCCAGTTTGAAATCGCAATAATCAAATAATCACTTTTTTGAGTGTTTGGCAAATTTGATTATTTGATAATAAACTCCATTTTGAAAGCTTAATTTTCCAAAACTCCATTTTGAAAATGAAATAAGTAGCTCCCCACTAACTTTTTCAAAACTCCATTTTGGAGCTTCTAAACACAAATAAGCACTTATCTCCATTTATTACCCAAACACTTTTTTTTAACTAATCTCCATTTTGTAACTGAGATTTGGAGATAATCTCCTCCTAACCGCACATCCAAACACCCCCTATCAAACCAACCTACAACAAAACGTCTAACTTCTTGATGGAAAGACATGACCTCGTGGTCGACAAGGTCCTCTATCATAATATATGCGTCTTATTTCTTCTTTTTGGTTAGGGTCATAATTAAGAATTCGAGGTCTATTGATGGGATCCCAAGGAAGAGAATCCAAATCAATTCTGATTGGCATACCACTCGAAGGAGTACCGGATGTAAATTTCGGAGGTGATTCTTATAGAATATTGTTAGAAACACTTCGTTTTGAAGATTCTTCACAAATGTTATCAGTGTTTGATGAATCTTTTTTTTTTCAAATAAACCTACAACTATTAAAAGTCTTACATTAGTAAATTAATGATCAATTATTGACTAAAAAAAATTAATTAATCTAACATATATTCATATGTAATGTAATTAAAAACCTACAACTATTAAAAGTCTTAAAATGAAAAAAAAGGATAAAAGAAAGTAGTACATGTTTCATTTCGATCGATGTAAAAAAAAATGAGATCAATTGTTTCAGTAACAACTGGAATCTTGTAACATATGGAAGAATGAAATAGAAAGGCTAATTGACGTCTGATTGGAGTAATTACTCAACTATTGGGCTTTGTATACAAATCATTTTTTATTTTATCATGTATAGTGGGCTTTAGTAATTAGTAATAGTAATTTTTTTTTAACATTCAACTAATTTAATAAAACAAATATTGACGTGACACATAATTTTGGGTCCGGATTTATTTTAAAATAATCAAGATTTTTAGCATAAATATACACTATGCGAAAAAATTTCTCGGGTTCCCGTGCACCCCGGGAACCCCTAGCTCCGCCCCTGACTCGAACTACGACTTCAGGTTTTTAGACGGCGCCGTTCCTTTGTATTGTTGGTTTTATTTTCTACGTGCTCTGATTATCGTTTATAAGTTTTAACCTAATTCTAAAGAAATAGATTTGTAACAGATTAAGCGCACATGAAGTAAAGGACTCGGTATCCATATATGCGTCTTATTTCGAGTATAGCCTAAAAGCGAACAAAGCATTTTGTTTGTGTTGTTACTTATTTAGGATACCGTTGAGAAACAAGGTGGAAACGATGCTCTTGTAATTACCGGGTTTGATAGTTGGCATAAAAAGGAATACTTGTATGCACATGTGGGTAATGTTAATAGCTATCACAACAGGGCATTCCAAAAATGTGAAAGTCTATTGAAGGAAAATCAATCAATTGTTGATGCCTTTAATAAGAAAACTGAGATTGAAAAGACTAGATATATTATTCGATTGAATGCCACCATTTCTTGTGTACGATTATGTTTGAAAACCGAAAATCCAATGCGTGGTCATGATGAATCCGAAACTTCACTATTTAAAGGGATGTTTCTTGAAGTATATCACTTTCTTAGAGATCATAACGAGGCCATTCGTGCGGTTACTTTAGAGCATGCTCTCAAGAATTGTACATTAACATCTCATGATATTCAGAAAGATGTTGTTAAGTGTTTTGCTAAAGAGATAGTTGAATCCATATGTTTAGAAATTGGTGCCGATGTGTTTTCGTTGTTAGTTGACGAGTCTAATGATATTTCTAAGAAGGAACAAATGGCTATTGTTTTGAGATATGTTGATAAATATGTGCTTGTAAAGGAGAGATTTGTTGGTATTGTTCAAGTGAAAGATACTTCTTCTTCAACTCTTAAAGCTGGGATTGATTCTTTATTTAGCAAGCATGGATTAAGCTTGAAACAGGTAAACTGCAAAACTTATCTCGTTGTCCCTTTTATACCCTAAAATTGTTTATGTTTCTAATATGTTTTAATTACTTTATCTAAACAGTTAAGAGGACAGGGTTATGATGGAGCAAGTAATATGCGTGGTGAGTTTAATGGATTGAAAGCGTTGATTCTAAAAGAAAATGAGTCGGCATACTATGTACATTGTTTGTTCAGTTAGTGGTTGTGGCTGTTGCAAAAAACCATGATGGTGTCGGTAACATTTTTGATATTTTATCTACTATTACAAATGTGGTTTGTGGTTCTTGTAAACGGAAATATATTATGCGAGAAAGTTACAAAGAAAGACTAGAAAAAGAAATTACTAGCGGAGAAATTGAAACAGGGAAAGGAAAAAACCAAGAGGTTACTCTTATACGAGCTGGAGATACACGATCGGGGTCTCATCATAGAACCATAACGAGTTTGATAAAATTGTTTCCTGAAGTTCTTAAGGTCCTTCACTATGTTAAAGAAGATGGTAATAGTTCGGTTAATCGAGAAACAGCATCTGGCCATCTAACATATTTCAAAACACTAGATTTTGTGTTTTACTTGTACCTGCTATTGCATATCTTAGGAATCACTGATGTATTGTCACGACATTTTCAAAAGAAGGATCAGAATATTTTGGAAGTCGTTTCATTGGTGAAAGGAACCATAAGAGCATTGAAGCAGACCCGAGCATCAGGTTTTCCTTCACTCTTGAAAAAAGTAACTTTGTTTTGTGAATTACATAGCATTGAAATGGTGAATATGGCTGATACTCATTCAAATTTCCGTAGGAATAAAATTACCAATCAACATCATTTTGAGGTTGATATCTTCAATACAGTTTTGGATATGCAAATTCAAGAGTTTGGTGATCATTTTAGTGAGTCGAGCACTGAATTACTAGAATATTTGGCGGCTTTGAGTCCTCATAATTCATTTACTGATTTCAACGTATCAAAGTTGGTTAAACTTAGTGAGATGTATCCACATGATTTTACTTATATGGAGAGGCTACGTCTTCCTACTGATCTTGCGGTTTACTATAATATTATGAGTAACGATAAGGATTTTTCTGAGTTGACTAGTATTTCTAGACTTGTTAGTTTGATGGTAGAGAAGAATAAACACACATCTCATCCTCTAGTCTACCGCTTGTTGAAGTTAGCTTTGATTTTGCCAGTTGCTACCGCTACCGTTGAAAGATGTTTTTCTAAAATGAAGCTTGTGAAGACAGATTTGCGTAATAGGATGGGTGAGGAATATTTTAATGGTGTGTTAGTTTGTGCTATAGAAAAAGAAGAACTTCTAAGTGTTTCTAATGAGGTTGTACGTAAGCGATTTTTCAGTATGAAAAATCGTAAGGGATCTAAATAGATGGTACGTTCTTAGTTTATTTATTAGTTTTCATGAAATAGAATATTTTTTATCCTTCTGTTTATTTTACAATCGTAATAAAAATTTTGTGCACCCGATAACTTAATGATCTGGCTCCGCCCATGGTTCGAGTCCTTTCTCAGGTTCAACAATTGGCTTTGTCATTCAAGGTAAATCTCTGTTCCTTAAAGCATAAAAGAATTATATTATAACATGTTAGACAACTAATTTTGGATTAACTGTTCTATACATTTTTGGATGCCATAGGCTGGGGGGAGTGGTGATAAAAACCCATGGGTGGGTTACAGATGGCAAAAACCCACGCGTGGGTTACCAAGAACCTCACTTTCCCACCGTAAAAAGCCACGCGTAGGTTACAGTTCCCAGTGCACTAAAAACTCGCTACAGGTGACTTCTTCACCATTCACAATACCACAAAACTTTATTTTTCATCCCGAATTTATTCTATTTAATCCCCATTTTCACTACTTTTTTTTCATCTTCATCTTCTTCTTTCTTTACTAACAAAAAAATCATCTTCTTCCTAAAAAACAACAATGTCCGGCCAACAAAACACCCAATCCGGCAAACGCCGCTCACGTAGAAATTCGACCGCCTCTCCACCTACCGCTACCGGAACCTTTGATCTTAACAACCCGTCACCATATCGACAACTAAACCCATATCATCAAGCATATCCAAACCAACCTTACCGTAACCCTATGTCGGCACCGATGCAACCACCGGTTCCGGACTAATACCCGAATCTACCTTACCCAAACCCTTATAATTTTACCCAATTCTCACAAACTCCCGGCTTTCAAAATTTTTGTTCACAAAACCCATACAATTTTAATAACTATGTTGGTGGTTCGTCATCACAACACCATGCCAACATGCCCACCTCTCCCATACCCAACTCTCCCATACCCACCTCTCCTGTACCTTCCTTTCATAGTGAGGAAGGATATAGGCCATCTTTTTCGGGGTCATATCAGGGGCCTCTAGATGACACGGTTGAAGTTTCCATCCCAACTCCAACTTCGTCGAGGGCGTCTAGAGGACGGCAAGTGTGACAACCCTAGATATTGGATTTGTCACTTTTGACTGTTTTACTTTGATTATGTGCTTAGTGTGCGTTTACATGCAATATGTTTATATTTGAGCCTTGGATTGGATGTTAGTCATCGTTCGTGTATTGCGTGGTGCATTATATAATGTTATGATGGGGTTAGTTCATGCTCATTTGTTCACTTGGATGTAACTATGATAGAATGCGGTGCAATTTTAGGATTTTATGTGTACGTATAAGTATTATAGTAATTCGTATTTTTACGATTTAGGGTTTAGTGTTTAGAGGTCTCGGATGAGGTATTTAGTCACGGGAATAATTTACGGGATGGTTTTAAGTCATTTAGGACTTAGTTATAAAGTTTATTTCATATTTTAAGAATTTTCATAAAACTGTATATTTTACGTATTTTATGTTAACCGCGTAAAATTTGAATATTTAAAAAGGTTTAGGTGTAATTAATTAATTAAGAGACAAATAAAAAAAATATAATTAAGGAAACAATTAAAAAAAGAATTTAATAATAAAAATATATAAAAAAAATATTTTTGGTAAAAAATATATATAGGACGGTGGAAAAATAAGAAAAAAATAAAAAAAGGAAAGTGTTATTTGTATTGGGCTAGGATTCTCATTGTTTTAGTATAAAAACAAATCAAAACACAAATCAAAACAAATCAATAAAAGTTATGGTGTGTAGGTCGGGCTTTTGGTGTCGAGCATTTAGCATGTACAGAAAATCAGTTTTGGTGAAAACGACTTTTGGCGTAGAGACTAAACGGAAGGGTTAAATGTGTAAGTAGAAAGTAAAATTGGTTTTTGGAGTTCTTAGATCATATAAAAACATAACTCCAGTAGGGTAGGAACCAAGTGTGGTGTTAAGTTCACTTCATGTGATCGTTTAGTGACTAGTAAACCGTACCGGAGAAAAACTGGATTTTTACGTATAGAATAGCTTGTAGTGGAAGAACTAGATAGTGGGGATTGGGGGATTAGATTCATCTCCTTGATTGTTACTTAACTTGGGTGTTAAGACCTGAGCTAAGGGTGTCGTGTATGATTTTATAGGTTTGCAGGAGTGCTAGCTTGATGTGTTATCAGGTGAGTTCATAGTCCCATTTTCACCGAGTTTTTAAATGTTTTTTTTCCAGTATGGGATGGAGATGACACTTCTAA
Organism: Glebionis coronaria; assembly: GCA_025667525.1. NCBI lineage: Eukaryota > Viridiplantae > Streptophyta > Magnoliopsida > Asterales > Asteraceae > Glebionis > Glebionis coronaria. The sequence goes on from CM046877.1 coordinate 107,530,809, forward strand.
TGTTCTTAAAATGATTTAGTACTATGTTTTAAAATGTGTGGACATATATGTGCTATTGTGTGACTTGTGTGCTTATGTGTTCTCATATGTGTTCTGAAGTGTGTTCTAGTATGTGAATCTTGATTGTGTTATGATTGGGATTGGTACATAGATGTATGGGCGTCTATGAGACCAGTTGTGATGTATGTGGAGCGTGGGGCACGATCCGTCCTGAGTTCTTGGTTCTGAGTTCTTGGTTCATGGGGCATGATCCGTCCTGAGTTCTTGGTTCGGGGAGCACGATCCGTCCTGAGTACTTGTGCATCGTCTCTTTGGAGGCAAGATATCTCGACGGGGATATAGTTCATCTTCCACAGGTGGTGTGGGAAATATCCGGATAGTGTGGTGTGTGTTCTTGTGTGTGTGACGGGATACTTCTTGATTGTTATAGTGTGCTTTGTGAATTGTAGATGTGATCGATACTTGGTTTAAGTTTTGTTGTGGATGCATGTAACATGATTATCACATTATGGTCCATTACTATAAATTGTTTTTTTTCAACTTATTTACAGCGGATGTCAAGGTTTCTTATGATGTTCTAGATAACTTAAACCTATGTTCTCACCAACTTTATGTTGACATATTTTAGTGTCATTTTCAGGTGAGGTAGTTGAGTGGATGATGTTAGAAGTGGCTAGAGTCTAGAGGCTGCTAGAATTGCATTAGGAGGAATCCCTTTCCTCATAGATTTTATTTTGTCTTTTGATTTAGTAAATTGTTTGATACCTATATGTTTGATGTTTGTTTATTTGTATGTCTTTGGTAAGAGGTAGGACTTTTACCTACTTACCTAGATTCCTGCATTTTGTTGAGATATTGTCACGACATTTGTGTCGCCATTTATGAAATTTCTTTTGCATTTAGTTTTCTCTATAGAGACACCGTTTGTTGTGATGATATTCATACGTCGCGCCCCATATTCCGCCATGGTGGGGTGTGACAGAATGGTATCAGAGCCAATGGTTATAGAGAATTAGGTTGCCTAGTCGCGTAGCCTAGTCTATAGCTTAAGGGTCCCTGCATATAGGCGTCATAGGAGTATGTGTGCATTTTATAGTAATTGATGTGTTTGAATGTTATTTTCGCCGTATTTGTTAGGTTATGAACTTTATGGTTCATACTTAGCTACATGTTATTTTCTTTTCGAGTTTTGAATAGTGCGGGTTGAACTATGGTCGTATACGCTAGTCATTGTTGGATTTCGTTTAATTATGTTTTCATGTTCTTTATACATTTTGAATTTTGTCCACGCTGGTTCAGCTGGACTACGAGTTTATGTGTTTCATGCTTTGGCTATGTTATTTTAATACATGGGATTTTGGATCTTATTTTATGTTGTGGTTTATGTGCTTATATGAGTTGTAGGATCTATGTGCTTATTTGAATTGGTAGACTGATGTGTTATGTGTAGTATTAAATCTTATAAGTGTCATCATAGGAGGGAGTGCATTAGTGAAAGGAGACTGGTATAAGTATGGTGGCCAACATAGTTACACAAGTACCACGGCATCAATGGATTCCTAAGTATGGTTGCATGAAAGAGGGTTAATACATGCTTGTATAGTATATGTTGGATGGACTTGAGTGTATGCACGCGTATGCCTATATATGTATATATCCCTTCTACTTATCGGTTGTGTTCTTAGGATGGTTTTCTAGCTCTTTTCTCTTTGGGATGTTCAACTTTAGTAGTAGCGCATTTATCGAGTCCTCATTTCACGTGTTTGTTTGTACGGTACTTTTGGTGTAGAAGCTATTGAGAGGGTGGAGATTTATTTTGGAATAACGATATCTTTTGTTTTAAGTCTTACATGGTAAAATAAAAAATAAAAAATAAAAAATAAAAAATTGCAAATAGTTAAATAAAAATAGTTGTTGGTAGTCGATAAAATGAGGGTAAAGTGTCGAAAACGTGTTTGAAATAAGGTGGAATATAAATTCTTTAACATATAAGCATGGCTTATTTATTTTTTTAAAATATTTTGGTTTTGATCACCTAAAGTTATTGTTCTTTAGTTAAAATTTTGTTCTTATTTAGTTAAATATGTTAAAATCATGTAATTAATCATATGATGGGTGAGAGTTTTAATTTTTTGGAATTAAAATAAATTAGGTTTTAAATTTGGTAATTAATGAGGGGTTTTAGGGTTTAAAAAAATTGTTTTTTTTGGTATAAATCGGAGTAGGCAGAAACTGTCGCTAAACTGTCAAAATATGTCGCTAACTGTCAGAAACTGTCGCTAATGCCTAGGCAGATTTTGAGTAAAATCATTTTGGTTATAAATTATTCGTTTTTAAAGCTTTTTGGGTGATTCAAAAGCCTAAAATTATGTACTCGGAACGTACTTTTCAAATATATAGAAATTTTAGTAATTGGAGTTCAGTAGCTTGGTCGAATTAATTGTACAACTGTCGAGTTCAAGATTAATTTTCGGAAAACATGGTTTAAACTTGTGTTTTGGGTATTTTGGGATAGAGGACACTTAGAAGGCTAACATAGGGCTGCTTTGGGATAGGATTTCAGATGTATCCATCATAGAGATTGTTACATTAATGAAGAATGTGGGTTCCGGAGTCAATGTTGACGCGTGATATTGTGTTGTGTGCTTTAGACAATTGATCGTTTGTGAAGAGACTATAGATTTTTTTTCAAATGATTACATAAATTACTAATGTGATACCATGGTTTTAGAACAACTAATATACATTACAGTACAAATCCATTCTGGGGTAAAATTTGGTTTTGCACAAGGTTTTAATAGTATGTCACCGGTCGTAATACGTTTCGATTGTCGCTGGGTGCTTCTTGTGTCATTGGTCCGTTTCCATGGTTTGTTGGGGGTCGATACATGTTTTATGTTGAGTATCTTTTGGAGTCTCGTGGTTAAGGTTCATGTGTTGTTGGTTGAGATTATTTTAGTATAAACCGAGTTCACGTTTGAACGTGAAGGTTTTATCAGGGATATGTAACCTCGTTCGTTTGCTGAGAATAAGTTTGAGTTTGGGAGTAAATCTCGGGACGAGATTTCTATTAGGAGGGAGTGATGTGACAACCCTAGATATTGGATTTGTCACTTTTGACTGTTTTACTTTGATTATGTGCTTAGTGTGCGTTTACGTGCAATATGTTTATATTTGAGCCTTGGATTGGATGTTAGTCATCATTCGTGTATTGCGTGGTGCATTATATAATGTTATGATGGGGTTAGTTCATGCTCATTTGTTCACTTGGATGTAACTATGATAGAATGCGGTGCTATTTTAGGATTTTATGTGTACGTATAAGTATTATAGTAAATCGTATTTTTACGATTTAGGGTTTAGCGTTTAGAGGTCTCGGATGAGGTATTTAGTCACGGGAATAATTTACGGGATGGTTTTAAGTCATTTAGGACTTAGTTATAAAGTTTATTTCATATTTTAAGAATTTTCATAAAACTGTATATTTTACGTATTTAACGGTAACCGCGCAAAATTTGAATAGTTAAAAAGGTTTAGGTGTAATTAATTAATTAAGGGAAAAATAAAAAAAATATAATTAAGGAAACAATTAAAAAAACGAATTTAATAATAAAAATATATAAAATAAAATTATTTTTAGTAAAAAATATATATAGGACGGTGGAAAAATAAGAAAAAAAGGAAAAAAATAAAAAAAGGAAAGTGTTATTTGTATTGGGCTAGGATTCTCATTGTTTTAGTATAAAAACAAATCAAAACACATTATTTTCTCCATCTTTTTTTTGTCGACGGTTTCTACAAGTTTTTAGGTTTTCATAAAATTTTTCTTGATTCAAGATATGTGATCAATTTAACTTTAACTTAATTCATGTTTTTATTAATTAATCATGATTGTAATGTTAATTAACCATCATTGAGATGATTAGGGTTTCATTAATTTTCTGGAAAAAAATAGTAATTAAGATCTATTAATGATTTTAGGGTTCTTGTTTAGTAATTTAGGGGTAATTAATGATGTTTAGAGGGTTAGTGCATAAAGGCGTAAAACAGTCTGATTTTTAAGGCTTTCTTATGTCGACTGTTCTGGGCAGTAAGTAGCACCTTTGGTCGAGTTTCTTTTTTTTTAAATTAAGTTCAGAGAGTCTACTTTTCAAAAATGTAAGGTTGGTCGAAAATGAAGTTGGGAAGGTCGTCAAACAATTTTTACAAAACAGTGCGCTGTTCAGGAATAAATTTGAATTTCGGGAATTTGAGTCAAAACCTAACCAAACGAATGAGATAGCCAAAGATTTTTGATTTGGGAACTCTTTATAATATATATGAAATTACTGGAGGTTTTCAATAAAAGTTATGATGTGTAGGTCGGGCTTTTGGTGTCGAACATTTAGCATGTACAGAAAATCAGTTTTGGTGAAAACGACTTTTGGCGTAAAGACTAAACGGAAGGGTTAAATGTGTAAGTAGGAAGTAAAATTGGTTTTTGGAGTTCTTAGATCATATAAAAACATAAATCCAGTAGGGTAGGAACCAAGTGTGGTGTTAAGTTCACTTCATGTGATCGTTTAGTGACTAGTAAACCGTACCGGAGAAAAACTAGGTTTTTACGTATAGAATAGCTTGTAGTGGAAGAACTAGATAGTGGGGATTGGGGGATTAGATTCATCTCCTTGATTGTTACTTAACTTGGGTGTTAAGACCTGAGCTAAGGGCGTCGTGTATGATTTTATAGGTTTGCAGGAGTGCTAGCTTGATGTGTTATCAGGTGAGTTCATAGTCCCATTTTCACCGAGTTTTTAAATGTTTTTTTTTCTAGTATGGGATGGAGATGACACTTCTAATGTTCTTAAAATAATTTAGTACTATGTTTTAAAATGTGTGGACATAAATGTGCTATTGTGTGACTTTTGTGCTTATGTGTTCTCATATGTGTTCTGAAATGTGTTATGGTATGTGAATCTTGATTGTGTTATGATTGGGATTGGTACATAGATGTATGCGCGTCTATGGGACCAGTTGTGATGTGTGTGGAGCGTGGGGCACGATCCGTCCTGAGTTCTTGGTTCTGAGTTCTTGGTTCGTGGGGCACGATCCGTCCTGAGTTCTTGGTTCGGGGGGCACGATCCGTCCTGAGTACTTGTGCATCGTCTCTTCGGAGGCAAGATATCTCGACGGGGATATAGTTCATCTTCCACATGCGGTGTGGGAAAGATCCGGATAGTATGGTGTGTGTTCTTGTGTGTGTGACGGGATACTTCTTGATTGTTATAGTGTGCTTTGTGAATTGTAGATGTGATCGATACTTGGTTTAAGTTTTGTTTGTGGATGCATGTAACATGATTATCACATTATGGTCCATTACTATAAATTGTTTTTCTTCAACTAATTTACAGCGGATGTCAAGGTTTCTTATGATGTTCTAGATAACTTAAACCTATGTTCTCACCAACTTTATGTTGACGGATTTTAGTGTCATTTTCAGGTGAGGTAGTTGAGAAGATGATGTTAGAAGTGGCTAGAGTCTAGAGGCTGCTAGAATTGCATTAGGAGGAATCCCTTTCCTCATATATTTTATTTTGTCTTTTGATTTAGTAAATTGTTTGATACCTATATGTTTGATGTTTATTTATTTGTATGTCTTTGGTAAGAGGTAGGACTTTTACCTACTTACCTAGATTCCTGCATTTTGTTGAGATATTGTCACGATATTTGTGTCGCCATTTATGACATTTCTTTTGCATTTAGTTTTCTCTATAGAGACACCGTTTGTTGTGATGATATCCATACGTCGCGCCCCATATTCCGCCATGGTGGGGTGTGACAGCAATATCCTAAGGCTCCAGACGCATCTCGGCAAACTGCATGGACACACGTTGAAGAAGTCGAATTGTGTAAAGGATGGGTATCCGTTTCTGAAAATAGCGCGAAGTGAAACAATAGGAATTCTAAAGGTTTTTGGACCGAGGTTTTGCGATACTTGGAGACCAACACAGGGGTATACGGTAAAAGAACCTATGACAGCATGAACGGGAAATGGAAGGTGATCCGGCATCAAGTGTGTAAGTTTGTTGGAGTGTATAACAATATGATACGAATGGGGGTTGTGAGTGGAGCCGACGATGAGACTTACATTAATAGACCATGTGAGGACTATCAAATTGAACACAACTCGAAGTTCAGGTATCGTCATTGTTGGGAAATTTTGAAAGGTAGTCAGAAATTTATGGGGGGTGAGATGGAACTGTGGGAATTTAATCAGGAGGAGGAAGAAAGCCAAGGCAGCAAGAGATCGAAGACATCGGAGTCAGGGGATGCAGCTTCTTTTCAAAGTGTTGACGACTGTCAAACCAGTGGTGTTCAACGACAACGACCAGTAGACAGGGATAAAGCCAAAGCTGCTGCTGCGAGGAAGAAAAAAGGTCAGTCGTCGCGTTCATCGGTTGAGTCCCAAGAAACAGAGTTTGCTAGGTTGATGGTGTCCGAGTTTCATAATGCGGGCAAAGACGAACGCCTTAAGTTATTGGAATTGAAAGATAAAGAGTTGGAGTGTCGTTGTCTTGAGTTGGAAAATCATGTCAAACAATTGGAAATTGCGGCCATCGACAGGAAGGAAAGAGACATGGAATTCTATATGTCACCCTATGATCACTTGGTTGGGCCACAATTGGCATACCATTTGCAACGCCGGGCGGAAATCAAAGAGCGTTACAATTTGGAGTGGTATTTTTTTTTACTTTGTATGTTTTTATTTTCGGTATTTTACGTTTTATTTTATCCGTGTATCGTATTTTATTTTATGAAATAAAAGTTTTAGTTTATGAATAAATAAGGTAAAAATGATAGTGGAAAGATGAGGTGGATGTGAGGTGGTGGTGGGTTTTTTCTCCTTAAGAACCTTGAAATGTGAGTTATGAATGAGTTAGTGAGAGAAAAGAGAAAGCTGAGGTGGTGCTGACGTGGCGGTGGGATTTTAGTGCACCACTCCCCCTAGCCTTAGAGGATGCGGTACGGTGGGCTGGTGGGTGGCTGGCCACCACGACGCGAGGCCACGGCGGCGCCAACCACACCGTGGCTCGCGTCGTCGGTTTTAGGCTGGTACCTACCAGCCGACGCCATGGTGACGGCGCGAGGCCACGGCGGCGCCAACCACACCGTGGCTCGCGTCGTCGGATTTTTTAATTTTTTAAATTTTTTTTTTTTTTTGAAAATTTAAAAAAATAGCCGTTGGCTAACTTTTTTTTTTTTGCCCGTTTTTTTGACCGTTTGAGGGTGAAAAAACCCCCTTTTCATCTTTTTTCCTATAAATTCTACCTCAAATTACCCACAACTCACACCTTCTTCTACATCTAATTTCTCTTATTTTTCTATCCACCATGAGTCAAAATCCTAACCCAAACCAATACCCGAATCAATGGTTACACAATTACTTTTCCGATCCTCAAAATCAAATTCCCTCAACTCAACTACCGAATTTGTCTTCTTCGTCTAACCCGAATACTCCCTCATCCGCAACATCTAGCACTTCACGAACATTCGCCAACTATAATCAACTCCCAAATCCATTCACTACCTTCCCACAATCACAACAAAACCCATTTCTTAATTGTACACCCGAGCAATTTAATATGTAGTTCCAACAATCCCAACAATCACAAATCTTCCAACAATCACAACAATTCCAAACCTTTCCTCAACACTCTTCACAAGAACCCAAAGAACCCGAACAAAACAATGCACCCGAAGAACCCGAAGAACAAGTCGATGCACAAGCGAAGAAAGGTTCGAGGAAGAAAAGTGTTGCTAAAAAAAACCCAAAGAACAAAGGCGTGGCCGCGGCTACACAACCACCTCCGAAGTCGGACCGTTCTTTTTGGAGGCAACGTGAGGAAGAAGTTTTGGCCGAGTGTTGGATTGAAGTATCCGAAGACCCGAAGGTCGAGACCGATCAACCACACGATACGTTTTGGTACCAAGTTATGGATTTGTATAACGATCGGCTTAAGGATGAGGGTTTTAAAACTCGAAACAAAAATATGTTGACCGGGAAGTGGACGAATTTGAACCGCGAGGTTCATAGGTTTAATTCGTTTTATGAAAGCGCCAAACTTTTAAGTGGCGAAAATCAAGACGATTTGATGACTCGTGTGATGAGTTTGTATCGAGATGAAAACGGGAACAAGGAGTTTCCACACAAAAGTGCTTGGCTTGTTTTGAAAGACAAGAGGTGGCGGCTAGACTAGAAGTGGTTGCACTTCAAAAAAGGAACGAGGATTTGCAAATCCTTCGATTCGACACTACCGGATTAAGTCCACAAGACGCGGCGAGGATCGAGAAGCTCAAAGACGAGGCGCGTGCAAAATATTTTAATTTTTAAGTTTATTTTCGTATTTGTGTTTTTTTTTTCGGTAATTTTTTTTTTTTCGTGTTGTTTTTATTTTCTATTAGTAATTGTATTTTTTTATTAATGAAAATTTAAGTTTATGTTAATTAATTGTTGAAAAAAAAAAAAGGTTGGGGGTGACGACGACACGAGAATTCTCGTGTTAACCAGGGAGGGGGGTTGAGCCATGGTGGGGTGTTTTGGTGTCGTGGGAGTAAAAAGTGACGTGACATCACTTTTTGCCCACGACACGAGCACGACGGCTCAACTGTACCGCGTGCTCTTAGGATGAGTTTCATATAAATATAAATTAGTATCATAAATTCATAATTGTAACTCTTAAGTATCAAAGAGGTTATTAAAAATGGCATGTATGGCAGTCTTGATGTTTCTTCCACATTAATATGATAAGTATTTACTAATATATACAAGAACCGAGCACTATAAAAGAAATATAGCTAATGGAAGTATTGATCGATTAAATAGTTAGGACTAATAATAATCTTTATAGATTGGCTGAAAGGAAATAGATCGTTTTGTGTGTAAACTTCGAGTTGTTTTACAAGTATGGCTTGTTGTTATCCATAGAAACTAGACACTGGGTTTGATTGTTCAAATCTAATAAGATTCAACTCCTACAAAAATTTTCTTTTTCTTAAATCTTCTATATAGAAAACATGTTTTTAAAAGTTTTCAATTTATTTGAGATTTCATAAATTTAAACACAAATCCTAAACAAAATCCAAACAAACACACTAAAAATACAACAAAACAACTATAAAGAAAAATACTAGAAAATTTAACATCACTAAACATAATTATTTTAGATCAACCACTGCATAATGTAACCCATGCAACAATGATTGCGCTCAACTCTCTGATCTCTTATGGACGCTCATCCCTCCAAAGTGTCTATTTGCGAATTTAATGAAATAACAATGGTTATTCAATTCATAAGATGGGTTTTTAGCGTCAGAAACCCATTGCAAAATTATTCAACAAGCACTAACTATGTTTAGGAGATTGTCATTTTGATATTTGAGCACGAAATCATGTATCCATATCATCACATAAAATTCACACCCCTAATTACCCGACTTGGTGATTTACAACAAAAAATTCCCTCTGCAACCAACGCTAAAAAAGAATAACCTAGTATGTAAGTTATGACAATTCTAAAACAATTTAAGATTATTCGTACGACTTTATATATCCCACAAGTCGGTAAATTCCTCAATGTTCCTATTCGAACCCATGAAAGAATTAAAAAAAATCAATTTCGTGTTTGAGGAAAACTATTAGGAGCACATCGTGATGGCTTAATTTTCACGGTTTAGTAAATGAAAACACCTACAACCCCATAAACAATATTGTAATGATAACTAACATGGTAAAATATATTACCTTTCTAGAAATCGTGTGAGATAAAACACATAACCCTTCGATGCTTGAGTTAAGTTATATAAGGTAGCCCAATTTTTAAACATGCACTTACATAGTGTTATCAATCTAGGGTTTAAGAAACCAACTTTTTGTGAAGAGTGTTCCTTAAGTTGACCTAATTTAATCATTCAAAATAAACATAAATTTTTGTGAAAGGGAACGATAACTCTGGTTACATATTTCAAAAAGGGTCACGACGTCAACATTTCAAATTTTTGATTCGTCAAGAGTTCAATTATGTATGTTGTATTAATTGCAAAGTATGAACCGTCAACTTTTCGAAAGACCTCCTTGTCAACAGAATAGCGTACGGCTCAACACAATCTCCGCCTTAACTTATCTAGTGATTATAATCATCTAACGCGCTCTTGGCTCTATACAATTGTATATCATGTTCCACACCCATCAACTTTCTTTTATTCTCGATATGCACATATGTATTCATATGCAAAGTTGTGTTTATTTCCAAAAATAAAAATATTATATGGACGCAATTATATATACATGCTTGATCTAAAAGTCGAGAATTGAAATTTTTTAATGGATATTGAACATGGCTATAATCGTTGGACGAGTCAGGGTCGATATTAAGTTGAGTCGTACGATATTCGTGTTGACAGGGATGTCTTTCAACAAGTTAACAATTTTTACTTTGCAATTAATGCAACAAACATAATTCTAATCTTGACTAATCAAGAATTGGAGTGTGACATCGTAGCCCTTCTTGAGATGCACCTACATATGTTTTAACTACTCGGTCATTATGTCATCTTAAGGAACACCGCTCATAAAACAAAGGTTGATTTCTTTTAATCTTGGACTGCTAACAATAGGTACAAACGCTTAAAAAGTGTGTGACCGTATATTAATTAACTTTATCATTAAAGGGCTATGAGTTTTATCTCGTACCATAAATCTATAAATGTACCATATGTTACCATCTCATTTATCTTGCAATATTATTCGTATGGACATTTTTTTCTAACTAAAACGTGCAAACACAAAATGAAGCCGTCACTATGTGCTCTTCGTAATTTTACTCGAACATTGAACTTGATTTATTTTGAATTCTTCCAAGGGTTCATACAAGAACATTAAGGAAAATTACAACTCGTTGAACTTGTGTAGTCGTAAGAATAATCTTCAATTTGTTTACAAATTGACATTTGTTTTTCTCAATTTTAACGTGCACACTATTGGTTATTTAGCGTCGTTAGTAGTTTGAAGTGTGAATTCTTTGTTTTAAATCACCAACTGGGTGGTTAGGAGTGTGGTTTTTATCTGATGAAATGGATGGTGACTTTTTGCTCGAGTGTCAAAATGGCAGTTTCCCGAACAGTAAGAGCTTATTTATTGTTTAACCGTTCTTATTTTATTAATACACACATAGTTTTTTTGGAGTGACGAGCGTTCGTAGGAGATCAAAGAGTTGAACGTCATTATTGGTGCATGGTTTGTATTGTGACGTGATTATAATCTAATTACGTTTAGCTATGTTGGACTATGGCGTTTTTTCTTTATAATAACGTTTAGTTATGTTGAATTTTAGTTTTTTTCTTATATAGTTTGCTAAATTACAATACTATCTTTATTGGATTTTGTCTATGTTTTTTGTTTACTAAATTTAGTATTATGTTAATTTTATGCATAAACTTTCTTTATTTTGGTGAACCATCAATTTGATACTTCTTTTAGTAATACCATTACAAAGAATTTCAAACGGTAGGCAAACTCTTTTCTGGAACGATATTGGCTTAAAGGCATTGGCCTTTTGAAGTTTCGCTTACCTAGGTTGTATGCTCTAGAGACGAATAAAAATTGTGCTATTACGGAGAGATTGTTTAAAATTAATGATATATGGAAAGGAAATTTGGCCCGGAGAAGATCTTCGACCGGACGAGCCACTACTGATCTTTCCTCGTTAACTCTCTTATCTGCGGGCTTATTCTTGATTCAGAATATGATGACATTTGGACATGGGCTTTGGAAGAATCGGGTAAATTTTCTGTGAGGTCTTTGTGCAAAGCTATTGATAGGTGTGAAAACACCCATCCTTTTACCACTTATTTCTGGCTAAAACAAGACCAAAACACGTATTTAATGTCATTTGTTTGGAATTATGCGTGGTTTTTGTGTTTATTGTGTTTTCAGAGTCAACCGGATGAATATTGAAGAAAACATGGGATTGCACGGGTGTTATCGAAGAAAAAGACTCCAGACGAAGTCTATTGTCCAAAAGATGCAAAAGATTTGAAGTCATTGTGCCTATTTGAAGATTTATCGAAGAAAAGGGCCAAATATTGAAGATTCATATATGTCTAAGAACTCGAGTCTATTAAACAAAAGATTATAAGACGAGTTGGAATTATTCACCTACACTTCTCAAAATCCAAAGTCGGAAACGTTTATTTAAAGAAACGTAAAGACTAAAGAAGAAATAAGAAAAGAAGCCCAAATCCAAAGCCCATTCACAAGCCCACAATCACACGCCTATAAATAGGACTTCACTTCACCATTTTGGGGACTAGTTAGTTTTAGTTAGTTTTAGTTTTCATTTTCTCTAGTCTTAGAGAGAGAAAGTTCTCAACTTTCTCTCACTAAGTTTTCATCTCTCTTTCTTTTAATCTTTCAAGATTAAACCTTTGTATTGTTAATTTCATTAATCAAGTTTGAAGTTTAAGCTTTTAATCTTTCATCTCTTTCTACCTTTCTTTGATTTTGGTTCACTTTTGGTACGAATTACTTATGATCCGTGTTGTTCATCTATGTTTTCGTGCTTAAAAAGTTAATCTTTTTATGTTTATTTGAGTCCTCTTATAAATAAGCTTTAAGATCTTTGTGCTTATTGGCTTATTTATTTGTTTAGCTTATTTACCTTTTTAAAAAGTTTTCTTAAAAAGTTCATCTTTTTATTGTTTGATTTAAAAGTTGTTTATTTGAAGTTTAGATAGGTTGTTATTTGAGCTTATTTGATCTGATTCATTTTAGATTCGTGCTAGTTTTTGGTGGTGGCTTATTCCCATAGCTTATCACCTTGCTTAAGTTTCGGATCAAAGGGGTAAATCGGAAAGGGTATAAACCCCTTTCCGATCGGCTTATTCCGATCACACCACCCTTTATTCCGATCATTAGATCAAAAAAGGGTTTTAAACTTTCCGACCGCGCTGGTTTTGGGACTTATTCCGATTGGCATGTTTTTGCTGTATTCCGATTAGTACTAATTTAAACATTCCGATTGTGGCTTATTTCAAGTATTCCGATTGTGATTTTGGTATTCCGATTTGACTCATTTTATCAATATTTCGATTAAGACTTGTTTGCACATTCCGATTAGGGTTATTCTCCCATATTCCGATTGGAGTAGTTTTGTAATATTCCGACAGCAAGTATTATATATTCCGATCTGATTCCTTTTCAAACATTCCGATTGATGCACTTTAGATATTCCGATTTGGCTGTTCTCCAATTGTTTAATTTCTTGTTTTTACAAAGTTTTCAAGTGTTAGTTTTATTAAGTGTTCGAGTATTTTTCTAATTTAGTCTTTTAGTTTTCAAGCATTTATTTTTAAACTCGTTTTTTTAGTTCAATCTTTAAAACTCTTTTCACTCAACGACATTTACATTTAATTGCTATTAGTTTAAAATAGATAAACAAACCAACACCTTTTTATTAACCAAGAACAAATCATTCCACTTTGAACCGTGATCAATTCGAGAAGATACCGAGAACAAATTCTGAACCCCATTGTAAATCTCTAGTATCAGCTATTCACAGTAAGATCTTTGTTAGAGAGACAAATTCTCCATCTTTTAGGTGAAACTCTAATAACAACAACAATAACAATCCACCTCTCAACAACAATAATAACAACAATAATAACAATCCACCTCTCAATAACAATAATAACAACAACAATGAGCCTCTACCAGACAATCGCCCGATGATTGAACTTCTGCAAGCACATGTAGATGGCAACAATGATCCAATTGTCATACCCGCGATTGCAGCCAACAACTTTGAGCTCAAATCCGGCTTTATCCAGATGGTCTCCTCTCAACCATTCTTAGGGCGTACCATTGATGATCCTCATGACCACATCAAGAGATTCTTGCAACTAACGAATACGGTCAAATTCAATGGTGTTCCACAAGAGGTAATCCGTTTACAACTTTTTCCTTTCTCCTTAGAGGGACAAGCCCAGCATTGGCTTGCAAAGGAACCGCCACAAAGTATTCTGACGTGGAAGGATTTGGAGACCAAGTTTATAAACTACTTTTTCCCACCCTCTCGTACTACCGCTTTGCGGAATGAAATCATTAATTTTGAACAAAAGTACGATGAGTCTTTTAGTGAATCTTGGGACCGTTTTAAAGATCTTTTAAGAAAGTGCCCACAACATGGTTTTACCAAAGTGCACCAAATTAATACTTTTTATAATGGTTTAAGCATGAATGACCAAGATTCACTAAATAGTGCTTCGGGGAATAATATTTTGGTTAAGACATCCAATGCCACTTGGGATATTATTGAAAATAAGTCTCGTGTACAAACCAAGAGTGTTCGGACCAATGTCGCTAGTGCTAGTACTAGTGACAGCGACAAGCGACTTGACAAAATTACTACGCTTCTTGAATCGCTTGTTACCCACACCGCTAACAACACCAACAGCATCAACGCTAAAAACGCTCAAGACGCTCAAGTCAATGCTGTTAGCCAACCATGTGAGATATGAGGGGGTCCTCACTCTTACACCACTTGTACCGCCACCCAAGACTACCCTTCTGAGAATGTGAATGCAGCATACGGTACCTATCCTCCGGCCGCTTATCAAGCTCGCCCTCAAGGAGACCGCAACTTGCTTAGCTACCGCTCAAACAACTATCTCTCACCGCCCGGTTTTCCTCGTAACAACCCAAACCAACAATAAAACCTCAATCGCCCTCCTCAACAACAACAACAACCTCGTGCACCATACATACCACCTCACAAACAACCATATCCACCTCAAAGAAACAACCAAGTTTACCAACAACCTGCTTATCAACCACCCGCCTACAATGCTCCTCCCAACCAACCCACCGCATTACACCAAGATATTGGAACCTACATGAGGACTAATGATGTGATCGTGGACAATCTCCAGCGGGAAGTGCTCAACTTGAAAGCAGACATGGTGAAACAAGGGAACGATCTTCGAGCTGATATGAGAAACACTTTGGCAAGTCAAACGAATGACTTAAGAAACATGATGGCTGGTTTCTTCCAAGGTAATCAATCCTCTTCTTCGGGTACTCTTCCGAGTAACACCGTTGCGAATCTAAGAGGGGAGATGAAAGCAATCACCACTCTCAGTGGCAAAGGTACCAAGGAACCCGAGCTTCCTATACCTCCATCGGTGATTGTGACTAAGGAGAACGAGTCACCTGCTCCTATTCCTCATCCTTCTACTTCCCCATTTTCTCCGCCTCTTACTTCTACCCCTCCTCTACCCAAGGATGTGAGTGATCCTATTCTCCCGAAGCCTTCCTCTTCTTCCGATATACCTTATCCATCTAGGTTGAGGAAAGAGAAGCTCAAAAGCAAGGATGATATTCAGGTTTCGAACTTTCTTAAAATGTTTAAACAATTGAATTTCAACATCTCCTTCGCTGAGGCTCTCGCTCACATGCCTAAATACGCGAAAATGTTCAAAGATCTTCTTAGTGACAAGGAGAAGCTTCTTGATATTGCTAACACCCAACTTAATGAGAATTGCTCTGCAGTGATCTTAAAGAAATTGCCAACCAAGCTTGGTGATCCGGGTCGTTTCTTAATCCCTTGTAACTTCCCGGGAGTAGAGAATTGCATGGCCCTAGCCGATCTAGGTGCCAGTATTAACTTAATGCCTTTAAGTGTGTGGATGCAATTATCTCTCCCTGAGCTAGTCCCCACCAAAATGACTTTGGAATTAGCTAACCGTACGGTTGCTTATCCAGTGGGGATAGCCGAAGACGTTTTTGTAGGATTCGACAAATTCACTTTTCCTGCCGATTTCGTCGTCGTCGACTACGATATGGACCCTCGTGTGCCATTAATTGTTGGTCGTCCATTATTGAGGACCGATCGCACTCTCATCAATGTTGAAGCTGGTGAGCTTATCATGAGAGTGGGTGACGATAAATTTGTCTTCAACATGGGAAAGCTTTCTAAACAGCCTTATTCTAACGAGAGTGTTAATTGTATTGACGTTCTTGATGAGGCTTGTGAAGAACACTTCAAAGATGCTTGTAAAAGTATTCCTAACTCTATTCCCAATGTTGAGACCGTTTCCTCTATTGACTCACCACTATCTCTATTTGGAGAAAGTGATTTCCTTTGGAAAGATTTGGAAGCCACCATGGGAGATGTGAACTTAGCTAATGACGATTCTCCCACCGACTGGGATGAAGATCTTCGCCTCATCGAGAACATTCTTAAAGAAGACAATATTTCTCCACCATCTCCCAAGGTTATTGCTATCGATGAACCGACTTTGAATACGCCTCCCATCGAAAATCCTCCGGATTTAGAACTTAAGGAGTTGCCGCCTCATCTCGAGTACGTGTTCCTTGAAGATAAGAAGAAGTCGCCCGTCATTATTGCGAAGGACTTGAAAGAAGAAGAGAAATCTCGCTCATCGCCGTGCTTAAAGATCATAAGAAGGCAATTGCTTGGAAAATCTCTGATATCCGCGAAATTGATCCGAACTTTTGTACTCACAAGATTCTCATGGAAGATGACTTTAAACCCGCAATCCAGAGCCAAAGAAGGGTTAATCCTCGCATTCATGACGTCATCAAACAAGAGGTTATCAAACTTCTCGATGCCGGCTTGATTTACCGTATCTCGGATTCGCCTTGGGTAAGTCCCGTCCATTGTGTGCCCAAGAAGGGCGGAATAACCGTTGTTCCCAATGAACACAACGAGTTGATTCCCACTCGTCTCGTTACTGGGTGGAGAGCTTGTATCGACTACCGCAAGCTCAATGATACCACGAGAAAAGATCACTTTCCTCTTCCTTTCATGGATCAAATGCTCGAGCGTCTTGCCGGTAATGACTATTACTGCTTCTTAGACGGTTTCTCTAGGTATTTTCAAATTCCCATCGATCCCAAAGACCAAGAAAAGACCACATTCACTTGTCCCTATGGAACATTTGCTTACAAACGTATGCCTTTTGGTTTATGCAATGCTCCTGGGACGTTCCAAAGGTGTATGATGGCTATCTTCCATGACATGGTTGAAGAAACTATGGAAGTATTCATGGATGATTTCTCGGTTTATGGCGATTCTTTCTCTGCTTGCCTCGCCAATTTAGAACGTATGCTTAAGCGGTGTGAAGACACTCGCCTTGTTCTTAATTGGGAAAAATGCCATTTTATGGTAAAAGAGGGCATCGTGATAGGACACAAAATCTCCAAAGCCGGTCTTGAAGTGGACCGTGCTAAAGTCGATGTTATTTCTAAGTTGCCTCCACCTTCAACCGTGAAGGGTGTGAGAAGTTTCCTGGGTCATGCGGGCTTTTACCGACGTTTCATCAAAGATTTTTCTAAAATCGCTCGCCCGATAACCCACCTCTTGGAAAAAGATACTCCTTTTATCTTTTCCAACGAGTGTATCGAAGCCTTCAACCTTCTTAAGGATAAGCTAACTAAGGCACCCGTCTTGGTTACCCCTAATTGGGAGCTTCCCTTTAAGTTGATGTGCGATGCTAGCGACTATGCTATTGGTGCGGTTTTGGGACAAAGAGTGAACAAACACTTCCAACCAATCCATTACGCTAGCAAGACTATGACAGGGGCTCAATTGCATTACACGACAACCGAAAAAGAGCTTTTAGCTGTTGTCTATGCCTTTGAAAAGTTCCACCCCTATCTTGTCCTTTCCACCACAATCGTTTATACCGATCATTCCGCGTTGAAGTACTTGTTAACTAAACAAGATTCCAAACCAAGACTTCTTCGCTGGGTTTTGCTACTCCAAGAATTTAAAATCGAAATTCGCGATAAAAAAGGAGCTGAAAACCTAGCCGCGGATAATCTCAGTAGACTTGAGGATCCTTATCAAGGGGATCATCCGAACAAAGAGATCAATGACTCTTTTCCCCTGGAGACCTTAATGTCTATCAACTCGACTTCTGATGAAACCCCGTGGTTTGCGGACATTGCAAACTACTTGGCGGGTGGAATTCTCGTTGACGGGTTAACATCCCAGCAAAAGAAGAAGTTCTTCAAAGATATTATGACTTACTTTTGGGATGACCCGTATCTATTCAAACAATGTGCTGATTTAATTATTCGCCGATGTGTTGATGGACCGGCAGCTTTAGAAATCCTTGATGCTTGCCACAAAGGACCCAGCGGTGGTCACTTTGGTCCCAAGTACACCGCCAAAAAAGTGTTTGACTCGGGATTTTATTGGCCCACCATCTATCGTGACGCTCACGAGATGGTTAAACGCTGTGATGCTTGCCAAAAACAAGGCAAGATCACACATAAAGATGAGATGCCTCAGAATTTCATTCAAGAGTGTGAAATTTTTGATGTTTGGGGTATCGACTTTATGGGGCCATTCCCTTCATCTAAAGGAAACAAATACATCCATGTAGCCGTTGACTATGTCTCCAAATGGGTTGAAGCCAAAGCTTTACCTACTAATGACGCAAGGGTGGTTTGTAACCTTTTGAAGTTGCTATTCGCTAGATTCGGTGTGCCTCATGCCATTATTAGTGATCGCGGGACTCATTTTTGCAATGACCAATTCGCAAGAGTCATGGCTAAGTATGGTGTAAATCATCGTCTTTCCACCGCATACCACCCACAAACTAATGGTCAGGCTGAAATATCTAAACGAGGATTAAAGCGAATTCTTGAAAGAACCGTGGGAGAGCATCGTGCCTCATGGGCTAATAAACTTGATGATGCTTTGTGGGCTTTCCGTACCGCATACAAGACTCCAATTGGTTGTACACCATATCGTCTCGTGTACAAGAAAGCGTGCCACCTCCCCATTGAGTTGGAGCACAAGGCTTACTGGGCCTTGAAGTGGGCTAATTTTGATATCAACAAAGCCGGTGACCTACGCAAGATCCAACTCAATGAGCTGAATGAACTCCGGAATGAGGCTTATGAAAATTCTTTGATCTATAAGGAAAAGACTAAGCTCATTCACGACTCTAAGATTAAAAACCGAGAGTTCCAAGTTGGAGACAAAGTGTTACTCTTTAACTCTCGGTTGAAAATCTTTTCGGGCAAGCTGAAATCTCGTTGGTCCGGCCCATTCACCATTGCCCAAATTTTTCCATATGGTACTCTTGAGCTCGCTCAACCTAATGGACCTAATTTTAAGGTGAATGGCCAACGAGTGAAGTTGTACTTTGGTGAGGACATCTCTCATGAGATGATTCCATCCCTCACCACGTTTCCCATGAACTAAGTTTGGGTCGAGTCAGGCTCGTGACTCGGTTATAAAAAATAAGCGCTCCTCGGGAGGCAACCCGAGTATCTATCCTTTTCTGTTTTAACCTCCTAAGTGTAGGGGGACCTATATAGGTGTTTGTTTTTGCGTGGTGACGTGATTACAGGGATGAATGCACTTTTGGATCCTTTGAATAACCGTGCTCCCGTGTTATCTGAAATCCGGTTCTATCTCTCAACTATCGTGATTCAATTTTCTTCATACTCACATTTGAAATTGATCACGTTAGTCGTCTCTTCCTTAACTTGATTTAACCAACGTGCACAATGTCATAAGTGTAGGGGAGACTTTTCCAACATGCTTAAACATTGAGGACAATGTTTATCTTAAGTGTAGGGGGGACTTCTATCGAAGTTTTAAGTGGACTTTTCCATGAAAATGCCTTCATTTAACCGGAAAATCAACTTTTTCAGCATTTTTCAAATTTTTAATTAACTTTGGCCATTTAGTCGTAATTTTTAAATTTTTATCGTTGCTTTCATATGTATATATCCCGTAATAAAGTCAAAAATATTAATAAAGTGGTGTAGCTAGTTTAGAAGTCTTTGACATATTAGGCCCGTTGCGATTATTTTGACTCAACCCGAATAGACTTATTCAAGTTTATTCTAGCTAGTATCCTTAACCATGTAGACCTTAAATTGGTTTATTAGGCTAAGCATCCACGAATCTCATTACTTGAGATTTTAAATTGTGGAGAACGAGAAATGATAGAGTCAATTATAAGTCGGTATTCTTGCACAAGCTCACTTGGTGTAATTATTTACGTATTCTCCCATCACTTGCTAATAAACTATCTGCAATAAGTAAGGTCGTACGATTTGAAAAGTTACTTAGCTTCTAGCCCAAGATCGTTTAAAAGTTGCTCGGTAATGATAAGAGTTCATAGCCAAGGCATACCTTATGAAGCGGGGCGCGAAGATTGGCGAGTCCGAAAAGGCCCTAACAAGGCATGAGGATTCCATTTTATTGCTGAAGATTCAAAGTGATGTGAAAAGCATTATTCCCAAAATCAATATGAAGGATCAAGACTCACGACGAAAAGCAATCAACTCCCATAAAGATCATGGAGAAGTCTATCCGAAAAGACCCTAACAAAGTATGAGGATAAATAGATCCAAGTCCGAAAAGGAGGCGGATCGTTGTATCTCAAAATCCCAATTAGAGATTGATGAAATAATCATGAAGTCGTGGTCAACAAAGTTGGAGTACCCCTCAAAAGTCTCCAAGTGAAGAAACTGTATTACGATGAGAAGACCATTATCACAAGAACGTCTCTCAAGATATGAAGTATGAAGTACATGCCAAATATCGGCCCGAGAAAGGTCTCAAATCGTGAACCGAGTTATGCCAAGATATGAACTTTTTGATATCCCGAGAAGCAGTTTTAAGAGATTTTGTCCTTTAGCTAACTATTGATCAAATCGTCCTACTTTGCTTTCTGCCTAAATAAACTATCGCAATAAGTCCAAAAATGCATCTTCATGATCATTCTAAGACAAAAATAAAATATAAGAGATACGCCTAGGAATAAGGGAGTTTAAGCATTTAATTAAGCCATGTGTGTAAGTGTTTGATTTGCTAACTTATAATAACAATGATCTCGTTTTTAAGCTTAGTTTAGGGAACATGAAACTTGAGGGTGATAAATCTTCGCAGCACCGAAGCCCTAATGTAAGTCCTTGATCTCTTTGCAAGTTATCTCCATATAGCTATTTTCAAGTGAAAATGGTTTTCTATCCTTTTGTTTGCTTTAAAGTTTTAATTTCTCTTAGTACTTTAATTTTTGTTTAGTAGTATTCTAATAAGGCCAAGGTTGATTGATTATGAGAAGAGTGTAAAATTGCTTTATCACTAAGCATTGCATGAGGGCATGGCAATGGTTAAGTGTAGGGGATTTGATAGGTGTGAAAACACCCATCCTTTTACCACTTATTTCTGGCTAAAACAAGACCAAAACACGTATTTAATGTCATTTGTTTGGAATTATGCGTGGTTTTTGTGTTTATTGTGTTTTCAGAGTCAACCGGATGAATATTGAAGAAAACATGGGATTGCACGGGTTTTATCGAAGAAAAAGACTCAAGACGAAGTCTATTGTCCAAAAGATGCAAAAGATTTGAAGTCATTGTGCCTATTTGAAAATTTATCGAAGAAAAAGGCCAAAGATTGAAGATTCATATATGTCGAAGAACTCGAGTCTATTAAACAAAAGATTATAAGACGAGTTGGAATTATTCACCGACACTTCTCAAAATCCAAAGTCGGAAACGTTTATTTAAAGAAACGTAAATACTAAAGAAGAAAGAAGAAAAGAAGCCCAAATCCAAAGCCCATTCACAAGCCCACAATCACACGCCTATAAATAGGACTTCACTTCACCATTTTGGGGACTAGTTAGTTTTAGTTAGTTTTAGTTTTCATTTTCTCTAGTCTTAGAGAGAGAAAGTTCTCAACTTTCTCTCACTAAGTTTTCATCTCTCTTTCTTTTAATCTTTCAAGATTAAACATTTGTATTGTTAATTTCATTAATCAAGTTTGAAGTTTAAGCTTTTAATCTTTCATCTCTTTCTACCTTTCTTTGATTTTGGTTCACTTTTGGTACAAATTACTTATGATCCGTGTTGTTCATCTATGTTTTCGTGCTTAAAAAGTTAATCTTTTTATGTTTATTTGAGTCCTCTTATAAATAAGCTTTAAGATCTTTGTGCTTATTGGCTTATTTATTTGTTTAGCTTATTTACCTTTTAAAAAGTTTTCTTAAAAAGTTCATCTTTTTATTGTTTGATTTAAAAGTTGTTTATTTGAAGTTTAGATAGGTTGTTATTTGAGCTTATTTGATCCGATTCATTTTAGATTCGTGCTAGTTTTTGGTGGTGGCTTATTCCCATAGCTTATCACCTTGCTTAAGTTTCGGATCAAAGGGGTAAATCGGAAAGGGTATAAACCCCTTTCCGACCGGCTTATTCCGATCACACCACCCTTTATTCCGATCATTAGATCAGAAAAGGGTTTTAAACTTTCCGACCGCGTTGGTTTTGGGACTTATTCCGATTGGCATGTTTTTGCTGTATTCCGATTAGTACTAATTTAAACATTCCGATTGTGGCTTATATCAAGTATTCTGATTGTGATTTTGGTATTCCGATTTGACTCATTTTATCAATATTCCGATTGAGACTTGTTTTCACATTCCAATTAGGGTTATTCTCCCATATTCCGATCACCCTCATTCCGATTGGAGTGTTTTGTAATATTCCGACAGCAAGTATTATATATTCCGATCTGATTCCTTTTCAAACATTCTGATTGATGCACTTTAGATATTCCGATTTGGCTGTTCTCCAATTGTTTAATTTCTTGTTTTTACAAAGTTTTCAAGTGTTAGTTTTATTAAGTGTTCGAGTATTTTTCTAATTTAGTCTTTTAGTTTTCAAGCATTTATTTTTAAACTCGTCTTTTTAGTTCAATCTTTAAAACTCTTTTCACTCAACGACATTTACATTTAATTGCTATTAGTTTAAAATAGATAAACAAACCAACACCTTTTTATTAACCAAGAACAAATCATTCCACTTTGAACCGTGATCAATTCGAGAAGATACCGAGAACAAATTCTGAACCCCATTGCAAATCTCTAGTATCAGCTATTCACAATAAGATCTTTGTTAGAAAGACAAATTCTCCATCTTTTAGGTGAAACCCTGGTGCCCGTAAGGTAAACATTTGCGTTTGGTGAGTGGCGTTAAACCGTCTTCCTACTAAAGTGAATTTGATGCGACGAGGAGTTCAAATGCCCTATACTTTATGTACTTTTTGTGAGTTATCTGTTGAATACATGGATCACTGTTTGCTCTCATGTCCTAAAGTTAAGATGATATGGGTCAAAATTTGGAGTTGATTGGGATGCCCCGTGTTGTTTAACTCTACGTTGCCTAAAATTCTCATGGGGTCTTTCGGGTTTTTAAGGACAAACGACCTAGTAGAACCTTTGGCATATCCGGAATTGGAGGGACAAAGTAGTCGTGGGACTTCGGAGGATGAGAGAAATGTTTATTGTAATGAAGATTTATTTCTCGTGCTTCAAAGAACTTCATTATTGTGGGTTTTGAACAGGGCTTCTAAGTTCGGTTTTCATCGAATCGGTGGATACATTCTCCAGCATAATTAAGACCTCCTTAGCTTGTATATTAGGTCTCCTTTTGTTGTTTTTTTGTCATGTTTCTTTTTTTTTTAGCTCAGAGCTTATTATTGTATCTTTCCTATTTTAGCCCTGGTGGCTTTTTAATATTATTACCGTTTCTAAAAAAAATATCTAAAAAAATGTATTCAAGGTTATAAACTTTTGTTATGTTCATTTAATTTACTTTTAAAAAAACTAATATCATGTCGGGATTTTGCATTTTGCGTTAATTTCCGTACTATATAATGTTGGGGCATTTACATTTGTATTCTTCCGAAAATTTAACATTACGTCAATGTCCACATTTTTAATTACGACAATATTTCTCTCAAATGTTTTTTATTACATTAATATCCTTCGCTACATTTTGTTAGTATATAAACATATTTATCAAATTATTTTTTATATATATCCAAAAATCAACATGTTATTTCATCACTCGATGTTAAAACGTATATATAAAAAAATAGATATATATCCAAATTTTTATGATTACATTTGCGTGTTCTTTTATCACTCGAAACCAATAAGTATACGTAAAAGTATAGTTATAATCAATCAAAATGATAAAATAAGAGATAATAATAGTTTCAAAATTTAGGATCAATATAATTATGATTTAATTGATTTTTGAAAGGCATGTAATGGTTTAAGAAGGACATTGATGTAAGTACAAAAGTTTTTTTTAGAACGGCAACTGTTAGTGCTTAGTGAGTCGAGTCGTGCAATGACAATCAAGCAGTAGAATTTCTTCTTCGAACTCTCGCCTATTTATTTTAAATTCCTAATCCACTTTGTCTGATAGGCACTTTCAGGCATTAAACCCAAGACCTTAAAAAAACTCCTCAAATAAATTTATGTAAATTCAAAAAATATTTATGTAATATTTAATTTGAAGAAGAATATACATATAAATCTTTCTATAATGTTAAGTAATATTATTTTATAAGCTTATTTTATTTATATAGTATAATGACATCTAAATTAGTACATTAAAATGATCCAAATATCACGCTTCACTGCTTCAGGTAAACAAAACGAAAGTTAGTTACGTTATGTGTATATTTTTTAATAAAGTTAGTTTAATGACATTTCTTAATACAAGTTACATGAACGCGTATTTTTAGATTAAGAATTTTCTTAAATTAAACTTGTTTTTTTTTAAATATCGTATTTGTACATTAACTTAAGGTAAGAATTAATGCATATTTGATATCTTGAAAAGAGTCGCAAAATGACTTTTATAGCAATAATATTTTTACAAGAGTTTGAATGATGTAATTTTTTTTGAAAAATAAAGAGTTGAAATTAGTGGAGGCCCACGGAATCAAGAGTGTGTGCTCCATCACTGTCGTTTTAAAACACCTAAACCTCTGCTCACTGCCACCTACTTCCACTCTACATTTTATATTCGATCAGCCCCTTTTAGTTTCTACTTAGCACACCATATACCCTTCAATTACATATTTATTACACTTCAACCCTCCTGAATATTTTAAAACACCTTTTTTTTTTTTTGTTGTATGCCGATTATGCGTAGAGAACTAGAGATTATAAGAGTGGGCACTAGTCGAGTCTGTCAAAGCTCGAGCTCTTTCGTTTATATTATAGAGCTCGAGCTCGGTTTGGTTCAAGCCCTAAAATTTGAGCTCGTGTTTGTGGTATGATATATAAAGATTTGGCTCGGTTGTTTGTAATGCGTTTATAAAAAATAAAGGTGTCTTAAGTAGGGCTGAGCATTGATCTGTGATCGGACCGGACCGAAATGGTATGAAATATTGGACCGAGACAAGAGCAAAATAGTCTGGTCCGGGTTGATCCGGTCTGGTTCAGTCTTCGGTTCTGTTAGACTTAATCGGCGAGATTTTGATAAGACCGAATCAGACCGGATCAGATCGACCGGACCTATGACCGAATTGAGCCAAAACCTTGGACCAAAAACTGGACCAAAATTGTTCTATCGGTTCGATTCGGTCTGATCCGATCCGATTTTACAGTCCGAATCGATTTTACATCTGTCATGTTCGACCCTAGTCTTGAGTTAGTAGTGTTGTATGTAATAGTTTTAGTAGTGTAAATGAATTGATTTAAGAAGAAAAAATTTCATGTTTGGTCCCTATCGTTTACACCAAATATCAAGTATGGTCCCTATCTCAAACTAAGTGCACAGATCGTCCCTATCGTTTACACTTTGGATCAAAAATGGTCCCTATCTTGGATGGGTGTTAGTTTTGGCCGTTAAGTGGTATGAGGGGAGGGGTAATTTGGTCTTTTACTTGTTTTTTTTTACATATACTTTAAATACATTCATTTACTTTTTTATTTTAATTTTTTTTCACTTATCTCTTTATCTATCTCTCTCTCCCCTGCAACACACACCCTGCTCCTCCATTATCTCACTCCATCTTCTCACACTTTTCGAACACATAGGCTACTTACGATCCATCCTGATTCGACACCCTCCTTTTTCAGCAGTTTATACGATCCATCCTGATTCAACAACCTTCTATTGTAATCTCCTGTTATTGAGATATTAGATCGTCAATAAGCTTTTTGGGTCAACATCTGACCATTTACGCAACATACAAATTTTGTTTGCTATAGTCATCAGTGTTGGGCTTCACTTGGGAGTATTATAACATACTTTAATCTTGTTTCAGCCAAGAGATTCCATATTGATTTGACATCCAGAAAGGATACAATCAAAACCCACAACAACAATAACCTCCATCGCCACGTCATCCTCTTGCTACAAAAAGCTCTCTTTCATTACCGGATACAATCAAAACCCACAATAACAATAACCCAAATCACACACAAACCTCAACCCGAAACAAAATCAATCGAAAAGAAGGATTGATTCGTTCCCTAGTGGCTACGGAAACGAAGTGTTTTAAATCAAAGAATCGATTGGTTTTTCTAGTGGGTAAAAGAGGTATAGATGTTCGTGTATTGGGTGTTAGTTGATTTCGAAAAATTTCTGGGTTTCGACTTGTTAAAAGTGGGTTATGGTTTGTTGCCCAGATTGGTGAAATGAGTGAGTGGAATTGATTCAGAATCTGAGTTTGTTTTTAAGAAAATAGATGGGTTTGTTCATCAAGAAATAGGTGGGAAGTCATCTGTTTATTTTGATAGAAGCAGAGGTATAAACCATGGTATGGAAGATCATGAGGCATCTGAACATAGGATCTGAAAAGAAACTGAAGCATTCAATAAAAGGAGTAGATAGTTTTGCAGATGAAGTGATCCGAACCAGGAAGAAAGAAATCTCATTGCAGTCAGATGACAAGAAACAAAGGTCTGACCTGTTGACGATCATTATGGGACATAAAGATGAACAGGAAAACCTTTTTCAGATAAGTTTTTACGTGATATATGTGTAAACTTTATACTAGCTGGAAGGGATACTTCATCAGTGGCGTTAAGTTGGTTTTTCTGGCTTCTTGATCGTAATCCAACTGTGGAAGAAAAGATCCTAAATGAGATATGTCAGACCGTGAAGAATAGGGAAGATGACGACGAAAAGGGGGATCTAGTTTTTAGACCAGAAGAGGTGAAAAAGATGGAAAATGATGGAAGGAAGAGATTGGTTTGGATGAACCGGGTCGGGTCGGGTCGGGTGATGCGAAAAATGGTTCGTTTGGAGAGATAGAACCCCCAAGTGGTGTCAGATATGCCGGTGTTTGGGAGGATGGGGAAACGAGAGGATAAAGGGGTGATTGAGGATCGCCAAGAGGTGCAAACTGATCGGAATTTGATGAGATCTTTGTCGGAATTCAGGTGTTTGGAGATTAGATCCAGGAGTTCTTGAGGGAGCTGTGACCAATCTGCCATTTTTGTTTTTGTTGGTTATGAAAATGATGGAAGGAAGAGATTGTGAGTGAAATCTGGTTTTTTGTTGTTGTTTTTGATGAAGAGTTTATTTGGGGATGAAAAGGGTGTATGTTTGATCTTGTGAGATGAAAATAGTGGGTGTTTGTATTAAATGAAGTCAAAATAAGTAAAAGACCGAAATGCCCCTCTTTTCTCAAGACTTAACGGAGAAAACTAACACCCATCCAAGATAGGGACGAATTTTGATCCAAAATGTAAACGATAGGGACTATCTGTGCACTTAGTTTGAGATATGGATCAAACTTGATGTTTGGGGTAAACGATAGGGACCAAACATGAAATTTTTTCATTTAAGAATTATGATGCATTTATGGAATAGCTTTTGATGATAATGGCAATTTTAATAGAATAGTACTGGCGTCTGGCTACTAGCTACTAGTTTCTTTGAAGTTATCCCGACTTAAAGTCCTGGATAAGTTGGATGTCTAGCTATGATACAAGTAGTAATTTCATGTGACTAGTTTTTAACTCCAAAAACACCCCGGTCCCTTTATTTTACTATGCACGTACTTTAAAGAATTTCAGTATTTACACAAGTTTGATGACCATAAAAAGTGATACACAGCAACAATACCCGATTTCATTACAGGTGCATGCTACATACATTCATAAGCAGGAACGAAACAAGAACACAAAATGATTATGTGCACTTACAATAAACTAAATAATACTATACAATTTTTAAAAAATACATTTAACATAAATCTAACAAAAATATAAAAAATTTAATATATTTAACACTACACAACAAAAATACATGGGTATCCCAAGACCTCTCCGGGCCCACCCTGGTTCCATCCCTGTTCACAAGTGTGTGCATACTAAATATTAAGGTTATAAATATCACTCGGCAAGATGTTGATGGTCGACCACCGTCAAACGATACATTGGTTTTGCCGACGATATACTGTTTTTTTTACGGATACCCTAAATTATATATTTTTGTCATTTTTGTATTTTTATCATTATTTTTAATATATATCTATAAATTTATACTTCTAATATTTTTATTAATATTTTTTTATTCTTTTATTGTATATCTTGCATACATGTTATAAAATATAATTTTTTTACCTTATTTTAATTTAATTTCATTAAAGCCTAATTTATATATATATATGAGTCTTATTGTCCAAACTCATTAGGTTTACAACATATTTAGCACAACCTCCCTCTTACTTCTCGTTTTAATAACCCACCATCTTCATAATTCTTATTGTTGTCGTTCCACGTTACCATCTCATCTCATCATATGTTTTTAAGAAAACACATATATATCGCTTTTTTTTACATAAAGGTAAATTGCAAATTTATTCTTTAACTTTGTCAAAACTGCCAAAAAAGGCCCTGAGAGTAAAGGTGATGCATATTTGTCATCAAACTTATTTTCTTGCCAAAAAAATCCCTAAAATATTTTATAACTTGCACTTGTTTACCTCAGTTAACTCCCTCACCAGGCATGCACGTGGGGGTATTTTCGTCATTTATGATTGTCCATCTCGCGTCAGCCATCCCCCGCCTTTTGTTTTGTGCGAAACTCGTTCGTAAAAGCTTTTTCACACTAGGCACTTCATCCTTCACCTTTTAATGATGCAAAATTTGTCCCTTAAATTATTTTCCCCGCCAACACTTCCACCTTCAACTTTCCATTTGCCAAAAGATGTCCCTGAAACCGTTTGCCTCTAAAAAAAACATGACCGTCCAAGTTTTGACACAATTTCAAGGACATAAGTTGCACGAACTTTGAAATAATAACACTTAATTTCAAGGACGTAATTGGCACGACCTTTGAAAACTATATTGGTACGACCGTAACCTCTCGTTCACCGACAGTTCAATTAACTCTAACCCTAACTCTTTTATAAACCTTTTCAAGTAACTACTTTATCTCAGTTAAAATGGATGGAATAACTCCAATTCTGAATGAATTGAAGGAAGTATGTGGTGATTCAAAGTTCAACGCATGTATGGGCCTCTAAGTTGGTCAAATGGTTACAACTGAACAAACATATGTGGATGTGTTGCACGATCAATGTGAGCAGCAGAGGAATAGCCTAGCAAACATTGGAATGTTAATTGACGAGATGGGGACTGAGGTTGATGAAGATAAAGATGGTTGGGTGAATTGTTTGAAAGAATCGCTTGATGGTAACATTCAAAAGTTAGTTGATTGAGAAAGGTAGAGATGCTATTAGCCAGAAGCGAGCTTATGTTGGCCTCATGGATGTTTGGGTAAATTGTTTGAAAGAAATACTTGATAGTGACACTCAAAAGTTGGTTGATTGAGAAAGCTAGGGATGTTATTAGCCAGAAGCAAGCTTATGTTGATCTCATGGATGATAGTGATTATGATGTATTTTTAATGTTTTTGTTGTTTACCCTATAATTACCCTGGTTTGGTCGGGGTGTGTTATTTTGTACCCTTTGTTTAGTAATGAAAGCAGCAGAAAATGAGCATTTGTCCCCTTTATTTTAAGGACCAAAATTGCATAATGTTTCAAGAATCACGTGTATTTAACACATACTTTATGCACAAACTTTGTCATTCGGAACAAACTTTCTTCTCTGATAATTCCACTCCTCATACCTATCAAATTGTATCATTCAATCTAAATCTTCTTTCAGATCCACAGTGTTGGTTGCACGCCTAATTGCGTTCATGGAGAAGGAATAAGACAATGAGCTACAATTAGAGGAGAAATTCAGAATTCTATGCTCTCAGGTGGAGACGACTGTCACAAAGAAAGCATTTAGACAAACTGGAAATTCATGTCAACTCTGCAAATGATATCCAAAGCCAATGTTAAGCTCCTGCAAATTCATGTCACCACTAACACATTAGATAATCCTCTACAACTTAATCATAACAAAAGAGTAAGCATGAAACTATTCATTTATCGTTATATTTCTCTTCCTTGTTAGTCATCACTGTCATGACTTTTCTCCTCTTGAGGTCTTCCACCAGCTCTTCTGCAACTTCATCACCAGCATTTGTCTCTTCCTTCACCTCAACAACCTCTCCTACCACTTATTCAACAACCACCTCATCTGGAATAACTAATTTTTTAGGAACATATTTTGGAACTCAATAGCTTTTTCGCTATTTGTTGCTTAATAAAAAGAAAAAATGTCTTTCACATCTTTAGTTTGAGTTATTTGCTTAAGCCATCCAGTGCTTGATCGATGTCAGCAAACATGTAACTTATCTCTTTAGGCTCATCATCGAAGTCGTATGGAAAAACTTTCGGGGACGAGTTTCATACGAAATAAAAGGTGGAGGATAGGCTGACGCGAGATGGATGACCAAAAATGACGAAAATAGCCTCATGTGCATGCCACATGAGGGAGTTAACTGGGTTAACGGGTGAAAGTCAGAAAATAAGGTTTCATGGGTTTTTTGCAAGAAAATAAAAAGTTTGATGTCAAATATGCACTACACTTGCTTTCAAGTATTATTTTTTTTCAATTTTGGCAAAGTGAATGAACAAATTTGCAGTTTACCTTTTACATAAAGAACCATGTACTTGTCATTTCACCTCCATCACCCCATTTCACCTCTTCTTCTTTAGCCTCTTCGCATCACCACAAAACCGATATTTGACATATATTGATCAATTTTAATGATATTTAACCGATATTTGATCGATATTGAACAATTTTGATCAAAAACTTAAGCTTGACCGATATGCACATATCGTGATGGTGAGCCATCAACAAACCATATATCACTGAAACATCGATCGCTATAACCAATATTTACAACAATGCTAGTAATCAACGACGGAATATTGTAGTAAATGCATACACATATAAGAACTTTGTCTTTTTTGACCATAAAGTTACCAAGTATGGTACACACTTAATACTAGTATTCAACGACGGAGCCGGTGGGGAGCCAGAGGGTGCTGAGCTCCCGCCAATAATAGCGGACTTACTTTATGACAAACTGAAGAGGAAAAAAGAAAAAGGCAATTTGATAAGCAATTGTAGTATTTTTTTTTATGGAGATTTGAAACCAATGAAGAAAATGAAACATAAACCAAGAAAACAATATTGTCTACATTTTATATTCTAGTTTATTATTTAATGGGTACTTTTTATATAGTCTCATTCCATCCCTAAAGTTTATAATTTATGACTTATGCTTCAAAAATTATGCTTTCTATAAATAAAAAGAACACTACACATTCTGTAGTTTGATGCCAGACAAAAAAATCTACTACATCATTAGGGTAAGGTTATCCATACTCCGCCTAAAACCCATACATGTCACACTCTCAATTTGGCCCACGTGTACAATTACACGAGGATGTGACTATCATTACAACCAAGAGACATAGATACAAGAATAACTAAGAAAAGTAATTTTTCATTCATAAGACATAATAATAGAATTGGTCCCAAGTAAAATTGTTTTACGCATCATAATAGCATAAATGAAGTTTTCAAATATCATACATCCAAATCAAGTCTCAAAGTTAAATCGTGATAATTTTTATTAATCTCCATAGCACAACCACGTCACTCCTCCGCCTTGACACCTGAGAAAAACATTGCTAAAACGTCAACACAAAGTTCGGTGAGTTTATAGGTTTAAGTATAAGTAGTGTGATGAACCATAAGATTTTAGTTAGGCAACCGGCAAATAATCTTATAACAAATACAAGATTATTATCAAAATAGCATACGTTCATGATATCCTACGTCTAAGCTCATGACACCGAAGTGTTAACCGTACCAACAAGTTTATATAAGAGTGTGCCTAAGCAAATACTACCCCAAAGTATTTGTAGCAACCTCAAATGTATTTGTATCTAATTTGGTCACACAACCAACAATAGATAGGGAGGCCAATCCCAATAGATCTATCCATAACATTCTCGCTTACACAAAGTAATTAACGGTTCATGATAGTGGGCTAAAACATCTATGGGTATCGCTACTTAGACATCATGTATCCACGTATGAGTTTTAGGCACTTACATTCATCCGTTTAAAACAAGCAATGTTCTCACCTCAAAGTGATAAAACAAGTAAAAGTGGGGCTATAAACTCACCTCGCGAATCAAGCAAATGGATGTAATGCAAGAGAGCTTCGAGAGTACGACCACGTTATTCACGACCTATTAAATATGATGACCATGTTACGATGTCTAAAGTTATATCAAATAAAATGCATGACATCTTAGTTTGTGCTTGACGACACTTTCGCTTATGGATAACACGACCTTAGTACCCGTTTAATTAATGGGAGGATTTTTGGGTTTAATGATACAAATTTATATCCTAAATTCAGTTTTGGGCTTACATAAACCCGACCAAACTATACGGCCCAAAAACACAAACATAAATAGGCCCATTGGCCCTTTTGATCCAACCTGGCCCAACCTCTTAGATGATAATAACAAGAAACATGGGGACAACCCCCTTTTTATTACTCCCAATCCCTCTATCTGTCACTTGACTCGACACCAATACCCACACATACTTTCCATCGCCTCACCCTTATATCTCTCTCACTCTGGTAAAACTATAAACCCATATTCATTTTAATCTTACCCAATATGTATACAAATCCGTCCTAAATCGTTACCTCTAGGTGTTTTTGGACTGGATTATGATTCGTAGGACGTGGGTTTCCTCTTCACACGTGTTTAAATCGATTCTTGATGTTGATTTCGCATCATCTATTGATGATTTCTCCAAAAAGATAAGTTTTGATCTTGTTTACCTTGCTCAAAACGTTTTCTTGTTTTTACTTGATTAACCTATCGAATAAAAAGGTTTTCTTGTTTCAAAACATTCGCTTTGACACTTAATTAAATGATTATGGTTCGAATTTGAATAATTAAAAGAATTAGGGTTTCATATAATTTGGGGGTTTCGTTTGATCTTGAGTTCATATATAATTAACCATTGTTTTCTTTCATAAAAATGGGTTAATTTCATTAATTAAACGAATTTACTAAATTAGGGTTTCGGTCAAATTAGAGTTTTGTTCATTCTTGGTTTTTAATCTAATTAATTAATTAATTCGTGTATAGATTAGGTCTAATTAGGGTTTTAAATCAATTTATAGAAATTAGGGTTTGAACAATTGGGGGGTTTTTAAAATCGCGAGTTTGATTGAGCATAACTAGGGTTTTCATGAAATTAATCTTGTGATTTCTATTATTGTTTTTAGTCATTTAATACAAAGACATTAGAAGGTGCATAAGGGGTCTCGGTATGGTTGTGGTCTCGTAAGGGTGGTCTCGGTCTAGATAAAATTAGGGTCTTGGGTCGTTGGTCATGTAAAGTAGGCATGGCCAATATTTATTAGTATCGTCTTACTATCTTTCAAGTATATAACCTAAATCTTAATTGTTTTCGCAGGGTTTTGGTGCAAGCATACTATATGAATGCAAAATGATGAAATGGTGGACAAAAGACTCACAAACTAGAGATATTCTCGGCTGATGGGTTTGAGTAGTGGATCGGCTTTGGCTCAGCTACAAGATTTCCCAATTGCTCCTCACAATTTGCCTAGAGCTTGAAAATAAGGTCTCTTATTTTTGGAACTCAGATTTTATAGATGATTTTGTGTTTGTTGTTGAAACTGTGAGAACTTGGGTGTAGTATATATTTAGCATTTTTAGTCTAAGGTTATCACTAATCTGGTTTTGGAAACTTGTGATATGCCCAGTTATGGCTAACTCGGCATGTGTGCTAGCTGGTTGTGGTGAATGGGAGGATATAATATGTTTTCAGGTTTTATGTTTGACTTTGGTTGGTCAAAGCTGTAATAATATATCTTCTCACTAAGGGTTCACAAGTTTAAATCTTATTCTCAACTTGTAAATACTTTTTACATACTTTAACAATCCTGGCACAGTAGGGGTTTAATGGGCAATCTCGGCCCAACAGTAATACTTAACAAGTTCGGCTAAAATGAGGGTACTTGTCTCTAAATGACACTCTAACTAGCATCGATGGTTTAGTGTACGCCCGAGTGTCTACATGACTACTAAATGTGGTGACCAACACATAACGTTGTATCCAATAAGGGCGTGTGCTCACGCATTTTGATAACTAGTATACAATATAATCTGGCACAAATCGATAGTACATCTAAACGTCGTACATAGACACATCAAATGTTTATAAGTGAACACGTCATTACACAAATAAGACGTGGAAATTTCGAGTTGTCACATTCTCTCTCCCTAAAGAGGGCTTTGTCCGCAAAGCAAAACAAACAATATAGTTTAAGTCGACGCCACATTAGCAAACAAATGGTGGTACTTCGCTTTAAACTGGTCCTCACGTTCCCTAGTAAATTCGGGCCCTCTACGCGCATTCCAACGCACCTTGACGATAGGTATGCGACTTTGTTTGAGCCGTTTGATTTCTCGTTCCATAATTTCGACGGGTTCTTCAACGAATACGAGTTTATCGTTGAGTTGGATTTCGTCCATAGGTATAACAAGCGTTTCGTCGGATAGGCATTTCTTTAAGTTGCAAATGTGAAGCACATTATGCACGCGATTAAGTTCTTGAGGTAAATCCAAAGTATAGGCAACGTCA
The DNA here is from genome assembly GCA_025667525.1 of Glebionis coronaria. NCBI lineage: Eukaryota > Viridiplantae > Streptophyta > Magnoliopsida > Asterales > Asteraceae > Glebionis > Glebionis coronaria. The sequence goes on from CM046877.1 coordinate 107,565,768, forward strand.
CCTATGCGTTGAATAATTTCGAACGGTCCAATATATCGAGGGTTTAACTTTCCTCGTTTACCAAAAAGAATTACACCTTTCCATGGTGCAACTTTCAACATTACCCGATCCCCGACTTTAAATTCCAATGCCTTTCGTCTTTTGTCGGCATAACTCTTTTGTCGATCACGAGCCGCTTGCATACGACTCTTGATTTGTACGATTTTCTCCGTTGTTTCGTGAATAATTTCCGGACCGGTAAGTTGTGCATCACCAACTTCCGCCCAACAAACGGGTGAACGACACTTTCGTCCGTAAAGCGCTTCAAACGGTGCCGCTTTAATACTAGTGTGGTAGCTATTGTTGTATAAAAATTCCACCAATGGTAAGTGTCGATCCCATCCGTTTCCAAAGTCGATTACGCATGCGCGAAGCATATCTTCTAATGTTTGGATGGTTCTTTCACTTTGGCCGTCCGTTTGAGGATGGTAAGCCGTACTCATGTCCAATTGCGTTCCTAACGCTTCTTGGAGAGATTGCCAAAATCTTGAGCAATATCGACCGTCTCGGTCCGATATGATAGAAATTGGTACGCCGTGCTTAGCAACGATTTCTTTCACATATAATCGTGCTAATTGATCCATTTTGTCGTTTTCCTTCATCGGGAGGAAGTGTGCGGATTTCGTTAAACGATCGACGATGACCCAAATGGTGTCGTATCCCACGGACATTTTTGGGTCTTTTGTAATGAAGTCCATAGTAATTCGTTCCCATTTCCATTCTGGTATTCTAGGTTGGACTAGTAATCCGGAAGGCTTTTGGTGTTCAACCTTAACTTTGGCGCAAGTTAGGCATTTACCAACATAAGTCGCGATGTTGGCTTTCATGTTTGGCCACCAATAGAACATTGTCATGTCATGGTACATTTTTTCCGATCCGGGATGGATCGAGTACTTGGACTTGTGCGATTCATGCATGATTAATTCTCGGACATTACCGTAACGAGGTAACCAACTTCTATTGTCAAGGCACAATGTTCCATCGGTACATGCAACGAGATTTTTGGTGATCATTCTACCGGCTTCTTCTTTATCGATGTTTTCTATCTTAATAGCTTCTCGTTGGGCTTCTAAGATTTTCGCGGGTATGTTTAAACCAATGGTCATCACTAAGGCTTGAACCCTTAGAGGTCGCTCACGAGGTTTTCTACTCAAAGCATCGGCTACAACGTTAGCTTTTCCCGGGGTATAACGAATGTCACAATCGTAGTCTCCAAGTAGTTCCAACCAACGTCGTTGTCTCATGTTGAGTTCTTTTTGTTCTAAGATATGTTGAAGACTTTTGTGATCGGTGTAAACTACACACTTAGTTCTGTAGAGGTAGTGTCTCCAAATTTTGAGAGCAAAGACAACCGCGCCTAGCTCCAAATCGTGAGTTGTGTAGTTTTCTTCGTTCGGTTTTAGTTTTCGAGAGGCATAAGCTATGACCTTTTTCCTTTGCATGAGAACCGCGCCTAGTCCTTTAATTGAAGCATCACAATATACTTCAAAGTCTTCACTACCCTCGGGTAGCGCCAAAATGGGCGCGTCGCAAAATTTTTGTTTTAAAGTTTGGAAAGAAGTTTCTTGGTCGTCTCCCCAAATAAACTTCTTGTTCTTTTGAGTCAATTCCGTCATAGACTTAGCGATTTTCGAGAATCCTTCGATAAATCGTCTATAATAGCCGGCAAGTCCAAGGAATTGGCGAATCTCCGTAGGTGTGGTAGGAGTCGCCCAATCCTTTACCGCTTCGATTTTTACGGGATCCACATGAATACCACTACTATCGATTACGTGACCAAGGAATTGTACCGTGTGAATCCAAATTTCACACTTTAAAATTTTGGCGTATAATTGTTCTTGTTTCAACAATTCCAAAATTTTCTTTAGGTGTTCCTCGTGTTCTTCCTTACTACGAGAGTAGATAAGGATGTCGTCAATAAACACGATCACGAACTTGTCCAAATAAGGTTTACACACGCGTAAGGTCCATGAATACCGCGGATGCATTGGTTAACCCAAATGGCATGACTTAGAATTCAAAGTGACCGTATCGGGTTCGAAACGCCGTCTTGGAAATATCTTCCTCTCGAACTCTAAGTTGGTGGTAACCCGACCTAAGGTCAATCTTTGAATAAATGCTCGAACCTTGAAGTTGATCAAACAAAGTTCCTTCATTTCGGCTGGGGCTAAACGATATGGTGCCCTCGCGACGGGTGCGGCTCCGGGGGTTAATTCGATGTGAAATTCCACTTGGCGAAGTGGAGGTAGCCCGGGTAGGTCTTCGGGAAAAACTTTGGGAAAGTCGCAAACAATTGGTACGTATCCAATTTTCTTCTCCTTTGGTTCGGGTTCGTTTTTGCTAGTGACTTGGATAAGAAACATAGGACGACCTTCTTCGATGTACTTTTGGGTTTTAGTACATGAGATGACATTTAAAATAGCCCGGCTTTTCACATCGTTCTTTTCACCAAGTATGGTTAAAGTTCAGATTTTAGGGGACACGGACTTGTTTTTCGTGGAAAATTATCTCCGCATGGTACTTGGATAGCCAATCCATACCAACGATAACGTCAAAACTTCCAAGTTCGATAGGTAAAAGATCGATGATGAAAGGAATATTTTGGAGGCTTAGGGTACAACCCTTAAGTACGGTGTTTGTAGTGATCGATTTACCATCGGCTAATTCCACATTATAGTCGGCATCTAATGGAGTGGGGTTCACATTTAATAGTTCGCTAAAGGCAATGGAGGCAAAAATTCTATCAGCACCGGAATCAAATAATACGGAAGCATAGATGCTATTGATGAGAAACGTACCGGTGACCACGTTGTTGTCTTGAATGGCCGCTTCGGCACATAGAGCGTACACACGTCCCGGTGCTCCCGTTTGATTCCCATTGTTCCGCCCATTCGGATTACCGTGGTTTTGAAGAGGTTGTCGACGAGCTTGGTTGTTGTTGTTGCCTCGGATTTGGTTTCCTCGGCCTTGAGTGGTAGCTTTAGGACACCTATTCTTAAAGTGGCCTTTTTCGCCACAACCATAGCAAGTGACATCCGCGTATTGAGCATTTGGAGTGATAGGAGTCCGTTGATTCATGGGCTTTGGTGCACTTCGACAATACTTGGCGAAGTGACCGGTTTTCCCACAATTGTGACATGTGCCTCCACATGCACCATTGTGATGTTTACCACACTTACCACAAAACTGTAGTTTTCCTTGGTAACCAGATCCACCGTTCACATTGAACACCTTTACCACGTCTTGGCGTTTGTTAGGGTAGTCACCATGATTGGGGCCATGGTTTCCTTTCCATTTTCGTTTGTTATCACCACTCTCAAAGGTGACGGAGTCCATCAAACCGTCCGCCATTTCAATGGCTTCGTTCAAATCATTGGGTTTTGAAGAGATGACGTCTCCTCGGATTGAAGGTGGTAGTCCAACGATGTACCTTTCCACGGCTCGTGTCTCATTTGGTATCATTTCGGGACACATCAACCTCAACTCTTGGAAGCGTTGAGTGTAAGCCATCAAGTTAACTCCATGTACACGGAGGTTCCACAACTCGGCTTCTAACCTTTTCATCTCATTTCTAGGGCAATACTTTTTGAGAAGCATTCCCTTGAAATGAGCCCAAGGAGTAGCATTGGTCGCTTCCAAACTTACGGCCTTCACATGGATGTTCCAACAAGTTAGTGCACCATCAATCAAGGTGCTAGAGCTAAACTTTACCTTGTCACCTTCGGCGACATTGCTTACGCTAAATTGAGACTCAAGTCTCTCAATCCATCGTGCAAGTCCCACGGCACCTTCGGTGCCAATTAAAGTACTTGTGAAGCATGATCGAAACTCCTTGTATGATCATGCACGCGTAGGAGGTACCGGAATTGGCACTCGATTAGTCTCCTCTTGCGTGCTTGGATTTGTTTCGTTGGCGGAAAGAGCGGCGGCACCTCCATCGGCGATCATTTGACTCAAAACCGATGGGTCGACGGTGATAGGTGCGGCCGGAGTTGGATCGACTCTATTCTTGCGGGTTTTTGGTGCCATGGTCCTAAATTCACAACAGAGTTTATGGCAAGGTTAGCATTACGAGTTCATGGCTAGAGTGTACAGGCATGTCACAAAACACGATATAGCATCCAATGAAGTAATAATCAACAAGTTATGTAGTGCACAAATAAATCATTCCATGATTAGAAAAAAAAAGAAATACAAAGAGTTAACACATTGTTTTAGAATTTTTAGGGATTACAACACATGAAGAGAAAATTTGGAATGATAGTGTACACAAATAAGCTAAACATAAATCTACTAGAAACGGTGCTCAAGAGCCGCAATCCTCTCGAATAAATCAATCAAGGCCCTATGGAGAAGAGTGCGTAAAGCTCCTATCTCGTAATGTTGGTCATCGACTCTCCTAGCTAGTCCCGCGAAATGGTCGGGTGGGGGTGGGGCATTCCTACCCAAACCCGCGATGACCGCCTCGTAACAAATCTCGAGTCGAACCAATGACTCATGAGACAAACCACCCAAATTACGAAGCACGTGGGTCACCTTGCCTCGTAATGTAGCAAGCCTAGCAAAACGATGAGGGGGCATTCCACGAGCCTCGGCGGCCGCGGAGCATTCGGCTCCATTTTAGCCGTAAGGTGGGGGTGGCATGGGTATAGTGGGTCGACGAGGGGCATCGTGCCTTGGGGGCACTCTCATGGACAGTGACTTTGAATACTTGCGGGTAGAGCTCACACGTCTTGGGGCCAACTTCTTCCCAATCATAGAACCTCTCACTGACATCCTCGCGGTACGGTTTTGGCGAGGGGCCCTAGGGGCATGAGATGAGGATGTGGAGGGAGGAACCATCGGTGCCTTGCCACGCCTTTGGTAGCAAATGAGTGGTGGTGGTGACGCGCGTGTAGGTGCATGAGCACTTGGCTCTCCTCGAGTAGATGATAGTGGCGAAGCACCACTAGTAGTGGACTCGCGTCGTGCTTCATCCGTAGATGAGCTCAAGTAGTACAACGAATCTTCGGACGAGATAGACATGTCACTGCCAAATCAAGAAAGGCATGTGTAAGAATAAATCAATTTTGCAATATGTTGAAGTTTTAGTTTGTCATGGCACACACCATTTAGCACAAAAAAAATTTAAGACATGTTGATACAAGATCAATATTGTATTCACATAGCATGGCACAAACCATTTAACGTAGGGTTTTCAAGAAGTATAATCGCATCAATTTTGCATTCACGTAACATAGCACAAACCATTTAGCATAGAGTTTCTAGTAGTGTCGAAATAAGATTAAGCTTTGCGTTCGTATATCATGGCACAAACCATTTAGCATAGAGTTTCAAATAATGTTGAAATAAAAATTTGATTTTGCATTCGTATAGCATGGCACAAACCATTTAGCATAGAGTCTCACGTAGTGTCGAAATAAACATCGATTTTGTATTCATATAACATGGCACAAACCACTTAGCATATAGTCATAAATTACGTTACTTGATACTTTTAGCAATTTACTTAGTAGAGTACTAAGAGCAATGAAATGATACGACTTAAAGTTACAACTTACTTGTCGCAGGCGCGAAATGATGTGGTCTATGGAGATGGAGGTAGTTATAGTCTAGTATTACTCTTTTTCCAAAATTTCATTTTTGACCAAAACCTTTGTAAAAATGGTTTTTATAAAAGTAACCTAGTTCTCTATAACCATGGCTCTTATACCAATCTGTCACACCCTCAATTTGGCCCACGTGTACAATTACAAGCGATGTGACTATCATGACAACCAAGAGACATAGATATAAGAATAACTAAGAAAAGTCATTTTTCATTCATAAGACATAAAAATAGAATTGGTCCCAAGGAAAATTGTTTTACGCATCATAATAGCATAAATGAAGTTTTCAAATATCATACATCCAAAGCAAGTCTCAAAGTAAAATCATGATAATTTTTATTAATCTCCATAGCACAACCACGTCACTCCTCCGCCTTGACAGCTGAGAAAAACATTGCTAAAACGTCAACACAAAGGTCGGTGAGTTTATAGGTTTAAGTATAAGTAGTGTGATGAACCATAAGATTTTAGTTAGGCAACCGGCAAATAATCTTATAACAAATACAAGATTATTATCAAAATAGCATACGTTCATGATATCCTACGTCTAAGCTCATGACACCGAAGCGTTAACCGTACCAACAAGTTTATATAAGAGTGTGCCCAAGCAAATACTACCCCAAAGTATTCGTAACAACCTCAAATGTATTTGTATCTAATTTGGTCACACAACCAACAATAGATAGGGAGGTCAATCCCAATAGATCTATCCATAATATTCGCGCTTACACAAAGTAATTAACGGTTCATGATAGTGGGCTAAAGCATCTAGGGGTATCGCTACTTAGACATCATGTAGGCACGTATGAGTTTTAGGCACTTACGTTCATCCGTTTAAAACAAGCAATGTTCTCACCCCAAAGTGATAAAACAAGTACAAGTGGGGCTATAAACTCACCTCGTGAATCAAGCAAATGGATGTAATGCAAGAGAGCTTCGAGAGTACGACCACGTTATTCACGACCTATTAAATATGATGACCGTGTTACGATGTCTAAAGTTATATCAAATAAAATGCATGACATCTTAGTTTGTGCTTGACGTCACATTCGTTTATGGATAACACGACTTTAGTACCCGTTTAATTAATGGGCGGATTTTTAGGTTTAATGATACAAATTTATATCCTAAATTCAGTTTTGGGCTTACATAAACCCGGCCAAACTATACGGCCCAAAAACACAAACATAATTAGGCCTATTGGCCCTTTTGATCCAACCTGGCCCAGCCTCTTAGACGATAATAACAAGAAACATGGGGACAACCCCCTTTTTATTACTCCCAATCCCTCTATCTGTCACTTGACTCGACACCAATACCCACACATACTTTCCATCGCCTCACCCTTATATATCTCTCTCTCTGGTAAAACTATAAACCCAGATTCATTTTAATCTTACCCAATATGTATACAAATCCGTCCTAAATCGTCACCTCTAGGTGTTTCTAGACTGGATTATGATTCGTAGGACGTGGGTTTCCTCTTCACACGTGTTTAAATCGATTCTTGATGTTGATTTCGCATCATCTATTGATGATTTCTCAAAAAGATAAGTTTTGATCTTGTTTACCTTTCTCAAAACGTTTTCTTGTTTTTACTTGATTAACCTATCGAATCAAAAGGTTTTCTTGTTTTAAAACATTCGCTTTGACACTTAATTAAATGATTCTGGTTCGACTTTGAATAATTAAAAGAATTAGGGTTTCATATAAATTGGGGGTTTCGTTTGATCTTGCGTTCATATATAATTAACCATTGTTTTCTTTCATAAAAATGGGTTAATTTCATTAATTAAACGAATTTACTAAATTAGGGTTTCGGTCAAATTAGAGTTTTGTTCATTCTTGGTTTTTAATCTAATTAACTAATTAATTCGTGTATAGATTAGTCTAATTACGGTTTTAAATCAATTTATAGAAATTAGGGTTTGAACAATTGGGGGGTTTTTAAAACCGCGAGTTTGATTGAGCATAACTAGGGTTTTCATGAAATTAATCTTGTGATTTCTATTATTGTTTTTAGTCATTTAATACAAAGACATTAGAAGGTGCATAAGGGGTCTCGGTATGGTTGTGGTCTCGTATGGGTGGTCTCGGTTTAGATAAAATTAGGGTCTTGGGTCGTTGGTCATGTAAAGTAGGCATGGCCAATATTTATTAGTATCGTCTTACTATCTTTCAAGTATATAACCTAAATCTTAATTGTTTTCGCAGGGTTTTGGTGCAAGCATACTATATGAATGCAAAATGATGAAATGGTGGACAAAAGACTCACAAACTAGAGAGATTCTCGGCTGATGGGTTTGAGTAGTGGATCGGCTTTGGCTCAGCTACAAGATTTCCCAATTGCTCCTCACAATTTGCCTAGAGCTTGAAATAAGGACTCTTATTTTTGGAACTCAGATTTGATAGATGATTTTGTGTTTGTTGTTGAAACTGTGAGAACTTGGGTGTAGTATATATTTAGCATTTTTAGTCTAGGGTTATCACTAAACTGGTTTTGCAAACTTGTGATATGCCCAGTTATGGCAAACTCGGCATGTGTGCTGGCTGGTTGTGATGAGTGGGAGGATATAATATGTTTTCAGGTTCTATGTTTGACTTTGGTTGGTCAAAGCTGTAATAATATATCTTCTCACTAAGGGTTCACAAGTTTAAATCTTATTCTCAACTTGTAAATACTTTGTACATACTTTAACAATCCTGGCACAGTAGGGGTTTAATGGGCAATCTCGGCCCAACGGTAATACTTAACAAGTTCTGCTAAAATGAGGGTACTTGTCTCTAAATGATACTCTAACTAGCATCGATGGTTTAGTGTACGCCCGAGTGTCTACATGACTACTAAATGTAGTGACCAACACATAACGTTGTATCCAATAAGCGCGTGTGCTCACGCGTTTTGATAACTAGAATACAATATAATCCGGCACAAACCGATAGTACATCTAAACGTCGTACATAGACACATCAAATGTTTATAAGTGAACACGTCATTACACAAATAAGACGTGGAAATTTCGAGTTGTTACAATACATACCTCGTGAATTTTAATTTTCTTTTTTTTTCTTTTTTTTATAATTTTGGTTTTGTTATAAAACTGTGAAACGGAAAATACGGAATGAAAAAAATAAAGTTTAACAGGTTAAAACTGTTAAACTGACAAAAATAGGGAACAAAAACTGATAAAAACAGTGTTCAAAAAATGACAGGAGGACAAAAAATACACAAAAAATGTACTTTTTGTCATTTTTTGTAGACCAAAGGGTATGTATAGTAACACCCACTACATTATTACCGATAAATTTTTTAGCCCCCTCAACATCAATTTCTAGCTCCGTCTCTGCTAATATTAATATCTCATCACAGCGAGATGAAAAGAAGAAATCTCAACTGGCTTAGGACATCATAATAGTAAATTTGATATTAACAATCCTATTTGTTGTTTCGCAGACCGAAAATTGATACTTAAATGCTCATGCAATTTTAACCACTTTCCATCTACAGGACGAGAATGAACAACAATAAAACATAAGAAACATTGATCTAATTTGAAAATAGTAAATTACACCTAAATTAGGCCGTGAAAGCTTATATCTAATGTATCATATGTTTACAGGTAATTGTATGTAAAATTTGTACAATGGTATCTACTTTTGTGATCAAGACTCAGATTAAGTGACGAAATGACATAACTACGGCCCCAGAAGTTTGATTTTATCGAGTGGACTTATCAGCTTTACACTTAAAAAAAGTGTCCAACTCCACGCCTGACTCGTATTGGCAAGATTATCCAACCCTACATCAGCCGGTGTGTGAGCTTGGTTCAATAATATCGAAAATAAACACGTGTTTTCTTACAGAACCAAAGAAGACAATAGAAGAAGGAAAGGTATTAAATTCGGTTGAAAGTGAGAATATAAAAGTTCAGCTTATTTGTTTCATTTTTCTCAATCTTTCGTTGTTTGCCTTTTCCATGTACTCCAGCTTTTAATCTTTTTGGCATCATACTTTGTCGATTGTACAATAGTTGCGTGTTTTAAATGTAAATTATGACTTTTAAAAGCCGGTTCTATATAAAGGAAAAAAAGAAGGTTAAACTCAGAGTTGCTTTCTGCACAACTGTCATGATCAGATGAATAAAAACACGACAATGGACAAACGAATAAGAACACTCCAAAAAACATAAAGTATCCTAAAAGAACGTGTTATAAAAACAAGCAAACAAACACACATGTCACCTTCTTGGACGTTTTTCAATCTTTTGGTGAAAAAAATAGCGAGTGAACTAAATTTTGCCAAGATAATTCAAAGTTTATGTATGAGCAAATGCCAAATAACCAATGATTGTTTATATAAAACAGATTTTATTTTGTCACGTTAATTCATGTCATCCTAAATGTATACACCAAGCGATTTGAACACCATAGAACTTAGTATTAGACCATATGGTAGTCGTTATACCAGTGACTATTTATATAATGTAGCCTAATTTAAGTGTAGTAACTTTTTCCACAATGTATAATTCATATGAGATTATGTAAGAAAATTTTAGGGGTAAATTAGAAAAAGTGAAAAGTGGAGGAGGAAGGACAAAGGAACCATACCGTGAATTGATTGTCCCAAAAGAGTGCCCACTTTTTGTGTTGGAGGTGAGACATAACTTTGGATCTTTCGAAAATTGCCACTAACTCTTATAACAATCAATTTTTTAACCATGTTTTCTTGGTCACTCAGTTCCTCCAATCGTAATTTTCAAGTCACCTCAATCCCTAGGCTCAAATTTTCGCAATTAATTATCTCTAAACCTATTAGTTTAAACACTTTTATCATTTGGTTTATGCTTATGTTTCATTTTGGATCAATGCTTTATACTTTCTTTTATCATATCAAAGTAAAGTAGATCGGGTTATCGGTTGACAGGTATTTCTTGAGGTTTGAAGAGAAATACTAGTTGAAATAGTTGAATCTCGAGAAATTTGAGCACGACTTAAAATTTATGAGAATTGATTCGTATATTTTTATTTTTTATTGAGACAACCTGATGCATACATTATGTTTTATGTAACTAGAATAGCTATAAATCTATAATACCGAAATATAATGGTCTTTATAAATTTATGCTTTTAAATAATAATCTTGTTTTTTTCTAAATTTCCATATGGACCTACAAATATAACATGTAGTTGTTATGAGTGAGCATGGGTAGAAACAATGGCATATATTGTGGGATGTATTGTTTGGAGGTACTGAAAACAAAGGATGGTCTTTGTTTCAACAATATTAATAATTAATTTATTGTAAAACAAACCTAGGTATAGAGACTTTGGAAATGGGTATTGATTCCTTCCTTATATTCATCATCTTAATGTTTTAACATATGTCACTTTGTTTATTAGAAAACATGGTATGAATGTCAAGACCAAAACCAAAGATGAATAATTGCAACACTCATTCGATCTTATCCCATGCAAAGTGAGATAGATCAGCTTACTACAAATCTGCATATATGTCTGCAAAACAACATGCTATTAGCCGAACGATTATTAGCTCACACGTCGTTTATTATATACCATCACGCTTAGACACATAGCTAGGAGGGCATCGAAAGTGCATAAAGTCTAACAGAAGGCGAATAGCTAGGAGGGTTTCGAAGGTGCACGTCAAATCTATAGATTTTCTCTGAACAGCGTATAGTAACACTAGGTTAGGATATGCTGATGTATGATATGCATCATGTTGTAATAATTGTGTGTAACCTTATAACTTTAAAATTTAACGTAATGCATATCATAATTTTCGATCGATATAGCGGTCCCGTCATTACGGTTGATGCATCTAATCTAACTAATAATTCCAAAGAAAACACAACTACTCGCTTTAAGCAAAACCCATACATTAATTGAACATAAATACAACGACCAACGACCAAAACACGAGACATTTTTCTCTCGCTATATATGACCACATGATTTAAAGATGACAACATTTGTGCCCACTCGTTAATGATACCTACTCTCGTGAAAGCACAATTTGCATATTCCTATCGATACATCAATTCCAAAACTGTTCATGCATGCGATGTCTCTATCTATCCGTTTTATCAACGTATCTTTGTTATGTTTTTATTGCATGTCTAACATTCCGATCATTATGGCTTTGTTAAAATGAAGCTTAACGCCCAAGGTTTTTAAGATCCAGATTTTACTTAAGATCATTTTCGTTTTTGCAAGATCGAGATCGTAAAATAGGATCGGGATCATAAAATCCTATTATAATGTAATTTTCTTAGTAGTCTTTGCAATATTTTACAAATTAATATACATTGTAAACACAAAATTATACAAATATTTCATAAACATGTGATCCTAAATTATGATTATGAAATATATAAGAAGATTTACATGTTGTTTTTTTAATTATACAAAATATAACATATAAATTTGTAATTTTGTAGTTTGTCGCTTGAGAAAAAGTAAAATCGAATCTAGTAGATCCTAAGATCCTATAATCAAGATCGGGATCCTATAAGATCTTAAGAATGCGAAGATCCTACGTAAGATCTAAATCGTTTTTGCTTTGCAGTAACGTAAAATCATAAGATCTTAAGAAGATCATGATCTTGACAACCTTAACCTATATGAGATTATGATGAAGGCTGAAGTATCGAAGAATCAACGGACTTGTTTCTAAAAACACAAGATTGTGTGAGAATTTTTTTTAACAGAATAGGCATAACCTGAGCTTTGGGAGGAGTTAGAAAGCCCACAATCAGTCTAAACGATCGCAAAAAGACGGACGCAATTGTAACCACACTTCGTCTGGTTACCAAAACATTCGGTTTTGAAATTTCTGTTAGACTAATTTATGTTCTAGCTTACGGTCCGCTTGTCTTTTGAGACATGTTTTAGTTTGTGAGCCTATTTATTTAAATAAGATGTTATAACCCTAGCAAAACAGTTATCATTTTTCATAATAAAACCAAGTGTTGACAGCTTTTGTTGTACTTTAAGCCTAATAATCGGTATTCGTGTAGAATCAACAATTGTTTGATGAGCATTGCTAAATCCTCCTACCAAATCATCCTAGTTATCCACCTACAGACAATCATATAATAATTATTTTTTCCACTTATTATCTTTCCAGATTTTAACCGTCGGTTCTGTCACATGTCAGAATCCAGTATGTAATGGATTTGTAAGATATTTTTTATAGAAGGAAATAGCATTTTTGATTATTTCTAACATTTTTAAAATCAACAGGTTCAATTTATTATCTTGTTTTTCAATCAAAAATCATACGTGAGATTAATAAGATAGAAAAGAAAAAACAAAGAAACATGAGTAGTATTCTAGTAGGCAGACAGGATTCGGATGATGAGTGTAAAAGAAAGATACCAGACATTGAAGTAATAGATTAGTTGAATTAGAAGTCTCCGTAGATCAAACGTTGTTTGGAAGACCTTCACGTGATCCAACTCATGGTCTTGTCACTCTCTTTTTTTTTACAATACTACTACTTTAACCTCCTACTTTTTGTCCCCTCATTTTTCATTTTATTATATTCTGTGAAACTAAATTATAAGGCTACTGCGATTATATATTCTTTTGTTTAGTCCTTTTCAATACGAGAAATTCTAATCTAGTTAACCACGATGTTTACATCTCGTTAAGATTAAATGAATCTAAAAGAAAGTCAACAACTACCAACATAAATAAGTCTAACTTAACTGAAAACGATTAGCATTTAATCACCAAATAAGCAATTTTACTACTAGTCATCAAAACATACGTGATACGTACATATGATAATGATAAATCTAGTAACTAAGATTCCATGTTAGTTTTGTATCAAACTTTGTTTTACTGTGTAAGATTTCATGTAAACTTGCATGATGGTCAAGAGTCTGATTAGCATCCCCGGTGTCGTGAACTCGGGATTTTAAGTTTTGAATTACAGATACTAATCGGAGTTCCTGTTTTGTTCTTGTAAGTTTGAGTAGTCATGATTTTACAATGGTACATGTTACTTTTAAAACTATTTCGTATTTGGTACTTATGAATAGTTAAATATAATGATTTTGTTAATAAAAGGTGGTCAAATAAGTAGGAAGAGAAAGAAAAAAAAAACAGCCCGATCGTCAAAACGGCGCAACAAACTCCCTGGATGACGTAAGATGATGCAATCCACACGTGAATCTATAATTGTTCTTGTCGTTCGTTTTACCTTCACGTGTGCCCTCTATAAAAAATATGCACTATCCTATACTCTACTCAACAACTATTAAAAATTCATAAACTTATGTGTTTCACATCTTATGCTATTTTTATCAAGCTCGTGAGTGACAAATCGCGACCTAGAAAATCAAGGTCTAGCGTGTGACCCTGCTGCATACCATTTACTTCACGAGTGATTAATTTTTACACAACAAAAAAAACCCTCTTCACACACACAACCTAAAATAATTTCAAACACAACTCAAACAAATCAAATGAATTTGAATTTTTCAGAAATTCACGAAATATTTGACGAAAGAAAAGAAACAACGTGAATTGAATTTTTTAAGCAAAGCGTTTTCGATTTTCGTTTGTATACCTGCACCAAAACGTCGAAAGAGGACTAATGTGCCTCGTGATTACTATGTTGCTCATGATTGTCTAGCCGCTGCCTCTACTTTAATGACAATCCGATGTTTTCGGAAGAAAATTCGAAGAGAGGTTCTGAATGCCTCGATCTCTTTTCACAAGTATAGTTGACGAAGTCACGCTTCAATGTAATTACTTTCGTGTTAAAGAAAATTGTACCGGAAAGCTAGGGATGTCGTCGTTGTTAAAATGCATCTCAGCGATTCGTCAGTGGGCATACGACACCGTTCCAGACGCCCTTGATGAATATTTGCAAATGGGTCACGACACTTCTCGAGACGCACTTGGTTATTTTTGTGATGCCGTAATGAGGTATTTGGACCGGAGTATTTGCACAAACCAACTATCACTGATATTGAAAAGTTATACGCGCATCACGAAGAAAAACATAGTTTTCCTAGAATGCTGGGAAGTCTTGATTGTACAGATTAGGCGTGGTTTGTTTTTCCAATCACACACAAGGTGCAATATTGTAGACGTGATCATGGGCCGACGATGACCACACAAGGTTACGCTATAAAGCTATCCATGAAGGAGCAAGGAAAGATGTAGAACGTGCTTTTAGTGTCCTTAAAAAGCAATGGCTATATTAGCCATGCCAGCTAGGGCTCATATCAAAGACAAATGAGCACGTATAATTTATACATGCATCATATTACATAATATGATTATCAAAGAGCGAAAGGAGGCAATAAGTATCGCATGGTATGAGGAGGAACAACATCAACCCGATGATCTCATTCGATCGAGTGAACAAAGGTATCGAATTACCAGGTTCATCAAGTCATCGGAAGCATATCAAAAGCTCAAAGTGGACTTAATCGAGCACGTTTCTCGTAACATTTAAATTTATTATGCAATGTTTTTTAATTTAATGTTAGTGTTTTATTTTATGTTTTTTTATTATTTATTCTAATGTTTTTTTTTAATTTTTAAGGTAATATTTTCAAATTTTTAATATAATTGTTTTATTTTGAAAAATATTAAAAGTATTATTTGGGTGTAAGGCTGTTTTTTTGTGTGACTGATAAGAGTAAAGTGTGAGTGATAGTGAGAGTGAAAAGTAGGAGAGGAAAAGTTGATGTGTCGCTGACGTGACTGGTGTAAGGGTATTTTTTTGGTGTGACTAATAAATGTAGCCTTAGGTTGCACGCAATGGTGACCGATTTCAGTCGATCACGTTGCAACGATCGAATCAAGTTGATCATTGACACGAAATCGTTCAACCTGACGATCTATTCAAACAAAAATAACATCTCTTTTTCGTAAAAAATGTTACCGTTTAAATTATAAAAAATTAAAAACCTAAACACTTTACCTCTATAAATACTCGGCTCAGTTAACCATTCCTCTCACAAAACTACAATTAAAAAGTAACCATTTTATCATGTCTAGCAAGAGAACTCCCAAAACAAAAACCTTAAAATCCCGAGGTCCTCAACAAATTGTTCCGCATGTGATGTCGGATTTAACTTTTCGACTATCCGGTGTGTCACCAAATATTCATTTTACACTCGCCGGCTTTGAATATCAATCTCAACAACCACAAAACCCAAACATGTATTATTAAAACCGTATGTTCTCTCCTCTATATAATAACAACAAACATGCTTTATTTGAATCTCCAACCGGTTTGTATCACCCTACTATTGGTTTATCCACTTCTTTGCATGCGAATTCTTCGTATTCCCTAGTTAATCGTTTTAATCTTGATGTTAATTTTGAGAAAATGATGTATAACCAAAACTAATTTACGGGTCAAGGTCCATGTCAAGATCAATCTATGGGAAAAGGTTCGGGTCACGGGTCCTATCACAGTACGGAACCTTTACGATGACGATGACGTTGTTGGGAATAAAATGCTAAGTCGTTCTCCTACTAGTTGTACAAGTTCCCCCTGCCGTTCAGTTTTCCTCCATGCTCTATGGGAAGTCACTAATTTTGGTGATACCTTCCCTGAATTGGTTCATGTTGAGCGGGAGGAAAAAGACAAGGGAAATGAAGGAGAAGATAAAGGAGAAAGTTCCAAAAGTGGAGTAGAGTTAAGTCTGTTGCTATTACTGCAGAAGATATTCAATAGAGAATGAATGATGTCAAAGCTCACAGCTCTTTGCTTCTTGCTTTACCAAATCGTTACCAATTAAGATTCAGGAAGCACAAGACTGCTAAAGAACTTTAGGAAGCTATTATAGTCACCTTTGGTGGTAATGAGGCTACTAGGAAAAAGAAGAAGAGTCAGATGAGAGATCAATTTTATTCTTTTAAAGCCACTCCTGTAGATATTATTGCATCTGTTTACAACATGATTCAGGATCTCGTTGCCTATCTCGAGTTCTTGGAAATAGAGATTATTTCTAAAGAATTGAATGCTAAATTCTAGAATAGTCTTGAACCAGAATGGTTTGTCTACAAGTCTATATGGCATAATAGGGATGAAATTGATGACAATAATATTTATGATATCTACAACAACTTGAAGGTATTTGAACCCATTGTTCAACAGATGAAAGCTTCATGTAATATTCCAATCAATCCTAGTGGAACAACTATATCCACACCAAACATGGCTTTTATCTCTCACGATAGTGGAAATTCTAAAAATAATGGGAAAGACGTTATTCCTCATGCTTCTCATCAACATGGTTCCACTGATGCTACAAGTACAAGCTATTTATGTGATGAAGCTAGACTTGTCACAATCAGCCTTGATTGTGCATACATTGCCTCTCAAGAACCAAATGGTTCTGAGGTAGTGTATGATGATTTGGATCAAATCAGCTAGAGAGACCTTGATGAGATGGACATCAAGTGGAGTATGTCTCTTATTAGCATGAGAGCCAACATATTCTACAAGAAGTTTGGAAAGAAGATCTCTATCAATCCGTTTGATGTTACTGGTTTTTACAAGTCCAAAGTTGAGTGCTACAATTGTGGAAAGAATGGTCACTTTGCTAGGGAGTGTAAATCTCCAAAGAAGGATTGGAAGAGCAAAAACTATAGGAAGGAGTCTAGGATTGAAGAGTCTGATTCTAAGGCTATGGTAGCTATGAATGGAATTGATGGTGTTGGATGGGATTGGATTTTCAGATCTAGTGAGGTGAAAAGGAATCAAGCACTAGTAGCTGAGGAATATGAGCAAGCAAAAGCAGCTGAGGAGGATCCTCTAACAGAGTTTGCTTTGATGCCTATGTATTCATCAAGTTCTGACAATGAGGTATATGATGACTCCTTTTGTACTAAAGGGTATAGAAAGAAAATAGAGTCTCTAAATGTCAAACTTAGGAAACTAAATGTGGATTATATCAATACTGATAAAGACTTAGACAACCATAAAGCAGGTTTGGCACATGTAAAGTCTAGATTAAAAGAATATAAGCAAAGAGATAGTAAATACTGTGAACACATAAGAGTGCTTGAAATAGAAAATAGAGAAAAAGATTTGTCCATTAAGCAATTAACCAATGAGCTAGAAAAGTTTAAAACTAATAAAGATAATGATGATCTAAATTTGAAAAAGTTTGATGAGTCTAATCTTAAATTGGTTATTGTTGTTGATAGTGGAAATGTTTATGTTAGAGACAAAACATGTGTAAGACATAAAAAATCATGACACTAAAATTCCTCCTCCTCCAGCCCATATTTATGGTCTTAATGACATGAAGACATGTCATGGATAGGCATTCCTGAGTTTACCAATAAAAAGGAGGAGGGTGAGGTTATTGATTATAGTCAATATGCACCTAAGGAGGTAAATGAAGTGAATGGGGGTTTCCCAATCTAGGAGAAACTAGAAGGCTATTTGTAAATGGAAACTTTAAAATCCTAAGTTGTTTGTTAAGAGAGGTCTATTTGGTGACATTTCCAATTCTGATAACAAGTCTAAGTCTAGCAAGTATGAATATAGCATCAAAAATTAGTCTCACTTCTAGTAGTTATGACACCTAGGGCTAGATATGCTGAGATGTATAGGTCCAACACACCTAGAGGAAATCAGAGGAATTGGAACTATCAAAAATCTAATCAGCTAGGAGAAGATTTTGTTAGGAACAATAAGGCTTGTTATATTTTTGGCAGCTTTGAGTATTTGTACTACAATTGAAAACAAGCCATTGGGATGGTGATACCAAATTCTCTTAAGAGAATGAACCCAAAAGCAGTGTTGCTAAGGACTAGGACAAAATCTATTGCCCCTTCAAGTCATAATGTCATTGTTTCTCAAACTAGACCATTTGCTCACCCAAAACCAACAATGAATGAGATCCTAAAAAGACTCCAAATTTTGCACATTCATTTGTTTATAGACCTTATCAAAGACATGGTACAAGGCAAAACAAGTAGTGGGTTTCCACTGTTAAGCTAAGGGTACGCCCTGTTGGCACAAATTTTGCCCCTGTTATTAAAGGAAACTGGGGAAATGATGTCAAAGCCTCAACTCGTTAGGTTTGGAGGCCTAAACATAGTACCACACCCAATGGTGTATCGATTGACCTTTAAAAAATATTCATACATTTATACACGGGTAGATCCAAGTTATTAATGGCTTGGGTCCCTGAAGAAAACTAATTGGTATTTTTCTTTGTAGGGTATCCCAAAAAAGAAGAATGATAGAGCTTACTGGGATAGTAAATGCTCAAGAAATATGACTGGTCACAAAGCATATTTGTCTAATTTTGTTCCACTTCATGAAGAAGATGGTGTATCCTTTGGAGATGGTCAAGGAACAATTACTGGGAAAGGGACCATAGTGACAGATGGGATGACATTTAATAATGTCTACTTGCTGAAAGAAATCAAATATAATTTGTTTAGTATATCACAAATTTTTGATGACAAAAACTATGTTCTTCTCATTGTGACTGAGTGCCTTGTATTAAGGAAGGAGTTCATATTGCCACCAAATACACTAATTTTATTAAGAACTCCTAGGTAGAAGAATATGTATATCGTTGACTTGAAGGCTATTGCTCTCCAGGGCAATGAAACTTGTCTCATTTCCACGACTACAGTAGATGAAAGCAAAAAATGGCCCAGGAGGTTGGGTCATCTTAATTTTAAGAATATGAACAAGTTTTTCAAAGGGAATCTAGTGAAAGGACTGCCTTCCAAACCCTTTGACAATGACCATTACTATGTTGCCTGTTTGAAAAGGAAGCAACACAGAGCATCTTGTAAGTCAAGGACTTCTCAATTAACCACAAAGCCTCTCTAATTGTTACACATGGATCTATTTGGTCCTACTTATGTGGCAAGAAAGAACCACAAATGGTATTGTTTGGTGGTCATAAATGACGATTCTAGGTTCACATAGACCTTCTTTTTGAATGCTAAGAAAGAGACAACATGTATTCTCAAGAACTTTATCACTCAGATAGAGCTTCAAAAAACGCTTAAGGTCATTACTATGAGGTGTGATAATGGTGGAGAGTTCAAGAACAAAGATTTGGATGATTTTTTATGTTTAAAATGGAATTAGAAGAGAATTCAGTATTGCAAGGACCCCACAACAAAATGGTGTTGATGAAAGGAGGATTAGAACTCTCATTGAAGCTGCTAGGACCCTGATTTCAGATGCCAAGTTGCCTGTGATCTTTTGGTTGACGTAGTGAGCACTGCTTGCTATATGCAGAATAGGGCATTGGTGATTTGAATACTCCTAGGAAAACCAGATTTTAGGTCAAGGAACATGGTTACATTTCTAGCATTACCATGAAAATTAACCATGAAAATTTGCAACTTTGCTTGTTTGTATGTTTTCTTTCTCAGGAGAAATCGACGAAGATCTTTGATCCTTTCCAAGGATACAAGTTGGGTGGAGGCTATGTAGGAAGAAGTGTTGCAATTTGAAATCCAACAAGTCTAGATATTGGTTGATTGTCCTAGAGGTGTTAGGACTATTGGTATAAGATGGGTGTTGATGAACAAGAAGGATGTGAGTGATATTATGATTAAGAACAAGGCTAGGCTGATAGCACAAGGGTATACACAAGAGGAAGGAATTGACTATGAATAAGTGTTTGCTCTAGTTGTAATAATTGAATCCATTAGGATTTTTCTTGCATATGCTTCCCTTATGAGATTTAATGTGTACCAAACGAATGTCAATAGTGCTTTTCTCTATGGCAACATTGAGGAGGAGGTGTATGTAATGCAACCTCCTAGTTTTGAAGACCCTAAGCATCATGACAAGATTTAGAAGGTGCAAAAGGCTATGTATGGTCTTCATCAGACCCCTATAGCTTGGTATGGTACATTTTCCAAGTATCTTTTAGACAATGGAATTAAGAAGGGAACCATTGATTAGAATCTCTTCATCAAAAAGCACAAAGAAAACTTTCTATTGGTTCAGGTTTATGTATATGACATCATTTTTGGATCCACAAGTTCTAAGCTTAGCAAAGAATTTGTCAAATTGATGCAAGACAAGTTTCAGATGAGTGCTATGGGTGAAATCAACTTCTTCTTAGGATTACAGGTTCATAATAGGGAAGATGGGATATTTATCTCACTAATAAGTGTGAAAACACTTATCCTTTTACCACTTATTTCCAATAATAACAAGACTAAAACGTGTATTTTATGTCGTAAAAGTCGGAATTATACGTGGTTTGTGTTTTTATTGTGTTTCAGGATAAAAATATGAAAAAGGAAGAAAACACGGGCTATCACGGGTTTTTATCGAAGAAAACGAGAAAAGACGAAGTCAAAAGATCAAGAGTGCAAAAAGAACGGAAGTCCAAGGCCTATTCTGAAGATTTATCGAAGAAAAAGTCTAAAGACGAAAGTTTAATAAAGTCGAAGAACTCAAGTCTAATAGAAGAAGGAAATTATAAGACAAGTTCAATTTATATCGATAAATCCCGAGACGACATCAAGAAAGACAAAGAATTTAAATTGAGTCGAGACGAAAAGAAAGAGAAAGGAAGCAACACATGCACCTCCCCACCTCCTATATATACCCTTCTAATGACACATTAGGGGGGGGGGGGGGGGGTGTTAGTTAATTTAGCTAGTTCATTTTTCTTTCTTTAGTTTTATTTTTTAGAGAGAGAAAGTGTTTAACTTTCTCTCACTAAAACTTCATCTTTTCTTTCTTTCATGTTTAAGCTTTAATTCAATCTTGTATTTTTGAATCTTTAATCTACAAGTTCAAGTTAAGATTTTCATTTTTAATCTTCTTCTACCTTTCTTGATTTTGTTTATCTTTGATTCGTGATAATCTTTGATTTTATTTAATCTTGATGTTTATGTGATTAAAAAGTTTATCTTTTTATTCATATCTAAGTTTTATACGGATTAAGCTTTGAGCTTATTATGCTTATTGGATTATTTTGTATTTAGCTTATTTACTTTTCATTTTTCTTAAAAGTTTCATCTTTTTATGGTTTGATTTAAAAAGTTGCTTATTTAAAGTTTTGATAAGTTCTTATTCGTGCTTATTTCCCCTTTTATCTTATAATTAGTAAAGTTTTGGATAGTGCTTATTAAAACTTTGCTTATTTGGTTTTGCTTTTCGCGAATTGCAAGTAATCGGAAAAGGGTAAACCCTTTTCCGACTGTTCATTCCGATAAGGCCTTTTTATTCCGACGGTTGTCACTAGTATTCCGATACTGGGTATCGGAAAAGGGTTTAGCATTCCGAAGGGGATTCCGATCTGGATTCCGACGGGTGTGTCTTGGATTCCGATTTCTATTCCGATCCGGATTCCGACGAGGGTATTTATTTGATATTCCGATAGCTTTGAGTCGCCAGTATTCCGATCATTTCTTTCTTAGACATTCCGATATGAGTGATTCCGATCATATTCCGATGGTTGTATTCCGACCATGGTTATTCTGATGGGTTTGAGTTTTTGTTTTTACAAAGTTTTTAGTTTTACGAAGTTTTTAAGTTTTAAATTCATTACGTTTTAATTTCCGAAAATTGCACGCTTCCCGAAATCTATGTTTTTACCAAGTGTTTTTCTAGTAATTTTTAGTTTAATTTTTAAAGCTTTTATTTTACTCAACGACATTTTCATATTTACTTTTAGTTTAACATAGATAACCAAACCATTTAATTTTCCACCAAGAACGACTGAGTCGCACTTTCTACTAGTAATCAATTCGAAAAGACTGGAAAAACGAACTTTCCTACGAGGCAATCCCTTGTATTAAATGGCGCCGCTGCCAGCTCTTTTCGTTAAGATTAATGGTTTTTAGTGAGAGACGCGTTGGATTTTGGGATCCGTTCACTTTTGAACGTTATTTTTCTTGCTTAAATTTTCAAAAATCCATAAAAACTAAAAAATTTCAAAAATTCAAAAAAAAAATAGAAAAACATAAAAAACCAAAAATATTATTGTCTATCTTTCTTTTCTTTTTGTAGGTGTGCATGCGTACCCGTGCTCGTAAGAAGAAAGCAATTCAAGCCGAAGTCGAAACTCCACCTATTGTCACCATGGACAATCGACCAATGATCGAGCTGTTGCAATCGCAAGTAGAGGGCAACACCGATGCTATTGTCATACCCGAGATTGGAGCCAACAACTTTGAGCTCAAATCCGGCTTCATTCAAATGGTCTCTACTCAACCATTCTTGGGGCGTACACTTGATGATCCTCACGACCACATCAAAAGGTCCCTTCAACTCACTAATACGGTCAAGTATAATGGGGTTTCACAAGAGGTGATTCGCTTGCAACTTTTTCCTTTCTCCTTAGAGGGACAAGCCCGACATTGGCTTGATAAGGAACCGCCACAAAGTATTCTTACGTGGTCGGATTTAGAGACCAAATTCATCAACTACTTTTTCCCACCCTCACGTACTACCGCTTTGCGGAATGAAATCATTAACTTTGAATAAAAGTACGGTGAGACATTTAGTGAATATTGGGACCGTTTTAAGGAACTTTTAAGAAAGTGCCCACAACATGGTTTCACGAAAGTACATCAAATTAATAGTTTTTACAATGGTTTAAGCATGAATGACCAAGATTCACTAAATAGTGCCTTGGGGGGTAATATTTTGGTTAAGTCTTCAAATGCCGCATGGGATATTATTGAGAATAAGTCTAGAGTGCAAACTAAGAGTGTTTGGACTAATGTGGCTAGTGCTAGTACTAGTGATGCCGACAAGAGAATTAATAAGCTCACTTCGCTTGTTGAAACACTTGCTCTACAAACCGCTAACAATACCAAAAGCATCAATGCACAAGTTAATGCTATGAATCATTCATGTGAAATATGCGGGGGTTCTCATTCATACACCGATTGTCCTTCGACTTATGACAATCCGGAAAATGTGTATGCCGCCAACGGTAACTTTTCTACGGGAGGCTATCAAGCACGTCCTCAAGGTGACCGCAATTTGCTCAATTATCGTTCAATCAATTTCCTTTCACCACCTGGTTTTCCCCCACAAAATCCAAACAACCTCAATCGCAACAATCAAAACCAACCTCGAGCTCCAAATCATATCAAACCCAAAGACACTCATATCCACCTCAAGGAAACAATCAGGTTCACCAACCACCCGCTTATCAACCACCTGCCTACCATGCTCTTCCTCCCACCCAACCCACCGCATTTAATCAAGAGGTTGACACTTACATGAGGACTAATGACGCAATAGTGCAGAATCTTCAGTGACAAATCATCAACTTGAAAGGAGATATGGCGAAACAAGGGAATGATCTTCGAGCCGATATGCGAAACTCTTTGACCAGTCAAACGAATGACTTAAGGGATATGATGGCTAGTTTCTTCCAAAGTAATCAAGCCTCTGGTTCGGGTTCTCTTCTGAGTAACACCGTTGCTAATCCAAGAGGGGAGATAAAATCAATCACCACTCGAAGTGGAAAAGGTTTAGAGGAACCCGAGCTTCCTACACCTACACCGATGATTGTGACAAAGGAAAACGAGTCCCCTTCTCCAATTCCTCCACCTTTTATTTTACCAATTCCTCCACCTTCTACTTCCACCCCTCCACCACCCAAGGATGTGAGTGAGAATTCCATTCCAAAGCCTTCATCTCAACCCAATATACATTATCCCTCAAGGTTGAGGAAAGAGAAGTTGAAGAACAAGGATGATATTCAGGTTTCTAACTTTCTCAAAATGTTTAAACAACTGAATTTCAACATCTCCTTTGCTGAGGCTCTCGCTCACATGCTGAAATATGCTAAAATGTTTAAAGATCTTCTCAGTGATAAGGAGAAACTTCTTGATATCGCTCAGACCCAACTTAACGAGAATTGCTCCACAGTGCTCTTAAGGAAATTACCAACTAAACTTGGTGATCCGGGTCGTTTTCTCATTCCTTGTAACTTCCCCAGGGTAGAGAATTGTATGGCCCTAGCCGATCTAGGTACTAGTATCAACTTAATGCCTCTAAGCGTTTGGAAACAATTGTCTCTAGCCGAGCTAGTCCCCACACGAATGACTTTGGAATTAGTTAACCGTACGGTTGCTTATCCGGTGGGGATAGCCGAAGATGTCCTCGTCGGTGTCGACAAATTCACCTTTCCGGCTGATTTTGTTGTCGTTGACTACGAGATGGATCCCCGTGTTCCATTAATCGTTGGACGTCCATTCTTGAGGACCGGTCGCACTCTCATTGATGTAGCCGCAGGCGAATTAATCATGAGAGTTGGTGACGATAAAATCGTCTTCAACATGGGTAAACTTTCTAAGCAGCCTTCTGAAAACGAGAGCGTTAATTTCATTGACGTTCTTGATGAGGCTTGTGAAGAACATTTCAAAGACGCTTGTGAAAGTGGTTCTTCTTCTCTACCCATCGTTGAGACCGTTGCCTCTATTGCTCCTTCACTAACTCCATTTGGAGAAAGTGATTTCCTTTTGAAAGAATTTGAAGCAACTTTGAGAGATGTGGACTTACAATATGACGATTCTCCCTCCAATTGGGATGAAGACATTCGTACCATTGAGAAACTTCTCAATGAGTACCATATTTCTCCACAGTCTCCTAAGGAAATCTCTATCGATGATCCGAATTTGACTACGCCTTCCATAAAAAATCCTCCGGATTAAGAGCTTAAGGATCTGCCGTCTCATCTCGAATACGTGTTCCTTGAAGACAATAAGAAGTTACCCGTCATCATCGCAAAGGATTTGAAACAAGACGAAAAATCTCGACTTATCGAAGTGCTGAAGAATCATAAGAAATAAATTTCTTGGAAAATCTCTGATATTCGTGGAATTGATCCTCACTTTTGCACACATAAAATTCTCGTGGAGGACGACTTTAAACCCACTATTCAAAACCAAATAAGGGTGAATCCCAAGATCTATGACGTTATCAAAAAGGAGGTTATCAAACTTCTTGATGCGGGAATGATCTACCCTATCACGGATTCACCATGGGTTAGTCCGGTCCATTGTGTGCCTAAGAAAGGTGGAATCACCGTTGTGCCCAATGAAAACAACGAGTTGATTCCTACTCGTCTCGTTACAGGGTGGAGAGTTTGTATAGACTATCGCAAACTCAATGATGCTACGAGAAAGGATCATTTTCCCCTTCCTTTTATGGACCAAATGCTTGAACGTTTAGCGGGTAATGACTATTACTACTTTTTAGACGGTTTCTCTGGGTATTTTCAAATTCCCATTGATCCTAAAGACCAAGAGTAAACCACATTCACTTGTCCTTATGGAAAATTTGCTTATAAAAGAATGCCTTTCGACTTATGCAATGCTCCTGGGACTTTCCAAAGGTGTATGATGGCTATCTTCCATGACATGGTTGAAGAAACTATGGAAGTCTTCATGGATGATTTCTCGGTCTATGGTGACTCCTTCTCTTCTTGCCTTGCCAATTTGGAACGCATGCTTAAGCGGTGTGAAGACACTCGCCTTGTTCTAAATTGAGAAAAATGCCATTTCATGGTAAAAGAAGGCATTGTTCTTGGACATAAAATCTCCAAAGCCGGTCTTAAAGTCGACCGTGCTAAAATCGATGTTATTGCTAAATTACCTCCACCTTCAACCGTGAAGGGTGTGAGAAGTTTCCTTGGTCATGCGGGCTTCTATCGTCGATTCATTCAAGATTTTTCTAAAGTCGCTCGCCCAATGACCCACCTCTTGGAAAAAGATACTCCCTTTATCTTTCTAAAGAGTGTCTCGAATCTTTCGATCTTCTTAAGGATAAACTAACTAAGGCACCGGTTTTCGTTACCCCTAATTGGGAGCTACCTTTTGAATTGATGTGTGATGCTAGCGACTTTACCATTGGAGCGGTTTTGGGCCAAAGAGTGAACAAACACTTCCAACCAATCCATTATGCTAGCAAGACAATGACGGGGGCTCAATTGCATTATACCACTACCGAAAAAGAGCTTTTAGCTGTAGTGTATGCTTTTGAGAAATTCCTCCTCTATCTTGTCCTTTCCACCACTATTGTCTATACCGACCATTCCGCGTTGAAGTACTAGTTAACTAAACAAGGTTCCAAGCCAAGACTTCTTCGTTGTGTTTTGCTCCTTCAATAATTCAAAATTGAAATTCGTGACAAAAAGGGAGCCGAAAACCTAGCCGCGGATCATCTAAGTAGACTTGAGGATCCATATCAAGGGGATCATCCGAATCAAGAGATTAACGACTCTTTTCCCCTTGAGGCCTTAATGTCTATCAATTCCAATCGTGATGACACCCTGTGGTTTGCGGACATTGCAAACTACTTAGCGGGTGGTATTCTCATCGAAGGGTTAACATCCCAACAAAAGAAGAAGTTCTTTAAAGATGTTAAGACTTACTTTTGAGATGACCCTTATCTCTTCAAATAATGTGTTGATCTGATTATTCGTCGGTGTGTTGATGGACCCGCGGCTTTAGACATTCTTGAAGCTTGCCATAAAGGACCCACCGGTGGTCATTTTGGTCCCAACTACACCGCGAAGAAAGTGTTTGACTCGGATTCTATTAGCCCACCATTTATCGTGACGCTCACGAGATGGTTAAAAATTGTGATGCTTGCCAACGCCAAGGCAAGATCACACATAAAGATGAGATGCCTCAAAATTTCATCCAAGAATGTGAAATCTTTGACGTATGGGGTATCGACTTTATGGGGCCATTTCCATCATCTAAAGGGAACAAATACATCCTCGTAGTCGTTGACTACGTATCCAAATGGGTTGTAGCTAAGGCTCTCCCTACGAACGATGCGAGGGTGGTTGTGAACTTTTTGAAGCAGCTTTTTGCTCGATTCGGTGTTCCTCGTGCTATCATCAGTGACCGCGGGACTCATTTTTGCAATGATCAATTTGCTCGAGTCATGGCTAAGTACGGTGTCAATCACCGTCTTTCCAACGCTTATCATCCCCAAACAAATGGTCAGACCGAGATATCTAACCATGGATTGAATAGAATATTAGAGCGTACTGTGGGAGAGCATCGTGCCTCGTGGGCCGATAAGTTAGACGATGCTTTGTGGGCTTTCTGTACCGCATATAAGACTCCGATTGGTTGCACCCCATATAGTCTTGTGTACGGGAAGGCATGCCACCTCCCTATTGAGCTGGAACATAAGGCGTATTGGGCCTTGAAGTGGACCAATTTTGACATCAAAAAAGCCGGTGATCTTCGGAAGATTCAACTCAACGAGCTAAATGAACTGAGGAATCAAGCTTATGAGAATTCATTGATCTACAAGAAGAAGACCAAGATCATTCATGATGCAAGGATTAAGAACCGAGAGTTTCACATTGGTGATCAAGTTTTACTCTTTAACTCTCGGTTGAAGATCTTCTCGGGCAAGCTGAAGAGCCGTTGGTCTGGTCCATTCACCGTGGCCAAAGTCTTTCCCTATGGCACCATTGAGCTTTCCCAGCCAAATGGGCCTAATTTTAAAGTGAATGGCCAGCGTGTGAAGCTGTACTTTGGTGAGGACATCTCTCATAAGATGATTCCATCCCTCACCACGTTTCCCTTGAATTACTTTTGGGTCGAGTCAGGCTCGTGACTCGATTAACAAAAACAAGCGCTTCTCGGGAGGCAACCCGTTGATCTATCCTTTACCGTTTTCATAATAAGTGTAGGGGGAGCCCCGTATGTGTTTGTTGTCTTGTTTCTTTTGATGTGCAGGGATTAAAGCTTCAAAGATCCACTCTTGATAACATTTGACGACCGTGATCCCGTATACCCGTCTTCCTGGTTCTATCCTAAACTGTCGTGATTCAATATTTCAGATCTTATATATTCATATTGAAATCACTATAGTTGTCCCTTCCTTAGCAAGATTTAAACAACGTGCACAATGTCCTAAGTGTAGGGGAGTTCACTTCCCCATGCTTAAACATTGAGGACAATGTTTATATCAAGTGTAGGGGGACTTCTATCGAAGTAAGTGGGCTTTTCCATGAATTTGTCCTTATTTTAACCGAAAAATCTAATTTTTCGACATTTTTCAAAAATTTTAATCTATTTTGGCCTAGTAGTATAGTAGTATTTTCCTTTGTTATCGTTATTTACTTTCTTTGCTAGAATAAAATTTCAATAAAGTGGTTTTAAAATTTTCAACGTTGTGAATCTTTTGACTCAACCCGAGTTTACTTATCTAAGTTTACTCTTGCTAGTATCCTTAACGTGTTTAAGTCAATTTTTGCTAGGCTTTTATATAGGGAACTTTAAAACGCGAAAGTCTTAACTCTTACGGGTTAAGAACAAGAACTTCTCGCGAGTTCTTATAATTGATACTAGAAATTCGTTTATCAAGGGAACTTTAAAATGCGAGTTCTAAACTTGAAAAAGTCTAAGAAGTTGCAAGATCCTATAGATGACTTGAAAACCCAAAACTTTGATTTAATTGGCTAAGTATCCACGAGTCTCATTCTTTGAGATTGTAAATTGTGGAGAACGAGAGATGATAGAGTCAATTATAAGTTTGGTATTCTTTCATGAATTTATGTGAGTTGATTATAAGCTTTTTCTCCCATCGCTTGTTAATAAATACATTTGCAATAAATAAGGTTGTACGATTTGAAAAGTTACTTAGTTTCTAGCACAAGATCGTTTAAAAGTTGCTCGGTATTAATTAGAGTTCATAACCAAGGGATAACTTATTGAAGCGGGATGCGAAGATTGGTGAGTCCGAAAAGGCCCTAACAAGGCATGAGGGCTACATTTTGTTGCTAAAGATCCCAAGTGATGTGAAGAATCATTTATCAAAAATCAATATGAAGGATCGAGACACACGACGAAAAGCAAATACTCCCCAAAAGATCATGGAGAAGTCTATCCAAAAAGGCCATAACAAGGTATGAGGATAAATAGATCAAAGTCCTAAAAGGAGGCGGATCGTTGTATATCAAAGTCTAAAATAAAGATTGGAGAAAAATGAAGAAGTCGTGGTCCAAGTATGAAGAATCTCTCAAAACTTCAAGTGAATAAATTCCTATTATGAAGAGAAGACCATAATTTCAAGAACGTCTCTCAAGTTCGAAGTATGAAGTCGCTGCCAAATATCGGTCCGAGAAAGGTCTCAAATCGTGAAGCGAGTTATGCCAAGATATGAACTTTAAGAGGTCCCGACAAGCAGTTTTAAAAGATTTTGTCCTTTAGCTAACTATTGCTTAAATTGTCCCACTTTATTTTCGGCCTAAATAAACTATCGAAATAAGTCAAACAATGTATCCTCATGATCATTCAAGACAATATTAAAATATAAGAGATACACCTAGGAATAAGGGAGTCTAAGTGAATAATTGGCCCACATGAGTTCGTGTTAGTTTGCTAACTTATAATAACAATAATCTCGTTTTTGAGCTTGGTATGGGGAAAGTGAAACTTGAGGATGATAAACATTCATGACAACCAAAAACCCAATGTAAGTCTTTGATTTCTTTACTTGTTTTGTTCTTTTAGTTTCCTTAGTGTTTAGTACTTAATAAAGGCCAAGGTGGGTTATTTATGATGAAAAAATGTAAATTGTGCTTTGAAATTAATGCATTGCATGAGGGCATTGCAATGGTCAAGTGTAGGGGATTTAATAAGTGTGAAAACACTTATCCTTTTACCACTTATTTCCAATAATAACAAGACCAAAACGTGTATTTTATGTCGTAAAAGTCGGAATTATGCGTGATTTGTGTTTTTATTGTGTTTCAGGATAAAAATATGAAAAAGGAAGAAAACACGGGCTATCACGGGCTTTTATCGAAGAAAACGAGAAAAGACGAAGTCAAAAGATCAAGAGTGCAAAAAGAACGGAAGTCCAAGGCCTATTCTGAAGATTTATCGAAGAAAAATTCTAAAGACGGAAGTTTAATGAAGTCGAAGAACTCAAGTCTAATAGAAGAAGGAAATTATAAGACAAGTTCAATTTATATCGACAAATCCCGAGACGACGTCGAGAAAGACAAAGAATTTAAATCGAGTCGAGACGAAAAGAAAGAGAAAGGAAGCAACACATGCACCTCCCCACCTCCTATATATACCCTCCTAATGACACATTAGGGGGGTGTTAGTTAATTTAGCTAGTTCATTTTTCTTTCTTTAGTTTTATTTTTTAGAGAGAGAAAGTGTTTAACTTTCTCTCACTAAAACTTCATCTTTTCTTTCTTTCATGTTTAAGCTTTAATTCAATCTTGTATTTTTGAATCTTTAATCTACAAGTTCAAATTAAGCTTTTCATTTTTAATCTTCTTCTACCTTTCTTGATTTTGTTTATCTTTGATTCGTGATAATCTTTGATTTTATTTAATCTTGATGTTTATGTGATTAAAAAGTTTATCTTTTTATTCATATCTAAGTTTTATACGGATTAAGCTTTGAGCTTATTATGCTTATTGGCTTATTTTGTATTTAGCTTATTTACTTTTCGTTTTTCTTAAAAGTTTCATCTTTTTATGGTTTGATTTAAAAAGTTGCTTACTTAAAGTTTTTATAAGTTCTTATTCGTGCGTATTACCCCTTTTATCTTATAATTAGTAAAGTTTTGGATAGTGCTTATTAAAACTTTGCTTATTTGGTTTTGCTTTTCGCGAATTGCATGTAATCGGAAAAGGGTAAACCCTTTTCCGACTGTTCATTCCGATAAGGCCTTTTTATTCCGACGGTTGTCACTAGTATTCTGATATTGGGTATCGAAAAAGGGTTTAGCATTCCGACAGGGATTCCGATCTGGATTCCGACGGGTGTGTCTTGGATTCCGATTGCTATTCCGATCCGGATTCCGACGAGGGTATTTATTTGATATTCCGATAGCTTTGAGTCGCCAGTATTCCGATCATTTCTTTCTCAGACATTCCGATAGGAGTGATTCCGATGGTTGTATTCCGACCATGGATATTCCGATGGGTTTGAGTTTTTGTTTTTACAAAGTTTTTAGTTTTACGAAGTTTTCAAGTTTTAAATTCATTACGTTTTAATTCCCAAAAATTTGCACGCTTCCCGAAATCTCTGTTTTTACCAAGTGTTTTTCTAGTAATTTTTAGTTTAATTTTTAAAGCTTTTATTTTACTCAACGACATTTTCATATTTACTTTTAGTTTAACATAGATAACCAAACCATTTAATTTTCCACCAAGAACGACTGAGTCGTACTTTCTACTAGTAATCAATTCGATAAGACTGGAAAATCGAACTTTCATACGAGGAAATCCCTTGTATTACTCACACGATAAATATGTTGTTGATATGCCGAAGAAGTTTGGGTTCACATATTGTAAAAAGATAACTACTCTAATGGACATAGAGCATCTATGGGGTAACGATAGTGAAGGGAAGAGTGTGGATGTCAGACACTATAGATCCATGATAGGATCTTTGATGTATCTCACAGCATCAAGGCCTGATATAATGTTTGTTGTATGTGTGTGCTAGACATCAGGTGACACCAAAGGAGTATCATCTATTTGTTGTGAAAAATGATCTTTTGGTATCTTAAGTCTCATCCCACCTTGGTACTTTGGTACCCTAGAGAATCTCTCTTTGAGTTAATTTCATATTATGATAGTGATTATGGAGGTGACAATGGTGATAAAAATTCAACCTCTGTTTGTCAGTTTTTGGCGAGAAGATTAATATATTGGTCGTGCAAGAAGCAGAAAATTGTAGCTACTTCCACAACTAGGATGAGTAAGTGTCAGCAGCTGCTTGTTGTGGACAGCGTACTTGTATCTCGACCCACTACTGTCGAGAATGCCATTGAGTTCGCTACTGAATTGATCAACAAGAGAGTCCGTACCATGTCTGAAAGGAACACTGAAAGCAAGCGGAAGGCAGATGAAAATTTCCGTAGTCAGTACCAGTAGCCTCCAAAAAGGCCAAATGCTGGACAGGTTTACAGTGCTACCACTGCATGAACTAGGCCATATGTGGGTGCAAAACCCTTGTGCTCAAGATGCAACTATCATCATACTATTGATAGCCCATGTTAATCCTGCCACAAGACAAGTTGGTCATTTTGCCAAAGCCTCTGGAGTCAATGTTGTCACTCAGGTCCGACCCAACCAGAACACCGGGAACTACAACAACAGGGGCGGATACAATGCCCATGGGAATGGGAACGGACAGCAGGGAAACCGCAATACTTCCAGAGGGAATGGCAATGGACCTAAGAAGGGAGTTGTGTGCTATGAGTGTGGAGCACCGGGACATGTGAGACCAGGTTGTCCCAAGTTGGCCAATCAGAACAAGAACAGTGGAGGAGCTTCGTCAAGAGTGTATGTGGTCGACAATGCAAAAGCCAACCCCGATTCTAATGCCGTTACTGGTACGTTCCTACTAAACAATCGTTATGCATCTGTTTTGTTTGATACTGGAGTAGACCGAAGTTTTATATCCACTGAATTTAGCAAAGTACTAGAAGTCGTCCCTACAATTTTAGATCACTGTTACTCCGTAGAATTAGCTGACGGTAAAACTGTAGATGCTGACACTATCATTAGAGGTTGTACCTTAAATGTTTCTAAACATCCATTCAACATTGACCTTATTCCCGTAAACCTTGGTAGTTTTGATGTTATTATTGGTATGGACTGGTTAGCAAGATACAGTGCAGTCATTGTTTGTGATGAAAAACTAGTCCGTATTCTGTGGGGAAACAAAACTTTAATCATTCGAGGAGACGGTAACACCAACCTTACTGACACTAGACTTAGTGTTATCTCTTGTACTAAAGCCCAGAAATATTTTTTGAGAGGATGTCCTATCTTCTTGGCCCATATTTCTCAGACAGATGAGAAGGACAAACCCGAGTTTAAGCAAAAGTTGTGTAGTGCAACTATATTAGCCTTGCCAGAAGGCAACGAGGATTTTGTTGTATATTGTGATGCTTCACACAAAGGTTTAGGTGCAGTACTGATGCAGAGAATGAAAGTGATCGCCTATGCTTCAAGACAACTGAAGAAGCATGAGAAGAACTACACCACTCACGATCTAGAACTTGGATCCGTAGTATTTGCTCTCAAAATCTGGAGACATTACATATACGGAACGAAGTGCACAGTGCATACTGACCACAAAAGTTTGCAACACATATTGGATCAGAAGGAGCTGAACATGAGACAACTCTGTTGGATTGAGCTGTTGAGTGACTACGACTGTGAGATCAAATACCACCCTGGTAAAGCAAACGTGGTTGCTGATGCTCTAAGTCGTAAGGAAACGGACCCTCCTAAGAGAGTCCGGACATTAGTTATGACAATCAGTTTGGATCTGCCCAAAAAGATTTTGGAAACTCAGACTCAAGCTCAATTACCTGAGAACCTTGTGAAGGAAGACGTCAGGGGAATGCTCAAAACCGACCTTACTAAGGAGAAGCTAGAGCCAAGATCAGATGGAACCCTATGCCTTCACGGAAGGAGTTGGTTACCTTGCTATGGAGATTTGAGAAACGTGATCATGCACGAATCTCATAAGTCTAAATATTCTATACATCCCGGATCTGAAAAGATGTATCAGGATATGAAGAAATTATATTGGTGGCCAAATATGAAAGCTGACATCGCCACCTATGTGCAGAAGTGTTTGACATGTTCACGTGTCAAAACTGAACACCAGAGACCATCGGGTTTACTTGTATAACCCGAGATACCGAAATGGAAGTGGGAAAACATCACCATGGACTTTGTCACCAAACTCCCAAAGTCATCTCACGGTTACGATACTATCTGGGTAATCGTCGACCGACTCACCAAGTCCGCTCATTTCCTACCAATTAGGGAAAATGATTCCCTAACAAAACTCGCAAAGACGTACCTGAAGGAGATAGTGACCAAACATGGAATACCAGTCTCAATAGTCTGTGATCGAGACGGTAGGTTCACATCAAACTTTTGGAAGGCTTTCCAACGAGCCTT
The DNA here is from genome assembly GCA_025667525.1 of Glebionis coronaria. Lineage (NCBI taxonomy): Eukaryota > Viridiplantae > Streptophyta > Magnoliopsida > Asterales > Asteraceae > Glebionis > Glebionis coronaria. The sequence continues at coordinate 107,600,359 of CM046877.1, forward strand.
AGGTACTAATTTGGACATGAGCACCGTTATCATCCGCAGACTGACGGTCAAAGTAAACGAACCATCAAGACTCTAGAAGACATGCTACGAGCATGTGTGATTGACTTTGGAAATGGATGGGTTAACCACATTCCTTTAGTGGAATTCTCCTACAACAACAATTATCATGCCAGTATAAAGGCTGCCCCTTTTGAAACACTATACGGTCGAAAGAGCCATTCACCTGTGTGCTTGGCAGAAGTAGGTGAATTTCAGCTCACTGGACCAGAGTTAATCCAGGAGACTACAGACAAGATCGTTCTCGCTCCTCGCGATCGACAAAAGAGCTAGGCGAACCGGAAACGTAAACCTATGCAATTTGAAGTAGCTGACCGTGTCATGCTCAAGGTATCACCTTGGAAGGGTGTTGTACGCTTTGGTAAACGTGGAAAACTGAATCCACGTTATGTCGGCCCTTTCAAAGTAATAGCCAGGATCGGGGAGGTAGCTTATCGTTTAGAGTTTCCCTAGCAACTGATTCGGGTACACTCTACTTTTCACGTGTCTAATCTGAAGAAGTGCTATGCTGAAGAACCATTGGCAATGCCATTGGAAGGAGTTCAGTTTGAAGACAAACTCCAGTTCATAGAAGAACCATTAGAAATCATGGAGAGGACGGTTAAGAAATTGAAACACAGGCGCATCCCGTTGATCAAAGTATGTTGGAACTCGAGGAGAGGTCCTGAGTTCACTTGGGAACGAGAAGACTCATTCAAAACCAAGTACCCACACTTGTTCACCTGACCGGTGACTTCATCTTAAGCTTTGAGGACAAAGCTAAAATAACGGGATGGTGCTGTAAAACCTCTGATTCTATCTTATTGACTTTGTCAACTGTTGTACTCACTATTTTTGGAATGTATACAATTCCACTTTTATATGACTTATTAATAATCATATCCGTTTGTCATACTATTATTTCATATTTATTTGTACATTTATATGAACCTTTAGTCTTTATTGACTTTGTTGGCAATTGATTGGCCACATGATTGAACAAGGACTCACCACCTCAGTACACACTTTTAATAAACTGTAACATTATTTACTTAATTTATAAAGTACCTGGATTTATATTTATATCTATATATTTACATATACCTCCAACTATGAACAAACACCTATCACCTTGAAACAATGTACATTATTACACGTTGTCATTTATTTATTTTGTTCAAGTAAAATAATTGATCGACGTCGAAGTGCCGGTCAAAAATAACCTAATTACCTTATACTAGATAGGGTAAGTGGGTATCGATCTACGAGGAATATGTGGTTTTAGTTTAAGTTTTGGGGTGATCACTAATCAATAAAAGTTTTGGTTTTGAAATCTAACAACTAAAATACTTTTGATAATAAAAAAGCTGATTAAAAATTAAAATACTTATTAAACTAATAATAAAGCTATAAAAAATATAATAAGGATGTAAACAATTAAAAGAAAAATGCAATCCCTTCCAGCTCCTAATATTTATGGATGATCACACTTATGGATTATCGAAACTTTTTAGAACCGATTACAAAGCTTATTTTGACTTAATATGAATGAATTAATGTCGGCATTTATTATGTTTATCAATGACTCGTAATAATAAATCTTATATTAATTCATACCAATAATCATGTTTTAATAATTTATATAGGTACAACTTATGTTGATTATACGACCATCTTTTTTTTAACTAAATAAAATAAGTATGAGTCATTAACTAATAATAAGTTGTCTTGCACAAATAATTAAACGTAATACTAAATCAAATAATATAATTTATAAATAAGTTGTAAATCAATGTAATAAAAATATAATAATCCAAAAGTGATGCTCAAACCATAAATAAAGTTACCGGAAAGAATTACAACAAAATTACCCGGACATCACGGTGCACTCGACTCGCTGCGTATCAACCATCATACTTTTTTTATATCTTGCAATATGCGGTTGTTTTGACTCCACCAATCTCTCCTCAATGCGACTTGCGGCTAATAGTTGCTATTGATATTCGACCTCCAAAAGCTCCCAGGCAAACAACAATCGAATCTTTTCTTTTTAATAATATGTCGCTATCCTTTTTGTCCCTCCAATGGACAATCAATATCTTTTTTTTCTTTTGTAGGAATGTCAACTTTTTGGTCTCCTCCTCTTTGTGGCAAAGTTCCCCCTCAATATATATTGCAACCTTCTTGTCGGTTTAACTGATGGGCTTATATTGGGTGCTAAATATTTTTTTTCTTTTATTCTTTTAGCATATACTAAATTTGGCCCAATAAAAAATAACCCAATGCCAATAATTGCTCAAACGAAGCTCGGACAAATAAAAATTGACCGAAAATATTGCGACGCGCTCAAATCTTTTTTCTTCAATATTTCTTCTTCATTTATCGGCGTTCACAATGTCTTTTCTCCAAAAAATTAATAAAGCGTCCCTTTTATTCCATTTCGCTCTTAAGCTACATAATCACACAACACATTAAAAGTACATGTATAACAAAAAATAAATATATAACTAGGCTAAATTAACATGCTATGGGGTGAATGCAAAATACACCGATTAAATCCTCTCAACTTAACTTTTACCGTCTCGAGTAAAAATAAAATAAAAATATACAAGCATGTTAATTTCATAATTTTTAATCATACTATTGAAATTTCATCAAAAAGATCACATTCAACCTAATACACTAATAACCATCCTGCATGACAAATAATCCAAAATGATTACCAATATTTTTGTCCTTCTTAAACACTTAGCATAACCATTCCCATTGATTCCATTTACTTTATGTTTTATATAATTAACCATGTGTCCAACGTACCTAATGCACACCTATAATCAATCTAAACATTAATCTAAAACAAGAGGTGAGAATATCGTACACCTTTTATAACATTGGAGTTTATAAACCATAAGAGCGCACCTTAAGCCATCATACTTTAGCTTACTTACTTTCACCTCCTTTTTTTCACAAATTGTTTTTCATTTTTTTTCTTTGTTTTTCACTTTTTTTTCTTTTATTTTTTTTTCACATCACACATAAGCTCTCTTTTTTTAGCCATTCGGGACCGTTTCTTATACAAGTCACCCCGAACGCTTTATACACTCCTTTCAAGGTAGATATAAAGACCAATTATTCAGAAAAATGAATATCTATCATATAGGTGCATACTAAGACATATTAGCACATGGGAACCGGATAATTTTATGTTTTAATTAAATGGGAACAATTATAATTCGTGCCTACTGGTACATCACATGATGGAATTATCTACCACATAGTATAATTATACAATGCACTAAATTAAACTAATCTTCCTAATTTCATTACAACAATACAAGGATTGGGTTATTTCACATAAAATTGTCTCAGCTAAGTGCAATGCTATCCATCATAAAAATTGGCGTCTGACCCATGCTAACAACTAAAGTGTCACCGTGCGCGGGTGATGAATCAGATAGGCAAGCCCAGCATATGACTACCACCAATAATTATGAGAGTTCTCCAACTCTTTTCTAAGGCCACCGTGTGTGGGCGGCGAGCCGAATAAGATCAATTTCATGTGTCCTAACCCAACTATTACAACTATATTTCATATTGATTATTAAAACTTTCTACTCGATCTAAGCAAAGGTAAGTAGAGGGAATTCAACCGGCGTGGTTTGATCATCTAAATTATACATATGCCTAACTACATGCAAACAATCAAATCAATTTAATAACCAAATTATACAATGGAATCGGGTGCACCTGATAATTATGGCCAAATCCTCTAGCTTGCTCCAATAAATCATCCACAAGCTAATCTTTAGAATCTGCAAATACTCAACAAACATATATGTAGAAGAAACTTTTACATCTAATTAGCACAAGACTCTTATAATGTGATTTAAAATTTTAAAAGTTTCCAATTTTTCCCAAAAATCACATTTTAACCCATTTTGACCAAAATTTCACACAAAAACATGTAACACATGTGCCACCCCCTCAACTTAAAGCATTGCATTGCCCCTAATGCAAAAACTTTAAATTGAAATTTTGGTTAAAAATCAATTTGACAAACTCACACAAAAACCAAAAACCTAACTCACTTTCGTAAGAATAACGGTTGCATTTAGCGTATGCAACAAGCCTTTAAACCACTCAGTAGCACGACTGGACGAGTTTTGTCTCGTGAGGGTTTGTAGTGAACAAAGTTCCACAAACCACGGGTTGCCTCCCGCAAAGCGCTAAGTTTACCGTCTTCAGCCAGACATAACTCGTATGAGCTATTGAGATGGTTGGAGTGGTTCCAAGTAAACCACATCCACCGTTTCCATCTGATCACTTTCCAACTCAACATACGGCTTCAAACGGTGTCCATTAACTTTAAACGGTTCTCCACCCACCATATTTTTTATTTCAATGGCTCCGTGTGGAGAAACTTGAGTCACAACGTATGGACCCGTCCATTTACTTCTCAACTTTCCAGGAAAAAAGCTTAAGTCTAGCATTCAATAACCAAACTTTTTGACCAACCAAGAACGATTTCTTGGTGATGTGTCGGTCATGAAAAGCTTTGGTTTTCTCTTTATAAATCCTAGAACTTTCATAAGCATCACGTCTAATCTCATCCAATTCAGATAATTGAAGTTTCCTAGAACTACCCCCTTTTTCTAAATCCAGATTAACAGTCTTAATCGCCCATTCAGCCCTATGATCTATCTCAACCGGTAAATGACATGCCTTGCCATATACCAACTTATACGGTGGCATACCAATAGGAATCTTAAAAGCCGTCCTATATGCCCACAAGGCATCATCTAACCTCAAGGACAAATCTTTCCTATCACTACGAACGGTCTTTTCTAAAATTCGCTTAATCTCCCTATTTGATACTTCCACCTGTTCTCTAGTTTGTGGGTGATAAGGGGTAGCTATCCTATGATTAACTCCATAATGTTTCAATAATTTCCCAAATCGAAAGTTCTTAAAGTGGGAACCCCCATCACTAATGATAGCCTTAGGAATTCCATGCCTAGCAAAGATATTCTTCTTAACAAACTTAAGAACTACACTATGGTCATTGGTTCTAGTAGCCTCAGCCTCTACCCACTTAGACACATAATCAACTGCCACTAAAATGTACACATTGCCATGGGAGGTGGGGAATGGTCCCATAAAATTAATACCCCATACGTCAAAGATCTCAACAACAAGTATGGGATTCATAGGCATTTGATCACGCCTTGAAATTCCACCAACTTGTTGGCAACGAATACATACTTTCACAAAAGACTGGGCATCCTTGAATATATTCAGCCAAAAGAAACTGCTTTGTAGGACTTTATGCCCAGTTTTCGTAGCACCAAAGTGTCCACCACATGCATAAGAATGGCAATGAGCCAATATGTCCATATGCTCATGGTCAGGAACACATCTCCTAACGACTTGGTCAGCACACACCTTATAGAGCTCCGGATCTTCCCAAAAATAATGCTTCAACTGGGAGAAGAAGTATTTTCTTTGTTGCTTGGACCAAAAATCCGGAAGCTTTTTAACAGCTAGGTAATTAACTATATTTGCGTACCAAGGAACCTTAGAAACCTCAAATAGGCTTTCATCCGGAAAGCTTTTCTTAATCACATCAGAAGGGCTGAACGACGGAGGGATATTCTAGACAAATGGTCGGCAACTACATTTTCTGACCCCTTTTTATCCCGAATTTCTAGATTAAATTCCTGTAAAAGCAAAATCCACCTAAGCAACCTCGGTTTTGTCTCTTTCTTAGTCAACAAATGTCTTAAGGCACTATGATCTGAAAATACTATCACCTTAGAATGCTCCCAAATATATGACCTAAACTTATCAAGAGCAAAAACCACGGCTAACAACTCTTTTTCAGTAGTGGTGTAATTCATTTGAGCTTCTGAAAAAGTCCCTAGCATAAAAGATTACAACGGGTTTCTTATCTACCCGCTGTCCTAGAATCGCCCCAGCAGCATAATCACTCGAATCACACATGATCTCGAAAGGCTTCGACCAATCAGGTGATTGCAGAATAGGGGCTTCTACAAGCTTTTGCTTAAGCATATTGAATGCTTTAAGACATGATTCATTAAAGTCAAAGCGTGCGTCTTTTAAGATTAGACTACAAAGAGGCTTTGATATTGCACTAAAATCTTTAATAAATCGCCTATAGAACCCGACATGACCAAGAAAAGAACGCATACCTTTGATGGTAGTGGGAGGAGGAAGGGTTGAAATGACTTGAACTTTGGCACGGTCAACCTCAAATCCTTTTTCAGACACAACATGCCCTAATACAATTCCCTCTCGAACCATGAAATGGCTCTTCTCCCAACTAAGCACCAAATTAGTTTCTGTGCATCTTTTTAACACATTTTCAAGCTGATCAAGGCAGCTTTCAAAGGATTGACCAAAGATGGAGAAATCATCCATAAATATCTCTACAGATTCTCCAACCATGTCAGAAAAGATACTCATCATACACCGCTGAAAGGTAGCAGGTGCATTACACAGGCCAAAAAGGCATTCTTCAAAATGCAAACGTCCCATATGGACATGTAAACGTAGTTTTGGCCTGGTCTTCAAGATGGATGGGTATTTGATTATAACCGGAGTACCCATCCAGGAAGCAATAGAACTTCTTACCAGAAAGCTTCTCAACTATTTGATCAATGAAAGGTAGTGGGAAATGATCTTTAGATGTGGCATTATTCAGCTTACGATAATCTATACAAACTCTCCACCTAGTAACTGGTCGGGTTGTGAGTTTTTCCCCATTCTCGGTTTCCACAACGGTGATTCCGGCCTTTTTAGGCACCATTTGAGTAGGACTTACCCATTTACTATCCGAGATGGGATAGATGATACCAGCATCTAACCATTTAAGAACTTCCGTCTTCACTACCTCTTTCATATTAGGATTCAAACGTCTTTGCGCATCTCTTGATGGCTTAATATCTAGATCCGTAACAATTCGATGCATACATAATGAAGGGCTGATCCCTTTTAAATCTGCAATCATCCACCCTACTGCTGCTTTGTACTTGGAAAGCACTTTTAGAAGTGCTTCCTCTTGTGATTCAGAAAGATCGGAAGCAACAATAACGGGTAAAGTATTGTTAGGACCTAGAAAAGCATATTTAAGATTGGATGGCAAAGGTTTTAGTTCAAGAGTTGGAGGCACCTCTAGAGACGGCTTCGTGGCCGTGTCAAAAGTAGAAGGCAAGGGCTCCACTTTATAAGACCAAGGTGGTTTTTGATGGTCCAAAGAACTGACCAAACACTCTTGAATCTCTTGAACTTCAACAACATCAAGAATCTCCTCATTCTCACCAGTTAAATATAATTCCAAAGGATCATCCTTAAGCATACGGGATGCATGCTTTTGAACTTCCTCGTCAATCACATCTACTTGGTAACATTCATTCATCGTAGGAGATTTCATAGAATTAAACACATTCAATCTTATCTTTTTATTAGCAAATGTAATATCCATGGCACCAGTCCGACAATTAATCCTAGCATCTATCGTGGCTAAGAATGGGCGCCCAAGGATAATAGTTGGTTGAACATCTTTGTATTGTGAATCGGTGTCCATAACAAAGAAGTCATCTGGGTAATAGAAATCATCAACTTTCACAATAACATCCTCTAAGATACCTCTAGGAATTTTGGTAGATAGATCGCTAAGGAAATAATCGTGTCTGTCTTACGAAGAGTTTCTAAGTCATACTTATCAACCAAACTAGCAGGAAGGATGTTGATACTAGCACCAAGATCAAGGAGCGCCTTCTTAATGGCAATATTTCCGACCACAACTGAAATCAACGGTGCTCCAGGATCTTTGAATTTAGGAGAAAGGGAGCTAGATAATACTGCACTAACATGCTCAGTTAGGTCAATCTTTTTAGGCAAAGACGCCTTCAGCTTCCTCTTCTGGGTACACAAGTCCCTTAAAAACTTGGCATATGCAGGAATTTGCTTGATAGCATCAATAAGGGGGAGATTGATTTTAACTTGCTTGAAGTCTCCCACATATCCTCAGCATGAGGACCCTTTTTAGCTAACCTTACAGATGTCGATTCTCCAAAGCCGTAGGGTAAGGTGTGCTAGACACACCACCCTCCCCAACTTCGGGAGATTCAGTAGCTTTAGGATTCTGTGTTGTTTGTTTAGGAAAATCATTTTACAAATCATTCACCAACTCAGAACCGGACTTAACATTATCAGAATTTTACCTTCAACAATGATTTCGTCATCAGTGAAGAAATCCTCGACATCAGGAGAATTTGGAATTCCCTTGTCATTGTTGTAGATTTTACCATTTCGAAGAGACGTCACCATATTCACGTGCTCATTTCCATTTTTCTTGTGTGCGGGATTCATGGTGGGGTAGCTCGGTAGCCTTCCCTAATCTCTTTTGCTTAATTGATCCGCCAATTGACCAACTTGTCTCTCAAGAGCTGCAATAGATTTAGTAGTGGTCTCGTGTCTTTGATTAGTGACCTCGAATTTTCTATTGATCTCTTGATTGTTGGTAGATAATGAATCCATAAGCCTATCAAATTTTCGGTCAAGGTTCAAGAGACGGTTATCATCTTGGCCTTGGCCCTGATTTGGATATTGTTGTTGTGGCCTATGATTGTAAGAGTTTTGTTGGAAGTTAGATGAATCGCCACCCTCATACCTTGGTTTGTAACCATAGTGTCTTTGTTGGGCATTCTTAGGGTGATTGTCTTCATCTTTCCAACGGAAATTGGGGTGATTGCGCCATCCAGGATTGTAACTTTTGGAGAATGGGTCATTTCGTTGACGACCTCCATAGATTCCATTCACCTCCTCATTTGGTGGCGCCCCCCAACTTTGAAAATTATCGACTGAGTGACTCGGATCACCACACATTGAACACCCACTATGCGACATATTAGACACATTTGGAACACCTTTTCCTAGATTTTTCAACAAAAATCAACTTTCTTACTTAACTCGCTAATTTCAAAATTGGTGCCACGTTGGTTAGACACAGAATTGGCGGAAGTTGGGTGGTTGTTTCGATCCACTGGAGTTTGGGTCTTGAAACTTTGCTTAGTTTTTCAAAAAAAACTCCCATTCTTCCTCCATATGTCGCGAGAAAAACATATCCCCACTAGTGGCCATGACAAACTTTTGGTTTTTATAATCCAACCCATCATAGAAGACTTTGACAAGCTCCCATTTTGGAACATCATGATGAGGGCATGTTCTTAATAACTCCTTAAGTCTACTAAATGCTTCATGAAACTGCTCGCCTGGGATTTGACGAAAGGATTTAATCTTATTCCTACTGGCAGCAGTTTTACTTATAGAATAAAATTCCTCAAGAAAAGCAGATTGCATTTCAGACCATGAGTTAATACTACCTGGCTCATGAGATGAGAACCAATCCTTAGCTTGATCTTTAAGAGAAAAAGGAAAAAGGCGAAGTCTTACCTCATCCTTAGTAATGTTATTAACCTGATGTGTGTCGGCAATTGAGAAGAATTCTCGTAGATGTGCGTATGGCTCCTCACGACCTCTAAACACTGGCAAGATTGCTATGAGGTTCGGCTGAATCTTGAAGTTACTTGTAACCCCTTTAACCGGATCCGGGTAAACGATAGGCGAGGGATCCTCGAAGATCCTCGGCCTGTAATAAGAATCGACACCCCGTGGTGGAGATTCTTCTCCACTACTACTTCCGCTACTATCTCCGCCAACATCTTCGTCACCTGGCATTTCAGCGAAAAGCTCTGCTAAACTGTAAAATCAAGATTAGTAGAAAACTGTCGAAACGTCTTTCTTCTCAACCTTGCACTTTTCTCAACCTCAGGATCGTAAGCTAACGGTGATGTACGTCCCGATCTACGTGTGCGCATACACTAACTTGCACACTCACAAGAAACAAATCAAAACAAACAAAACAAACAAACAAACAAACAAGAAAAATAAAAATCTTTTTGTATTTTTTATTTATTTAAAAAATATATATTAACAAAAACTTAAACGAAAAGCTCACTAGTCCCCGGTAGCGGCGCCAAATTTTTGATCGACGTCGAAGTGCTGGTAAAAAATAACCTAATTACCTTATACTAGATAGGGTAAGTGGGTATCGATCCACGAGGAATATGTGGTTTTAGTTTAAGTTTTGGGGTGATCACTGATCAATAAAAGTTTTGGTTTTGAAATCTAACAACTAAAATACTTTTGATAATAAAAATACTGATTAAAAATTAAAACACTTATTAAACTAATAACAAAGCTATAAAAATATAATAAGGATGTAACAATTAAAAGAAAAATACAATCCCTTCCAGCTCCTAATATTTATAATTGGTCACACTTATGGATTATCGAAACCTTTAGAACCGATTACAAAGCTTATTTTGACTTAATATGAATGAATTAATGTCGGTAGTTATTATGTTTATCAATGACTCACAATAATAAATCTTATATTAATTCATACCAATAATTATGTTTTAATAATTTATATAGGTACAACTTATGTTGATTACACGACAATCTTTTTTTTTAACTAAATAAAATAAGTATGAGTCGTTAACTAATAATAAGTTGTCATGCACAAATAATTAAACATAATACCAAATCAAATAATACAATCTATAAATAAATTATAAATCAATGTAATAAAAATATAATAATCCAAGAGTGATGATCAAACCATAAATAAAGTTACCGGAAAGAATTACAACAAAATTAGCCGGACATCTCGGTGCACTCGACCCGCTGCGTATCAACCATCATACTCTTTTTTTATATATCTTGCAATATGCGGCTGTTTTGACTCCACCAATCTCTCCTCAATGCGACTTGCGGCTAATAGTTGTTATTGATATTCGACCTCCAAAAGCTCCCAGGCAAACAACAATTGAATCTTCTTCTTTTTAATAATATATGTCGCTATCCTTTTTCTCCCTCCAATGGACAATCAATATCTTTTTTTTCTTTTGTGGGAATGTCAACTTTTTGGTTTCCTCCTCTTTGCGGCAAAGTTCCCCCTCAATATATATTGCAACCCTTTTGTCGGTTTAACTGATGGGCTTATATTGGGCCACATATTTTTTTTCTTTTATTCTTTTAGCATATAATAACTTTGGCCCAATAAAAAATAACCCAATGCCAATAATTGCTCAAACGAAGCCCGGACAAATAAAAGATGACCGAAAATATTGCGACGCGCTCAAATCTTTTTTCTTCAATATTTCTTCTTCATTTATCGACGCTCACAATGTCTTTTCTCCAAAAAATTAATAAAGCGTCCATTTTATTCCATTTCACTCGTAACATACATAATCACAAAACACATTAAAAGTACATGTATAACAGAAAATTAATATATAACTAGGCTAAATTAACATGCTATGAGGTGAATACAAAATGCACTGATTAATAATTATAATGATATACTCATTATATACGTTCACCAAGTGATCTAAAGGTTTAACCAAAATACCTAGAAACTTAACAAATACATAAACTATAATACATGGACTATTATTAACTCATACTTGATACAAATCAACACATTTCTCCCTAAAATGCATGTGTATGCGGTGTATATATATGCATACACAACCCTTAATCATACAAGTTTACAAGTTACCATTATCATTTACTATGCCTTACACTATACAACATACCTAGTCCATACATAATGCACTATTTAGTGTCATATACTTGTCCCCTTTGACTTGTAAACACACGGCAAGAAACCACAACATGGGAAGAAAATGCATTTGCTATTTTTGGCATGTGCTTGCAAATCATACAACATATCTAGGTATATCTAAGTGTATCAATCCAAGATACATAGTACTAGAGATAGATACACAAGATCCCCATTGTATCTTATTATATCCGAATATCCACTTGATCTCCAAAACACACAACATAAAACATATTGAATCTCATTTCACTATCTAAAACTCACGGCTTATATTACCTTCTTCGCCAAAATCCTTCAAAGATCATTTACTACTTCATTTACTAAGGCAATCTATGTCTCTTTCATCCTAAATACCAATCATTGTTACTCCTACAAGAAGCTTGATCTCTAAGATAACTCCAAGAGTACTCACAAGTCTCATAGGCCACGGCTAGGTTTTGGTTACAAGCTACCACCATTGTTGAAAACAAGATCAAGTTACTACTAGTTCACTTATTTACTCCTAGAACTACCTAACAAGTAAGTATCATGAAACCTATCTTTTCTATATACTTCATTTTCATACACTTGAACATATATGTACATATCTCTAGTAAAACTTAACCTAAAAACAAATCTAAGCAAACCTAGACCATGATAGGTCACGGCTTAAAAATGATGTATCACTTTATGTGATGTAAAATCTTGTTAACTAAGGTGACCACAATTTCATGAACATGCTTAACTAGAAAAATCACAAAACTTATGCATGTTTACTAAATCTAGACGTGGGGTTATCCTCGTTGTTAGTGTGATGGATAACTTTGAAATATTGATTTAAGCCTAGAAATCATTAGATCTAGGTTACTAACTAAACATGTTAACTAGTTACCTTAACAGATTATAAGGCCCAATGATTAGTATGAATATAGTTAAGCCCACTATGTAAGCCTTATAGAAACTAGGAGCCCATTAAGCCCATTAAGCCCACTATGATAATCATACTTAAAATAAACTTTATATTTGTTAAATAATTATATTATAAAAATTTTTGTATTAAAAATGTGATTTTATAAACTTTCGGATTAAAATGTAAGTTTAATAAAGTTTCGGACTAAAAGTGTAAATAATAAACTTTCGGATTGATTTTGTAAATTAAATGAGCTTAGGGACTTATATGTTCATGTTTAGAAACTCATTTTAACAAAATTAAAACATAAGGACCTACTTTGTAATTTGCTGAGAGTTAGGGGTGATTTTGTATAACATCCGAGACTTACACCAAAGTAGGAGGACCCAAATTGTAATTATTGTTAGTCATGTGTAGCCGTGTAACTTGATTAGAACCTTAGAGACCTCTTTTGACACCTACCGAAACTATTAGGAGCCCTAGGGGCCTTTCTTTCCAAGTTAAGTAAGTTAAACAAGCCCTAATTAAACCCTAGGGGCCATTATGGCATTAACCGAATCTTGTTTGGTGCCCTAGGGGGCGTTTATGAAACATTTCCAAACCCTATTACAAACCGAATACTACAAGGACTAAAAATGACAACCTTTGAAACTTTTATAAGCCCTAGTTACACGTGTAACTAGGGAGGGACTAGATTTGCAATTACTTGAAAGTTTTACAAACCCTAGGGGTATTATAGTAATTAAACGCGGGTAATTATATAAATCGAGGGACTAAAATGTAATTTTCATAAACTATAACAAACCCTAATTTACTATATATATATACCCAATAGTAAAAACGTAAAACTTAAATATATACAACACTCGTTATTTTTCCCAAACTTATAATTTAATAATTATACAAACCTTCGGGAACGTTGAATTAAATTGAATTAAAATGTTATACATTTTTATAAACGTTATTTATATGTTACATAAATTAAATATGGTTAACTTATAAAAATAAATATATTAATTATATTTATTTATTTTCACTTTAAATATATATAAAACTTCCTTTTATAAATATTTAAATTACTTTATAAACGATACAAGTACGAGAATATTAATTAAACAAATTAATTAATTAAACGATACTATTCATTTTACACTTAAAAATAAATACTTCTATAACTTGTACAACGATAAACTAAATTACAGATATTGTAATAAAATGCTTAAAACCAGTATAAGCATGCACAGACTTGTTCTGAAACTTTTATGTATTATGTTATGCATTTACTGAGACCTTATAATTATTTAGGTTGTTGACTGTATCATGAGCATCACATCAGATTTTCTTGTGACTTATTGTTGTACTACTGAGGTGAGTTCATGGCCCCACTTTATATATTGACAAACTTTTAAAGCCTTTTATAGGGAAGAAAACATGCAACATATTTTATTTGATGGACATAAACTGAACTACTAAACATTTGATTACATTTGCCTATTGTAGATGAACCCGCATGACCCCTGCATCTCTGAAACTGTTAAAATTATTGAATTGCCTGAATGTATAAATAGATCTATTTGGGATTGACCATCCCCATCTGGGTGAGTACCGCTCACTGTGCCTAGGCCAGGACAACAGATGTTTAACATGTCGGAACATTATATTGGGTGCATTTTTATTAATGCGAAGGGTCCTCATTTGTTGTGGACTTAACGTGTCAAGTATCAGTTTCGGGCAATAGGGAATGTAATTACCTTTAAGTGTTGATGCTATGTGCATTACTACTTCAGTGAATGTTTATTGTCCAAACTCATTTTATTAAACCTATGAATTCACCAACTTTATGTTGACTCTCTAAGCATGTTTTCTTAGGAAACTGAAGCAGGCATTAAAGTGCATGGAATCAAGAATCATGATAGGCTGCATTTATTGAGCTCATCTGGGGTTTTATAAACTGGGAATGATTTCAACTACTAAATAATGTTTAAGACTATTTTAATAACATTTGCACTTTTATTCATGTAATAAATGTAATGATAATCTTTTATCTGTTGCTCTACATACTATATGCTGTTGATCCACGTCACGTGACACCCAAATATTATTTCCGCTACATTTGACCAATTTGGGGGTGTCACAATGACTATCTAAGTTAGTGCTGAGAAGGGGAGTGAGACAGGGAGTGATAATACCAATGATGTGGCAGATATTCGAACTAAGATGGGTCAAGCTTCAGTATCTGGAAGTGTTGCCCTTGAAACCACAACTATTTCCACTGTTTTTGTAAGTATTTCGCCTTCTAGTATATCCATTCCCCTTGTTACTACTATTGCCCCTGCTAGGATGGTTACTATGAGGCAAAACCAGAAGGGAGTGGTTATTGGAAATCCAACACCAGCAGATTCTTCTCTACCTATAATTTATCCACAAGACAAGGGTAAAATTATATTGGTGGAGGAGCCAAAGATGTCATCAAAGCAAGCTCAGAAACAAGCACAAGTTCAATATGATGTTGAGCTAGCTAGGAGTTTGGAAAAGCATGAAACAAAAATAGAACCAGAGTTGAATGTTAGCTGGACTTCAGAGGAGGAAGAAGTTAATGATCAACCAAACTCACAAAGGAAAAACTAGAAGAGATGGTTAGGCAGTTGGATTGGTACATACCTATTATTGAACAATTCTTGGAAGCATACAAAGGCTACAAAGATACTCTTTCATTAGAGGACAGCTATGAACTTGTAGAGATGATTCTTAAGCATAAAAAAGACAAGAATAGAGTTTCAGAGCTTCAAGCTAGAGAAGAAAAGGGCTTAAACTCAAAAGATGGAAAAAGGGAATACCATAAGGCCATGCTTAAAAGTCACAAAGGTTATAAGGACAAGCATTTTAAAGGTTTGACTTATGAGAGGCTTGAAGAGTTGGCTATTCCTGTTATTAAATTTGTAAAAGGCTTTATATCCTAATACTGAGATAGAAAGAAAATGGATTAAGGAACGAGAAAATTTTATGGAGAAGTGCAAGAAAATTGGGAAGAGAAAGGCTGAAAGTGATTAAGTTGTTGTTTCATCTGTACCATAAGCTAATCAAGCAACTCCAAGTGTGTCTGATCAAAGAGCAGTCTAAAGAATGAAGAGGATGGAAAAACTAGGTAGGTTTGTAGCTGATGAGGAAGTGATCAAGTCCTTAGAATTGGTTATTCCTAAAGATTTCAAGCCAGATTCTTTGATGTCTAAATATCTTATCTATAAATATGGAGCAATTTATGATAGGGGTATGAGTTGGTGGAAGCTGCATAGATTGGGTGGATATAATGAAGCTTATCAATTCTTTAGCAAAATGTTTCAGGCATTAGATAGAGAAGACTTGAATTATCTTTGGAAAGTTTTGAAAGCTCAATTAGGTTCTAATCCACTTACACAAGATATGGGGAGAAAATAGACTACCATGAAGAGTATGTATGAGCATGATCTTGATGATGCTCTTTGGAGTGATCAAAAGAATTCAGAAATGGTGTCTTGTAGATTGTTTACATCTTCTGGGGTTCATGAGTTACTGATGACATGACAAATTGTGTATTTGCTGGTTGATAGACTTTATCCTCTTACACATGATACATTAAAGATCATGGTGAAATCTAAGCTTGAGGTTTATAATGTCAACCATGTAACTTACCAATTTTTTAGGTTTATACACAGTCATATTTTTAAATGAAGAAGATTTGTAAGCATCCTCATAATCTGCAGACATTATTCAAGAAACTTATGAGCAGGGATGATCATAAGTTTAGGGGAGGATTTGTGAATAAAATGCTAAGTCATTCCCCCTGTTAGTTGTATAAGTACCCCATGTCGTTCAGTTTCCCCCTTGTTAGACTTAATGAAGACAGTGGGATCCATTCTCACTGTATATGAAGATTCCCCTGCCATAAAGATAACTATGGAAGAGATACAAGCGCGTTTCTGTTTATATTTCTAGTATATCTTCTTAGAATAGTTAGTAGATATCTTGTACACGACTCCTTATGTCTACAAAAGGAGACCTTAGGTTAGAAGTTAAAGATCACTTCTTTACTTTTATTTTAGCTTTAAGGTTTGTGTAAACCCTAACACTATTAAAAATGTTCATATATTTGATAATATATTAAAGCTTTCAATCGTTGAAATCACATTGTTCTTGTACTAAGTGTTATATTCCGCATAATACTTAGTTTATAATCATACACAAAGTTTCTCAAGTATTAGTTTAGATTTATCCTTGCTAATACACCCTTACAAGCTAAGGAATCCGATCTAAGTTTGGGATCAACAAACGCATCTCCCATCGAAGAGATGTCACCCGTCAAACCTAAGAAGCCTCAAGACGTGCTTTAAAAGGCAAACAGGTCTAGACCAAGACTAGGGAGCCGCCAAAAGAATGGACAACGACGGAGAGGTCGCATTGTGCAAAGGTTGGTGTCATGTGTTAGAGAATAACAAGCAATGAAACACCAAAAAACAAACAAACAGGACCAAGACATAATGTTCTACAACCTAAAAGCAACCACAATTTGCCCCCGACACAACAATGAGAAATCTAGGGAGCTTATAATTTAAATTACTAGTATATGTTTTTAATTATTATTATAATATTTTTATTTTATTTGAATTATTATGCAATATTTTTTTATTTATGTAAATAATGTTTTTATTTAATGATTTTTTTAATTGAACTAGATCGCTTTAATGTGGAAACAAATCGTCTGTAGGTCGTCGGAGAGAGAAGTTGAGGTGATAGGAAAAATGAGGATCGGACAAGGTCACCATTTGATACACATGACGGATTTAAAAAGCGATGAAAGTAGATTCATACAATGTTTACAAAAATACTTTTACATAATGATTTGTCAACCAAATATGAAAAATAAGAAAGTAAAAGGAGAGATCGTGAACCAATATAATTGAAGTAAATCCCGAGTCTAAGTGATTTTTCACTACCACAATTTCAAACCGCATCTTTTATTTCAACATTAGAGAATGGGATGTCAAGAACTTAAACCTCTTCTACAGGAAGTGATCGTAATTTGACCAATTCGCAATCCATGGATCGTCCTGGTGGTCGACCTCAAGATGGGATACGTCTCACCCACTATACACCTTGTTCGACGCGTCTTAGGCTTAGAAAAAAAAAGTCAAGTCTTAAATAGGCACAAGTCGTGTGAGATGTATTTGTATGGGGTGGTGATTTGCACACTATAGAAATTGATTGATACACTCACTTTATGTGTATGTTGACATTTATATCCTTACATCTAATGAATGGAGTGTGTAAATATCACTTTATGTGTATGTTGACATTTATATCCTTTCATTCAATTGATTTTTATCGAACATAATTTGGTAGTGTCTTTGTTTTTTCTATTAACTATGATTATAGAGTTACCGAAAAAAAATCTAATTCTTTGATCCTGATTACGGCTTTTCACTCGGCCTTAAAACACATGTCTTCTCACTTAAAGTGTTGCTAATTATATGTAAATTTGTGTTCGGTTTACAGCTTCTTGTTGACTTTGTGTTTGATGATGTTCAGAAATTGAGGAAGAAATTGAATATTTGTGTTGTAATCCCAATACTATGAAATAATTAATTATTCTTAGTTAATTAGCTAATTAATTAGAGAGTTAAATGGCAATATAATATGGAATTAAAACAAGGCCAACTCTTGCGGCACTTGAATGGGACATTCATTCAATGTTTGGAACAATATTTGGTCTACCATGTGACCTCTGCTTCTTTATTATTCTCTACTTCCCCTTTCATTTTCTCTCTATTTTCACTATACAACCTTCTACTTATTTCATTTCATTTCATGTTCTTATTTGTTTGTTTTCTTTAACAAGGTACCGCGTTAAGAATCTAGCAAGTAGTTAGAAGAAAACTAGAAAACTCACAACGCATATGATCACATTTTAGTTATACCATATGGTAAGACTCCGATCTACTAGCGTGTTCTCCCTAGCCGGTTTTGCAGTTCACATGTAAGTGTTAAACGTTCGACGTTACAATTAAAAAAAAAGCTTTAAATCCGTAATTTCGGTATCATATCAGATCACTCCCTATCTATATTTTTACGTCCGTCACTGCCTCTAACATCAGACTACCAACATAAAACCTCATTATTTGTACTTAGAATGTATTGTAATGGTAAAATTACATAACTAGGTATATACTTATTATAGTGAGTGTCGAGTGAATATGTTTTCCTTAGCCCAAACATAGCCTAGAACCTATTTCAAGATCAGTGGTCAATTTTTCTGACCATTTATATATTAATATGAAATTCCTTTTTTGGCATTTTCCTGCGTTTCCCAAGCGTGCACGAAATACCAACTTCTTATTCTTTAGTAGTATAAATTTTCTTCAACAACTTTTTCAGCTTCGAATAGTAACTTTTTAACAGAAGTCATACATTTAATATTCTACTATCTTATTTACAAGTACAATAATGTAACTTTCAATATCAATTAAAAAAAACTCGAGCAACAAAATCTTTGCAAGAGTTGCTAGTCTCATTCAAACTTAGTAAATTCCATAAACACAAATTATACCAAAACAAGTCTTAACAAAAACCATAGTGATCGATCCTGCCTGTACATTGTTTAGAAAATTTCATCAAGAATCTATGTTGTTTTCGCCGCTCGAATCCGTTAGAATCCTCAACCTTCTAGCCGTCTTTATGAACTCGCTGTGTTTAGCATAAATTCGAGTGAATTTTCGAGACAAAAAAGATGTAAAAAGATTTGCAACCAAAAATATTATAAATGAAATGAAAATATGTATCATACCCGAATGGTTCGGTTCCAATTTGTTTTAAGGTCCCGGTCGTGTCCGAATAATGAACACGGTTTAGCTTTAGAGAGCTTTCAAGTTTGAACATGTTAGCTAGTTTCTTGCATAGTTCTTCATATGAATCGAGTAAAGAGAGGTCAAGTGTACGGCCAACGTCTTCTGATTCCATGAAAACCTTACAATGCCCCGTGTCCAAGTTCATGTCAGTTTCCCGACTTCCAGATCCAGAACCCGAGGCATTCCCACTTTGAGAGATTTGTTCCTCGGTAAGAATCGGTTGACCAAATAGTACAAACTGAGACTTTTTGGGGGTTTCGGGTTCTTTCGAGGCCGTGGATGTGGTTGAGCTCCCCATCGTTAACAAACATGAAATGGGCTCAGATGCGGTCGGTTTGTTGAAGAACTGGTTTATTTTCGCGGGGTTCGGGAAAAAACTCGAATTGAGTTTGTTATTTAGATGGATATCTGATAAAGATAAACCATAACGTGTGTGCCTGGCTCCCTGCATGCTAGCAGGATGATGATGAAGGTTCAAATTCTCCGGTAGATGGTAACCGAAAGGTCCGCTGGTGGGCCCGTTAAAGAGGTGGGCATGGGGCCCACAAAGTGCTGGAATCGGGATCGGAATTTGGGATTCCATCGGGTAATCAGGGTGTTGTGATGGTCTGCACTTTTTTCTAGGTGGTGAAAAAGGAGACATATGTATTGCGGGCATTGTTGATACTAGTTCTACTAGCCACGGGTTCACTCGCTTCACGTTTTGAAGCAAATCTGGCTCATCCCATGTCACCTAAAATCACAGTTCATCAAAATATTAAACTACCAAATTCGACCATTTTCTAGGATACAATGTCAACTCAGACAAATTTATTGATGTTTACAAATTTGATCAGAAGCTAAAAGAAAACTATAGTTTAAAATGGTACCTGCAAAAGTCGCCACGGTGAATCAGGCCAACGAATAGGATCTGCAACCTGAATTGAGGAAATCGTCCCCATAAACCAACTGATTCTCGATGAATCCTCTGTTTCAAACGGCATCTTAAACCTCATCCCAGGGGACCACCGGATCTGCATTGCATTCTTCACAAGCCCCGCTTTTACACAAAATTCGGGCGTGCTAGCCCTAGGATAGAACACAACTTCAAATGGTTGTCCACTCATTGCTTGTTTAACAGCCTGAATAACCGCATCGACTTCTACTTTTGCTTTCACAGCCGAATTTCCATTCCCGTTCCCATTTCTCATCAATGGGGCATACCCACCATACGGAACAACACAATTTCCACCAGCCGGATTCCAACCAGACAACGACGTTTCAGGCCCACCCCCAATCCCTCTTTTCGCTCTTCGAATTCCCACACAAAGATCCCCATTCTCCGCTCTCAAAAACACGATAGAATCACCCGCAACAAGTTTCTTATGATTAACAAAAGTACTCCACCCCGTCGTCAACAAATGCCTCCTCGGCGTCCCACGATATATATGCCTAAACTTCCAAGTATCCCCATGTACATCTTTCGCCAAAATAGTCTGCACCGGCGGGTCAGCCGAATAATCTAGCCGCGGAAATATTGTTTCCGCGCAATACCGCGGAACCGAAAACCCGCCGCCGTTATTCGCATCCGACTGCGTTAGCGTCTTCGCAAACGAAGTCGGCTTAACCGACCCATCACCACCCGAACCATTACCCGAACCCGAACCAGTATTATCCTCATCATCAAAACTACTAAACTCACCAGAATTACTAATAGGCACCAACCTAATCTTAGCAAACACCTCATCAGTGTCCACGTCAGCCATAAATTTAATAGAAGTTACTCTACATGGGACCCACGCCGAAACTCGTACCTGCCGAAAATCTACATTTCCGGCAGTATGTTCGGCGTGGCCTTGTGGAAAATAAAATACTTTAGAATTCACAGGGGGCATTTGAATCATACTTCCAGCACAAGCATGCCATAACTGTGAATCTAAACATTTTTCATTCTCTTTTAATTTTTCCTTTGAATCCATAAAAGTAATCATTTTTCTAAACTTTTTTTTCTTCTTTCTTTTTACCAAATTATCACAAGTCTCTTGAGTTCATATGATTTTATAACCCCTGTAATAAGAAGATAAATAAATGCTACTATTAAATAATGCAAACATTAATAACTAGTACTTACTAACCAAATAAAGAATAAAATTAATTGAACTAAGCTTACCTTAATGAATTTGCATCATTGCATGAACAAAAAAAAGCTTCAATTAATCCAATCTTTAAACCAGACTCTCATTTTTCTCATTGTCTTCTTGCAATTTCCTTCACATCTTGTAAAATAAAAACCAGTGCACCAACTGTAAAACTAAAAAATACCCATTTTAGTAAACAGTAAAAAGATTAAAACCCAGAAAGGATTAAGAAAAATAATGATTCTTTGTTGGTCAAATTGTTGATAGAATATTCAATATAGTCAAGAACAAGTCTTGTTAAAAAGAAAAACACACACACACGCACTAAAAACACACACTAACACACTCATGCATTTACAACAAAGATTTTTAACATAGAGAAGATTTTCTCTCTCTAGGACTCTGTTTTGGATCACTACAAAAAGTCCAAGCTTTATACACAGATATATAGATACATAAATATAGGATATATATATAAATATATAAATAAATAAAATAATAAAATAGCTAGTACAAGTACAAGTGTGAGTGTGTGTTGTTTGTTTTATTTTGTTTTTTATTTTTTTAAATAATTTTTTAATTTAATTTAATTTAATGTAATTTAATTTTAATTAAATTTCTTACCTTTTTCTTCGGATCTGAAGAAACTCTGTTGTATCTTCAGAAGCCAGCATAACAACAAAGATCTTAAAGGAAGCAATCCTTTTTCCCTTTTTAAACTTGTTTTTATTTTTTTGTTATTTTATTTTATTAAAGTAATGTTTTATTTATTCTCTGTCATGAGGTGAGCAGAATTTGATTTTTAATATATGTTAAAATCTCATGAGATGTTGAAATTTTCATGAGATGGAAAAGGTGAGTTGAGTTGAGTTGAGTGAGAAAGCTCTAAAAGCAAGGCAAGAAAAGAAGTCTCTTTTAGCAAAGAACAAAAAGGTCCAAAATGTGATTAGGATTTGTTGATTAGGGATAATTGTTTTGTTTTCTTTTGTTTGGTTTGGTTTGACTATGATTGGACAAAAGTTTTACAATCATAGTTATACTTATAGGTCGTTTGATACAAACTATCCATGTTTAACATAGACAAAAACTAGCATTTTGAATCATTTAAAATTTATGTTTACATAAGGTGCATTTAGTTATGGAAAAGAAAATTTAATTTTGTACTAAAAAAAAGAAAGAGATTTGATTTTTCACATAATATAAAAAACTTATTAATGTATGATATTCTTTTATGTTCTTGAAAAAATAAAGGAGTTACAAAGAAAACAAAATAAAAGTATTTCGTAACTCAAGTAAAAAAACGCATGTAATGTGTTTTTAATGAAAATTTGTCAAGAAAATTTTTGTTTGAGCATAATTTTTTTCTTTCTTGCTTTTTACAAAACATTTTGTTGAAGACAATTATATTTTCTTTTAACTAAATATACCTATTTTTTAAAATAAAAGCAATATAAGCATGTTTATTCTTGTACATACGACTGTAAACTTAAAATATTTAGATGATTTATTTCGTCAATAGTCTAACCACAAACGAGGGAAGTTGAGTTCAATCTTCGACATGGTGCTCGTCAAGCTTCACCCGTATCGGTAACTCGCATTAGCTAAGAGCTTTTCTAACAAGCTAGCCAAAAGTTATTATGGTATGTATCAGGTAGCTAAGCACATCGGAAAAGAGCAAGTTGCAAAAATCTGTAAGTGCTAGCTCGGCAGTCAGGTACCATCTAGCGACTAATATGTCAGACGAAGATTAATTAAGAATTAATCGGATTTGATTTTTTTATATATAAAATCATAATTTTTTTAAATATATGGTCGATATTTATCTGTTTTGTTCGACTAGGCAGATTTAGCCGATATATTTACATGTTTTGGCCGATTAAGCCGATGTAGTCAATTTTATTCGAATTTGGCTGATTTATGTCTGATTTGGCCAATTTATATCCAATACCGAGTTAGCCGATTTTTGTTTGATTTAGCCGATTTATCCCTGATTCGGTCGATTTTTGTCCGAGTAATCACTATGTTGATCGATTTTTGGCCAAGTGGATTAATAAGACCGATTAGTATAAATCAAGGCGATTAATTCCCGTCTAGCGATTAATCGCCAATTAATTGTCCGCCTAGGCTGATTTTTGCAACACTGGAAAAAAGTCCTATCATCTTGCACTTCCTGCTACAAGTAAGATACATCTGATATTTCAGGTACCAATTCTTAGAACTTTTTAGGTACCACAAATGAAGTAATGTCGAGTCTTTCTGAGGAATTTGAGGAGGGATAGCCAGTCGAACAACCATTGGCAATATGCGACTCTTGTTTGGTGTTGCACAATAAGATTCAAGTCATTCAAGTATTGATATAATAGGTCGGAGGATCATCAGAGAAAACCACGTGAGGATGGCTATTCGATTTTCAATTAACATACCTACATTACAATCTTGAGGACAAGGAGGTTTCTGAATAAGCAAATGTTGCTTACAACCTTGAGGACAAGGTAGTTTCTAAAGGGATTGGAAAAGTTGATTATAAAATGAGGAAAAGTGGTTTTTAGAGGGAAAAAAATGTTACGTCTAAGATAGTGGACGACGAGAGAATAAAGCTGGTGTTGGTTACTCTGGCTTGGCACAAAGACTTTGTAATGAGTTAAGATAACTATCTTCGTTTAATTTGTTTAAAAATACGTGTTTGAATTGTTTTAGGATAAGTCTTCATTGAGCGTGAGTTTTCTCGTAAACTAGTTTTTAAGGTTTGACAATGAATGAAAGTCAATTAAATCCGATCAAATAACTCTCTTTTTTCTTTTTTTTTCTAACAAAATTCGCACTCGCTTAGAATAATGCTTAACGCGATCTTTAGCAAGATGTATCATTGTATGTAAAAAAAGACATTTAAAAACGCGGGAATTGATCTAACGATATTAAAAATCAAAATGAGAAAAATAAAAAGGATTTCCAACCACACAATTTAAATAAAAGTAAAATTTTTAAAAGAAATGTGTTTACTTTTATAAATATATCTAAGATGTGAGTTTCTTTTTCACCATTTTGCTTTTAGTTTTTCCTTGCATTTGATTAAGCACTTAATTTAGACGGTAGCACATTTGTAAGCTTTAAACAAAATTCAAATATTAAGCAGTTATTGTGAAAGATTTTGTTCAGATGACTTGATAATACAGTGAGTATACTAGTATAGGGGTCTAAGTTGAGATTGCATATGAACTAAGAGGGCATGTTTGTAACTATATCTACTTTTCTTTTTTTTTTTTTGATAAATAACTATATCTACTTTTAAACTACAGTAGAAGAGAGAGTTTGTTTGACAACTGAAACTGTTTTACCTTCTTGTCTGCAGGAAAGAAAGGGACATACTAACCCCACTCTCCATTTAGCGCGTTCATATCACGTCATCTTTTTTTTTTTTTTTTTTTTTTACTTTTGTTATTTTTTAACTTTCTCTGTAAATTCAGAAAAAAAAACCAATTAAGTTCTAACACTTCCGTGTTTGTGTTTTTGTAAGTTTAAACAAATCTTTCATATTTGTTTTGTTTCATAAAAAGTACTTACAATTAATGCAAACACACTTTAGAAAAGTCGAACAATAGACATTTCTTTTCTCAAAATCTATTGATTTGTTAAAATTTAGAGTAGTACACTTATTTTAGGATAGGTTTAAATATTAATTTAATATGATGATTTGATTTACGTTAATTAAGGTATCAAAGTTTTCGTTATGTCATCTAGTAAAAATGACTACGTGACTTGTAAACAATGTAGTCACTAATCAGTAAAAATGACTACGTGACTTGTAAACAATGTAGTCACTAATCAGTAAAAATGACTACGTGACTTGTAAACAATGTAGTCACTAAGAGAAGTGGGTAAAAAATCTAGGCGTGATTTGCATATGTAGTAAAAAATATTCGTGGCTTTCATTTTCTCTATCTAAAACTTACGCGTAACTTGCGCTTAAAAACCTATCAAAAATAAGTTTCTTACTACTCGGTTATCGGGTCCAGATATTTTTTAATTCATTTTAATAAGTTTATGACTGTGTTGTGGTATTTAGTGATGTATATTTTATATAAAGTGGAGGTGAGATATACATGTTGGGGTATGATGAGTTTTTGTGAGTTGTGAAAAAGTTGATATGACGTTGAAGTGACAGTGAGTTTTTCATACCACTCCCTCCAGCCATATGATACAATTAGTAAAATATCGTAACATATAATGCGATTGTTGACACGTTGAAGCTAAACGTTGATTATCGGGAATTCACCTTGAATTGCCTAAGAAGAAGAGGTGTGGCGGAGAGCCTGGCTTCGCTAATATGAGATGGCGGCCTCATCAGTTTCGTTACGACACTTACCCTTTTAACCGATTGCTCGACACATTTCAACGAGGAGAGAGAACGAATACAACCGTTTCGCAATGGTTATAATTCCTTTATAAAGAAAATTTAATTATTTAATAACTTTTATCTTTATGAATAATACCCGTACAATCACAATTTTCATACATCCAACTTAATCTTTATTCTCAACTCAAAAATTATTTTAAAAAAATGAGTGACTCAAATTTTTCCGATTCGTCCAATCTCAGTGATATGGCTGATTTGAGAACGATAATGCAGATTAACAAAGAAGATGCAGTCGAGTGTGCCCAAACGCGTAGATAAATCAGTCGTGAGCGTGATATCGCTAAGCTCCTTTAATGTCAGATTATTTTGGCGATTACCCAAAATATCCAGCGAAGTATTTTAGACGCCGATATCGCATGATTCGATCACAATTTTTAGAAATAGTTTAAGGTACTGAATATTACATTCAAACTATTGATCATCTACCCACACACTTTCAGTTTTTTACTATTCGCTATGATGCAATGGGTTTAAAGAGTTTTAGTGTCATTCTGAAATGCAAATCCGCCATACGCCAATTGGCGTACGTCACAACACCATATGGATTAGATGAATACTTGCAAATGGGAGAACATTGTGCACGCGATTGTCTTGATTGTTCTATGATGTGCGTAGTGGGTTTGTTTCTGCCCGAGTTTTTAAGAAAATATACACCAGCTAACATTCATATATGTCGTACATAATAGGATTCATATGGGTTTTCGGGGATGCTTGGTAGCATTGACTGTATACACTATGAATGAGTTAATTGTCCGAAAGGATGCCACGACGAATATTGGAGAGGTGATAAAAATACTCTACCATAATACTAGAAGCTGTTGCATCATACGATTTATAGATTTGACATGCATTTTTTGGAGTTGTAGGTGCCAATAATGATATTACCGTTCTGCATCATTCTCGTTTATTCGACGATCATTTGGCTGAAAACGAACCAGAGGCCTCATATGTTGTAAACAAGCAAACATTCGACATAGAGTACTACCTTGCTGATGGGATTTACCCACAGTGGTCAGCGTTTGTGAAATAATTCACCGTTACATGCGGTGCAAAAAACGCTTTGTTTAAATGGTGCCAAAAAAGTGCACAGAAAGATATTGAAAGGGCATTTGATTTCCTACAAGGAAGATGTCGTATTATTTCTCAACTAGTGCGTACTTAGAATGTCAACAAGTTACGAAGAATCATGTACACGTGCATCATATTGAACAACATTATTTTGAAAAATAAAAGGTATATATATGCGATATCAGAAGCGGGTGAAATGTACGTCTGTCCACAACAAAATATATTAAGGACATGAGTCGAGCGATGTACAATCAGTCGAAGAAAAGAAAAGAACTTCGTGACAAACCAACACATGTAAGGCTTCAACGAAGTCTTATTTAGCATGTC
The DNA here is from genome assembly GCA_025667525.1 of Glebionis coronaria. NCBI lineage: Eukaryota > Viridiplantae > Streptophyta > Magnoliopsida > Asterales > Asteraceae > Glebionis > Glebionis coronaria. The sequence goes on from CM046877.1 coordinate 107,627,798, forward strand.
TGGGCATATAATTAACACCAAAATAATTAGTTTATTTATCGCAATTTTTTTGGTATTTGTATTTCTATTTTCGTAGCAGTTTAAATTTTGTATTATGTTTTTTTAATGAAATGAATTTTAATTTATTTGAAAAATAAAAATAAAAATAAATAAAATAATAGATGAGGCCAAAGTGAAAAATAGAGAGACATGTCATGTGTGAGTGGTATTTTTTCGAGTTTTTTTTGGAACGGCAATTGTGGCTACATGACCCTTAGCCCAGAAGGCGTAGCGAGCCCACACAACTAGGTTGGGTCCAATCGACACCCTTCCTTTTACACACACAAGAGGAAATCTCTATCGCCGTATGCAAGACTCGAACTTGAGACCTTGCCTAGAGAGGAAAACCTCCATACTGCTAGACCAAAAGACTCACCTAGGTATTTTTTTAAGTTAGTTTGATATAAGATCTTAGATAATGGCTATGTTTGGCAAAACTAGCTGTAAGCTGTAAGCTGTTAACTGTAAGTTGTAAACTTTTTGCTAAAAAGCTGTTAATTTTAATAAAAGTGTTTGGTATATTAGCTGTTAACTGTAAAGGTAAGATGTAAAATGACTTAAAAGGACATATTTTAGTAATTTATAATATGGTTGAAGGTTATATCAGTAATTTACAGCTTTAACAGCTCTTCATGGAACAACTTTTTATTTAAGAGCTATTTGGTTAAAATAAAAAGCTAACAGCTCTAAAAAAATGTTATGCCAAACAGAGCTATTAAACTATTTTTTTAACAAAAAAGCTAACAACTTTATAAAAGTTTTAGAAAAGCTCTTACCAAACAAACCCAATAACAAGAAATCAAAATAAAAAGAGGTTTTCTTTCTACCACGCCCTTTGCTCTAACAATAGAGACTTGGTCTATATGATTGAGTGTTATGAAGGCTAAGTAAGAACAATCGTCGATCGTTTACTAGACGACCATAAAACATCATCTCTCTGAATGACTTGATATTCTTTTCCTATGTAGAAAACATCATGTTTGCAAGAATAGACACTTTCTTAGATATTTTCAAGCTGATTTTTAAAGATGTCACACTTGACTTGGTTTTGAGAAATACTGTGAGCCCAATTTACTTAAATCAGTTTTGATAAGATATTCCATCTTACGAACTAATTGTCAAATACTCATTATATGAACTTTGTATTTCCATTCAACGGACATAATTATTTTATATCAACCGAATACTTGTCCACCAATTAACAAAGAAAGAAAAGGAATACACTCAGTCGTCACTGACTCACTTCTAGTTCTTTGTCTTTCTAATTGCAATTGCACTGCTTTAAATTTCAATTTTGTTACTAAGTTTTCAACTAAGGTAATTCAAGTTTTATACTATTAGACGAGTACCAACGCATTTATATTGTTAAAAAATTATTATTGATTTGAAACATGTTCGCGTATGATTTCGACAATAGACTCCAGATTCAATACTACGTTCCGGCTAGAGCTGGTGCCATGATACATAAGAGAGAGAAAACGACAAAAGGCGTATATCCTGGGCGTAAGAACTTTATCCATGGACTAGAGCATTATCCGGTGGTCCGAACTAATGCTCGCCACCATAATTACACAATCCCATATTTCACGCCGTCGTGTACAACACCTAGGGCTTATTAATAAGACAAGACTTTTAAGTGTGTTTTATCTTTGGGCATAAATACTCTTTTATATTTCTTACACATTCAATTAATTCGTACACTAACACTTACACTGACATTCAAAACTCAGAATACAACTCCGATCATCTATATTTAATTTCACGTTGGAGCTTGATGTCAAAATCAAACCTAAAACGAGACTAATGTGTATTGTTCATCCTTTTCAAGTATTACACAAGCATACCAACTTTATATGTTCGCAACCGAAACATTTCTAAAGATCTTTCAACGGCCTGCGAAAATTTGCTTCAACAGAACACAAAACCATAACTTTATATTCCTCTTCCTCCTCTATCATGTTTTCGGGTGGAACATAGTTGATCATTCCGGAAATGCATAAAGCAGCTACCAAAAATAACGCAGAGCGTACACAAAAGCTAGATGACATATTTTTACACGGGTCAATTGTAAATTGTAACCCGGGTTGAAAACATGTAGCTAGTATGTGTCTATTTTCATCATTTTACTTCCGTGAACCTTGAAACGCTCTCGGAAACACTATACAAACTTGTTCTATATGATATTTTAAGAGTATGATAATTCCTTTCGATTTAGTTGAGAGCTTTGTGATTTGTTTTAGGTAAACCATGAGCCAAGGTACTATGAATACAACTCGAAAACAAAGAGAATCTAAAGTGTTCCTTAGACATACCATGAGCTCACTTATGTGAAGTTGTGAACTGTTAGATTGCAAGTGGAAGTGGGGTAGCCAATGAGACAAACTTTGGCTCCTTTAGGTTTCTAAAGTAGTGAAAAAGCATTTGTTGGTCCATGCCATAAAAGATATGCAGTAGTAATTAATTCAATGTACACTACATATTTTTACATGCAAATATTTGTAGCACATTTATTAGATCGTTAAGATATACTCCCTCCGTCCCATATTAAGTGTCCACTATTGAATATTCAAAGTCTTTATTACTAAAGTTTGACCATAGTTACAAGCAGACGAACTTGATCTATACCGTGAAAAAGTTATCAGAAATAAATAGTTACAAGCAGACGAACTTGATCTATACCGTGAAAAAAGTTTATGTATGACAGGAAAGGTACGCAAATTGTGCTAGTACAACCATGAATTAAGTTTAGATTTATAATTTGTATTTTGGGAGAATTACATGCTAACATGCATCTTTAAAAACAAAATTACTATAATCACACATTCTAAACCAATATTTAGAATAATTGTAGAAAATACAAGAGCTAAACTATATCTCTTATATCTTTAGGGATTATTTGTATATAGGTAATTAGCTTTTCAATTTTCCCTTTTTGTATATATTTGAAATTTTGTTACAACTCAATCACCATGAATGAAATATATTTTCACTTTTTCTCTCATTTCATCTTCAATCTCTGAACTTCACATAGTATGAGAGCTTTCAATCGATGGATTTATAACTGTTATTCTATTATAAAACCGTCAAAACTGCTACACGCGTGTGTTAGTATGTTCGTTACTTTGTTTTGTGAGTGAATCAATTGCAAGATTCATGTTTGTTGGAACATGAAGTGAGATATGCCAGCAACTCACTACAACAAAAGAAGGGTTTAGGTTCGGGGTTTTTTTAGGGTCGACAAAAGTCGACCTAAAATAAGTGTGGGCTCATCACTTTCCTAAGAAAATGAAGCCAAGTATCAGCTGTGGGGACAATGTGGGGATACAAAACTTAAGGACGACTAAGTCGTCCTTAAGGTAAAAAATAAATAAATTTTCCCCTTTTTAGATTCCTAGTTTACTTCAGCGCCGTTAGTCGTCCCTAAAAAAAATTATTATTATTTTTTTCCTTTTTTATTACATTTTGTTATTTAAAAGTAATATAATTAATTTTCTGTAAAATTAAAATTTTAGGGACGACCAAGTCGTCCCTAAGATAAAAAAGTTTATTTTCCCCTCTTCTTTATCACATTTTATTATTTAAAATTAATATAATTAAATTTTTGTAAAAAGTATTAGATTAAAAGGGGTAAAAATATTAAAAAAAAAGTTTGTACATATTTATTTAAAAAAAACTTTGTACATATTTTAAAAAAACTTTGTACATATATTAAAAAAACTTTAGATATATTTAAAAAAACTTTTATACATATTTAAAAAAAAATTATACATATTAAAAAAAAAATATATATATTTAAAATAAACTTTTATATTTATTTAAAAAAAACTTTGTACATATTTAAAAAAACTTTATACATGCTTAAAAAAACTTTAGATATATTCAACACAGACACTTAACACGCGCTTAATTAAACATAAATATTACAACGATAATAGATTAATAAATAAGAAAAAAAACACATCATAAACTATTTCAAACTAAACATACAGATTAACAAATAATAATAAAATACAAATTAACACATTAAAATAATAAACAGATTACTACTCAACGCTAAGATTTTCTATTTCATTTAAAAGCTCATGAAGTATTGCAGCCGATTGACATGCGTGGTCTTCATGATGCCTTTCCATTTCTAGTCTTGCCTCCAGCATCTTTATCTTTAGATATTTGATCTTGCAATTTGAGCACTCAGTGGGTGTAGATTGAGAAGGACCTGTAAAAGAACTTGGATGTGAACCTTGAGGTGTTGAAGATCCAAGGGAAGATCTTATACGGAGTTGGAGATCAAAATCATCATTCCATTGAAAATATTTACATCCATAATCTTCTTCTTTTGGCTGTTACAAAGTAAAGAAATAACATGACATGCCATTATAATAATCACACGTATTACATAAATAAAACATTAGATTGTTTACCTTCGAAAGAGGACATGCATAGTAAAGTGTACCAAAGATATGACGTCGATATGACTGCCTCAACACTATATATCCTTTCCACATCGATACTTATAAGCTTCAAGCGGATCCATCTTATGCAAAATCGGATGGTGGTGAGTTTGGTAGGAGAGGATAAGAGTTTGTGAGGATAAGAGCTACCATAAATAAAGATAAAAATTTAGGGTCGACACATTTAGGGACGACTTAGTCGACCCTAGCTTTCCCGCCAACATTTTCCCGCCAGCATTTACCGCCAACATTTCCCGCCAAATTTAGGGTTGACACATTTAGGGACGATTCATCCGTTCAACCTCTAACGTATAACCCTAGCATATCGACTCATCAGTTGAACCTCTAACGTATAACCCTAGCATATCGACTAATCAGTTGAACCTCTAACTTATAACCGTAACATATCGACTCATCAGTTGAACCTTTAACGTATAACCCTAGCATATCGACTCATCAGTTGAATCTCTAACATATAACCATAACATATCGACTAATCAGTTGAACCTCTAACGTATAACCGTAACATATCGACTCATCAGTTGAACCTCTAACGTATAACCCTAGTATATCGACTCATCAGTTGAACCTCTAACGTATAACTGTAGCATATCGACTCATCAGTTGAACCTCTAACGTATAACCCTAGCATATCGGCTAATCAGTTGAACCTCTAACGTATAACAGTTAGATATCGACTCATTAGTTGAACCTTGATACATGGGTTTTGTGTGGGTTCAGGTTAACTCTCGGAATCCTCTCGAATTGATCTCAGTTCTAAGTGGAGAGATTTGTTCTTGGTGACAAAAAAAGGGTTTTGGTTTTCCACTCTAATGAAAAGATAAATGACTAACGTAAATTAAAATATAAACTTAAAACAAACAATTAAAAAGTAAAACTAGAATTAAAAATTTAAATAAAACAGCAACTGAAAACTGACCTAACTGAAAATGCTCTAATCGGAATAAAATCCTACTCGGAAAAATAGCCCTATTCGGAAAGATAGTCTATGCGGAATAAAATGGCCTATGCGGAAAAATTGCTATTCGGAAAAAAAAATGCTATTCGGAAAACATGTTCAATTCGGAAAAACCAACCTATGCGGAAAAATGGCTCTAATCGGAAAGAAAGTCTAATCGGAAAGTCCGGCTTATGCGGAAAGTAATCCTTATTCGGAATATTTTTGCAACTCGGAATAATGGGGTTCTATGCGTAATGTATGGCCTACTCGGAATATGGAAAATATTCCGAATAGAGGTAAAATAAATTGACTATTCGGAATGTCTAAACATTCCGAGTAAGAGATAAATGAATTTGCCTATTCGGAATATCCAAAATTCCGAATAAAGGAGAAAGAAAAGCTGCAATTCGGAAAGTCTGGATGAAGAACAGTAGCAGTAACGCAAGAACAGGAGACGCGGTTTAAATCCAAAATCAAGATGAATACGCAAAAAGGTTTTACCAAATCAAACACAAATCATCTAAATACCATAAGTAATAAATCCCAACAATAAAAACACAAAATCAACAACTTTCAAAAGCTTAAAATTAATCAAACAAGAACTTAAGAACTTTGAATAGAGAAGGAGATGAACAAGATGAATAGAAAGATTTGATTGAAAGATTAATGTAAAAGTGAACAATAGTAATGATCAAACACTTACAAGATTGAAGGAAAAATGAAAAATCACCAAACACCCTAATGGTGTTGGTGATGCTACGAACCAAAGAAACTGGGAAAGAAAAACAAAAACTAAGCTAACTCCCTAATTGTGTGTGTAGGAGATCCTTTTATAGTCCTTAGTGGTTGGTTGGTGAAGTGGACTTTCTTCTCTCTCTTTCGTCTTCTCGTCTTTTCAGAAAAGTTGACGCTTTCGATTCTGATTCGGGATTTGTCGTCGATTAAATTCAACTCGTCTTTTAATTTCTTCGTTTAATAGACTTGAGTTTCTTCGACTTATGTAAATCTTCCATCTTAGGTCCTTTTCTTCGATAAATCTTCGAATAGGCCCAGTGACTTCAAATCTTTTGCATCTCTTGGACAATAGACTTCGTCTTGAGTCTTTTTCTTCGAATAAACCCGTGTAATCCCATATTTTCTTTAATATTCATATGGTTAGCTCTGAAAACACAATAAACACAAAAACCACGCATAATTCCAAACAAATGATATTAAATACGTGTTTTGGACTTGTTTTAGCCAGAATTAAGTGGTAAAAGGATGGGTGTTTACACACCTATCAAATCCCCTACACTTAACCATTGCCATGCCCTCATGCAATGCTTAGTGATAAAGCAAATTTACACTTTTCTCATAATCAATCAACCTTGGCCTTATTAACATACTATTAAATAAAAATCAAAATACTAAGAGAGATTAAAACTTTAAAATAAACAAAAGGATGGAAATAACTTGCAAAGAAATCAAGGACTTACATTAGGGCTTTGGTGCTGCGAAGATTTATCACCCTCAAGTTTCACTTTCTCCAAACTAAGCTTGAAAACGAGATCATTGTTATTATAAGTTAGCAATTCAAACACTTACACACATGGCTTAATTAAATGCTTAAACTCCCTTATTCCTAGGTGTATCTCTTATATTTTATTTTTGGTCTTAGAATGATCATGAAGATGCATTTTTGGGACTTATTTCGATAGTTTACTTAGGCTGAAAGCAAAGTAGGACGATTTGATCAATAGTTAGCTAAAGGACAAAATCTCTTAAAACTGCTTCTCGAGATATCAAAAAGTTCATATCTTGGCATAACTCGGTTCACGATTTGAGACCTTTCTCGGGCCGATATTTGGCATGTACTTCATACTTCATATCTTCGAGAGACGTTCTTGAGATAATGGTCTTCTCATCGTTCATAGAGTTTCTTCACTTGGAGACTTTTGAGGGGTACTCCAACTTTGTTGACCACGACTTCATGATTATTTCTTCAATCTCTATTTGGGATTTTGAGATACAACGATCCGCCTCCTTTTCGGACTTGGATCTATTTATCCTCATACCTTGTTAGGGTCTTTTCGGATAGACTTCTCCATGATCTTTATGGGAGTTGATTGCTTTTCGTCGTGAGTCTTGATCCTTCATATTGATTTTGGGAATAATGCTTCTCACATCACTTTTGGATCTTCAGCAATAAAATGGAATCCTCATGCCTTGTTAGGGCCTTTTCGGACTCGCCAATCTTCGCGCCCCGCTTCATAAGTTATGCCTTGGCTATGAACTCTTATCATTACCGAGCAACTTTTAAACGATCTTGGGCTAGAAGCTAAGTAACTTTTCAAATCGTACGACCTCACTTATTGCAGATAAATTATTAGCAAGTGATGGGAGAATAGGCAAATAATTACACCAAGTGAGCTTGTGCAAGAATACCGACTTATAATTGACTCTATCATTTCTCGTCCTCCACAATTTAAAATCTCAAGTAATGAGACTGGTGGATACTTAGCCTAATAAACCAATTAAGGTCTATATGGTTAAGGATACTAGCTAGAATAAACTTAGATAAGTCTATTCGGGTTGAGTCAAAATAATCGCAACGGGCCTAATAGATCAAAGACTTCTAAACTAGCTACACCACTTTATTAATATTTTTGACTTTATTGCGGGATATATACATATGAAAGCAACGATAAAAATTTAAAAATTACGACTAAATGGCCAAAGTTAATAAAAAAATTGAAAAATGTTGAAAAATAGGATTTTCCGGTTAAATGAAGGCATCTTCATGGAAAAGTCCACTTAAAACTTCGATAGAAGTCCCCCCTACACTTAAGATAAACATTGTCCTCAATGTTTAAGCATGTGGGAAAAGTCTCCCCTACACTTATGACATTCTGCACGTTGGTTAACTCAAGCTAAGGAAGAGACGACTAACGTGATCAATTTCAAATGTGAGTATGAAGAAAATTGAATCACGATAGTTGAGAGATGGAACCGGATTTCGGATAACACGGGAGCACGGTGCTTCAAAGATTCCAAGAGTGCACTAATCCCTGTAATCACATCACCACACCAATACAAACACGTATACAGGTCCCCCTACACGTAGGGGATTAAAACATAAAAGGATAGATACTCGGGCTGCCTCCCGAGGAGCGCTTGTTTTTGATAACCGAGTCACGAGCCTGACTCGACCCAAAATTAGTTCATGGGGAACGTGGCGAGGGATGGAATCACCTCCTGAGAGGTGTCCTCACCAAAGTACAACTTCACTCGTTGGCCATTCACCTTAAAATTAGGTCCATTAGGTTGAGCGAGCTCGAGAGTACCATAAGGAAAAATTTGGGCAATGGTGAATGGGCCGGACCAACGAGATTTGAGCTTTCCCGAGAAGATTTTCAACCGAGAGTTAAAAAGTAAGACTTTGTCTCCAACATGGAACTCTCGGTTCTTAATCTTAGAGTCGTGAATGAGCTTAGTCCTCTCCTTATAGATCAAAGAGTTTTCATAAGCCTCATTACGGAGTTCATTCAGCTCATTGAGTTGGATCTTGCGTAGGTCACCGGCTTTGTTGATATCAAAATTAGCCCACTTCAAGGCCCAATAAGCCTTGTGCTCCAACTCAATGGGGAGGTGGCACGCTTTCCCGTACACGAGACGATATGGTGTACAACCAATCGGAGTCTTGTATGCAGTACGAAAAGCCCACAAAGCATCATCAAGTTCCAGAATTCGCTTAAGTCCTCGGTTGGATATTTCAGCCTGGACATTAGTTTGTGGGTGGTAGGCTGTGGAAAGACGATGATTTACACCGTACTTAGCCATGACTCTAGCAAATTAGTCATTGCAGAAATGAGTCCTACGATCACTAATAATGGCACGAGGCACACCGAATCTAGCGAAAAGAGCTTTTAAAAAGTTACAAACCACCCTTGCGTCATTAGTGGGTAAAGCTTTGGCTTCAAACCATTTGGAGACGTAGTCAACGGCTACAAGGATGTATTTGTTTCCTTTAGAAGAAGGGAATGGCCCCATAAAGTCGATACCCCAAACATCAAAGATTTCACACTCTTGAATGAAATTCTGAGGCATCTCGTCTTTATGTGTGATCTTGCCTTGTTTTAGGCAAGCATCACATCGTTTAACCATATCGTGAGCGTCACGATAGATGGTGGGCCAGTAAAATCCCGAATCAAACACTTTTTTGGCGGTGTAGTTGGGGCCAAAGTGACCAGCGGTGGGTCCTTTGTGGCAAGCATCAAGGATTTCCGAAGCTGCCGGTCCATCAACACATCGGCGAATAATCAGGTCGGCACATTGTTTGAATAGGTAAGGGTCGTCCCAAAAGTAAGTCTTAATGTCGGTGAAGAACTTTTTCTTTTGTTGGGACGTCAACCCTTCCTTGAGAATACCACCCGCCAAGTAGTTTGCAAAGTCCGCAAACCACGGGGTTTCATCAGATTTCGAATTTATAGACATTAAGGTCTCCAAGGGAAAAGAATCATTGATTTCTTTGTTCGGATGATCCCCTTGGTAAGGATCCTCAAGTCTGCTGAGATGATCCACAGCTAGGTTTTCAGCTCCTTTTTTATCGCGAATTTCGATTTTAAATTCCTGGAGCAGCAAAACCCAGCGAAGAAGTCTTGGTTTGGAATCTTGCTTTGTCAACAAGTACTTCAGCGCGGAATGATCGGTATACACAATTGTGGTGGAAAGGACAAGATAGGGGCGAAATTTTTCAAAGGCATAGACAACAACTAAAAGCTTTCTCGGTTGTCGTATAATGCAATTGGGCCCCCGTCATTGTCTTGCTAGCGTAATGGATTGGTTGGAAGTGCTTGTTCACTCTTTGTCCCAGAACCGCTCCAATAGCAAAATCACTAGCATCGCACATCAACTCAAAGGGCAGCTCCCAATTGGGGGTAACCAAGACGGGTGCCTTAGTTAGCTTATCCTTAAGCGAGTTGAAGGCTTCAAGACACTCTTTGGAAAAGATAAAAGGAGTATCTTTTTCCAAGAGGTGGGTCATCGGGCGAGCGATTTGAGAAAAATCTTTGATAAATCGTCGGTAGAAACCCGCATGACCCAGAAAACTTCTCACACCCTTCACGGTTGAAGGTGGAGGCAACTTGGCGATAACATCGACTTTAGCACGGTCTACTTCAAGACCGGCTTTGGAAATCTTGTGTCCCAGCACGATGCCTTCTTTTACCATAAAATGGCATTTTTCCCAATTTAGAACAAGGCGAGTGTCTTCGCACCGCTTAAGCATACGTTCCAAATTGGCAAGGCAAGAAGAGAAGGAATCCCCAAAGACCGAGAAATCATCCATGAAGACTTCCATGGTTTGTTCAACCATGTCATGGAAGATAGCTAACATGCACCTTTGGAAAGTCCCGGGCGCATTACATAAGCCAAAAGGCATTCTTTTGTAAGCAAATGTGCCATAGGGACAAGTGAATGTTGTCTTCTCTTGATCTTGGGGATCGCTGGGTATTTGGAAATAACCCGAGAAACCATCAAGAAAGCAGTAATATTTATTACCCGCTAAACGTTCAATCATTTGGTCCATAAAAGGTAGAGGGAAATGATCCTTTCTCGTGGCATCATTGAGTTTGCGGTAGTCTATACAAACTCTCCACCCAGTAACGAGACGAGTGGAAATTAACTCGTTGTGTTCATTGGGAACAACGGTTATTCCGCCCTTCTTAGGCACACAATGGATTGGACTAACCCACGGGGAATCCGAAATAGGGTAAATCATACCCGCATCAAGAAGTTTGATAACCTCTGTTTTGATGACTTCATGGATTTTTGGATTCACCCTTCGTTGGCTTTGAATTGTGGGCTTAAAGTCGTCCTCCATGAGAATTTTGTGTGTGTAGAAGTGAGGATCAATTCCACGAATATCAGAAATCTTCCAAGCAATAGCCTTCTTATGATTTTTCAGCACGGTGATAAGTCGGGCTTTTTCTTCTTCCTTAAAATCCTTAGCAATGATGACTGGCGACTTCTTCTCTTCTTCAAGGAATACATACTCGAGATGGGGCGGCAACTCCTTAAGTTCCAAATCCGGAGGATTATCGACGGGAGGCGTATTCGAAGTCGGAGTATCGATAGCAATGACCGTGGGAGATGGAGGAGAAGGATTGTCTTCGTTAAGAAGGCTTTCAAAGAAATGCATGTCTTCGTCCCCATCGGTAGGAGAATCATCAGTGGCTAAAGGCACATCTCCCATGGTATCTTCAAGATTGTTCCAAAATAAATCACTATCTCCAAATAGAGACAACGATGAATCAATGGAGGACACGGTCTCAACATTGGGAAGAGAGGTAGGAATACTTTTGCAAGCATCATTAAAGTGTTCTTCACAAGCCTCATCAAGAACGTCAATACAATTAACACTCTCATATGAATAAGGCTACTTAGACAACTTTCCCATGTTGAAGACTACTTTATCGTCACCCACTCTCATGATAAGCTCACCGGCTTCAACATCGATGAGAGTGCGTCCGGTCCTAAGGAATGGACGTCCAACAATTAGTGGCACACGAGGGTCCATCTCGTAGTCGACGACAACAAAATCAGCAGGAAAGGTGAATTTGTCGACTCCTACAATGACGTCTTCGGCTATCCCCACTGGATAAGCAACCGTACGGTTTGCTAATTCCAAAGTCATTTTGGTAGGGACTAGCTCTGGGAGAGATAATTGCTTCCAAACACTTAGAGGCATGAGATTAATACTGGCACCTAGATCGGCTAGGGCCATGCAATTATCTACTCCCGGGAAATTGCAAGGGATAAGAAAACGACCCAGATCACCAAGCTTGGTTGGCAATTTCCTTAAGAGCACTACAGAGCAATTCTCATTAAGTTGGGTGTTGGCAATATCGAGGAGCTTTTCCTTGTCGCTCAGAAGATCTTTAAACATTTTCGCATATTTAGGCATGTGAGCGAGAGCCTCAGCGAAGGAGATATTGAAATTCAGTTGTTTAAACATTTTAAGAAAGTTAGAAACCTGAATATCGTCCTTGCTTTTGAGCTTCTCTTTCCTCAACCTAGATGGATAAGGTATATTGGAAGAAGAGGAAGGCTTTGGAAGAATAGGATCACTCACATCCTTGGGTGGAGGAGGGGTAGAAGGAAGAGGTGGAGAAATTAGGGCAGGAGAAGGATGAGGAATAGGAGCAGGCGACTCGTTCTCCTTAGTCACAACCACCGGTGGAGGTATAGGAAGCTCGAGTTCCTTGGTACCTTTGCCACTTCGAGTGGTGATTGCTTTCATCTCCCCTCTTGGATTTGCAACGGTGTTACTCAGAAGAGTACCCGAAGAAGAGGGTTGATTACCTTGGAAGAAACTAGCCATCATGTTCCTCAGATCATTAGTTTGGCTATCCAACATGTTTCTCATGTCGGCTCTCTAATCGTTCCCTTGTTTGACCAAGTCTGCTTTCAAGTTGAGCACTTCCTGTTGGAGATTTTCCACGATCACATCATTGGTCCTCATGTAGGTTGCAACCTCTTGGTGTAATGCAGTGGTGGTTTGGCTGGGAGGAGCATTGTATGCAGGTGGTTGGTAAGCAGGTTGTTGGTAGATTTGATTGTTTCGTTGAGGTGGTTGTTGCTGCTTGTGAGGTGGGATGTATGGTGTACGAGGTTGTTGTTGTTGAGAAGGAGGGCGGTTGAGGTTTTGTTGTTGGTTTTGGTTGTTTGGAGGAAAACCAGGTGGGGAAAGATAATTGTTAGAACGGTAGCTAAGCAAATTACGGTCACCTTGAGGTCTAGCTTGATAAGCAGGTTGAGGATAGGTGCCATATGCCGCATTCACATTCTCAGCAGGGTAGTCTTGGGTGGCGGTACAAGTTGTGTAAGAGTGAGGACCACCGCATATCTCACAAGGTTGGCTGACAGCGTTAACTTGAGCGTTTTTAGCGTTGTTGCTGTTGTTGTTGCTGACGGTGTGGGTGACAAGCGATTCAAGAAGCGTAGTGATTTTGTCCAATCGCTTGTCGCTGTCACTAGTGCTAGCACTAGCGACATTGGTCCGAACACTCTTGGTTTGCACACGAGATTTATTCTCAATGATGTCCCAAGCAGCATTGGAAGTCTTAGCCAGAAGATTACCCCCCGAGGCACTGTTTAGTGAATCTTGGTCACTCATGCTTAAACCATTGTAAAAAGTATTGATTTGATGTACTTTGGTAAAACCATGTTGTGGGCATTTTCTTAAAAGATCTTTAAAACGATCCCAAGATTCACTGAACGACTCATCGTACTTTTGTTCAAAATTTATGATTTCATTCCGCAAAGCGGTAGTACGAGAGGGTGGGAAAAAGTAATTGATAAATTTGGTTTCCAAATCCGTCCACGAGAGAATACTCTGTGGCGGTTCCTTAGCAAGCCAATGCCGGGCTTGTCCCTCTAAAGAAAAGGGAAAAAGTTGTAACCTGATAACCTCTTGTGGAACACCATTGAACTTGACCGTGTTGGTGAGTTGCAAGAATCTCTTTATGTGGTCGTGTGGGTCATCAATGGTACGTCCCAAGAATGGTTGAGCGGAGACCATCTGGATAAAGCCTGATTTTAGCTCAAAGTTGTTGGCGGCAATTGGAGGTATGACAATTGGATCAGTGTTGCCATCTACATGAGCTTGCAGCAGTTCAATCATCGGGCGATTATCCGGAAGGGGCTCATTGTTGTTGTTATTATTCATGTTGTTGAAAGGTGGGTTGTTGTTGTTATTATTGTTTGGAGGTGGTACACCGGCCATGTCTAAGTGATCGAGAGGCTCGGGCTCTTGATAAGACGTGGATCGAGTGCGCATACACCTGCAAAAGAACGAACAAAGAAAAGCAAAGCAAAAATATTTTTGGTTTTTTTATGTTTTTTTTTACTTTTTAGGATTTTTGAAAATTTTATATATTTTTTAGTGTTTTTGAAAAATTTTATGAAAAAGTAACGTTCACGGTGAACGGATCCCAAAATCCAAGTTCTCACAAAAAACTTTTGATCTTAACGAGAAGAGCCGGCAGCGGCGCCATTTGATACATGGGTTTTGTGTGGGTTCAGGTTAACTCTCGGAATCCTCTCGAATTGATCTCAGTTCTAAGTGGAGAGATTTGTTCTTGGTGACAAAAAAGGGGTTTTGGTTTTCCACTCTAATGAAAAGATAAATGACTAACGTAAATTAAAATATAAACTTAAAACAAACAATTAAAAAGTAAAACTAGAATTAAAAATTTAAATAAAACAGCAACTGAAAACTGACCTAACTGAAAATGCTCTAATCGGAATAAAATCCTACTCGGAAAAATAGCCCTATTCGGAAAGATAGTCTATGCGGAATAAAATGGCCTATGCGGAAAAATTGCTATTCGGAAAAAAAATGCTATTCGGAAAACATGTTCAATTCGGAAAAACCAACCTATGCGGAAAAATGGCTCTAATCGGAAAGAAAGTCTAATCGGAAAGTCCGGCTTATGCGGAAAGTAATCCTTATTCGGAATATTTTTGCAACTCGGAATAATGGGGTTCTATGCGGAATGTATGGCCTACTCGGAATATGGAAAATATTCCGAATAGAGGTAAAATAAATGGACTATTCGGAATGTCTAAACATTCCGAGTAAGAGATAAATGAATTTGCCTATTCGGAATATCCAAAATTCCGAATAAAGGAGAAAGAAAAGCTGCAATTCGGAAAGTCTGGATGAAGAACAGTAGCAGTAACGCAAGAACAGGAGACGCGGTTTAAATCCAAAATCAAGATGAATACGCAAAAAGGTTTTACCAAATCAAACACAAATCATCTAAATACCATAAGTAATAAATCCCAACAATAAAAACACAAAATCAACAACTTTCAAAAGCTTAAAATTAATCAAACAAGAACTTAAGAACTTTGAATAGAGAAGGAGATGAACAAGATGAATAGAAAGATTTGATTGAAAGATTAATGTAAAAGTGAACAATAGTAATGATCAAACACTTACAAGATTGAAGAAAAAATGAAAAATCACCAAACACCCTAATGGTGTTGGTGATGCTACGAACCAAAGAAACTGGGAAAGAAAAACAAAAACTAAGCTAACTCCCTAATTGTGTGTGTAGGAGATCCTTTTATAGTCCTTAGTGGTTGGTTGGTGAAGTGGACTTTCTTCTCTCTCTTTCGTCTTCTCGTCTTTTCAGAAAAGTTGACGCTTTCGATTCTGATTCAGGATTTGTCGTCGATTAAATTCAACTCGTCTTTTAATTTCTTCGTTTAATAGACTTGAGTTTCTTCGACTTATGTAAATCTTCCATCTTAGGTCCTTTTCTTCGATAAATCTTCGAATAGGCCCAGTGACTTCAAATATTTTGCATCTCTTGGACAATAGACTTCGTCTTGAGTCTTTTTCTTCGAATAAACCCGTGCAATCCCATGTTTTCTTTAATATTCATATGGTTAGCTCTGAAAACACAATACACAAAAACCACGCATAATTCCAAACAAATGATATTAAATACGTGTTTTGGACTTGTTTTAGCCAGAATTAAGTGGTAAAAGGATGGGTGTTTACACACCTATCAAACCTCTAACGTATAACTCTAGCATATCGACTAATCAGTTGAACCTCTAACGTATAACCGTAACATATCGACTCATCAGTTGAACCTCTAAGGTATAACCCTAGCATATCGACTCATCAGTTGAACCTCTAACGTATAACCGTAGCATATCGACTCATCAGTTGAACCTCTAACGTATAAACCTAGCATATCAACTAATCAGTTAAACCTCTAACGTGTGACCGTAACATATCGACTCATCAGTTGAACCTCTAACATATAACCCTAGCATATCGACTAATCAGTTGAACCTCAAACGTATAACCGTAATATATCGACTCATCAGTTGAACCTCTAATGTATAACCCTAGCATATCGACTCACCAGTTGATCCTCTAACGTATAACCGTAGCATATCGACTCATCAGTTGAACCTCTGACGTATAACCCTAGCATATCGACTAATCAGTTGAACCTCTAACGTATAACCCTAGCATATTGACTCATCAGTTGAACCTCTAACGTATAACCGTAACATATCGACTCATCAGTTAAATCTCTAATGTATAACCCTAGCATATCGACTCATTAGTTATACCTCTAATGTATAACCGTAACATATCGACTCATCAGTTGAACCTCTAACGTATAACTGTAACATTTCGACTCATCAGTTGAACCTCTAACGTATAACCCTAGCATATCGACTAATCAGTTGAACCTCTAACGTATAACCCTAGCATATCGACTCGTCAGTTGAGCCTCTAACGTAGAACCGTAACATATCGACTCATCAGTTGAACCTCTAACGTATAACCCTAGCATATCGACTCATCAGTTGAACATCTAACATATAACCGTAACATATCGACTCATCAGTTGAACCTCTAATGTATAACCATAACATAGCGACTCGTCAGTTGAATCTCTAACGTATAACCCTAGCATATCGACTCATCAGTTGAACCTCTAACGTATAACTGTAACATATCGACTCATCAGTTGAACCTCTAACGTATAACCCTAGCATATCGACTAATCAGTTGAACCTCTAACGTATAACCCTAGCATATTGACTCATCAGTTTAACTTCTAACGTATACCCGTAACATATCGACTCATCAGTTGAACCTCTAACGTATAACCCTAGCATATCGACTTATCAGTTGAACCTCTAACGTATAACCGTAACATATCGACTCATCAGTTAAACATCTAACGTATAACCGTAACATACCGACTCATCAGTTGAACCTCTAACGTATAACCCTAGCATATCGACTAATCAGTTAAACCTCTAACGTATAACCCTAGCATATCGACTCATCAGTTGAACCTCTAAGATATAACCTTAACGTATCGACTCATCAGTTGAACCTTTAATGTATAACCCTAGCATATCGACTCATCAGTTGAACCTCTAACGTATAACCGCAACTCATCAGTTGAACCTCTAACGTATAACTGTAACATATCGACTCATTAGTATTTCTCAATTGTTATTATTACAAACTAAGTATAACGTATATTTTAATATTAATTATTAATTTTTATTATTAATTTTTATTATTTATTTTATTACATAAAATGTGTAATGCAAAAAAATATATGAAAAACACTTAGGGACGAGCTGGTCGTCCCTAAATATTATAGCAAAGTCGTCCCTAAAAAACCTTCCAACACTTAGCAATTTTTTAGAAAATTTTGGCCAAAATTTGAATAACCCACTTTGGGGTTTAGTTTTCCCGGTATGTACTTAGGGACGACTTGGTCGTCTCTAAATTTTAGGGACAACTAAGTCGTCCCTAAGTTTCATAGGTTGTCATCCCTAAACATTAAAATATCAAAAAAATAAAAAAATTATAATAAACTTAGGGACGATATAGATCAGGTATCTTATCTTCTTTCTCTCATTTTCTGTTAAAACAAAAAAAATGAGCACAAATTCGACCATCACCACTCCGTCGTCACCACCATTATTTGTTACACCATCACCACTCCTTCCCATCACCATTCCAACCCACAAATTCGACCCACCACACTCCACCCCATCACCACCAGTCAGTCCCACCACCACCACACTCGCACACGAGCACAAATTTCGGCATATAGCACTTTTGTGATTGTTTTTTAATAAATATAAAGGTAATTGATTTTTTGTTTAATCTATTAATTTTGTTTATTTTTTTTTCTAAATGTGATTTTTAATATTTAATTATTGTTTAATTACTGTTAATTTTTTTCTAGCAACCATCCACCACCACCGCCGGTAGCGGCAGCAGTAGCAACCACCACCGCCGGCAGCAGCAGTAGCCACCACCACCACCACAAGTGATTTCGGCTTAATATATTGGAAAACCCCGCCCTAATTTCGGCTTAATATAAGTGCTTATGATTTCGGCTTAATTGATTTAGGCTTATTTAGGCTTAGTTGAAAGGTGTGTTTGAAAAGTGTGTTAGTTTCGATAAGCTTATCACTATATGCGCTTAGTTGATTTCATATTATATTTAAGCTTATGATTTCGGATTATATCTAGGGCTTAATTGATTTAGGCTTAATGGATTTCAGCTTATATAGGCCCAAGTTTAATTTTTTTTATATGTTTGTCGTAGCCGAGACCCGAGTCACAGCCGAGTTAGCGGGGAATTGAGCCAAGAACCGAGACCCGAGTCACAGTCGAAAAAAATGTAATGTTTTTTTTTGAAATCGTTGTGGTGGTGTTTGTTTCAAATTATATAAAAATATTCGAAACAAACTAATTTATGATGTTTTTTTATGTTTGTGTTTGGTTAGCACCAGGACAGTCAGGACAACTCCCTCATTCAGACCTCTTTTTCTATCTTTCTATCTTTGTTTATTTCAGCCGTGACTAAGATGTGTAATTAATATTATGCATATGTTTATTATATTATATATATGATATATGATTGTTAGTCTTTTGTAGTTACTAATTTTAGGAATGTTTTAGGATTTTATCGATTAATTACGGAAAATAGTAAACCGGTTATACTCATTCATATATGGGACGAAACATTCAAAAGGTGGGTTAGGATTGCCTTCCATAGTTGCACTAGGAAGAAACAAAAGAGTTCATATTCATTTGGTTAGTATGACATTTTACGTATAAATTTTTTTTTATCTAAGTATGTTTATTTGCAACGCAGTTATGACAATTGATAAGAGTTGAACCACTGTATCTAATCATAATTCCAATGAATTTTTAGATGGTCTTTTTGCATTCATCGAGGATTGTGAGAAATTTTTGCACCCCATCTCACAAAAGCTCCGTTGCCCATGTAGTCGTTGTTGTGAACCGTGAAATTTTGGTTACCCTCAGCCAACTTGAGGCACACATATCCGAATACCGGTTTGACAAACATTACACCACTTGGATATATCACGGTGAACCAATTCTTCTGTTACCTCCACTATTACCACATTCACCTGATCGCATTCACATGGATGCGTTCTTCGAAGATATTTCTGCAAATAATATTCCAAATCCACCATCTGAAACTCCACCCTCTCAAACTCCACCAACTCAAACAACCGGTCCTCAACCAACCCAAACATCGGTTCCTAGTAACGAGTTTGAATAGTTACTTGCTAGGTCTACCCAAAAGTTGTACCCGGATTGTGATATGAGCACATTGGAATTTATATAAGAGATTTCGCACATCAAGGTTTTAAACAAAATAACTGATGTCAGGTTTAACACAATTCTAGCTCTTCTCCAAAAGGCATGTTCCCATAGTAAAGGATACAATTTCCCGTCTTCATACTATGAAATAAAAAAGACATACAAAAAGATCGGGTTAGGATACGAATCGATCCATGCTTGTATAAATGATTGTTTTTTATATTGGGGATCACCGGAAAACAAGGCGAGGGAAACTTGTCCAATCTGTAATGCGAGTAGATGGAAAAACCCAAAGAAGAAAAATGGGACGCAATTAGTTGCCAACAAGGTTGTGCGTTACTTTCCGATAACACCTAGACTACAACGTTGTATGTTGTCAATATAACCGGCCGCATGCTGTAATTTTGGCTCATCATGCCATAAGGATTAAAACCATCAGCAGCCAACGCTAATCGAACGTTTCTAGGGTCACAAGAGAACTCAGGTTTCATTATGTCAAAATATTTCCAAGCCTCACCGTCACAGGGGTGATTCATTTTACCGTCTTCCTTAGACTGTCCGGTCGTATGCCAAGTCATCCACTATGCTATGTCTTTTGTGTTGAACATACGCACCACCTTGGATGTGTTTAAAAGAAACTTCTTTAATGTTGACGATGTTAATTCACGGCCCTAAATCAGCTGCAAAGGACATTGATGTTGTGCAGCCTATGATTAAAGAACTCAAAGATTTATGGGAGGGAATCTGGACGAAAGACGCTGCTACGGGTACTCATTTCAAAATGAAAGCGGTGGATGGACCATCAATGATTTTCCAGCTCAAAGTAGTTTATCTGGGTGGACTCGGCAAGGCTACCACGCATGCCCTACTTGTAATGTGGACACTCCATCGATGCGTATCAACAACAAAATCGTCTATGTTGGTTACAAAAGATGGTTAAGAAAAAATCATCCAGAAAGGAAAAAATCTTAGGAATTCTCGGTTCTCCCGAACATAAGCCTAAACCTAAAAAGTTTTCAGAACTTGATATCCAATTGTAGATTAGTAAAGTCTTTAAACGTAAACCGGGGAAACATAAAACAATTGCTAAAGAGAACCGCCCCATAATCTAGATGTTGAATTGAATTGGAGTAAGCGTGGATCTTAAGTATTGGCCTTTTTCTACTAAAACACTGTTACGATGTCATGCGCATCGAAAAGAATTTCCTTGAGGCTTTACTGAATACCCTGTTACAGAACGACAAATCCAAAGACACGCCAAAGGAAAGGCTAGACTTAGAAAAAATGGGAGTTCGAAAGGAGTTGTGGTTAGTTATAAAAGATAATGGGAAGTTCGGTAAGCCTCATCCAAAGTTCTCTTTCACTCCAGAAAAAAGAAAACTTTCTTGTAAATTCATTAAAGGAGTCAGACTACCTGATGGATTTGGATCCAACTTCAAGAAAAAAGTGACTGCTGATGATGACAATATAACGAACCTGAAATCTCATGACTGTCATATAATGATGCATCGGTTACTTCCTTATGGATTGCAACAATACTTGCCCAAAGACGTTGCAAAACCTATAATCGAGATTTGCTTATTCTTTAAGCAGCTTTGTGCTCGAAGTTTGACTGTGTAGGACATGAAAGAAGCTAAAAAAAAATTGATCATTATGATGGTTAGATTAGAGCAAATCTTTCCTCCTGCTTTTTTCGACATAATGACTCATTTGGTTATACATCTACCCTATGAGGCTATTCTAGGTTCCGTTACTCGTGGCAGGTGGATGTATCGATTTGAAAGATACATGAAAAAGCTAAAGAATTATGTACGAAATAAAGAAAAGCCTGAAGGTTCTATTGCTGAGGGTTATGTTGCAGAAGAGGCATTAGCTTTTTGTTCGCGTTACCTTAAGGATGTCAAGACGAGATTTAACCGCCTTGGAAGAAATGAAGACGATTTGTCTGGACAACCAGATAAATTCGAGGTGTTCCGGACCGTATGCACACCGATGGGTAGAATCAAACCAACTCGTATGACTAATGACGACATGCAGGCAGTTACGTGGTTTACACTTAACAACAGTCCTGAAGTCGAAGCAGACATCTCGGCTTACAGCGAGTATGTTTCTTCCTTTTTTTATTTATAATTTTGAAAAATCTTCTTTCTCGATGACTTATTCTAATATCATGAACCTTTGCAGAGAAGCGCCTAATAATGTGGAAACGAGTTTTCTTGCGTGGTTTAACAATAAGGTAAATACATTAGATATATTACCTTGGAGTTATTCCTTGTAAACCCCGCATGCTTTTACCAGGAATAGTACCCTTATAATCGTACGTACATGATTAAAACTTTCCTTTTGTAACATGAATACGTGTCATGAACATAAATTACAAGAATTACGTACATGTTATTACACGATAAATATTAAGTACGTGATAGTTCACAATAATTATTATGGATAATAATTAAATCACGGACATGAAATTATGAACGTAAGAATCACGAACGCATAATCATGTAATTACGTAATTATCATTGCGATTACGTATAAGTATATAAGATAACACGAACATTTAATAATAATGTCACGTAAATACGAGAACAGGAACACGTAATAAATTAGAACACGAAAAACTATGGGTTTCCCCTTGGTGGGCCCTTGTAGTCGCGGCACACACAAGAGAAGAGGGGGCCCAAAAGCCCACTTTTTGGTTTAATTAAAGAAAACTAAACTACAGAGTTTTCATAAAATATTCTTTACAAAAAAATTAAAAACCCTAGCTCCCTTGGACCCCATAGCCGGGCACACATATCCAGAACAAGGAGGCTTCGATTTTGATTTTTGATCTTTGGTATTTGGTTCGTGTTCGTGTTATTTTCAATCACACATCAAGGTAAAACATAAAACCTTAATCTTTTATTTAATTATGTTTTTATGTTAGATCTTTAAAAACAATTAAATAAAACATGTTATGGGATTAAATAAACATGGGAAAGAGGGTTTGTTTGGCTTGGTTTGGGGTTCGGCAGCCGACCGAGAGTCAAAGGACTCTCGGTGTCCCTTTTAAACCACAATCGAGACCCCCTAAGGGGCTCGGTGTGGGTCTCGGCGCAGCAGAAAGCACCACCGTCTTGCGTCGGTGGCTGTTTGGGTCAGACGGGGGGAAGCAGCGAGGCAGCAGGGGAGACCACCGGCTTGTGCCGGTGGGATCTTGAACCTGGCAGCGGCTAGCCACGGCGCAGCAACGGCAGCAGCCGCCGCTGTTGGCAGCACAACCACCAGCCGCCGCCGCAGCCGCGGCTGTGGATGGTGGTTGGTGGTGGGGTTTTGGTTTGGGCCGGTTCACGGGTTTACGGGTCTGGTTCACGATATGTTTTTAATAAAATAATACATGGGTTCGGTTTATTATTTTATTTTATAAGTTTATTTATATACCAGTTAATTAAATAAATTTAACATGTTCTATAATTAGTTTTGTTGGAAATACGTTTTACGTATTTATGAAGGATCGGTCGCTCCAACGATAATTATGTAATGGGCTCGTGATCCACTTAGTAATGTATAGTCCATATAGCCCACATGTAGGGTGGGCTATATATATCCCCTCCTAGCATGTTAGGAGGGGTTGTTCATTTTACACATTTCATTATTCATCTTTACTTTCTCTCTCCACTTTTCTCCCTTCTCTCCTTTCTCTCTCTACTCCATCATCTCCCTTCTTCATCTTTCTTATATTTATCATTTAATCAACCTTCTTTATCAATGAAATCAATCATATAGAATAGGCCAAATACCCCGTAGACCTTCAATTGGTATCAAGAGCCAAGGTTTGATTGGTTTATTCTTGTTTTTTCTTTTGTTTGATTTTGATGGATTTTGATTTAATCACGCTTAAATCTTAAAAAGTTTGTATTTTTCATATAAAGTTTGTATTTTTCATATAAAGTTTGTATTTTTATGCTTTAAATCATGTCAAATCTTTAGATTTACTTACTTTTTTGATAAAAATCACAAATTTTTATACAAAAATCAAAAACTTTTATTATCAAATCTTAAAAAGTTTGTGTTTTTATAAAAAGTTTGTGTTTTTCTCTTTTTAATTTTGTATTTTTATTGATAAATCCCTTTCTATTTTGATTGCATTTTTGTTTGAATTCTTTAAATTGAACTTTTAATTTTATCCTTTTTTATTTTTTTAATCAGTTTCCACTTTAAATTTTTTTTTATTATTAGTTTTTTCTTTTATCAGTTTTTTATAATCAGTTTTTTATATAAATTTTTTAATCAGTTTTTCGTTTATCAGTTATCAGTTTTATCATATCTGGGTTTTCTTTTTTGGTCAACTGTCAAACTGTCAAAAGTATCTTGGTTATCATCTTTCTGTCCAAAACTGTCCCATCATAACTGTTCTTCCATTCTTAAAGTTCCGGATCAACAAAGTTCAGAATCAAGAATTCTTCCGAACGAACTTCCGAACGAACTTCCGAAGAAACTTCCGAACGAACTTCCGAACGAACTTCCGAACGAACTTCCGAACGAACTTCCGAACGAACTTCCGAACGAACTTCCGAACGAACTTCCGAACGAACTTCCGAACGAACTTCCGAACTAACTTCCGAACGAAGTAAGTTCCGAACGAAGTAAGTTCCGAATGAACACAATTCAAACATAACGGGAACCTTTTTGACTCGACACCAATTTTCGACTCGACACCTCTCGACTCACTAACTCACACTCTTGCACACCCTCTGACCAAACACAAAACACTCTCAATCTCTCGACCAACATCTCAACAACAAGACTCGTACAAACACTAAACTCACGACACCAACAACCTCGACTCTCGACTGACAAACAATTATCTAACTCCCAAACAACTCACTCGAACCCCTCACCCCAACAACTCTCACCTCACAAGACCCTCAACACAAACCGACACCTACACTCATCTCTCGTCTCACACAACAAACTCACTCCCTCACCCAAACTCCCCACCCTCGACAACACTCTCGACTCACTCCCCACCCTCGACAACTGACTCGACTCATAAAACTATCTACTTTCCACTCACCCTCGACACACACCCTCGTCAACAACAACACTCTTTTCTTTATCTCTCGTTCAGACTCGATACACGACAGAAAGACTCGACAGATGAGAGAAAGACTTTGATTAGACGATAAACAGTACCTACCCGAGACCTTGTTTTACAAGATCTTGAAGCCGAATAACCAGAAATCTATCATAGACCTTGAAACATATTCTTTACTCGAAATTAATTAGAGGCTCTCACGTTTATTTTTGGGTTGTGAGAGGATTCGATTTAATTTAGGGTAATTGATTGATTTGGTTGATGAGCTGCTAGGATTGGATACGAAGATTATGGATGTCCGATTTTGAAGATGAGATTCGTAGCAGATTTATGTAATTCGTTTGATGTGTGAATGAGAGTAGAGATCAAATGATTTAATGAGTGATACATGAGTTTTGAGAGAGAAGATTTTTGAGGGAAGAAAAGAGACGGAAGAGAGTTATTTTGTGATTGAGAGAAGAGAGATTAGGTTAGAGTATATTAATTGGGCCCCATACACAAAGAAAACAGTGGGACGGAGTAACCAATGCTTTTTGTTTTAGTAGCCACGTGTAGATTAAAATATTAGGGACGGAGGAAACTAGGCAAGTGATGCCACGTTTTTAGGCCACCACGTGGGCTCATATTTGACAAATCTTATCTAAGATTTTTTTAAACCGAGACATACCAGTTTTTTCCTTATTTTTTTATTTATTTTTTAAAAGTTAAATTTTTTATATTTTTTTTATTTATTTTTTAAAAGTTAAATTTTTTATATTTTATATTTATTTTTTAAAAGTTAAACTTTTTATATTTAATATTTATTTTTTTAAAGTTAAACTTTTTATATTTTATATTTTAAAGTTAATGTTTTTTTTTTAGTTAAGTTTATTTTGGATTTGGTACATCGTTGAGGCGGATATTTAGACAGAACCAAAGCGGTAAAATATTTAACGGGCCGATCATCATATTTATCTGAGTTTGATTTGGACTCCGGTTTGTTTTATCAACGATTGAACCGACAACAAATTTTGAGCCGAGAAAAGGGTTATATCATCACTCGAGGATTTTTTTTAAGAGTTATTTACGGATCTTTCGTTTCTTCATGCATTGTTAACTTCCGAAAATAACGACATTCATCTTTCATCAAACATTTAATGGATTCGTTCGATTTGACATGTCAAAAGGGAGAAGCGCATAAACTGCAAGACAAAGTTAGTGATAATGGCATTATTTCATTTCGACTGCTTCAGTCTCATCTTGTCACTCTTTCGAGGATTCAAGGAGGGAGCGAATTTGTGACCATCTTTGGACAAGATCGTCATATATTCATCGACTCAATATTCACCACTTTGACCCAACTCGCCGAGCAACTCAACAATGAAAACTTCAATCACTCTGCATCGGCACTTGCATATAAGACTCTTGTGACACAACTCACGCCCTTCTTCCAATTCAATATCATCAAGCCTGAAAGTTCAGTGATTTGCCAATCATTTCTTCGAGATACACAAACCGAGCATCGAGTTTTCCGTGATACAATTTTGAAACTCATGACATCGGTCTCGTCTTCGATTTATGAAAGATCTCGACTTCAGCAAGGGTATGATAATGGAATGCAAGACTCTTTGATGCAAAAGGAAACTGGTCATACGGTTGATAACTTGGAGACTAACGATGCCAAAAGCACGAAATCAGGAGGACAACATGATACCAGTGGCATGTCAGGGAATGTTCACGAGATCTCTTTTGATGACACCTCACCCGTTTATGACGAAGAGCCAGCAAACATGGTACAATGTAATGTTGTTTATGATGTATATGTTGATGCCATGCCGCATATTGAGCATTCTGAATCTAATTATGACAAACATGGGATGGAAAAGAGTGATAGAAATACCACTTCTGATTCATCCGATGTGAGTCATAATGGGGGAGAAAGTGTTCAAAATGCTAAACATCATGATAATTATCCTATAACTGCTTCATTGACTGCTTCTGATTCCAAGATTAGAGAGCTCGAAACGATTGTAGCTCAACAATCAAAAGATCTTGAGGATGCCAAACTTGAATTTTCTAAGAAAACGGACAAATTTGAAACATACTTTGAAAAACTTGAAAAGTCAAACGTTGTTCTTGAAAGAAAATTGGATCAAAAAGTTTTAGATTCTAAAGCTGAAAAGGATAATCTTTTGAAACAAATTCAGTTACTAGAGTCTAAATTGGCATCCCAAGATAGATTGCTCAAAGAAAATGAAACGTTAAAAGCCCAAGTTCAGGAAAAGGTGTTTGCTATAGCTGCGTTGAAAAACGAGTTAAGGAAAAATAGAGGACCTAGTGTGGACACTAAGCTTGAAAAACCATCAATCTTGGGGAAACCGCCTACAAATCAGTTCGTCAGACAACCGATTGTCAGACAACCTACTGCATTTAGATCCGAGCGACCATAATCCTCGAGACTGCGGTTTTCCTCCCAAGTTGATTTGGGTCATATTTCTAGAACAGTCACTCCACCAACTAGGCCTAACGTAACTAAATCAGTTTTAGCAAGACCTCATCACATGATTGCCCCTAGTTTCTCTAAGAATAGTTCAAAGAACACGTCTAGAACGAGTTCAAATGATGTGCGCCATGATTTTGGTCAAAGGGAAGCTATTCCAAAGACACATGTAAGAGATAGCAATGTCCAACCTAGTCAGATGCCTTCTAGATTACCCAACACTGCTAACCTTAGCATGACGTCTCCTAGGAGTATCGATCAGTCATCTAGGAATTACTCGGACATTAAATATGCTACTTGTAAAACATGTAGAAAATGTGTCTTTACGGCAAATCATGATTCTTGTATCAAGAAACTACTTAATGAGGTGAACTCCCGTGCTAGACTTAAATCCCAGTGGGTCGCTAAAATCAAACCCATTGGTAAAATGTGGTGCCCCACTGGTAGAACTTTCACTCTTGTAGGAAACGAGTGCCCTTTAACTAGGATAGTCTCTGAATCTACGAAGACTACTAGGGAGGAAATTGCAAAGGATGATACATCACTTAAGCCTGAACTTAAGGTTTTCTATAAAAGGAAACGTTTGCCAACTAAGACAAGTGAATCATCCCCTCAGGCCACCTCTGACACAAGATAAGAAAACCGTGAACCCCCACGTGCTTCTAAAATAGATATCTCTAACGCATGCAAAAGTATACAAACTCCTAATGAGAATGCAGGTACCAAAGTTGATGTTCCAAAAGAACGAAGCGGTCCAATCATTGTCTATCGTTCAACTAAGGACACTCTTAGAGTTTGGTTGCTGAAGAAGCAGATATCGGAGAAACAAGTGTCTCAGGGGATTCATGGCTAAGCTTACTAGGACTTATAGTCACATCACAGACTATAACTCGATCTTCAAAGAAAGGAAAGTTTATCGCCGATGGTAAACTTATCCTAACAACGAGAAATTAATTTTTCTCGGGCATGAGCTTATATATAAAAAAAAAACATTCCAAGTTTTTAAGCTCATGCATAATGGCTCCTCGTTAAATGACAGACGATGACCCGGACTTCAGAGACAGGGAAGTTTATCTACGCAATGATAACTTACCCTCTTAACAAGAAATTAAGTTTTCTTGGACACGAGCTTATCCTAAAACCATTCAAAGGTTTTAAGCTTGTGTATAAGGCTCATCATTAAATAACAGATGATGACCCGTTCTTCAAATGAAGGAAAGTTTATCGCCGATGGTAAACTTATCCTCATTAACGAGAAATTAAATTTTCTCGGACACGAGCTTACGTTAAAACCATTCAAAGGTTTTAAGCTCGTGTACATGACTTACAGTTAAATGTCAGACTGTAACTCGTACTTAAAACAAAGGAAAGATTATCTTTTATGATAACTTATCCTCTTAACGAGAAATTCACCTTTCTCGGTCATGAGCTTGTATTAAAACATTCGAAGTTTTAAGCTCAGAAAGGAAAGTGTATCTTTTAAATAAGAGAACTTTTCCTCATAACGAGAAATTAACCTTTCTCGGTCATGAGCTTTCCGTTAAAACAGTCAAAGTTTTCAAGCTCATGAAAACGACTTCTAAGTAAATGTCAGCTTAGGACTCGTTCTTCAGATAAAAGGAAAGGTTATCGTCGATGGTAACTTATCCTTACAACAAGAAGTTTACAACTTCTCGGACTTGAGCTTTCCTAAGATATTCCAAATCTTAAGCTCAAGTAATTGGTTTTCAAAACTTTGAACACAATTTATCAAGAATTTCTCAAAAGGTTTTTTTATAAATCTTTCAACATTGTGTGTTCAAAAACGTTTTGATAAAAAGGGCATGTCTTCTGGAATCGATAATATTTATGAACCTAGAAATGTCGTTCAATAATGACACGGGGTTGTAAATAAAGTTCGAGCAGAAGTTTAAACGATTTAAAACATGCTTCATATGGTTTGCTATTATTTCCGATAGTAACCCGCTTTTCACTTTGAAGTCAAGCATTTGACCGGAAAGCTTTGACTTCAGAATCCGAAGTTATCATCTCCACCAACCATAGCAACTTACAATTGATATCCACATACTTGACGATGCGACTACTCAAACGGTGACTATAGCTCTTTCAATAGAACGGGGGTCAACAATTGAGGGGGAGCAATTGTCCAGCATTCAGAATCCTTGATGCCGAGAGTGCCAAGTTAACATATTGGTGTCAAGACAACGATATCAATCATACACATGGAGTCAAGAGATAACTTCAAAAGTTACGAGGAAGACCAACATTCGTGAACAAGAACCATGTGCTTCTTTCATATGATGTTCTCCATCATTTAGGTCCAACCTCGTAAATTGCTAATATTGTGAATTCATTATCATATATGATCTTTGCACGTGATAAATACCTTACACTTGTGTTTAAAAGGTATTTAATTTATGTTTCAAGTACATCCTCATTAATTTGAGGGGGAGCTTGTGTAATTCATGAAGATAATTGGATTTGCATTTTTCTTCCCAAATTTTCTTAAAACGCTATTAAATCAATTGATATTAAAAACATTGATTGAGTTAATATTTTTAATATGGGGGAGAAAATGTGATTTAATATGGGAAATGATTAATCACAAATGGTTTGACTTAACGTGCTAGCTCATCCCGACATGTGCGAAATGTTTTCGGATATCGTGGCATATGTTAAGGGGGAGCAAAATGGATTTGCACTTCAAAATGGATTTCATGGTGACATACACTTACCCAAAACATCTCTATTCACGATGATGAAGATTGTGGTGACATAAGGATGATAGGATAGGTTAAAGTCCAATGATTCTTCTAGAACCGGAGGAATCTTCCCAAGGACATTCCATAGCTAGAAATAGTAGTCCTTAGGAAAGATGGAGAAAGATTGTGAACGTAGCTGAATGCCGACCAAGTACTTAAGTTAGCACTGGAACAATCACAACAAGGTGCTAGTGATGACGTATTGGTAAGCATTGAAGGGGTTGAAGAATGAAAAAGAATTGTAAAGATAAAGGGTGTAAAGAAAGAAGCCCTCCTTACAACTTAGGCAGAAACCGGGTCAATACATATGCTATTAAGATCATTGTTTAATGATTCTTAATATTGAAGACAGACATCATGGACCCAGTGATGCAATGCATAACCCATCCCAGCTAACTCAGATATCTCTCAAAAGATATTTGTTTTAATCACACGGAGACAACGCATTATCTATTGATTTATTCACTCTGAATAAATTGGTATTGAAAAGGTGGCACTCCTCTCTAGCCTCCGATCACTAAAAATCCAAAATGCACGATCTAGTCTAGAGCCATTTGAGATCATCAAATATCTCATTAGGACACACTTTCATATTTCCTTGCTTCTTCACACACTGTGAAAAGTAAGAAAGATCTTAAGAGTCCTACACAAAATCTTCATGATCTTGCCTGACCATCCGAGTAATACGAAAGTATTTACAATGAAGATGGAAATCCTTCTTGAGCGAATATCAAAAAGCTCATGGTAGGTGACTTTGTGCGATTCTTTATGAATCAAACTTGTGATAACTGGAAAGCAACAGTGGTTTAATTCTTAAATGAATTTAAACACGTTCCAGGCCTCTACGCAATATCTTAGTGATCTTGCCAGAACATTTAGAGTAATACTATTAAGTATTTACAGTGACGAATGGAAATCCTTCTAGTGTTAACATCAAACAGCACTTGGTAGGTAACTTGCAAGATTCTATATGAATCAAGCTAGTGATAACTGGAAAGCAACGAGGGTGCGGTACTTAATTGAATTTCACTTGTTCCAGGAACATGAATTGACGACTTCAAATCATGCGCATAAGATTATCCAAATGATTCACTCTTTACGTTCGCATTCAGCTTTGGACGGTCGAGTAAAGAGAACGGGTTTACCCGCGAAATCTTGTCAAGGAGGTTCTTTATTGAAACTACCTGCCACAAGTACGATATTTAATATCGTCCAACGGTCTTCACCGACCGGAGGTAAAATGCTACCGAATTAGAATGAAATGTTCAAGGCCATTTCATCCGTGTATATTGTTTGTTGCTAACTGTCTTATGCAGCGTAACAAGAAGGTGGCATTGCGATGTACAATCCAGAAGAAGTCGTCACCACATGCTTATACTACATACAATTAGTACTTCAACAAATTCAAGAAAGCCTGAAGGTCAAGTCTTCCGCTGTATCAAACTCTGAAGCTTTCAAGAATTTAAAAGTATAAGTATGTGGAACATGAAGTCCCGAAGAGGCAAATATCACAAGGGAAGAATGCACAAGGTCAAGGCAAGGAAACATGCTCAAGACTAAAGTCAAAGATCACATCAAGCATATTCACAAGAACAAGATCGAAGACTCAAGCATAGATGCTAGGTTTAAGATTTTGTAAAAAGATGTGACCTCCCTTAGGGGGAGATTGTTGGAAATACGTTTTTCCCAATAAAGTCTCGGTCACATCTTAGTTAGCATAGATCACGAGATATAAACTATTTAGAACTTTGTCTCTTGGAGCGACCTCCCTTAGGGGGAGATTGTTGGAAATACGTTTTACGTATTTATGAAGGATCAGTCGCTCCAACGATAATTATGTAATGGGCTCGTGATCCACTTAGTAATGTATAGTCCATATTGCCCACATGTAGGGTGGGCTATATATATCCCCTCCTAG
The DNA here is from genome assembly GCA_025667525.1 of Glebionis coronaria. Classification (NCBI taxonomy): domain Eukaryota; kingdom Viridiplantae; phylum Streptophyta; class Magnoliopsida; order Asterales; family Asteraceae; genus Glebionis; species Glebionis coronaria. Next base: position 107,659,670 of record CM046877.1, read on the forward strand.
CATGTTAGGAGGGGTTGTTCATTTTACACATTTCATTATTCATCTTTACTTTCTCTCTCTACTTTTCTCCCTTATCTCCTTTCTCTCTCTACTCCATCATCTCCCTTCTTCATCTTTCTTATATTTATCATTTAATCAACCCTCTTTATCAATGAAATCAATCATATAGAATAGGCCAAAGACCTTGTAGACCTTCAAGTTTAATTAAAACATGACTTAGGTTTATTATTATTATTAATACATGATTATAGCCTAAGTATTTTTATTATGAAATTTAGACTAAAGTAATTAATTAAATATTATAACATGACATATAATTAAATAATTTACATGACTTAGGTTATATTAATATAAATATTAATACATGTTTTAACCTAAGTATTATATACACTTTAATTTAATTAAATCATGATTATATTTAATTAAATCGTATAACATACGGTTTATTTAATTAACATGTTATAATTAATAAACTATACTATTAATCACATGACTTAGTATATTTAATCAGTAAAACTTAAGCTTATTCTACTAGCTTAATAATCCAACTTATATCTATTTATGGAAACTTTCTATTTTTGGAAACTTTCTATTTTTAGAAACTTTCTATTTTAGGAAACATGCTATTTTTAGAAAGTTACTTATTATTACACAACAAGTATAATAATACAAGAAATACAGGTAATACTTAATCAGAATATCCAGAATACATGATAATCACAGCATAACGTTAAAATAAGTAAAACAAGACATGAACATATAAAACAAGCTAAGACATGATATAAAACCAGATACGTACTCAGTAATCAGAATACTTATACAGGTATACTATTTATGTAGCTTTAGTAGGATCGAAGTAGGACTCTCTTCCGTTCGCCTTCTTCATTAACTGGACACAAGGTACGGATTCTCCGTTCTTTCCTTATTAGGATTTCCCTGTTTGCAGCCAACTGTTTTCCTAGTATATGTTTATATGTTTTGATTTGCTTATGTTTAATTAAATGCCTAAGCCATATACATGCATGACTAGTTTCACCTAGTTATGGAGGTATCATAACCATAACACTAGAGGCAGACTTCACCATGGCGGAGTGATAGCTCGTGGCGTCCCTTTCAGATTTTGGCCATAATATTATGTTATCATGTTGGGCGTATGGGTGCATCCTAGGTTACATGTTTTTAACAGATTATTCAGGTGAATGTGATGTGTGCCTTGCATCCTTCACAAGGAGCTGATCCCTCCTACCCAAACTTATATTAATTAGAGGCAACCACTCTAATTGCATGATGAGGTCACCCCTCCAAGTATTCATGCACGTTGATATTTTGATGACCTATATTGGCTAATGGTTAACATGTTAAACAGTTTTCATAAGATAAACATAATGCTTTCCAAACTATAAAACCAGTTTTACTAAGTTATACCAGGTTTTCCAGGACTTACCAATTCCGCTGCTATATGTTGTATATGCTTATGTTATTCATTCTATGCTTGTGTATCCGTTCACTGAGCGTTATGCTCAACCGTTTTCCTTTCATGTTCCCAAAACGGTAGGTACTCAGGGACGCTCATAGACTCTAAGCGTATGTGCATATAAATTGGAAGCTTTCTAGCCTTCATTACTTTATGCTTATCATCATACATTTTGCTACTTATTTCCATGGACATTGTTTAGTCCTTTTTTGTTAGCCTCAAAATATTGAGTCAAACAAGAATGTCCGGTCATAGGTTTCTATTGTAATTTTTATTAGAACGTTGTAATAGATAGTTAAATAGTCGTGGTTCACGGGCTTGGATTTAAGCTACTTAAAGCCCAAAAGACAAGCCCGGTCCAAACAATATAGCCCATTATGGTTACATGTAAGCCCGGCTATATAAGGCCCTTCCTAGCATGTTAGGAAGGGTGGATGATCATTTGTAACTCTAATTCTTCTAATCTAATATTCACCAAGTTAATCATCTCCTTCTCTCTACTTTCTCTCACTACTTTCTCTCTCTAAAATTCATATCTTTTCCATCTCATTTCTTTAATCAATCATCATATTATTAGGGACAAAAATTGGTATCAATCGCCATGGGGTAGATTTGTGTTTCGTTTGTGGTTAAGTTTTTGATTCGTATGATTTTGATCTACAAATTATCTCGTCTCAAAAATATTTTTGTGTTTTTTCACCACAAATCTTTCTTACAAATTACGTACATAGTTGTGGTAGGGATTTGTGATATTCTTGTTGGTGATTTTCATGAAAAAGGTGGTTGTTTTGGTTTGATTCTTGGGTAAAAAGTTTGAAAAAATCAAGGTTTTTCGGATTATAGAATTTCTTATCCAGAATAAGAGGGTTTTACATTATTCCGAATAGTAGTGTGTTAGAAATACGTTTTACGTATTAAGAAGGATCGGTCACTCCAACGATAGTCCATGTTATAGCTCGTAGTTTAGTTACTTATCTTTATTTAACAAACAAGACCAAGCCTAGCCTACAACATGTGTAGGCCGGCCCAAATGTAAGCCCAAGCCCATGACAAGGGCTTGGGTATATAAACCCTCTCCTTAGATGGAGAGGGTGTGTGGTTCTTCATTTTTACACATAGTAAACTTTTGTTTCTCTCTCTAGAATTGTGTGAAATCCACCATCTTTCTATCTATCTCTCTCTCTAAATAAGCAAGATTTACATATCCAACAAATGGTATCAGAGCCATGGGATGATTGTATTGTTTATGTGTTCGTGTTCTTGATTTTTGTAGCTTTTTAATCTATATAAACACACGTCCAAAATTTTTTGTGTGTTTTTTATGGTTTTTTCTTGATACAAATCATCTACATAGTTGTGGTAGTGATTTGGTATTGTTTCTTTGGCTAAAAACACAAAATTTTTGGGTGCTTGGATCAATTTTTGGCTTAAAATCTCGAATTAGGTGTGTTTTGTCCGAGAAAAGTGGAAAATTTGTGCACTGTTTGTACTATTGCGACAACTCCCATCGCAATATCTAGGGTTTTAACATTGCGATCCATATTGCGATTGGGATTGCGATTGGAGTGTTTTCTGTTATTGCGATTGGATTGCGATTGGAGTTCTTGTTATTACGATCCATATTGCGACAGGTTATTGCGACAGGGTATTGCGACAGGATATTCCGACAGGGTATTGCGATTGGATTATTGCGATTGGATATTGTGATAGGACTTATTGCGATTGGAACATTGCGACAGGATTTATTGCGATTGGATTATTGCGATAGGATTTATTGCGATTGGACATTGCGACAGCATTCCTTTTAGGCATTGCAATAGGGCAACAAGTATTCCAAGATTTTTCAAAAACGTGTTTTTGAAAATTTATTTCATCTTGGAATTTTTGGTTTAGCGAGAACATAATTTAGGGGATTTTAACATTATTTCTCGGCTTCTACACACTACAACAAACACATTTACTTTCTCTGATTGTTCGATCAACGTTTTGTAAATCTTCACATCAAACTTCAATGGAATCGTTGAATTCGACTCTCAAGAGGGAGAATTGCATCTAATGCAAAACACAACTAGAGAAAGTGGTATAACGTTATTTCGACTACTTCAGTCTCATCTTGTAACCCTTTCATGGTTTCAAGGAGGAAGTGAATTTGTGACACTCTTTGGTCAAGATCGTTATACATTCATCGACTCAATATTCCTCAACTTGAACCAACTAGCTGAGCAACTTCACAAAGAAGACTTTAATCACTCTGAATCAGTATCTGCATATAAAGCTCTAGTGACACAACTTACACACTTCTTCCAATTCAACATTTCTAAGTCTGATTCAGGGATATGTCAGTCATTTCTTCAATACACATATACGGAGGTTCAAGAGTTCCGTGGTACACTGTTGAAATTCATGACATCGGTCTCGTCGTTGATTTATGAAAGATCCCGACTTCAGCAAGAGTATGATAGTGGAGTGCAAGATTCTAAGATGCAGATGCAAGAGGAGAATGATCATACGGTTGACAAATTAGAAGCTGATAAAGATTGCATTTGCATAGAATCACATCATGATACCTGCAGCACGTCAGGGAATGTTACAGACATCTCTTATGATGACAACATTTCCGTTTATGACGAAGAACCTACATATACGGTACAATCGAATGTTGCATATGATGTTTATGCCGATGAAATACCGCGTGTTGAGCATTCTGAATATGTTGTAAGTAATCATGATACATGCTTTATGACTGCTTCACTAACCGATTCTGATTCGAAGATTAAAGAGCTTGAAACGATCTTAGCTCAGCAATCTAAAACTCTTGAGGATGCCAAAATTGAATTTTCGAAGAAAATGGGCAAATTTCAAACATATTTTGGAACACTTGAAAAGTCAAAAGTTGTTCTTGAACGAAAATTAGATCAAAAAGTTCTAGATTCTAAAGCTGAAAAAGATAATCTTTTGAAACAAATTAAGTTGCTTGAATCTAAGTTGGCATCCTAAGATAGATTGCTCAAAGAGAATGAGAACTTAAAGGCTCAAGTTCAGGAAAAGGTTTTTGCTATAGCTGCTTTGAAAAACGAGCTAAGGAAAAGTAAGGGCACTAGTGTGGAAACTAACCTTGAAAAACCATCAATCTTGGGGAAACCGCCTAAAATTCAGTCCGTTCGTCAAATGACTGCATTTAGATCTGAGCGACCAAAATCCTCGAGACCGCGGTTTGCCTCCCAAGATGATATGGTTCACAGTTCCAGACCAGTCACTCAACTATCTAGGCCTAATGTGATAAAACCAGCCTTTGCAAAACCTACAAACAAGACTGCTACTAGTGATTCTAAGTATTGTTCTAAGAATATGCCACAACATAGGTCGAATAGCATGCCTAATAATCACTATGTAGATGCATCTAAGAAAATGCCACAAGCAAGACCTAGGATTTCTAGATCTCAATCGGACCTCAAACACGGTGTTTGTTCCGTATGCATGAAAAGTGTCTTCACGACAATTCATGATGCTTGTGTTACTAAAGTCTTGAAGGAGTGAAACTCAAGTGCTAACATAGGGAGTTCCAAAAGAAATAGGTTTTATACTGCTAAGTCTCCCGTTGTGCATAAGACAACCATGTCGCCTAGATCCAATCTTAGGTGGCAACCCACAGGTAGGATTTTTAAATCAGTTAGTCTTAAATGGGTTCCTACAGGAAGGTTGTTTCCGTCTTGCACTACCAAGGTGGACTGTGAACCCCCGCATGGTTCTAAAATAGATATCGCTAACCCTTATAAAAGCACACAAATTCCAAATGAGAATGCAGGTACCAAAGTCCATGTTCAACAAAAACACAGCGGTCCAATCTTTGTATACCGTACAACTAAGGACACTCTCAGAGTTTGGTTGTTGAAGAAGCTCATATCTAAGAAACAAGTGTCTCAGGGGACTCGCAGTTAAGCTGTACAATGGCTCCTCGTTAAATGACAGACGATGACCCGAACTTCAAAGAAAGGAAAGTTTATCGCCAATGATAAACTTATCCTCATTAACGAGAAATTAAATTTTCTCGAACACGAGCTAACATTAAAATTATTCAAAGATTTTAAGCTTGTGTAAATGGCGTATAATCACATTTCAGATTATGCCCCGGACTTCAGCTAAAGGGAAGTTATCGCCGATGATAACCATATAAAAACCCATAAAAATTGAAAAATTCATAAAAATCCAAAAATATTTTTACTTTATTTTTCAAAGGCATGTCTTTTGGTACGATAATATTTACGGCCTTAGAAATGTTGATTAATATTGACACGGCGCCATAAATAGAGTTCGTACAAAAGTTGTAAATATTTCATAAAACATGCCGAAATGGCTTGTGGTTATTTCTGACTACAACCCGGTTTTCATATTAAAGCCAAGTATTTCTTATGAAAGCTTTGGCTCACAACGGGAATTAATTTTCTCGGGCAAGGTTTACTTTAAAACCTTGTAAGGGATCAAGTTTACTTTATAACTTGGTCTAACACAAATTTATGTAAGTTTCAGTGCATTTATTTGTTAAAACAAGAGAAGTCTTGTTTTTATGAAGCTATCATCTCTACAACCATAGCGATCTACAATTGGTATCTACATACTCGACGATGCGACTACTCAACCGACGACTACAACTCTTTCAATAGAACACGGGTCAACAATTGAGGGGGAGCAATTGTCAAGCATTCCGAATCTTCGATGCCGAACGTGCCAAGCTCACTAACTGGTGTCAAGACAACAATACCAATCGTACACGTGGTGTCAAGAGATGACTTCAGACGTGACGAGGCGACCAACGTATGCTGACTAGAACCATTTGATCTTATCACATGATGTTCTCATCTATCAGGTCCAATCTTGTCAATTTTTCCTAATATGGTGAATATGTGATCATGTTACAAATCGGTATCATATCTCATACATTTGATACCATGAAGATAAAATGGACTTGCATTTTTCTTCCCAAAACCTTTGTTAAAACTTCATTAAACCAATTGATATTAAAAACATCGATTGGGTTAATATTTTTAATATGGGGGAGAAAATGTGATTTAATATGGGAAATTATCAAAAATGGTTTGACTTAACGTGATGGCTCATCCCGACATATGCGAAATGTTTTCGAATATCGTGGCATATGTTAAGGGGGAGCAAAACGGATTTGCATATCAAAATGGATTTTCATGGTGACATATACTTACCCAAAACCCATTTATTTCACGACGATGAAGATTGTGGTGAAATAAGGATGGTAGGATAGGTTAAGTCCTATGATTCTTCTAGAACCGGAGGAATCTTCCCAAGGACATTCCATAGCTAGAAATAGTAGTCCTTAGGAAAGTTGGAGAAAGATTGTGAACTTAGCTGAATGTCGACCAAGTACTTAAATTAGCACTGGAACAATCACAACAAGGTGCTAGTTATGACGCATTGGTAAGCATTAAAGGGGTTGAAGAATGAAAAAGAATTGTAAAGATAAAGGGTGTAAAGAAAGAAGCCCTCCTTACGACTTTAGGTAGAAACCGGGTCAACACATATGCTATTGAGATCATTTTAATGATTCTCGATATTGAAGACAGACATCATGGACCCAGTGATGCAATGCACAACCCATCCCAGCTAACTCAGATATCTCTCAAAAGGTATTTGTTTTAATCACACGGAGAAAACACATTATCTATTGATTTATTCACTCCGAATAAATTGGTATTGAAATGGTGGCACTCCTCTCCAGCCTCCGATCACTAAAATCCAAAATGCACGATCGAGTCTAGAGCCATTTGAGATCATCAAATATCTCATTAGGACACACTTCCATATTTCCTTGCTTCTTCACACACTGTGAAAAGTAAGAAAGATCTTAAGAGTCTTACACAAAATCTTCATGATCTTGCCTGAACATCCGAGTAATACAAAAGTATTTACAATGAAGATGGAAATCCTTCTTGAGCGAATATCAAAAAGCTCATGGTAGGTGACTTGTGCGATTCTTTATGAATCAAACTTGTGATAAATGGAAAGCAACAGTGGTTTAATTCTTAACTGAATTTAAACACGTTCCAGGCCTCTATGCAATATCTTAGTGATCTTGCCAGAACACTCAGAGTGATACCTTAGTGTTCACAGTGATGAGTGGAAATCCTTCTAGTGTTAACCTTAAACAGCACTTGGTAGGTAACTTGCAAGATTTTATATGAATCAAGCTCGTGACAACTGGAAAGCAACGATGGTACGATTCTTTAATGAATCAAACTTGTTCTAGGAATCAGAATTGACGGCTTCAATCATGCGGATAGTTTTATCCAAATGATTCACTCTTTACGTTCGCAATCAGCTTTGGACGGTCGAGTAAAGAGAACGGGTTTACCCGCGAAATCTTGTCAAGGAGATTTTTAATTAAATATACCTGCCACAAGTACGATATTTTATATCGTCCAACGGTCTTCACCGACCGGAGGTAAAATGCTACCAAATTAGAATGAAATCTTTAAAGCCATTTCATTCGTGTCTACTTATGTTGCGGCATTTGAAGACGGTGGCGTTGCGGAATCCGAGAAGAAGTCGTCCCTGCATGCTTATACTTTATGTACTTAATACCTCATCTAATTCAAGAAAGCCTAAAAGGTAAGTCTTCCGTTGTATCGAACTCTGAAGCTTTCAAGAATTACGAAGGTATAAGTATGTGGGACATGGTGTCACGAAGAAGCGAAGATCACAAGTGATGGATGCACGAGATCAAGGCAAGAGATTAATTCTCAAGATTGATATCAAAGATCACATCAACATGTTCACCAGAAAAGGAAAAGAAAAAGAAAGACGAAGACTACGGCTCAAGACAAGCATAATATGCTAGGTTTATCTTATTATTGTAACTTGGGTAATGCCCTTGTTTGGAGTGACCTCCCTTAGGGGGAGATTGTTGGAAATACGTTTTACGTATTAAGAAGGATCGGTCACTCCAACGATAGTCCATGTTATAGCTCGTAGTTTAGTTACTTAGCTTTATTTAACAAAACAAGACCAAGCCTAGCCTACAACATGTGTAGGCCGACCCAAATGTAAGCTCAAGCCCATGACAAGGGCTTGGGTATATAAAACCTCTCCTTAGATGGAGAGGGTGTGTGGTTCTTCATTTTTACACATAGTAAACTTTTGTTTCTCTCTCTAGAATTGTGTGAAATCCACCATCTTTCTATCTCTCTCTCTCTAAAACATAAGCAAGATTTACATATCCAACATATTGCATTGTTGAATTCCGGATAACAAGCAGAAAAACAACATTCCGGATAAGCAAGTTTTGCACGTATTGCGGATAAGCAAAAGAAAGTGTATTCCGGATAATCATCACAACACACATTTCGGATAGTCGCTAAAACTTAGATTCCAGATAAGAAGTGTCACCAACATTCCGGATAAGGAGTTTGTCCGGATAAGGTAAGTGTAACCATTCCGGATAGTAGCCAAAACCTGGATTCCGGATAGTAGCCAAAATACGTATTCCGGATAAGAACGTTTTTTGAAGATTCCGCATAAGCTCAATTTTGACATTCCGGATAAGAGATAGGACACAGTATTCCGGATAAGAAGGAGAAATCATATTCCGGATAAGCCTTAAGAGTATTCCGGATAAGACAAAGCAGAAACATTCCGATTAACCTAAAGAACCAGATTCTGGATAAGCTAAGCATTGAAGATTCCGGATAAGGTCAACATCAAGTATTCCGGATAGGTTCCAAAAATCACATTCCGGATACTAGGCAAAACACATATTCCGGATAACCATTCTAACTGATTCCGGATAACCATTCTAACTGATTCCGGATAAAGTATTATTCCGGCTTAGCAACTTTTAGAGATTCCAGATTTGTCATTAATTTAACATTCCGAATTTAGTAGTGTTTGTTATTCGGGATAAGGGGTTTTAACAATTTCTTGAAGTTTCAACCACAATCTTCTCACAACTTCATCTACTTAAGATCCTATTCACTTCACATCATTTTTGAGATGGATTCTACTCAAGAGTATCGTGTCACAAACAACAACATCATGGTGGCGGGTAACAAAGAGAGACCACCAATGCTTGTGTCTGGTCGGTATGCTCAATGGCAATCACGTTTCATACGATACCTTGATACAAGAACCAATGGTGATGCCTTGAGAAAATGTATTACTCATGGACCATATGTATTCAAGAAGATATCCCTTCCTCCAAGACCAGCCACTGATACTACTGATGCAGTACCCGCAAGTGAACGTGATGAAACAAGATCCGATCTCACACCTGAAAATTGTGCTTGGCATGATGCGGAGAAGGAATCCATTTAAATGGTTTTAAGTGGGATTGGAGATGATATTTACTCCACGTTTGATGCATGCCCTACAACACATAAAATGTGGACTGCTATTGAACGCTTGCAACAAGGAGAATCTCTCAACAAACAAGATGTCAAAACAAACTTGTTTTGGAATTTTGGCAAGTTTACTTCAAGGGATGGAGAATCAGTTGACTCATACCACTCAAGGTTTTATAAAATGATGAATGACATGACAAGAAATAATCTGGAAGTCTCCACCATGCAAGTCAATGTTCAATTTCTTCAACAACTTCAACCCGAGTGGACACGATTCGTCACTTTAGTGAAACAACAAGAAAAGTTAGACGAGGTCTCATATCATCGACTCTTTGATATCTTGAAACAATTTCAGAATGAAGAAAATGAGATTCGAGCTGAACGTGTTGCCAAGACCGCTAACCCACTTGCTTTAGTGACTACCACTCAACATGTTCAAGATCATCACTCTCGTGATCCTAAGCCATACTCCACTACATCATCCTCACCATGATATTCCATATCATCTAAGTCTTCATCATCCACAAGATCACGAGGTAAAGTGCCAAGAGCACCATCACCACCATCTGAGTCATCATCTGAAGAAGATAGTGATGAAGACCAAGCTTAAAATAATCGAGAGATGAAACAACAAATTGCTTTCATAATGAATACTTACAAGAAAATCTACAAACCCACCAACAACAATCTTCGAACATCATCTAACACAAAGAACCAATATGTTGAGAGTCCTCCAAGGTATGACACACGTCGATGTGGTGAAAGTCCTTCTAGGTATGATCGACATAATCCAACGCATGTTGAGGGTTCTGTAAGGTATGATCGACAAACTGCCAAGTATGATACTCAGAGGATTGCTGCTGCTACTGGGAATAGGGAAACTGTTGGAAGTCAAGTGGTTCAGCAGAGTGAAATTCAATGTTTTAATTTCCAAGGTTATGGGCATATGGCAAAGGAATGCGGGAAGCCAAAAAGAGTTAGAGACTCCAGCTATCACAAGGAAAAGATGTTGCTATGCAAGAAGATGGAAGCAGGGGTTAAATTGTCAGCTGAGGAAGGAGAAATGCTTGATGGCACTGATGATGAAGATTCTGATCAAGAACTCGATGCAAATTACTCGTACATGGCAAAGGTTGAAGAAGTTCTCAAAGTCACTGAAGATGACAATGGCCCTATCTTTGACACTGAGCCAATCGATAAGGTACACACTACTGATGAATATAATGTGTTTGATGATATTCATGAGCATAGTGATCTACCCAATGCCATTAATGACACATGTATGATGGAAACGGTTGATAGTAATACCACACCTAATTCATCAGACATGTGCAATAATGAGTCTGAGGATGATCAACATGCAAATGAGTATGATGAAGAGGAACATATTGCGCTTGCTAATTTAATTGCCACTTTACAAAAAGATGTCACTGAAAATAAAAAGAGTCAAAAGCAATTAAAGAAGGCAAACGCTATGCTCACTTAAAATTTTGAAGAATGCAAAGCTGCTCTTATCAAATCGAGTGAGATGACTGAAAGCTATAGAGATGAGCTCCTTCAGAAAACTAAAGAGCTTGAGGGGTACAAGGGTAGTGCGTTAAAAAGTCAAAAGGACGATTTTGAAAAAAATATATAATACAACTCTTGAGTTATTAGCCAAAGAGAAGCGTCAATATAATGTTTTCTTAATGGATGAACGTCAAAAAACGTACCTTGCCAATACCAAAGTTAATGAACTTGAACAAAAGCTCTCTATGACCACTACCAATTCTGCTAAAATTCTTGAGGTTAAGAAACAAGAGGTAGATGCGTTAAAACAAGACTTCAAAAGTAGATATGATAAAGAAACCAAAAAAGTAACAAAACTAGAAGAACAAGTCGAATTTTTGAAGAAAGTTGTTTATAAAACGCATGATTCTATTCAAACCGTAAGAAAGATAGCACCTCTATCGATGTTTAAGGGTCAAGCTAGCTTTGCAAGTCCTGAGTACCTTGCCAAAGCTCAAGCTGCGAACCCGCATCTTTATCTTGATGAGTCTGAAAGGACCGATCTTGATTGCATGCCTGTTAGTGCCGATAGTGACGAGACTGCCCTTTAGGATGATGATAGTCGACCACTTGTCAATAAGGAGTTTGTGAAACCATTTAATTATGCTTATGAGAATAGTCTTTATGGTCTTTTCAACAAACAAAATTAGAAAACTCGTGAGGAAGTGTTTTTAGAATGCAAACAAAAGAGAATTCAATGGAAGAAAGCGTTTGCCCCTAAGAAATCTAATGTTTACAAATACATGAACTACCTTCCTCTAGATGAGTCCAAAAGCAAGAGTAGGAAAACATTAGGTATTCTTAAACACCACATAGATAATGTTAAATCTATTGTTGAAAGAGATTGGGCAAAACGTGAAAATGATGAGTGGAAACGCCCGATTCCTCAAGATATTACCTTGCTTGTGAAAAACAATTTAATCCCAAATACGGCATTAATTAAAGAAACTGTTCTTCAGTTTGAGGAGTTCATTTGGACTGAAATGTTTGATGATTTAAAATATGTTGAATCTATTGAGAAAAACATTGATGATCTTCAAATGACGAAGTCTGATTTTTCAGATGAATATGATTTACTCTTGCAAGAATGCGTTTCTAAAGATGTTATGTGTGCTTATTTTACATCCTGTGCTGATATTGATGAATATTCTGATGTTGCATGCAAATATCTTGATAAGATCAAAGAATGTGAGCGTCTTGAAATTGAGCTTTCGAAATGTAAAGAAAATGTTGATAAAAAGGCTTTTGAGTTACCTCAACACAAAACTGATTTCCTTCAAAAACATTGTCATTCTCTTGAACTTGCTTTGCAAAAAGACGTTGGTAGTTTTCCACATGATAATAACTTGCAAGAAAAACTTTCCAAAACGTTTCGAGAAATGAATGAACAGAATTTGGAAATTAAAGGGTTGAAAGCTCAGTTACAAGACAGGGAAAGAGCGATAGCAGAGTTGCAGAAACTCGTTGCTAAAATGGGTGGGAAAGTTGTGGAAGCTAGCATTAAGAAACATGTTGTTAGACAACCCAATGCCTCTAAAGAGAATAGATCCTCTATCTTGGGAAAACCATCTGCTTTATCAAATTCCTCGTTTGCAAAACCTGTGTTTGCCGCCAAGATAGATGGAAAGGAAAGGTTACCACATAATCAACCCACAAGGAATGTCATAGCACCAAGCGTTAAGCACAATAATGTGATTAAACCAGGGATGTATAGAATGACCACTAAGCCCACAAACAAAGTTACTTAATCGCCTCAGACTTCTAGAAACACTAATATTCGTGTGTCTTCTACTACAGAAATAGTCTCTACTACTAGTGTTAGCCGGCCTCAGCTTAAGCGCACTCAAGTGAATGATAAGGTTTGGAAACACAAGAGTCAAGAGAAGATGAAGGAAGTAGAAGAACACCCTAGGAATTTGAATGTTCTTAAGAATAAAAAGTCTGTAATCGCGTGTAATGACAATTTGAATATTTTGAATGCTTTGAATGCTATGAATGTCAAATTCGTTTGTGTCAAATGTAGAAAATGTGCTAATGCTAATCATTCTATGTGTGTTATGAATACTGTCAAAGGTGTAGATACTAGAACTAAGAAGCAAGCTACGATGCCTATTAGTGCTAATAAACCCAAACGTACCGTGAACCATTCTGGTGTAACCCCTACTAAGAAAAGTCATGCATCAGACTCCACCACTAAGAACTCTAGAAGCAGAATTAAGGATTTATATGAGTCTGCTAGCAAGTCTTGTAAATGGTGGTTTGCTAATCAATGTCCTCCCGGATATAAATGGATGCCTAAAGATAGGACAGAAAATGTGACAATGAGTGTTAGTATGCCTTTAAATGTTGCTAAGGACACTAATAATTCTACCATCACAACTACTGTGGTATCCAATTTAGAAAATGCTCCATCGTGTTCTAACTCTTCTGCAGGTGATACAAATAATCCTCTTCATACTGGACTCCGGATGCACGAAGCACATGACGGGGAATCTCAAGCTTCTAATTAACTTCGTGGAGAAGTTCCTAGGTACGGTCCGATTTGGAAATGATCAATTTGCACCGATCCTAGGATATGGAGATTTAGTTCAAGGGAATATAACGATCAAAAGGGTATACTACGTCGAAGGGATCAATCACAATCTTTTCTCGGTTGGTCAATTTTGTGATGCAGATTTGGAAGTTTCTTTCAAAAAGAAGACATGTGTTGTTCGAGATTATGATGGGAATGACTTACTTACCGGTACACGGGGTACTGATCTTTACATAATTTCACTTCAAGACACAACTTCATCAACTCTAATTTGCTTCATGGCTAAAGCTTCAACGACTCAGGCATGGTTATGGCATCAATGTCTTTCTCATCTCAACTTTGATACCATCAACTTGCTTTCCAAGAAAGATATTGTGAAAGTCCTTCCAAGTTTGAAATTCATCAAAGATCATCTTTGTTCTTCTTGTGAGCTTTGTAAAGCTAAACGAAGTAGCTTCAAAACAAAGACTACACCGAGCTCTAAAGGACGGTTAGATCTTCTTCATATGGATCCATGTGGTCCCATGCGTGTTCATAGTATCAATGGAAAGAATGTTCTGGTGATTGTCGATGATTACTCAAGGTACACATGGACTCACTTCTTGAGGTCCAAGGATGAAACACCCAAAGTTCTCATCAGCTTTCTTAAACTGATACAACGTGGTCTTCAAGCTCAAGTTAAAGTGGTTCGTACTGACAGAGGTACATAATTTTTGAACTCAAATCTAAGAAACTATTTTGAAGCCGAAGGAATTGAACATGAAACATCCATTGCTCGAACACCCGAACAAAACGGCGTTGTTGAAAGACGAAACCGTACTTTGGTTGAAGCTGCTCGAACATTATTATCCGCTTCAGAACTTCCACTACACTTTTGGGCCGAAGCCGTGTCCACTGCATGCTACACACGAAACCGATCCTTAATTATCCCAAGACACGAAAAGACACCATATCACATAATTCATGATCGAAAACCTTCACTCAAATACCTTCATGTTTTTGGATGTACTTGTTACATTATACGAGATGGTGAAAATTTGGATAAGATGAAAGAGAAAGGTGATGCATGTATTCTTATGGGATATGCAACTCAGTCTAAGGGATATAGAGTATACAACAAGAGAAAAAAATTGACTGTCGAGACCATTCACATTCGATTTGATGAATTACAAGAAATGGAACTTGAACAAAACTGTTTAAGTCCCGATCCACAACGACAAACGACTTCCGTTCACAACCGCACGGAACTCGAAACTCAACACCACAACAATGAACCGTCAAGTTCAACGCTGGTTCTAGAAAATGTTCCTAGAGCTGATATGACAGTCAACACGACAATTGAAGAGTTGGAAATGTTATATGGACCAATGTATGATGAATATTTCACGGGGGAGAAACAAGTTGTATCGAAGTCTTCCGCTGTCACTCATGATAAGAATGATGATACCGATCATCGTCAACAAAAGGATACAACTTCATCTACTTCAACACCGGTTGCTGCAGAGTTACTTCCTCAGAATATCACTTCAACAATCGATCCTACAACATTCACAACTACTGACATTTCTCCAGAGAACAAAAATCAAGCAGACAATGCATTATCTAATGAAGACGAATTTATCAACCCATTCGGTACACCGGTACATGAAACTGGAGAGTCTTTTACTCGCCATGTTGATTCGTCAAATATGCATACGTTCTATCAACGACATCCTTCAACACATCATTGGACCCGAGATCATCCTTTGGTTCATGTAATTGGAAACCCTTCACAGCCTGTTCGCACAAGACGACAGCTTAACACCGATGGCGATGTTTGTATGTTCGCACTCGCCGTGAGTTCAGCTGAACCGAAAAACATCAAAGAAGCCATGGCTGATCACGCTTGTATTGAAGCGATGACGGATGAACTTCAACAATTTGAAAGACTTAAAGTCTAGGAACTTGTTGACAGGCCATACGATGTAATACCATTAAATCTTCGATGGATCTGGAAAAACAAGATGGATGAAGAGAACACGATCATCAAGAATAAATCTAGGCTAGTGGCTAAAGGGTATGGACAGAAAGAGGGTATTGATTTTGAAGAATCATTTGCACCAGTAGCTCGAATGGAAGCGGTCAGGATTTTTCTTGCTTATGCTGCACATAAGGGATTCATTGTCTATCAAATGGACGTAAAGACGGCGTTTCTTAACAGTCCTTTGAAGGAAGAAGTTTATGTCACACAGCCGGAAGGATTCATCAATCCTTATTATCCTGACAAGGTGTATCGTCTCCACAAAGCACTTTATGGACTCAAGCAAGCTCCAAGGGCGTGGTACGACGAGCTCTCGAAATTTCTGGTATCCAAAGGTTTCTCAAAAGGTTCCATTGATCTAACTTCGTTCACTTATAAATATGGGGATGACATTTTGCTTGTGCAAATTTATGTTGATGACATTATTTTTGGGTCTACAAACCCAAAACTTTCAAAATGGTTTGAAAAAGTAATGCACAGCAGATTTGAAATGTCTATGACGGGCGAACTAAAATTCTTTCTAGGAATTCAAGTTCACCAATCCCATAGTGGTATCTTCATTAACCAAGCTAAGTATTGTCAAGAGATAATCAAAAAGCATGGTATGACCTCATGTGACCCCGTTGGGACACCATTGTCAACCACATCCCTAGATGCTGATTTGGAGGGAGATGCCATAAATCAAACGAGATATCGTTCCATGATCGGCTCCCTCATGTACTTAACAACAAGCCGACCAGATATATCACATGCTACGTGTTATTGTGCACAATATCAAGCACGAACCACTGAAAAGCACCTCAAGGAGGTTAAACGGATCTTTCGGTACCTTAAGAATACCATTCACATGGGACTCTGGTATCCGAGGGAAAGCGGTTTCTTTCTAACGGCCTATTTAGATTCTGATCATGCAGGGTGTCTTGATACACGTAAAAGTACTTCTGGTGGTGCACAATTTCTAGGTCAAGATAAGCTTATGGGATGGTCTTCCAAAAAGCAGGATTGAACATCATTGTCATCAGCCGAAGCGGAGTATGTGTCTCTATCTACGTGTTGTGCTCAAGTTCTTTGGATGAGAACACAACTCACGGATTATGGCTTCTACTTTGATAAATTACCTATGTACTGTGACTCAAAGTTCGCCATAGCCATCTCCAGCAATCGGGTTCAACATTCCCGCACGAAGCACATTGATGTCAGATATCACTTCACTAAGGAACAAGTTGAAAAGGGTATTGTTGAATTATACTTTGTTGGAACTGATTACCAATTAGCTGACTTGTTTACAAAAGCTCTTTCGAAAGAGAGGTTTGCGTATATTGTTAGACAAATTGGTATGAGATGTTTGACTCCAACAGAACTGGAGATTCTGGCAAAGAAGCCTGCTTGATTCATTTATCAAACATCTAACTGTAAATATGAATGAAAAAGCAAAATTCAAAATTAAAAAATCTTTGATAATCCAAAAAGATTCTTCTCGACATGCCTTTCAGTATCGATAATATGGACGTGCCTAGAAATGTCGCTCAATAACGACACGGGTGTGTACATAAAGCTCGAATGAAAGTTGTAAATATTTTTCAAAACATGTCATTTCTATCTTTTATACAAGAAATTGTCTCTTTTGAACAATATTTCCAACAACGGGTAGAGCAATCTATCTCGGATTGAGCTTGTCACAAAACATTCAACGTTTTGAGCTCAACACATTGGCTTGTAATCACTTTTAGATTGCAACACGGAACTATATTCACGGGAGAGTGTACGATTTCGTGCTCTTACCCTTAGTAAAAGAAGTTAAATCTTCTTACACTTGAGTGGATTTGTCAAGACATTCAAAGTCTATGAACTCAAGTTTATGCTTTAGAAAAACCTTTTCGCCAAAAAGAATTGATTTTTCAAAAAGCATTGAACACAATGTTTTCAAGAATTTCTCAATAATATCCAAAATCTTTCAAAAATTGTGTGCTCAACAACTCCTATCCTCAAAAGTTTAATGTGGATCATATCCTCGTAATGACAATTCCATTGGATCAATTTCTGAGGAGGAGCTTTTAAAAATTTCATGCTAAGTTTGACACATTTTTCTCCCGAAAAGTTTCAAGGCTAATTTTTAAAATATATTTTAATCAAATTTGGTATCTCTAATATCAAAAGATTTTATATATTAGAGATAGTGGGAGAAAATGTGATTGAAAAGTGATCTAAAGACTCAAGCACTCATGGTTTCGATCAAATACCCACAACATCTTTTATTCACGACGTTATTGGTGTCAAAAGGGTGGTTAGGTTTAAGTCCTATGATCCAACCACAACCGGAGGGATCTTCCCAGGGACAATCCAATAGATTATTAGTAGTCCTTAGGAAAGATGGAGTAGAATGTGAACGAAGCTGAATGTCGACTAAGTACTGATGATGGCACTGGAACAATCACAACAAGGTGCTATTAAGGATGTCTTGGTAAGAATTGAAGGGGTTGAAGAATGAAAAAGAAATGTAAGGATAAAGGGTGTAAAGAAAGAAGCCCTCCATACAACTTAGGCAGAAACCAGGCAACACATCACGAAGACAACTCATCATAGACCCAGTGATGTGAAGCACAACCCTTTCCTAGCTACTCAGGCTTCTCTCAGAAGAATTTTGTTATATTGTCACGGAGATCAACACGACTTATATTGACTTTCTCACTCCGAGATAGTTGATATTGAATAGGTGGCATCTGCTCCAGCCTCCGAACACTAAAAGTGTACAAATCGATTCTAGAGCCAAGAGATCAATCAAATCTCGTTAGGACACACGGATGAAGATCAAGAGAGTCCTACGCTATATCCTTTTGATATTGCTAGAACACTCAGAGTGATACTGCTTAGTATTTACAATGATGAGTGGAAATCCTTCCAGTGTTAACGACAAATAGCACTGCGGTAGGTCATGTGTAAGATTCTTTATGAATTGAACATATGTAAAACTAAAAAGCAACAGTGGTTTGATTCTGAATTGATTCAAACTCGTTTCAGGTTTCTACGCAATATCTTTATGGTCTCGCCAGAACATTCAGAGTGATATTCATTAATATTCACCGTGACGAATGGAAATCCTTCTAGCGTCAACATCAAACAGCGCTACGGTAGGTAACTTGTGAGATTCTTATGAATCAAACTTGTGTCAACTGGAAAGCAACAATGGTAAGATTCTTAATGAATCAAACTTGTTACAGGAATTTGAATTGACGACTTTAATCAAGTGGATATTTATCCAATTGATTCACTCTTTTTGTTTGCAGTCTTGCTTTGAGACGGTCGAGTAAACAGAACGGCTAGTACAACCGCGAAACCCTGTCAAGGAGATTCTTATATGAATCTACCTAATCACAGGTACGGTATTTAATATCGTATAACGGTCTTCACCGACCGGAGGTAAAACGCTACCGATTTAGGACGAATGTCAAAGCCATTCAGTCCGTGTCTATATTTTTTCTCGAGAAGGTGGCGTCACGGTGTACTCAGCAAAGTCAAAGATTCAAAACCACATATTCATGCCCAAAGACTTATTCAAAAATTAATAGCGTAAGCATGTGGATAAAGACACAAGATCGCAAGATGGCAAAGACAAGTCAAGAATGATTTGAAGATCTCAAGATAAAAGACTAAGTCGAAAGACAATGACAAAGGCTCAAAGATCACAGCATGAAGGAACAAAACTACTGTTACACGTTCAAGACTCATTTATGACGAAATTCATAAATCTCCATTGGAATCCAAATATCGAAGAGGAATGACCTCACATTGGGGGAGATTGTTAGCCTCAAAATATTGAGTCAAACAAGAATGTTCGGTCATAGGTTTCTATTGTAATTTTTATTAGAACGTTGTAATAGATAGTTAAATAGTCGTGGTTCACGGGCTTGGATTTAAGCTACTTAAAGCCCAAAAGACAAGCCCGGTCCAAACAATATAGCCCATTATGGTTACATGTAAGCCCGGCTATATAAGGCCCTTCCTAGCATGTTAGGAAGGGTGGATGATCATTTGTAACTCTAATTCTTCTAATCTAATATTCACCAAGTTAATCATCTCCTTCTCTCTACTTTCTTTCACTACTTTCTCTCTCTAAAATTCATATATTTTCCATCTCATTTCTTTAATCAATCATCATATTATTAGGGACAACATTTTCCTTTACAGTACTTATGTTTGTGTGTGATGAACTTTTACTTTGGGGTACCGATGTTTGTTTCTGGTATTTCCTTTATGGTCATGTAATGTTTAAGACATTTATCCTCGTATGCTTTGATGACACGCCATAATCACGCGTGACATTCCATTTATCAAAATGGGGTGTTACAATTATGGTATTAGAGACAAGGCTTCGACCTGTAGGCTCTCAGAACACGACCTGTGATTAGTGGGTAGTCACTATGGTCTTCCTAGAACTGACAGTCGGTTTTCATGCATTCATTGTTTTCAAGCATTCATATATATGTCATTGTTGCAGGTTTATGACTAAGTAATGGTTGGTACAGGACTTGCCCCATTTAGTCGTATGTGCTTTTATCGAAACTTCTAACTTTGGGACCGACCATTGGCGTCCCCTCGCCATGTCTTTTGTTTTGAGTGAACTGACCACAGGCGTTTACTCTCGCGCATATAAAAGTTTTCATAAAACTGCATCATGCATTCATATACTAGTTTTCCTACATAAAATTTTTCTCATGATTTATTGGTATAAATTTTTTTCATGTATATATTTTATGTTTTGATTAGTTTAATCTTGTATTTTTATGTTATACTGTCAGATGGTTCTCACACGCGAGCAGGAACAACTTAATGCAACAGTCCAAGCTGCGATGCAAGCTTTGCTTCCTCAGCCGAGGAACGAAATCAGGGCTGAGGTGCAGGCTGCCACCAATCAGAAACAGCACCCAGTACCTCATCCTCCTCCTCCAGTAACATTGGTCACATGGCTGGAGTGATTCAACAAGCAGTGCCCTCGATCCTTCGAGAAAACTGATAGCCCCAGTGAAGCTGCAAGCTGGTTGGCTCACATTGAGAAGATCTTCGATGCAATGGGTTGTGACCCCGTTTTCAAGTTGAGGTTGGCCTGTTACAAGTTCGAAGGTGATGTGCTAGGATGGTGGAAGACACTCAAGCAGTATGAGGGAGGTGATGATTGGGTGGCTGGTTTGACTTGGGCTTAGTTCAGGAAGTTAGTGATGGGACAGTTCTTTCCCAAGGCTGAGCAAGACAAGCTGAAGAGGGAATACCATGGAATCAGGCAGAGAGCTGGGGAGAACAACAACGAGTTTATGCAGCGCTTTCTTCGTTTGGCTGGTTTTCTTAGCGCATCAGCAGGTACTGCCGAAGAGCAAGCATACCTCTTCCGGTGGGATCTTCCTACATCGGTTGCCAACAACTTGGTGTGTGCTACGTTCAACACGGTGGCACAAGTTGCCGATGCAGCACGTGAGCTGGAGATGCTTCAAGAAAGAGAAGAGTTCGGGGAAGCAGAGAGACCCGGGAAGAGGTAAACATTCTTATTCAGCGGTGACCATACCAAATTCTTTCAGTATATTCCAATATTTATAACTCTTTTAAACTGTATCTTCCAGGCAGAAGACTGGGGACTGGTCTCAGCCGGCTACTCAGCAACAGCCTACTCAGCCCAATGGAACCTGTCAGACTCACGACCGTTCTGGTACGGATAGGCGTGGCGGTAATGATAATTACTGTAACAACGCTAGAAACTCCAACAACAGCAGGTCCTTACACTTACTCATTTTCTTATGTTACATGCAATAGTTCATAATTCTAACACATTAGCAATCTTCTACCAGGAATCATGGTAACGGGAGGGACCAGAACCAAAGAGGTTCACAGCCTAACCGTCCAGCTATCACTGGTATTACATCTTACGATTTTTTTTTGTATTTTCCTTTGTACCTATAAACCATGTCTCATGTATATTGTTCTTAATAGGCTCCCAGCCAACAAGGGCACCTGCTGGAGGGTATACCCATCCTCTTTGCAATACCTGCAACCGTAGGCACCCAGGGCCATGTCGCCGCGACAGCGACGCATGCTACAAGTGTGGCCTTACTGGTCATCGTATGAAGGACTGCCGCAAGGGCGAGATGGAGGGCACATCTGGACATGCTGATTCCAAGCCGCCTCCTACTAGTGGACGCGTTTACACGACTTCTCACGATCAGGCCAACAAGTCTACAGGTACCATCACTGGAATCTTGTATATGTATGGTCAAGCTGCATGTGTTTTATTTGACACGGGTGCTACTCATTTGGTCATTTCTACTGCTTATGCTAAGAAAGTTAGGATATCCCCTATGCCATTAAAGAATGTACTAAACATCTCCACGCCCTTAAGAGACTCTGTACGCATAACCCATGGGTACAAGAGCCTTCCCCTAGAGTTTGACGACAAGGTTCGTCCTGTTGATGCACTTCCGCTGGACATGAATGATTTTGACATGATATTGGGCATGGACTGGCTATCCAAACATCATGCTACCATAGACTGCCATACATATCGGGTCATCTTTGGTGATGTTAATGTACCAGAGTACATTTACAACGGGTTCGTACACGGAAGGTCTGTACAAATCATATCAACCCTGCAAGCACGTGCACTACTTTCACATGGTTGCGAGGGCTATCTAGATACTATTCATGACATGGATGCTGAATCTCCATCAATTAAGAATCAGCAAATAGTGTCAGAATTTCCAGACGTATTTCCAGAAGAACTTCCGGGCATACCACCTGCACGTGAAGTAGAATTTAATATCGAGCTCATCCCAGGAGCTGAGCCGATTTCCAAGGCTCCTTATCGCATGGCTCCCATAGAGTTAAAGGAGATAAAGGACGAATTGCAAGAACTTCTGGAACGAGGCTTCATTCGACCGAGCGCATCCCCATGGGGCACACCGGTCTTATTCGTGAAGAAGAAGGACGACAGTATGCGTCTTTGCATAGATTATCGCGAGCTCAACAAGATCACCATCAGGAATAGGTATCCTTTACCACGTACTGACGATCTGTTTGACCAACTCCAATGGGCCAAACATTTCTCCAAAATTGATCTAAGGTCGGGCTATCATCAGCTACGGGTTAAAGAGCAGGACATCGCCAAGACTGCTTTCCGTACACGTTATGGGCACTACGAATTCGTAGTCATGCCATTTGGCCTTACCAATGCACCAACAGTGTTCATGGATTTGATGAACAGAATCTTCCATGAATTTCTGGACAAGTTCTTCACTGTCTTCATTGACGACATCCTGATATTCTCTAAGTCCAAAGAGGAACACGAAGACCATCTTCGTAAAGTGTTACAGATTTCTTGCCAGAAGCAGATGTATGCTAAATTCTCCAAGTGTGAGTTCTGGTTAGACAAGGTGGCATTCTTAGGTCACATTGTATCAGCAGAAGGAATCACCATGATCCAGCAAAGTTTGAGGCTATTACCAAGTGGCCAAGACCGACATCAGTGACTAAGGTTCGCAGTTTCCTAGGCTTAGCTGGCTACTACCGTAGGTTCGTAGAGAACTTTCCCGTTTAGCACTACCATTGACCAAACTGATGCGGAAAGGGGAGAAAGTCGTCTGGACTGAAGAAAGAGAGAAGAGCTTAGAAGACCTAAATCAGAAGTTAGTATCTGCACCGATTCTTACCTTCCCATCTGGTACAGGTCGATTTTAAATCTATAGTGATGCTTCAGGGAAGGGACTGGGCTGTGTTCTCATGCAACATGGGAAAGTGATCGCGTACGCTTCACGGCAGCTTAAGCCTTATGAGGAAAATTATCCTACGCATGACTTGGAACTTGCAGCAGTCGTGTTTGCATAAACGATATGGAGACACTACTTATATGGGGAATCATGTGACATCTTCACAGACCACAAGAGCCTGAAGTACATCTTCACTCAACGTGAACTAAACATGAGACAGAGGAGATGGTCAGAGCTGTTGAAGGATTATGACATTAATCTGCAGTATCATCCCGACAAGGCAAATGTAGTGGCATATGCACTTAGTAGAAAGTCCGGAATGATAAGCAGCATTAAAATTGAGGAGGAAATTATAAGAGACTTAGAGCGACTAGACATTGAGATTCTGGTACCTGGACAACACGGTTACTGGGCTAATCTTAGAGTGGAACCTGAGTTACTCTCTAGGATCAAGGAAGCTCAGAAGGATGATGGTGAAATCTGGTCGATAATTTAGAATTTGGAGAAGCAGACAGAATTTCGGGTAGACGCAGACGGTATCTTATGGTAGGGCACGAGACTTTGTGTTCTGATGATCAAGAACTCCGGGAAGCATTGTTAGCTGAGGCTCATAGCTCCCCATTCTCTATTCATCCTGGTTCGACCAAGATGTATCACGACATCAAGCAATACTTTTGGTGGAGTCGTATGAAACAGGATGTTGCGAATCATGTCTCTAAATGTCTTACCTGCCAGCAGGTTAAGATCGTACATCAGCGATCTAGCGGTTTTCTACAACCGTTAGGTATTCCAGAGTGGAAGTGGGATAAAATCACCATGGATTTTGTTACCGGTCTTCCGTAGACAAAGAGGAAGCACAATATGATTTGGGTTATCGTTGATCGACTTACAAAGTCAGCTCATTTTCTTACCGATCCGCAAGGAAGATTCGGTCAGTAAACTCGCTGATACTTACAGAAAGGAGATCATGAGACTTCATGGTGCTCCATCCAGCATCCTCTCAGACAGACATCCTCGTTTCACTTCGTGATTTTAGAGGATTCTGCAGAAAGCTTGGGGTACAAAACATAAGCTTAGCACGGCTTTTCATCCTCAAACAGATGGGCAATCGGAGCCAACGATTCAGACATTAGAAGACATGTTGAGGCCATGTGCGTTGGAATGGACAGGAGATTGGGACGATTACATCTGTCTGGTAGAGTTTGCATACAACAACAGTTGACACACAAGTATTAAGTGTGCTCCATTCGAGATGTTGTATGGCAGAAAGTGTCGCACCCCAATCTGTTGGGATCAGGTTGGTGAGCGAACACTTGAAGGACCAGAAATGATAGAGTTGACCAACGAGAAGGTCGCTGTAGCTAAGCAGAAATTACAACAGACACGATAACGTTAGAAGAGTTATGCCGAAAAGCATCGTAGGGACTTACATTTTAATGTAGGAGATCACGTCTTTCTTAAGGTATCGCCGACACGTGGTGTTAAGCGTTTTGGAATCAAAGGGAAGCTCAGTCCTCAATTCATCGGACCGCTTGATGTAATTGAGCGAGTTGGTGAAGTATCTTATCGTTTAGCGTTACCTCCGCAGCTTTCTCACGTTCACGATGTTTTCCATGTGTCCTTACTCAGAGGGTACAAGTATCATCCCCTTCACATGGTTCAGTATCCATTGAAACATATTCGTGAAGATCTTACCTTCATAGAGGAACCCGAACGAGTTCTTGACAGACAAGAACGAGTCATGAGGAGGAAGACGATTCCATTCGTCAAAATCCTTTGGAGGGATCATACCAATCGGGAAGCCACTTGGGAGACCGAGGAGTCTATCCGGACTTCTTACCCTCATTTCAAGTTTTGAATTCGGGTATGTTCCTCTTTTCCAGTTTATGTTATCTATAATTCGGGAACGAATTATTCTTTTTAGGGGGAAGAGTTGTAAAGCCCACATGCTTTTACCATGAATAGTACCCTTATAACCGTACCTACATGATCAAAACTTTCCTTTTATAACATGAATACCTGTCACGAACATAAATTACAAGAATTACGAACGTGTTATTACACGATAAATATTAAGTACGTGATAGTTCACGATAATTATTATGGATAATAATTAAATCACGAACATGAAATTATGAACGTAAGAATCACGAACGTATAATCATGTAATTACGTAATTATTATTACGATTACGTATAGGTATATAAGATAACACGAACATTTAATAATAACGTCACGTAAATACGAGCACGGGAACACGTAATAAATTAGAATTCGAAAAACTACGGGTTTCCCCTTGGTGGGCCCTTGTATCCGCGGCACACACAAGAGAAGAGGGGGGGCCCAAAAGCCCACTTTTGGTTTAATCAAAGAAAACTAAAACTACAGAGTTTTCATAAAATATTCTTTATAGAAAAATTAAAAACCCTAGCTCCCTTAGACCCCATAGCCGCGACACACATATCAAGAACAAGGAGGATTCGATTTTCATTTTTGATCTTTGGTATTTGGTTCGTGTTTGTGTTATTTTCAATCACACATCAAGGTAAAACATAAAACCTTAATCTTTAATCTTTTATTTAATTATGTTTTTATATTAGATCTTAAAAAACAATTAAATAAAACATGTTACGAGATTAAATAAACATGGGAAAAGGGTTTGTTTGGCTTGGTTTGGGGTTTGGAAGCCGACCGAGAGTCAAAGGACTCTCAGTGTCCCTTTTAAACCCCAACCGAGACCCCCTAAGGAGCTCGGTGTGGGTCTCGGCACAACAGCAAGCACCACCGGCTTGCGCCGGTGGCTGTTTGGGTCGGACGGGGGGAAGCAGCGAGGGAGCAAGGGGAGACCATCGGCTTGTGCCGGTGGGATCTTGAAGCTGTCAGCCGCTAGCCCCGGCGCAGTAGCGGCAGCAGCCGCCGCTGTTGGCAGCGCAACCACCAGCCGCTGCTGTGGATGGTGGTTGGTGGTGGGGTTTTGGTTCGGTCCAGTTCACGGGTTTACGGGTCCGGTTTACGATATGTTTTTAATAAAATAATACATGGGTTTGGTTTATTATTTTATTTTACAAGTTAATTTATTTACCAGTTAATTAAAATAATCTAACATGTTATATAATTAATTTAATTAAAATATGACTTAGGTTTATTATTATTGTTAATAATACATTATTATAGCCTAAGTATTTTTATTATAAAATTTAGGCTAAAGTAATTAATTAATTATTAAAACATGACATATAATTAATTAATTTACATGACTTGGGTTATATTAATATAAATATTAATACATGTTTTAACCTAAGTATTATATACACTTTAATTTAATTAAATCATGATTATATTTAATTAAATCGTATAACATATGGTTTATTTAATTAACATGTTATAATTAATAAACTATACTATTAATCACATGACTTAGTATATTTAATCAGTAAAACTTAAGCTTATTCTATTAGCTTAATAATCCAGCTTATATCTATTTGTGAAAACCTTCTATTTTTGGAAACTTTCTATTTTTGGAAACTTTCTATTTTAGGAAACCTGCTATTCTTAGAAAGTTACTTATTATTACACAACAAGTATAATAGTACAAGAAATACAGGTAATACTTAATCAATATATCCAGAATACATGATAAACACAACATAACGTTAAAATCAGTAAAACAAGAAATGAACATATAAAACAAGCTAAGACATGATATAAAACCAGATACGTACTAAGTAATCAGAATACTTATACACGTATACTATTTATGTAGCTTTAGTAGGATCTAAGTAGGACTCTCTTCCATTCATCTTCTTCATTCACTGGATACAAGGTACGGATTCTCCGTCCTTTCAGTATGGACATTCTTTCTTTATTAGGATTTCCCCGTTTGCAGCCAACTATTTTCACAGTATATGTTTTATATGTTTTGATTTGCTTATGTTTAATTAAATGCCTTAGCCATATACATGCATGACCAGTTTCACCTAGTTATGGAGGTAGCATAACCATAACACTAGAGGCACCAGTGTTATGACTTCACCACTGCGGAGTGATAGCTCGTGGCGTCCCTTTCAGCTTTTGGCCATATTATTATGTTATCATGTGGGGCGTATGGGTGCATCCAAGGTTACATGTTTTTAACAGATTATTCAGGTGAACGTGGTGTGTGCCTTGCATCCTTCACAAGGAGCCGATCCCTCCTACCCAAACTTATATTAATTAGAGGCAACCCCTTGATAGGTGTGAAAACACCCATCCCTTTACCACTTATTTTTGGCTAAAACAAGACCAAAACACGTATTTAATATCATTTGTTTGGAATTATGTGTGGTTTTTGTGTTTATTGTGTTTTCAGAGTCAACCAGATGAATATTGAAGAAAACATGGGATTGCACGGGTTTTATCGAGGAAAAAGACTCAAGACGAAGTCTATTGTCCAAGAGATGCAAAAGATTTGAAGTCATTGCGCCTATTTGAAGATTTATCGAAGAAAAGGCCAAAGACGGAAGATTCATATATGTCGAAGAACTCGAGTCTATTAAACAAAAGATTATAAGACGAGTTGGAATTATTCACCGACACTTCGCAAAATCCAAAGTCGGAAACGTTTATTTAAAGAAACGTAAAGACTAAAGAAGAAAGAAGAAAAGAAGCCCGATACCAAAGCCCATACACAAGCCCATATCACACGCCTATATAAAGATCCCACTTCACAATTTTAGAAGCACTTAGTTAGTCTTTAGCTTAGTTTTTAGTTTTCATTTTCTCTAGTTTTTAGAGAGAGAAAGTTCCCAGCTTTCTCTCACTAATTTTTTCCTTGTTTTCATCTTTCAAATTTTAAGCTTTTCATGAATCTTTGTATTTTAAGTTTCTTAATTAAAAGTTTAAGTTTAAATTTGTGTTCTTTAATCTCTTCCTACTTTTCTTGGTTTCATTTTGCCTTTAATCCGAAAGCTACAATCCTCACGGTTTGGTTTAGTTTCATGTTCAAGTAGTTAAAAGATCAATCTTTTTACCACTTTTTAAGCTCTTAATTGGTTTAGGCTATAAGCTCTTTATGCTTATTAGCTTACTTCATGCTTTAGCTTTTTACTTTTCGGATTATTAAAAAGGTTTAGTCATTCAAAAGTTTTGTTTATAAAGTTTATGATCACATGTTTTTAAAAGTTGTCAAATTTTAGCTTTTTGAGTTATTTAAAGTCCCGGTTAAAGTAGCTCATTGTGTATGCTTATTGAAGTTTCTGCTTATTACTATTCTCGGATTGATTTTGTATCCATCGCAATCCAAGGGTTTATGCACATTCCGACGGTTTCATTGGTTTAGACCGCAATAACCCTTAAGGGTTTTACTTTGCGATCGGGTGGTCTCTACCCCTTATTCCGATCTGGGATTGCGATCGCATATTGCGATCGTACATTCCGACGGGATTAAGGTCCTTTTTAAGTCGAAACTCTGGCCATTTTTAGTTTACAACTTTCCGATAGTAAGTCATTGCGACAGAAGTGTTTACGATATTCCGATCAGACTTTCCGATCTAGAACATTCCGATAGAACTGCATTTCGATAGACCATATTCCGACAGCTTTGATTTTTAGTATTCCGATGGTGACTTACATGAACATTCCGATGGACTCCACTTTGATATTCCGATGGGATGTTTTAGTTATATTCCGATGCTTATGTCTTTGATGCATTCCGATAGAAATAATTTTCAATATTCCGATAGAACAAGTTTTTAAGTATTAGTTCAATTAAGTTTTCAAAGTATGTGTCTAATCTTTTCTTCACGTTTTCAAGCATTCAGTTTTTAACTCGTCAATTCAGTTTAATCTTTCAAAGCTTATAATTTACTCTTCGACACTTACTTATTTGTCATTAGTTTAAAATAGATAAACAAACCAACACCTTTTTATAACCAAGAACAAATAATTCCACTAAGAGCCGTGATCAATTCGAGGAGATACCGAGAACAATCTAGAACCCATAGCAAAAACTCTCTGTATCAAATGGCGCCGCAGCCGGCTCTTCTCGTTAAGATCAACAGTTTTTTGTGAGAACTTGGATTTTGAGATCCGTTCCCCGTGAACGTTACTTTTTCATAAAAATTTTCAAAAACACAAAAAAATATAAAATTTTCAAAAATCCTAAAAATTAAAAAACATAAAAACCAAAAATATTTTTCCTTTGTTTTTGCCTTGTTAGTTCTTTTGCAGGTGCATGCGTACACGATCAACGTCTTATCAAGAGCCCGAGCCTCTCGAAGACTTAGACATGGCCGGTGTACAAAACAACAACAATAACCCACCTCAAAACAATAATAACAATAACAACCCACCTTTCAACAACAATAATAACAACAACAATGAGCCTCTACCGGATAATCGCCCGATGATTGAACTTCTGCAAGCACATGTAGATGGCAACAATGATCCAATTGGCATACCCGCGTTTGCAGCCAACAACTTTGAGCTCAAATCCGGCTTTATCCAGATGGTCTCTACTCAACCATTCTTGGGGCGTACCATTGATGATCCACATGACCACATCAAGAGATTCTTACAACTCACGAATACGGTCAAATTCAATGGTGTTCCACAAGAGGTAATCCGTTTACAACTTTTTCCCTTTTCTTTAGATGGACAAGCCCGGCATTGGCTTGCTAAGGAACCGCCACAGAGTATTCTTACGTGGACGGATTTGGAGACTAAGTTTATCAACTACTTTTTCCCACCCTCTCGTACTACCGCTTTGCGGAATGAAATTATCAATTTTGATCAAAAGTACGATGAGTCTTTTAGCGAATCTTGGGACCGTTTCAAAGATCTTTTAAGAAAATGCCCACAACATGGTTTTACCAAAGTGCACCAAATTAACACTTTTTATAATGGTTTAAGAATGAATGACCAAGATTCACTAAACAGTGCCTCGGGGGGTAATCTTTTGGCTAAGACTTCCAATGCTGCTTGGGATGTCATTGAGAATAAGTCTCGTGTGCAAACCAAGAGTGTTCGGACCAATGTCGCTAGTGCTAGTACTAGTGACAGCGATAAGCGACTTGACAAAATCACTGCGCTTCTTGAATCGCTTGCTACCCAAACCGCCAGCAACACCAACAACATCAATGCTAAAAACGCTCAAGTCAATGCTGTTTGCCAACCATGTGAAATATGCGGGGGTCCTCACTCTTACACCACTTGTACCGCCACCCAAGCCTACCATTCTGAGAATGTGAATGCAGCATACGGTACCTACCCTTAACCCGCTTATCAAGCTCGTCCTCAAGGTGACCGCAACCTGCTTAGCTACCGCTCTAACAACTATCTCTCACCACCCAGTTTTACTCCTAACAACCCAAACCAACAACAAAACCTCAACCGCCCTCCTCAACAACAACAACAATCTCGTGGACCATACATACCACCTCACAAACAACAACATCCACCTCAAAGAAACAACCATGTTTACCAGCAACCTGCTTATCAACCACCTGCATACAATGCTCCTCCCAACCAACCCACCGCTTTACACCAAGAAGTGGAAACCTACATGAGGACTAACGATGTGATCGTGGGAAATCTTCAGCGGGAAGTGCTCAACTTGAAAGCAGACTTGGTGAAACAAGGGAACGATCTGAGAGCTGACATGAGAAACACTTTGGATAGTCAAACGAATGACTTAAAAAACATGATGGCTAGTTTCTTCCAAGGTAATCAACCCTCTTCTTCGGGTACTCTTCCGAGTAACACCGTTACGAATCCAAGAGGGGAGATGAAAGCAATCACCACTCGCAGTGGCAAAGGTACCAAGGAACCCGAGCTTCCTATACCTCCACCGGTGATTTTGACTAAGGAAAACGAGTCACCTGCTCCTATTCCTCATCCTTCTCCTTCCCCAATTTCTCCACCTCTTACTTCTACCCCTCCTCCACCCAAGGATGTGAGTGATCCTTCGATCCCAAAGACTTCCTCTTCTTCCGATATACCTTATCCCTCAAGGTTGAGGAAAGAGAAGCTCAAAATCAAGGATGATATTCAGGTTTCGAACTTTCTTAAAATGTTTAAACAATTGAATTTTAACATCTCCTTCGCTGAGTCTCTCGCTCACATGCCTAAGTACGCGAAAATGTTCAAAGATCTTCTTAGCGACAAGGAGAAGCTTCTTGATATTGCTAACACCCAACTTAATGAGAATTGCTCTGCAGTACTCTTAAGGAAATTGCCAACCAAGCTTGGTGATCCGGGTCGTTTCTTAATCCCTTGTAACTTCCCGGGAGTAGAGAACTGCATGGCCCTAGCCGATCTAGGTGCCAGTATTAATCTAATGCCTCTAAGCGTTTGGAAGCAATTATCTCTCCCTGATCTAGTCCCCACCAAAATGACTTTGGAATTAGCTAACCGTACGGTTGCTTATCCAGTGGGGATAGCCGAAGACGTCTTTGTAGGAGTCAACAAATTCACTTTTCCTGTCGATTTCATTGTCGTTGACTACGACATGGACCCTTGTGTGCCATTGATCGTTGGTCGTCCATTCTTGAGGACCGGTCGCACTCTCATCGATGTTAAAGCCGGTGAGCTTATCATGAGAGTGGGCGACGATAAAATCGTCTTCAACATGGGAAAGTTGTCTAAACAACCTTATTCATACGAGAGTGTTAATTGTATTAACGTTCTGGATGAGGCTTGTGAAGAACACTTTATTGATGCTTGTAAAAATATTCCTACCTCTCTTCCCAATGTTGAGACCGTTTCCTCTATTGATTCATCACTGTCTCTATTTGGAGAAAGTGATTTGTTTTGGAAAGATCTTGAAGCCACCATGGTAGATGTGAACTTAGCAAATGACGATTCTCCCACCGATTGGGATGAAGACATGCGTTTCTTTGAAAACCTTCTCAAAGAAGACAATCTTTCTCCACCATCTCCCACGGTGATTGCTATCGATGCTCCGACTTTGAAAACGCCTTCCATCGAAAATCCTCTGGATTTAGAACTTAAGGAGTTGCCGCCCCATCTCGAGTACGTGTTCCTTGAAGAAAACAAGAAGTCGCCTGTCATCATCGCGAAGGAATTGAAAGAAGAAGAAAAATCTTGCCTCATCTCCGTGCTTAAAGATCATAAGAAGGCAATTGCTTGGAAAATTTCCGATATCCGCGGAATTGATCCGAACTTTTGTACTCACAAGATTCTCATGGAAGATGACTTTAAACCCGCAATCCAGAGCCAAAGAAGGGTTAATCCTCGAATTCATGACGTCATCAAACAAGAGGTTATCAAACTTCTTGATGCCGGCTTGATTTACCCTATTTCGGATTCGCCGTGGGTAAGTCCCGTCCATTGTATGCCCAAGAAGGGTGGAATAACCGTTGTTCCCAATGCACACAACGAGTTGATTCCCATTCGTCTCGTTACTGGGTGGAGAGTTTGTATTGATTATCGCAAGCTCAATGATGCCACGAGAAAAGACCACTTTCCTCTTCCCTTCATGGATCAAATGCTCGAGCGTCTAGCTGGTAATGACTATTACTGCTTTTTAGACGGTTTCTACGGGTATTTTCAAATTCCCATCGATCCTAAGGACCAAGAAAAGACCACATTCACTTGTCCCTACGGAACATTTGCTTACAAACGCATGCCTTTTGGTTTATGCAATGCTCCTGGGACGTTCCAAAGGTGTATGATGGCTATATTCCATGACATGGTGAAAGACACTATGGAAGTATTCATGGATGATTTCTCGGTTTATGGTGATTCTTTCTCTGCTTGCCTTGCCAATTTAGAACGTATGCTGAAGCGGTGTGAAGACACTCGCCTTGTTCTTAATTGGGAAAAATGCCATTTCATGGTAAAAGAGGGCATCGTGCTAGGACACAAAATCTCCAAAGCCGGTCTCGAAGTAGACCGTGCTAAAGTCGATGTTATCGCTAAGTTTCCTCCACCTTCAACAGTGAAGGGTGTGAGAAGTTTCCTTGGTCATGCGGGCTTCTACCGTCGATTTATCAAAGATTTTTCTAAAATCGCTCGCCCGATGATCCACCTCTTGGAAAAAGATACTCCTTTTATCTTTTCCAACGAGTGTATTGAAGCCTTCAACTTGCTTAAGGATAAGCTAACTAAGGCACCCGTCTTGGTTACCCCTAATTGGGAGCTGCCTTTCGAGTTGATGTGCGATGCTAGCGACTTTGCTATTGGTGCGGTTCTGGGCCAAAGAGTGAATAAACACTTCCAACCAATCCATTACGCTAGCAAGACAATGACTGGGGCTCAATTGCATTACACGACAACCGAAAAAGAGCTTTTAGCTGTTGTCTATGCCTTTGAAAAATTCCGCCCCTATCTTGTCCTTTCCTCCACAATCGTTTATACCTATCATTCCACGCTGAAGTACTTGTTGACTAAGCAAGATTCCAAACCAAGACTTCTTCGCTGGGTTTTGCTACTCCAAGAATTTAAAATCGAAATTCGCGATAAAAAAGGAGCTGAAAACCTAGCCGCGGATCATCTCAGTAGACTTGAGGATCCTTACCAAGGGGATCATCCGAACAAAGAAATCAATGATTCTTTTCCCTTGGAGACCTTAATGTCTATCAACTCGACTGCTGATGAAACCCCGTGGTTTGCGGACATTGCAAACTACTTGGCGGGTGGAATTCTCGTTGACGGGTTAACATCCCAGAAAAAGAAGAAGTTCTTTAACGACATTAAGACTTACTTTTGGGATGACCCGTATCTATTCAAACAATGTGCTGACTTGATTATTCGCCGATGTGTTGATGGACCGGCAGCTTTAGAAATCCTTGACGCTTGCCACAAAGGACCCACCGGTGGTCACTTTGGTCCCAACTACACCGCCAAAAAAGTGTTTGAATCGGGATTTTATTGGCCCACCATATATCGTGACGCTCACGAGATGGTTAAACATTGTGATGCTTGCCAAAAGCAAGGCAAGATCACACAAAAAGACGAGATGCCTCAGAATTTCATTCAAGAATGTGAAATCTTTGATGTTTGGGGTATCGACTTTATTGGGCCATTCCCTTCTTCTAAAGGAAACAAATACATCCTTGTAGCCGTTGACTACGTCTCCAAATGGGTTGAAGCCAAAGCTTTACCCACTAATGACGCAAGGGTGGTTTGTAACTTTTTGAAATCGCTATTCGCTAGATTCGGTGTGCCTCGTGCCATTATTAGTGATCGCGGGACTCATTTTTGCAACGACCAATTTGCTAGAGTCATGGCTAAGTATGGTGTAAATCATCGTCTTTCCACCGCTTACCACCCACAAACTAATGGCCAGGCTGAAATATCCAACCGAGGATGGAAGCGAATTCTCGAAAGAACCGTGGGAGAGCATCGTGCCTCATGGGCTGATAAACTTGATGATGCTTTGTGGGCTTTTCGTACCGCATACAAGACTCCGATTGGTTGTACACCATATCGTCTCGCGTACGGGAAAGCATGCCACCTCCCCATTGAGTTGGAGCACAAGGCTTACTGGGCCTTGAAGTGGGCTAATTTTGATATCAACAAAGCCGGTGACCTACGCAAGATCCAACTCAATGAGCTCAATGAACTCCGTAATGAGGCTTATGAAAATTCTTTGATCTATAAGGAAAAGACTAAGCTCATTCACGACTCTAAGATTAAAAACCGAGAGTTCCAAGTTGGAGACAAAGTTTTACTCTTTAACTCTCGGTTGAAAATCTTTTCGGGCAAGCTGAAATCTCGTTGGTCCGGCCCATTCACCATTGCCCAAATTTTTCCATATGGTACTCTCGAGCTCGCTCAACCTAATCGACCTAATTTTAAGGTGAATGGCCAACGAGTGAAGTTGTACTTTGGTGAGGACATCTCTCAAGAGATGATTCCATCCCTCACCACGTTCCCCATGAACTAATTTTGGGTCGAGTCAGGCTCGTGACTCGGTTATCAAAAACAAGCGCTCCTCGGGAGGCAACCCGAGTATCTATCCTTTTCTGTTTTAACCTCCTAAGTGTAGGGGGAACTCTATAGGTGTTTGTACTTTTGTGGTGATGTGATTACAGGGATAAGTGCACTCTTGGAATCTCTGAAGAACCGTGCTCCCGTGTTATCCGAAATCCGGTTCTATCTCTCAACTATCGTGATTCAATTTTCTTCATACTCACATTTGAAATTGATCACTTTAGTCGTCTCTTCCTTAACTTGAGTTAACCAACGTGCACAATGTCATAAGTGTAGGGGATACTTTTCCCACATACTTAAACATTGAGGACAATGTTTATCTTAAGTGTAGGGGGGACTTCTATCGAAGTTTTAAGTGGACTTTTCCATGAAAATGCCTTCATTTAACCAAGAAAATCATCTTTTTCAACATTTTTCAAATTTTTAAGTAACTTTGGCCATATAGTCGTAATTTTTAATTTTTTCTCGTTGCTTTCATATGTATATATCCCGCAATAAAGTCAAAAATATTAATAAAGTGGTGTAGCTAGTTTTGAAATCTTTAACATATTAGGCCCGTTGCGATTATTTTGACTCAACCCGAATAGACTTATCCAAGTTTATTCTAGCTAGTCCTTAACCATGTACACCTTAATTGGTTTATTAGGCTAAGTATCCACGAGTCTCATTACTTGAGATTTTAAATTGTGGAGAACGAGAAATGATAGAGTCAATTATAAGTCGGTATTCTTGCGCAAGCTCACTTGGTGTAATTATTTGCCTATTCTCCCATCACTTGCTAATAATTTATCTGCAATAAGTAAGGTCGTACGATTTGAAAAGTTACTTAGCTTCTAGCCCAAGATCGTTTAAAAGTTGCTCGGTAATGATAAGAGTTCATAGCCAAGGCATAACTTATGAAGCGGGGCGCGAAGATAAGCGAGTCCGAAAAGGCCCTAACAAGGCATGAGGATTCAATTTTATTGCTGAAGATCCAAAGTTATGTGAAAAGCATTATTCCCAAAATCAATATGAAGGATCAAGACTCACGACGAAAAGCAATCAACTCCCATAAAGATCATGGAGAAGTCTATCCGAAAAGACCCTAACAAGGTATGAGGATAAATAGATCCAAGTCCGAAAAGGAGGCGGATCGTTGTATCTCAAAATCCCAATTAGAGATTGAAGAAATAATCATGAAGTCGTGGTCAACAAAGTTGGAGTACCCCTCAAAAGTCTCCAAGTGAAGAAACTATATTAACGATGAGAAGACCATTATCTCAAGAACGTCTCTCAAGATATGAAGTATGAAGTACATGCCAAATATCGGCCCGAGAAAGGTCTCAAATCGTGAACCAAGTTATGCCAAGATATAAACTTTTTGATATCCCGAGAAGCAGTTTTAAGAGATTTTGTCCTTTAGCTAACTATTGATCAAATCGTCCTACTTTGCTTTCAGCCTAAATAACTATCGAAATAAGTCCAAAAATGCATCTTCATGATCATTCTAAGACAAAAATAAAATATAAGAGATACACCTAGGAATAAGGGAGTTTAAGCATTTAATTAAGCCATGTGTGTAAGTGTTTGATATGCTAACTTATAATAACAATGATCTCGTTTTTTAGCTTAGTTTGGGGAACGTGAAACTTGAGGATGATAAATCTTCGCAACACCAAAGCCCTAATGTAAGTCCTTGATCTCTTTGCAAGTTATTTCCATCCTTTTGTTTACTTTAAAGTTTTGATTTCTCTTAGTACTTTAATTTTTGTTTAGTAGTATGTTAATAAGGACAAGGTTGATTGATTATGAGAAAAGTGTAAATTTGCTTTATCATTAAGCATTGCATGAGGGCATGGCAATGGTTAAGTGTAGGGGATTTGATAGGTGTGAAAACACCCATCCTTTTACCACTTATTTCTGGCTAAAACAAGACCAAAACACGTATTTAATATCATTTGTTTGGAATTATGTGTGGTTTTTGTGTTTATTGTGTTTTCAGAGTCAACCGGATGAATATTGAAGAAAACATGGGATTGCACGGGTTTTATCGAGGAAAAAGACTCAAGACGAAGTCTATTGTCCAAGAGATGCAAAAGATTTGAAGTCATTGCGCCTATTTGAAGATTTATCGAAGAAAAGG
This sequence comes from Glebionis coronaria, assembly GCA_025667525.1. Classification (NCBI taxonomy): domain Eukaryota; kingdom Viridiplantae; phylum Streptophyta; class Magnoliopsida; order Asterales; family Asteraceae; genus Glebionis; species Glebionis coronaria. The sequence goes on from CM046877.1 coordinate 107,697,412, forward strand.
CCAAAGACGGAAGATTCATATATGTCGAAGAACTCGAGTCTATTAAACAAAAGATTATAAGACGAGTTGGAATTATTCACCGACACTTCGCAAAATCCAAAGTCGGAAACGTTTATTTAAAGAAACGTAAAGACTAAAGAAGAAAGAAGAAAAGAAGCCCGATACCAAAGCCCATACACAAGCCCATATCACACGCCTATATAAAGATCCCACTTCACAATTTTAGAAGCACTTAGTTAGTCTTTAGCTTAGTTTTTAGTTTTCATTTTCTCTAGTTTTTAGAGAGAGAAAGTTCCCAACTTTCTCTCACTAAATTTTTCCTTGTTTTCATCTTTCAAATTTTAAGCTTTTCATGAATCTTTGTATTTTAAGTTTCTTAATTAAAAGTTTAAGTTTAAATTTGTGTTCTTTAATCTCTTCCTACTTTTCTTGGTTTCATTTTGCCTTTAATCCGAATGCTACAATCCTCACGGTTTGGTTTAGTTTCATGTTCAAGTAGTTAAAAGATCAATCTTTTTACCACTTTTTAAGCTCTTAATTGGTTTAGGCTATAAGCTCTTTATGCTTATTAGCTTACTTCATGCTTTAGCTTTTTACTTTTCGGATTATTAAAAAGGTTTAGTCATTCAAAAGTTTTGTTTATAAAGTGTATGATCACATGTTTTTAAAAGTTGTCAAATTTTAGCTTTTTGAGTTATTTAAAGTCCCGGTCAAAGTAGCTCATTGTGTATGCTTATTAAAGTTTCTGCTTATTACTATTCTCGGATTGATTTTGTATCCATCGCAATCCAAGGGTTTATGCACATTCCGACGGTTTCATTGGTTGAGATTTCAATAACCCTTAAGGGTTTTACTTTGCGATCGGGTGGTCTCTACCCGATCAGGGATTGCGATCGCATATTGCGATCGTACATTCCGACGGGATTAAGGTCCTTTTTAAGTAGAAACTCTGGCCATTTTTAGTTTACAACTTTCCGATAGTAAGTCATTGCGACAGAAGTGTTTACGATATCCCGATCAGACTTTCCGATCTAGAACATTCCGATAGAACTGCATTTCGATAGACCATATTCCGACAGCTTTGATTTTTAGTATTCCGATGGTGACTTACATGAACATTCCGATGGACTCCACTTTGATATTCCAATGGGGTGTTTTAGTTATATTCCGATGCTTATGTCTTTGATGCATTCCGATAGAAATAATTTTCAATATTCCGATAGAACAAGTTTTTAAGTATTAGTTCAATTAAGTTTTCAAAGTATTTGTCTAATCTTTTCTTCACGTTTTCAAGCATTCAGTTTTGAACTCGTCAATATAGTTTAATCTTTCAAAGCTTATAATTTACTCTTCGACACTTACTTATTTGTCATTAGTTTAAAATAGATAAACAAACCAACACCTTTTTATTAACCAAGAACAAATCATTCCACTTAGAACCGTGATCATTTCGAGGAGATACCGAGAACAATCTAAAACCCATAGCAAAAACTCTCTGTATCTAATTGCATGATGAGGTCACCCCTCCAAGTATTCATGCACGTTGATATTTCATGACCTATATTGGCTAATGCTTAACATGTTAAACAGTTTTCATAAGATAAACATAAGGCTTTTCAAACTATAAAACCAGTTTTACTAAGTTATACCAGGTTTTCCAGGACTTAATCAATTCCGCTGCTATATGTTGTATATGCTTATGTTATTCATTCTATGCTTGTATATCCGTGCACTGAGCGTTATGCTCAGTCGTTTTCCTTTCATGTTCTCAAAACGGCAGGTACTCAGGGACGTTCATAGACTCTAAGCGTATGTTCATATGGATTGGAAGCTTTCCAGCCTTCATTACTTTATGCTTATCATCATACATTTTGCTACTTATTTCCATGGACATTGTTTAGTCCTTTTTCTTTACAGTACTTATGTTTGTGTGTGATGAACTTTTACATTGGGGTACCGATGTTTGTTTCTAGTATTTCCTTTATGGTCATGTAATGTTTAAGACATTTATCCTTGTATGCTTTGATGACACGCCATAATCACGCGTGACATTCCATTTATCAAAATGGGGTGTTACATTCCTCATCTAATAAACCATTTTGTATCTCTTTTTTGTAGACTCGTGAAAAAAAAGTGAGTGGGGGATGTAGTGACGAGTTATTCTCTTTGGCATGAGGATCTATTAGTTCATGTACGTACCCCGCTTGCATAGTGAACGGTGTGAAGTTTGTGGTACGTGAACGCGATATACTTCGTACCACTCAATGCAGTGGTGTTTCAACACCCGGGGTTGATGGAGAGATGTGTTATGGTCAACTCGAAAAAATTATGGAGCTCAATTATATCGGCAACCGCAAGGTTTTGTTGTTTCGATGTAAATGGTTTGACACAATTAACCCTACCAATTGCACCAAACACAACATACGTTCTTACACTGAGCAAGGCATACATCATATTTTGACCGATAGGCTATTTCACCAAAATAACCCATACATTTTCCCGACACAAGTAACACAAGTATTCTACCTTGAAGACCTTGTTAGACGACCATTTAATTGGAAGGTCATAGAACAGGTTTATCATCGAGATGTGGCAGAGTCCGATGAAGATGTTATACATGGTAGTAGTTCATCAGATGTTACACTGTCTTTTGGTTTGCCTAATTTGGATCTTATGGATTTGAGTGTAAATACTCAACCGACAGAAGTGGACGCCCCACCGGTTGATGATGATATTATTAATAATGAAGGTGAGGTTGTTGCACACGTCATTGATGATGTTGATGATGATGTTGATGATGGTGATGATGATTTAGTATCAGATGATGATGAAGTGAACACTAGTAATGATGTTGAAGAAGTTTTATCTGGCGATGATTCTGAAGATGACAATTGATATTAAGTTGTATTTTGAATGAAACAATTGTTATATGCTTTAATGTGTAATTTTTTATTTGTAAACGATTGTTATATGCTTAAGTTGTAGTTTGAATGAAACAATTGTTATATGCTTAAATGATGATGAGTTGTTTTTATTTGTTTAAATGTGTAATTTTGTATTTTAATGAAAATGTTTTTATATGTTAAAATGTGTATATTGATATAAATTTGTGTATTATTATTAATTGGTTAACTAGGTGTGTAATATTGTTTTTTAATGAAAATGCTTTTTTATGTTAAAATGTGTATATTGATAAAATGGGCATACTGATATGAACTTGTTATTTTTACAGATGGCGTGTGTAGCTCCTAGATCACACGGTGGGGATGCTGGTGGTGATCCACCCAGACAGCCCACACGTCCTGTACCGGCCCAGTGTCAACGTAAGAAATCGTTATATTTTTTTATAACACTGATATTTATAATTTATGTCACTTGAATTTTTACGAGTAAATAACATATCTTTTGTAGGTTCAAATCAACGTTTTGAGACCTCAAGTGCAAGATAAGGAATGCATATAGAGCAAATAACAAAAGACCTATAAAAAATTGGCTTTAAATTTAGGGATCTAAAAACTTTCCATCATCTGGGCGATTATGCATCCCTGGTGACTCATCTTATGGGGGAATTAGTCCGGACACTTCCCCTTTCTTACGAATGGGACGAAATTCCAGAATCTTATAAAGCTCATATTCTTCCTATACTTGAGGTCAAAATTGTTTATTTTACTTATATTGTTATTGTTATCGACATTTAGATATGTGTGTTATGTTTAATTTGTTTGTTTATTTAAATTCATAAGTTTTTATGTAGACATATTTTAACCTCCAGCCATGGTACAATGATCATACTCAGGTGGTGTGTGGCAAGGGTGTGTATCGGGTGTCGGATCGGGTTAAGCTCGCGTTGGAACTCGAATTGAGGTTGCTGTATAGAAAACACAAGAATAGGATCAAGACGCAATATTATTCAGTTTATGTGACGCCCACACAGGCAGAAGCACATGTACCACCACAGAAAATGTGGGACCATAGAACTGAAGTGATTGGGCTGACTTTGGTTGAGTAGTGGTCACATCCAAGTAGGGTGGCAAGAAGTGATATTAATACTGCTAATCGTTCCAAAAACACGGTACCGACCACTCAAGGAAAAAAACCATTCGCCCGAGGAAGGAATGAATACGTAAGACTCTTTATAATTTTTGTGATTTTATTAAAAGCATTTATATTGTTTATTTTTTATAGCTCGTTATTAATTTATTTGATATTTTAAAGAAAGTCAAGGAAGGGCGCTACGAGGGCCTGGTTGAAACGTGGAGGAAGGGGCACTCAAATAATGGCACGTTTAAAAATAAGAAAACAAGAAAAGATATGTAAGTAATATATAACTCTTTACATACTTTAGTAACTAATTTTATTTGTTTTAAACCGTTTTTTTTTCTTTTCCAGCTAAAGATGAAAGCCCAGCAAGACCAAGTTAAATCCAAGATCATCCCGTACATGTGTGCTGAAGAAATAGTGGCTACAATCATGCCTAGTCAAAATAAGCAAAATGTGTCGGGACAAGGCAAGAAGTTACCGGGTCGTGGCAATAACACTTCTCGCAGGTTATATACCCTCAATAAAACAAAATATATATCAACTGTTCATATTTATGTCTTGTTGTATATAATGAAAAATTGTTGTTGTAACTTATCGTAGGCGCGGTCCTCCAGCTCGACCAGATTTTCCCACTCGTGATGAAATCCATCAACTCATGGAACAACATGCGCAAGAGATGGAGCTGATGAGGAAACAGAATCAGGAGGCACAGCAACGAGCTTACTTGGCAGCGTTAAAGGCAGACGTGACACAACAATGGGGTCAGACGTCGTACCAGCATATGACGCAATATCAGAGTGCATTGATGAGTTTTTCCAGAACTACAACTCATCAAATACTGATCACCCAATTGACCCTCCTAGTTTTAACCTAGTACCCCCGCCCCAGCCCTGTTTTATACCCCCTAGCTCCTGATTGGGCTCACTTAGTCCAACCCCCTATCCTTTTAATCAACCATTGCAACCACTCCAACCTCCCTATACTGGCACTTTTCCTATGACTCCCGTCACCAACAATACATTTAACCATTGTTATCGTCCCGTCTCAAACTCAACTCATGAGATCGGCTCTACTTCACATTCCCAGCCCGGAGGTTCTCCCGTAATCATTAATCCTCATTTGGACGATTACCGGTCCGTTGACGAGTTGGGTCGAGATAGGGATCTCCAAAACAGTGGTGACGATGACGAGGGGGATGACAAGCAGCAAGGTGACTTTTCAGCTGATGAGGATGAGGACGTCGAGTAGAGGTTGTAATAGTATTTTTTTCTTATTATGCATGTGTAATAAAGTTTGAGACTTGTAGCGTGTGAAACATTTGATTTAGGATGCATATGTGTATTTGATGAATATTGTATCGTAACGTTGGATAATTTATCTTAATATGGTATTGTAACGTTTATTGATTTGTTATTATTCTATATTGTGGATTTGCCGAATTCTGCCATTTTGAATTATAGATTTTGTCCGAAAAACGTTCCAGAAAAAATTTAGAAACTGCAAAAATGCCCAGATTTTTTACCCCCCAGGTACATCTAGGGACGACTAAGTCGTCCTTAAAGTTACAAAAATCGCCCAGATATTAAACTTAGGGACGACTTGGTCGTCCCTAAGCAAATAAAAAACACAGAATATTAAACTTAGGGACGACTTGGTCGTCCCTAAGTTAAATAATCTGGGCTTTTCATTTACTTAGGGACGACTTCTTCTTATAACTTAGGGTCGAAAAAGTCGTCCTTAAGTTTATATTTACTTACTTTTTTTTCTATAAATGATTTTATTAATTAATAAAAAAGATTTTCTAAAAATGATTTTATTAATTATTAAAAAACGTTTTTTATTAAAAATTAAAAAAGTGTATTTTTATTAAAAACTTTGGGACGACTTTTTTGACCCTAAATTTCGAAGAAAAGTTCGTCCCTAAGTGAGTCAATAAAACGAAAAGGTTGTGGGGCCCCTTTGGTCGTCCCTAGGTTTCAAAGGATATGTCGACCCTAGAAATCTAGGGTCGAATTTTTGGGCACGGATAACTTGGGTCGAACAAGTCGTCCGTAAGTGATTAGGGTCGAAAAAGTGGTACCATAGGGATGATTAAGTCGTCCCTAACATGAAAAATTGTTGTAGTAATTGGAAGGCGGTTTTCTTTTAGTGACGGATCAAGGAAATACAAGTTGAATAAAGACACCTATGAAATTACTCAAGCTGGTTTTTCAGTTGGTGAGTATTATACCAAGATGAAATGTGTATGGTAGGAATTAGATAGTATCAATGTGTTGCTAGTTATTGGTGCAATCAGTCTAGAAGTTTTTGTGTTCTTGGTTGCTCTAAACGAATAAAAGGAAGAACAAAGGCTTTTTCATTTTCTAGATGGCTTAAAGGATAACTTTAGTCATCAAAGGAGCCAAAAATTGATGATTAATCCTTCGCCAAATGTTATGAATGCATGTTTTTTGTTGCAGCAAGAGGAGTCCCAAGGATTGTTGTTTAGATCATCTGGTGTAATTTAGTCTATAACATTGTTGAGTAAAGGAATTGTGAAAGAAAAGTGTTATATTTGTGGATTCAATTAACGTTCACGTGATAGGTGTTGGGAGATGGTTGGTTATCCACCATGGAACGCTAAGTTCAAAGGGTCAAACCAAACTAGTGAAAGCGTAGGGAAGGAACAATGATGGTCTAACAACAACTAATGTGGAAAGTGGTAACATAAGTTTTACTCCTCAGTAGTTTGAGTAGTTGATGAGAAGTGTGCCAAAAAGTGAGTTGCTAGAAGATTGAATATATGATACTGGTGCATCCGATCATATGACACCAGTAGAGGATAGTGTTTTTTTTTATCCATATCAGCTGAAAATTAAACCACAGATAAAACAACCTAATGGAGATAGCATAGTGATCTCTCATGTAGGAAAAGTTAAACTTAAAATGGAATAATGTTAAAGGATATGCTAGTCCTTTAGTCTTCCAAGTTGAGCCTATTATCAATACCTTAAGTAGAGATGAAAAAAACTCCGAACCCGACGGAGAATCCGATACCCGAATCTGATTTGACCGAGGATTCCCCGAGTTGACCGGGTATGGGGATGGGGGTGGGGATTCCCCGATAATTAAAAGCGGTATGGAGGCGGGGATGGTAATACCCTTGGTTCCCCAAACCCGTCCCTGAACCCGCCCCCGAATATCTTTATTCTACATATACATTTATGTATCTTGTATGTTTCAAATATCTGGATATTTGAAACACTATCAATCGAGGGTTAATATCTCTTTTGGCACTAACCTTCTAGGATGAGCTCTTGTGTGTTAATTTTGTTATTATTAATACCGAGCATGATCGCATGAATGTTAATCTCGTTAATGTTGTTTGATATTACCGTATTGTGTTATTCGTAATGGTTCCGTCAATTCAAACATAGTTTAAATGTTAATTGTGTAACCAAGAAAAAAATTCCCCAATTCCCCATTGGGGATCCCCGTTCCTCGCTGGGGATGGGATGGTATGTAGTTTTTAATCCCCGATGGGGAGGGGGACGGGGATAGGGATAGATATTTAACTTTGGGGATGGAGATGGTAGCAACCATTCCCCGCAAACCCGACCCCGTTGCCATCTCTAACCTTAAGTTGATCGAGGATAGTTAATGTGTGGTCTCTTTTTACCCAAAATTTTGTGTTTTCAAAGACATGACAACAAAGAAGGTGACAAGACTTGGTACAATGAAGAATTTCTTGTATCACATTGTTAATGTTCCTTTTGATAAGGCTGACAATGTATTTTCAAGTTTGGTTAAAACTTTTATGTAAAGTTTTCTTTGACTACTTTAGGAAATAAAACGGTTATAGAACAATTGTGGTATGTGGCATCATTAATTAGGTCATGTATCAAATACAAATTTGAAACACATGAGTGATTTTTTTTGTAAATTTTCCAAGTCATGCTTTTATAACTAATTGTCATGCCCTAAGGAAAAATTCACTGAATTTTTTATCCAGTAAGTGATTCTCATAATACTGGTGTGTTTGGGTTAATTTACATAGACATTTGGGAACCTTATAAAGTTCTAATCAATGGGAAATTTACGGATTTTTTTACCATAGTAGATGATTACAGTAGAGGAACTTGGGTGTACTTGTTTAACAAAAATCAGATGCTTTCATGGCTCTTAAGTCCTTTCTTAAGTTTATGGTCACTTAGTTTGATACATAATTTAAGATAGTGAGATCTGATAATGCTTTGGATTTTGTTAAAGTTCAATGTTTTCCTTATTAAGAGAGTCAAGAATTGTTAATCAGACCTATTGTGTAGATAAACTACAAGAGATTGGTGGGGTTGGGAGGAAACAAACACATTTTGGACACATCTAGAGATCTTAAGTTTTATAATAAGTTGCCTCTCAAATTTTGGGGATATTTTGTTACTACTGCAACCTACTTAATCAATAGACTATCATATTTTGTTATTACAAATGTTATTCCTTACGAAGTACTTCTCAAGAAGAAACCAATGGGTGATCACTTGAAAGTGTTTGGATGCTTTGCTTTGAGTAATCCATGTGGAACAACTAATAAGTTTGATACAAGAGGTGTACCTTATGTTTTTTAGGGTATACAACCAATCAAAAAGGATAAAATAATTTACAATATGATGACTCATTCTATTTTTGTGTAAAGTGATGTTTTTTCATAAATTTCTATTCCTTTTGCTTTAGACCCTTTTCAAAATTCTCAACTCATTTTCCTACAACATTTTTTTTTCAGTTTGAAACTGTGGATCCTTATGATGAGTTTGAGTTTGCTTTTTCTCTTCCTCATAAAACAGTTATTACTAGCACTTCTTCAAATACACAAATCTAAACACCCTTATCGAATGATCCTAAACCTATCTAAACACCATCTAATTAACATGTTTCACAAAATTACCAACTATATTAATCCACCTCCTTGTAAGAACCCATACTTTCCCGGTATTATTTTATTCTTTTATTCGTGCTACTTGAATTTTCCAACGTATTACATTTTCATGTATTCTTATATGCAAATCCTGAGATCATGATAATTTTATTAAATTATACTTTTTAAGTATTTTCTGATCATTGATAATACTTTATTTGGAATTATAAAGTTTTTATTTTATTTTTCCATATTTATTTAAATCGAAGTTTTTGATTTAAAATCTACCGCGTGCATTTTACACAGAGTTTACTAAAATCAATGAATAACGAGAATTACTAATGATCGCGATACCGACGGATGCCCGATATTTTATATTTCATTATCGATTGTTTCAATGTTCGATGTTTTCCATGTTTTCTTTTAAATGACGTGTTAAGTCGAGTCGGGAGACTATAATATCACATTTATGATGTGTTTTAACTTTTGAAAAGTATTTTTACGAAACCCTAGTCTCGTAAATATTTTCAAAATTTACTAATAGTCATTTTCTACCCTTTAAACTATTAAATTTCTTTTAAGTCCAAAAGATTACATATTGACAAAACTAGTCCCTCCACTTACCTACCACTATATATAATTTGTCTTTCTCTTCTCCACTAAAAATACACAAAAAAAACAATCATCTCAACCATTCTTCTCTCTATATGCCGCCACCTCCCACACCAAAAACACCCATAGATCATTCATTTTTAGCTTGTTTTAGCTCAAACTAATTCAAGTCCCATTCAAGAAATTCAAAGATGTTCATTTTGGAATAAAAATTCCTTACATGCAATAACTTTCAAGTTTTCTAATGATTTTATGGTTGATCTGAGTTTTAATGATCATGCATGTTTTGTTTTTGATAAGATCATCATGTTTTAATGATAAAAACTTTGAAGTTTTGATTTTGATTTTTGTTCTGATATGCATGCAAGTGTTATGATTAAAAGTGGGTAATATTATGGTGTTAGAATTGATAGAAAAATGATTAGAATGGGTTAAAAATTGATTTTGTGTGAGTTTTAAAGAGGTGATTTTGGGCAGTAGGTTTGAGGCCATTTTTGGATGTCTTAAGACTAAATATAGGTTGAGGTGATGCGATCATGTTGTATATATTTTCTTTAACTTTGATTTAATATAAAATAGAGCTTCTAACTCAAAACGAGGAAGAAGTTACACTAGTTTAATTATTCGTGTACAAGGAGACAAGTATCGACACAATCCGAATTTATTGTGGATATTTGGATCGAATCTCGAGGACTATAAAATGAGTTTTACAAATGTTCAAGGGATGTTCTCAGGCTCTAAACTTAGCATTTTGAATCTATTTTCAAAGTCAATGGTCGGATTTGCTAATGGTAAAGGTTAGGATGGTCAAAATGGTTTCACGAGTCAAGTATACAAATCTGTCCATTTTTTCAAGTCTAGAAATGTGTTGAGCTGGTGGTTATAAAATATAAATCATTGAATGAAATTTAAACTGAGTTTTATTCAGGTTATGATTGAGTTTTTCACCAAGTTTCATAAAAATCCGAGTTTTCTAAGTATGGGAAATCAGCGAGTACATTTGGTATGTACCGACAGATTTTTATCGAGATAGTAGTTTAATAAAGTGAACATATAGAAGGGTATTGTAGTACCACTTGCATTTTTGTTCTTTCGGGTTTGTCATGGGTTTTTAATGTTGAGTTTTATGTTATTAAGAATGGTTTATACTTGAGTCAAGTATTAATAAAGTGCGCGCCTTATTTGGTAGGTTGCGGCTTTTATGTTTACCGGGCATCCATATCGTCGGTAATCGTCTTACCACTACTGTTTCTACTTAGATTCTGAGTTCAATGATTCACTTACCTTGTGGCTAAGGTGAGTTCATAGCCTCTTTTTACTTACACATTGTTTCTAAATGCGGGGTGAGATTTTACATGGTGGAACACATCCATTTAAAAACTATATGCTATCCAGAACTTGTATGTTATCGAGAACTTGTATGCTTTCCAGCAGTTTTCATTGATATTATTGCTTTTAGTCAATAGCCTTAAATTTCCTCTCTTGATCATGAATCGTTAATTTACTTGTATTGCTAAGCGCGAATGTGGTGGGTGGATCCATCGGGATTGACAATCCCCGTCCCGATTACCTTGACGTATTTAACATTTGATTTGTTACTTGAGTATTTAGGCTGAATAATCACTAGAGGAACTTACATTGAGTTAAGCTTAGGTTCATGAACTAAACAACAATAATAATGTTTCGGACTATGGTTAATGTACATAACCATTTCCCCTATTTCTTGTTTACAAATGAATGTTTGTGTTCCACACCTTTATTGCTAAACCTATGAATATCACACAACTTTATGTTGACGATTTACATGTTTAATATCAGGTATTAATACTTAGCTTTGCTTGGATGGGAGCCCGCAAGATATTATCGCAGCTTGGAGATTTCTGTGTGTATTTAAACTTTGGTGTTCTCTAAAACCTGTCAGAAGTTTATCATGTATCTTGGTAACTATAAGTTACAAAACTATAATTAAATAATAGATTTTTCCGCTTATAAAACTCTGGAACCTTTTGTCTAAAAACTCTGATGTTTATGATGTAATGTATATGCTTTATTATTTCAAAAGTATTTCATTGTTTCTTGTATCATGACGTGGAACCCCCTTGCTGCCTAGTTGTTTCCTTATCTGATTCTGGGGGTCTCACAAATTGGCATCAGTGCGATGGTTATAGGCAACTGAGTCGTTTTTCAAAACTGAGTCTATAACCGAAAGTTCAAATATTTCATGTTTCTAAGTGTCAAACACAGAATCTGTCATTGTTGTTCGATATATGCGCGGGTAACTCTCTAACTCTTATTATTTACAATTGACTATTGTTGTAGTATTTCATCACTTGATTACATTTTGAAATATTACATTACTCTAATGACGATAATTACTACCTCTTTTAAAAGCCTATGTGCTTCATGAATTATCATTGGATATTACTGTGATTACATCTGTCCTTACTGCATTTCTTGAATTCTTGTTCTTGTGAATTGACCTTGTTACAATGATTATATATTGTTATGACATTATATACTTGTATTCAGAGCGCGTATGCTGCCGACTTTTTATACTCACTTTTCTGAGTACTATTGCTATCTTGTTTATGCGTGACACGACTAACCTCATATACTCGTTCGTTTTGAACAGCCTGTTTTTCCTGACTCACTGTCACATGTTGTCGTATTCTCGTGATACCTTGCTCGGGATTTAATAGGTTTTGCTTTCAATGAAACTTCTGCTTTTCATTTTTACTACCCTGTGCGTTACTTCCATTGTTAAACCTCTTTAAAATATCTACTTAGATATCCAAATTGTGGAAACCTTGGTTTCCGGATCTTTTAAGCTACTAGGAATGATCATTGTTCATATGATTAACATAATCAAAGCGGAATTAGAACAACAACCATTAACAAGGTGTTTAGGCACGAAACATGAATTAAAAACACAATTGGATTGCTAATTATATTAATAATCAACAATCACTAGACGTGTATACATTGAATCCCACGTCTAGTCGACACACACTTTAGGTTTACATTGTGAATGAATTATATGAATAAAACCTATGACCCTTGGTTCCTTTTATAGTATAAGGATTAGGGTTTACAAGAGATAATGATGAATAAACAAGTAAATCTTCTATTTAAATAAACTTATGCAAAAAATCTTTTGCATGTTTATCTAAATAGAAGCTTCCATAAGCTTCTTTGTCTACGTTTTGTCAATGCTTGAATTGCATGTGACAATGCTTGAATTACTCTTGACAATGCTTGATTCCATCAATGCCTAAATTGTACATGTCAACGCCTGGAATGCTCTTGTCAACGCCTAGACAAATACCTTCATGTTTTCTTCATTTTTGAGTTTCTGCCACATCAACTTTTTGACCCAACAATCTTCCCCTAGTTGATGGTGGCAAAACTCTATGTGTATCTCTTGTAAGTTGTACATGATCTTCAAATTGCTTCCCCTCAAGTATAGCATATATTTCTTCCCCTTTTTGTCACATCAACAGGAAAGTAAACAATGTTGCAATCTTTGAAGATTCTCCAAATGTAGCTCTAAGTAATGATCTTGACGAAAAATAAATAAGATATTCTTGATGTAGAAGTAGAATAACCCAACCTTGTGTTCCATGTCTTGTTTTATCCACGTGATGAAGAACTTATACAAATGACTAAATATAAGTAGACCTCGATCCCTTGTCAATATTCTCATCCTTTGTGAGACACTGAGCACGATAATGTAACTCCTTCAAGTGTTATGACAAGTCTTCATCACCAACCATGTAAAGTACGAACAAGTTATCTTCAAACCAATGGTATCCCTCCATGATTTAAAGATATGATAAAACACAAACTCGCGAAAATCTTCTTCAATCATCAAACTTACCATAAGAATTCTTCCCCTTAAGCTAACACCTCTTCATGAAGAATCTTAATCTTCATATCATATGTAAAAGCATTAAGACGGATAACTCTTTTACAAGGCTACCCCGATTACATAATCAAATCCAATAAATTTCCTCACGAATTGTTGCTAACTCGCATTAAAATCATTAATCCCTTTTAAAAATATCCGAGCCACTAATATCACCATGATATTCTGAATAAAACGGAGATTCCATGTACCTTTGTGTGTATTTTCCTCCTTTTTGTGTGCTTAAAACGTCCAATTTTCTCAAACAGCAGCAAATCTTGTGTTGTCCAATATCACCTTTTATCCAACATCTTTGGCAGTTGTATTGTCCGATATCAGACAATACCTATCAGCGTTGAAGTTCATATATCGGACGACACTGTCAACTCTATCAGCGTTGACTTATTCTGTCAGCGTCAAAATTCTTCCTGTCAGCGTCTGAATTACAAACGTCAGCGCCAACCATAAACCTTGTCAGCGTCTATTCTTATCAGCGTCTAAAACATACTCTGTCAACGTTGCTTAATCACATGCTCAACATATCATTGTATACTCATGCGTATGATAATAATTGTGGCAGTAGACCAATCATTCCCACGTGATGCACACTTTGTGCAACTTAAATTGTAACCGTGTCAGCAACTAAATCACATCCAAATTCAAACCGTGGGTTTTGATCATGTGCCTGCAAGTCCACCATAACTAATTTTGTACCGTGTGAACATCAATTTGAATAGCCAATCAGAAACTTCTCATCGTGTGAACACAAAGCTTCATTAAACGCAATATACTATTCTCCACCAAATTAAGTAACCGTGTGAATACAAAGATCTTTCAACCAATCAAAAATCCTTTATTCTATTGTGAGATCGCATGATGATGTGATTTATCAAGGATACATTCTCGTACCAACAGTAGCTACAGCTGTGATATACGAACCATCGTGTGACCTTTTCTCCACTTATCACATGCTCACTTTTTCTTCTGCTACTTTGATCGAGCATCTTTTCACCACATGGTTGAATCGTTGGTTCTCACACTACTCAATTTAAAAACATGAACAAGCAACCTCTTTTCTGTTTAAAAACTTGATCTAGGGTTTAGAGCACTAATCATCAAAACCCTAACTTAGGATTTGTAAATAAACTTTAGATCATGTATTTATCTTGTACCAAAACAGCCATAAACCTTATAACCTTCTGCCTTTTATGTTGATCTAGGGTTTGTGTAACCCTAGTTCATGATTTCATGTGAAAGCAAAACATTAATACCTTTAAACAGCAACCTTCGACCTTGAATATCTTTTTCATTAGAGCTCAGATCAAAAATCCCTTCAGTGAGACTCTAGACACAAGTGCCAAGAATCTACAGTTCAAAAATCACGAAGATCTAACGGTTAACGAAGGAGAGATCGTGTTTTGAACATGGCTGTCCACAGAAAACTGCATTCATCCTACTGCTGACTTTGACGCTTAATAACTTTTGCCTGGGGATAAAACTCGACAATCCCTCCGGTGGATGTTTAGATCTATGTATGTAGAACACACATATAAAATTTCGTGACGATCCAACGGTTCAATCAAAAGTTATGACCTTCTGAATACTGCTGCGCACACAAAAACGTCCAGAAAAACCCTAGACGGATTTTTCTTCTTTTCACCATTACGAACACCTTGTTGGTCCTAGCATCACGAGCAACCAGGCTCTGATACCAATTGTTGATCCCAAACTTAGATCGATTAGCTTTGTGTATACGAGATTAGATCAAGTATAACACGTAGAGAAACCTTTGTTATATGCTTTGTGAATCTAAGTATTATGCGGAATTTAATACTTAAACAAGAACACAAGATGTAAACAAAACTTTCACTTTGATTATGAATGTCGAACTTGCTTACAATGAAAGATGTTTACGAATGAAAACTTAATGAAAACTTGATACTAAACATTAACCTAAAGGCCTTCTTTTATAGACTAAGAAGCCTTGTACAATAAGCTACGTATCAACTATTCTAGGTAAAGATAAACATAGAAAATACATTGTCGTTTCTATCCTTACTAGAAGTATTCTAGAACATAATAAACGTGTAGCTCACATCTTCCATCAGTGCTTGTCTTCAATGTGTCAACGCTTGACTTTATCCTGTCAACGCTCACTTTGTTCTTGTCAACGCTTGAGTTGTTCTTGTCAGCGCTCAAGTGATCTGGCCTTAATTTATTCCCAACAATCCTCCCCTAAACTTGATATCCACTCTTATGATCAAGTTTCTAAATAAACATTAAGAACTTGGAGGAGTCTGACAAACCTTATCATATTGGTAATAAATAAATCTGATCAAATTCTTTGCCACGTCACTTGTATAATCTATCTCCAACTGGGTGTCCTTCATCTTCTCCAAAACAGCCTTGGATATGAAATACTGAGCATCTACAAGTAAATACTCAGCAAACTTTGTAGAACTCAAATGGTATACACCAGCAGCTGAATATAACCTCCATTGAAGACCACTGAGGTCATCTTCAAGATCCTTCCATATTTCAGGATCTTCCTCATTTGTCCCACACATTCTTTTGAATGTGGTCCAAAGTTTTATTCCATTAGCTGAAGTAGGTGCTTCAGCCTCATACTTGGTTTCCAACAACCTCCAAAGGTCCACCAAGTCTTCTCTATCACAACTTGCAAATAAAGATATGAGAGTGGTAAAAGTGTCTACCTCCTTGCCATATCTTCCAATCTTCCAGAATCCACATTCATCCTCATCATAACTCACAATTGGATTCCTGGAATCTAGTGGTAACACATGCACCATATCTGAAGCTTCTAATGGGGAGAGCTTGAGGCTCTTTCTAATAACTACTTCACTTGGATATAGTTGATTCATATCTTTTGGAAACTCAAGTGTAAATCCCTTCTTCACTGGTCTGGGAACTATCATAGCTTTCTTGATTTCCATCTCTTTTGCAAGTTGCTCCTTTCTTTCATCTGAAAGAAGTCTGAAAGTGTTTTCTTCCTGCACTTTCACCCAAATAGGATAAGCCCTATGTTCCAACTCATCAAATGTCAAAGCCTTCAGCTTCTGATGTGTCCATCTAACTCCATGACATTTGAGCAACATAAAGTAGAGCTTCCTTCTATCCCTTTTCAACTCAGAGAGAATGTTGCTTGCCTTGTGCTTCAAAATCACCTTACAATCCTTCTGAACTCTAAGAAGAATTTCCAAACCCCATATCTGATCTGAAATGGTCAAGTCTGGATTATCCATACAGCTTTCTTCCCAAGAATTGTACATCTGAACCACCTCTGGCATATCAAAATCAATCTGCAACTTTAAATCTCTCAACTTTTCCCTAGCAAGCTCATCACCATACTCAAGCCTTTCTGGTTCAATAATCATCACACTTGAGTCTGAGCTAGCTCCATCACTTTCCTCTTCAGAAGTCACAACAAATGGTGACTTTTCCTTTTCACCTTGTTCCATCATTTGCTCAGCCAATCTTCTATCAAATTCAACCTAAGCTGCATTCTTTGGAACAATTTCTTCTACCAACTTACCCTTACCCTTATCTGATGGTTCAATGGTTGGTAAGGTAGATGGTAATACCTGAGTAGGAACATCCTTGATGATAGATGATGACTGGAATACATCACCTCCATATGCAGATCTGTCAACGCCCAAATTTCCTCTATCAGCGCTCAAAATACTTCTATCAGCGTCCAAACTTGTCTTGTCAACGCTCAAATATTTTCCCTCAGCGCCTTGTGTAACCTCTCTCAACATTGCTGTAAATGATAAATTTAGATTGGTTGGAGAGATTAAGGACGTATCAAAACCTGTTTGTTCCTTCAAAGTAGTAAGAGCTTCAGCAACATCCAATGATTGACCATCTTGACTGCTCTTATCACTCAGATTTCTTTGATCTTCCTCCCCTTTGGAAGACTCCTCCATACCTCCCTTTGCATGAGCACTCTCAAAAACAACAATCCTCTCCCTCAATTGCTTGAGTTCAAGGCCTTGTGAGCTGACAATTTGTACTAAGTCTGCATTTTGCTTTTGCAAGCGAATGCAGACAGCCGTCAATTCCAAAAGAGTCATTGGTTCCAGTTTGCCCTCTTCTAAAATGGGGATTTGACCTCCCAAGTCAGGTTCATTGGGCATGGATGAGGACTTAATGATGGTGGGACTGCCTTGGCCAGCTTCTAAGCCAGAACCAATAGTCCCAGCCTCATCTAGGTCACCAGCCACACTTGTGGTGGTGGTTCTCTCTGCTTCATGGCTAGGACCACCAGAGGAGAACTCTCCAGCAGTCCTTTGGCGTTTGATCAACCTATATTCAGGTGGTGTGGAAGATGGTATGGAAGAATGGGTAGATGTGGGTTGGTTAAGGGGTGTTTGGGATTGTGATGGTTGGGTGTCAGCGTTGGAAATAGGCACATCAACGCCCACATTAGATGTGTCAGCGTCAAAGGGTTCTTGTTCAAGTTGCATTGGTTCAGGTGAGGGTAAAGGTTTAGGAATAGGTTCAAGTTGTGGTTGTGGGTCAATATGAGGTTGGGGGTCTGGTTGAGGTTGTGCTGCTGCAATAACAGCAAGCATGGCTGGGGTTAAAGGTAAGTCTCTATGAGGTGGTGAATTCATCTTGGTAAAAATAGCTTTCTTTTGTTCAGGGATTTTATAAAAATCATTGTGATCCCTTGAACAATATCTTTGATCATCAAAAATCATTTGCAGAAAACGGGGATAAGCTAAAGTCATTTTTGTCCCCTTGTTTTTACACATCCCTTCAAAAATCATTTTGGAATAGTTATATTTTTGCCCTGTTGCAATACACACAATAGCAGTTGCAATAGATCTATTGATCTCATTGTGTGCAGTACATTTGGGACTTAAACATTGAAGGAGAATGTGAATGAGGTACTTCCAGGCTGGGGGAAATTCCTGCTTATGGTACTTGTTAAGAGTACCTTCATCAGGAATAGGGTATCCCAAAGCCCTAAGCCCTTGTTCTATTTCAGTTATGGGAAGAATGGTTATACCATCAGCATCATCAAGATGCAAGGCCTGACGTACCAAGGCCTCAGTAACCACCCAAGATCTCCCATGAACAATAGAAGTTAATGTGGTCACTCCATTAACTGTTGAGGAACTAACAGTGTTCCAAAACTGTTTAATGTGTGTGACTGGAATGAGTGGTGCATGAGAAAGAGCATACCTTAATGGGGATGCGTTCAAATACGCCACCATTTGTGTGTATTGAGGGAACAAAGTATTATCAGCAACAAGATAAGCAATCATGTTGTGTTGAGACTTGAACCCCAAATCCAATTCTGCTGAGTTAAATCTTGGTGCCATTGATGAAAGCTGTTAATTTGAAGTGTAGAAGATGAAGGTTGATAAGAGAAAAGTGTTAGACAAGAATTATAGATACCCTGTTTAAAAATAGGAGCCAAATTTATAGGAGATAAACAATGCATGTGATTGGCCCAAAAATAGGCAAAGATTTTCAAAAACTAATCATGAAAATATTGAAAAAGTTATAAGTTATCTCATGCATTTAATGAAAGTAACAACTCCTAAAATTACGGCTTGAAAATATGTCAAAAAGTAACAACTGGGTAGGTCCCATTGAGTGTCAACGGTCAAATATAACCTATCAACGCCCAACGGCTATAATCCTGTCAACGTTCGCCTAAAGCCATGTCAGCGTCCAATTTGGTCACAACAACGATTGGAAAAATCTTGTCAGCGTCCAAAAATAAAATTGTTTTAAAAAAGTGAAAAATGACCTTAACAAGTAATTTATCCTAGAGAAGATAACCAAAAGCTGATAATTATCATAGGGCGGCAAGCACTGTCCAGTTATGCACACTTGCATAAGCAAGATAGACATAACAGTCCTCTAGTGTCCCTTGCTAACCAAAATTCTTAACAACCAAGTTACCTCATAAAATCCTTGTTACTCCCAGGTAAATCCCATATCAAAATCATTCCCAAGTCTCCCAACAGACCACAACCAATTCTAGGCCAAAAATGTCTTGGCAGCATGCAAAGTTGATATACTATGCATGCTACAGTGCCTCATGGTTTAGTAAAACTAACCCATACTCACCTGTGGACACAATCTAGAATTGTGATAAGAGTATCATATGGATACCCAAAAATCCTAAAGGTTCCTAAAACCTCCCCTTAAACAAAGATACAAAGAGTTGGCTAAAAACATGCATGAACATAAAAAATTTATGTCAAGATAGGAATGAAACATTCCAACCATCATCCATAAATAAAAACTTGTCCAAATGCTTCTCCTTTGATCCATAAGCAACTCTGTATCCAATGGTATACTGCTAACACCATCTGCACATTTAGATTGAAAACCACAAAACTAACATTGTTGCTGACAACGCCCCGATAACACATAACAGCGTTGAAGGAAGCTTTGTCAGCGTTAGACAATTATATTGCTGACAACGTTGTAAAAACACTTATCAGTGTTCAAACAACCTTTGTCAGTGTTAGAAAAATATAGTGGAAAATCTAAATCATCAATAAGACTAATAATAGTAATGCATCATCCTGTACATACTTTTACAAAAAGAATCCAAAACACAAATTAAGTGAGATTAACCATTCCAATACTTGTTACCAAGTATTGAAATCTTCCAGTATCAAAAGGTTTAGTTAATAAATCTGACACATTTTCCTCAGTGTCAACCCTATCTGGTTGTATTAAACCTTTCTCAAAGCAATCTCTTATAAAATGGTGTCTAATTTCTATGTGTTTAGTTTTAGAATGACGTACAGGATTCTTAATGATGCATAAAGTGCTATTATTGTCAACAAATATCTTAGTATGCATAAAATTATACCCATAATCCAACAGCTGGTTCTGAATCCACAACACTTGACCACAACATGCTGCTGCAGCCACATATTCTGCTTCAGTTGTAGAGTTAGCCACCACTGTTTGTTTCTTGCATTGTCAAGATATTAATCTGCTCCCAAGAAATTGACATCCACCAGTTGTGGATTTCCTATCAAACTTGTCACCACCATAATCACTATCTGAATATGCAATCAGCTCCAATGGTGAATCCTTTGGGTACCACAAACCAAGATTAGGGAAACATCTTAGGTACCTAAAGATCCTCTTCACAGCATAAAGGTGACATTCTTTGGGAGTCACTTGATGGCGTGCACATGCACACACAGCAAACATGATATCAGGTCTGGAAGCAGTAAGATACATCAAGGATCCAATCATGGATCTATAATGCCTGACATCAACATCTTTCCCATCTCCAATCTTTCCCCAAGGGTGTTCTCTATCCATAGGAGTAGAAGCCCTCTTTTCATCTGGAGAAAAGCCAAACTTCTTCAAGATTTCAGCAACATATTTGCCTTGGGAGATGAAGATACCCTCTTCTTTCTGCTGAACTTGTAAACCAAGAAAGAAGTTCATCTCCCCCATAGCACTCATCTTGAATTTGTCTGTCGTGAGCTTGGAGAAATCCTCACTCATCTTTGGATCAGTAGACCCAAAAATGATATCATCAACATAGACCTGCACAAGCAACACATTTTTGCCTTTCTTCTTTGTAAATAGTGTCTGATCTATGGTGCCCCTCTTGAATCCATTGTCCACTAAATATGTAGACAAAGTACCATACCATGCTCTAGGGGCTTGATGAAGGCCATACATAGCCTTTTTGACTCTATACACTTTATCTGGATGCTTAGGATCCTCAAAACCAGGAGGTTGCATGACATAAACTTCCTCAACTATGGTGCCATACAAGAATGCACTCTTTACATCCATTTGATAGACTGTAAAGCCCATGCAAGATGCATAGGCTAGAAAAATCCTAATAGCTTCAATCCTTGCAACTGGTGCAAAGACTTCTTCATAGTCTATCCCCTCCTCTTGTGTATAACCTTGAGCCACTAACCTTGCCTTGTTTCTGACCACAATACCTCTTTCATCTCTTTTGTTCCTGAGAACCCATCTTGTCCCAATTGGTCTGACATATCTAGGACAATCAACCAGCTCCCAAACATCCTGAATAGCAAATTGGTGAAGCTCATCCTGCATTGCTTCCACCCAACTTGGTTCTTTGAGAGCATCAAATATCTTCTTGGGTTCTTCTTGTGACAGAAAACATGCAAACAAACATGCTTGCACAAAAGGGGTATCAACCTTCTTGTGTATATTGGCAATAAATCCACCAAGACTTTGATGGGATCTTCTTGTCTGAACTGGAGTCATAACATCACCAATGATCTGAGATGGGGGGTGATTCTTCATTGTGGAAGTGAGAACTCCTCCTTGAAAAATTCTGGTGTCCTCAACTTCACGCTCCATGTTGCCAATATCTTCTTCATCAGACTCTCTTTGAGCAACTGGAATCTCTTTATGGACATTGGAAGGTCCACCTTGTTCAAAAGTGGAAGAGAAAAGATGCCCATAAGTGTTGTCAACGTTTGAATCTTGGTTGTCAGCGTCTGGGCTGACAGCGCCTGAAATGTTGTTGTCAACGTCTGAATTGGTCTTGTCAGCGCTAGATTTGCCTTTGTCAGCGCCTGAAGAACCATGCATGTTTGTATCTGGTGGTGTTAGGAAACCACCATTAGCTTGTCCAGCAGCAGCAGCAGCAGCAAAAGCATCAGTCCAAATGGGAATTGTGACATATTCAAATGTAGGAGATGCCTTTTCTGCTTGTGATCCAACCCTTTCATCAACCTGTGTACCTGAAACATGAACAACTTGTTCCTCCACAACATTTGAAGTTACCTTCACAATTTCTGGATTAGTGACAGGCATATAATTTAAAGTTCTAGATAAGGGTTCCAAATCAAACAACCAATTAGGACCACTTTCAGGATCACTAGGTTTATTCTCTAAGAACCTAACATGTACTCTTTCAACAATACGTTTGTCCTCCTTAAGATAAACCCTATAACCCTTGCTCTGCACTGAATACCTCATGAAGTAACCTTCATCACCTTTTGCACTAAATTTCCCTAAGGCATCACTAGTGTCTAAGACTACTACATGACATCCAAAAGGTCTGAGAAAACCAATATTAGGTTTTCTTCCCCAAAGTAACTCATAAGGTGTCTTGTTCTGAATTTTGTTAACCAATGCTCTATTTTGCACATAACATGCTGTATTCACAGCCTCAGCCCAAAAGGATATGGGAAAGTGAGCATCAGCCAACATTGTTCTGGCTGCTTCAATTAGGGTTCTATTCTTCCTTTCAGCAACCCCATTTTGTTGTGGGGTTCTAGCAATACTAAACTGCCTAGTAATTCCCTTCCTGGCACAAAAATCATCTAGCTTCTTATTCCTAAATTCTCCACCATTATCACTCCTAAGCATCTTAACCTCATTGCCAGACCTTTTCTCAATTTGAGTGATAAATTCAATAAGAACATCAGCTGTGTCACTCTTCATAGCTAGAAAGAATGTCCAAGTAAACCTAGAAAAGTCATCAGTGACAACAAAACAATATGACTTGCCATTCAAACTTTCTATATTAGTTGGACCAAAGAGGTCCATGTGAAGCATATGAAGAGGTCTGGAACTAGTATGCACCAGCTTGGACTTGAATGAGACCTTGTGCTGCTTGCCTTTAAGACATGCAACACAAGAGTGGTCATTGTGGAAGGCCTTCTCAGGCAAACCATCAACTAAACCAAGCCTCACAAGTCTATTTATATTTTTAAAGTTTATGTGCCCTAGTCTCCTGTGCCACAAATTACTTTCATCTACTGAGGCCTTAGCATAAAAACAAGACATATTTGTATTCACTTTAATCCCATTTAAATTCACATTGTATATGTCCTTATGCCTAGGTGTTCTATACTCAATATACTTCTCATCAGGGATCTTAAAATCCTTGCTTAACACCAAACACTCAGTATCAGTAAAAAGAACCTTATTTTTGTTATCACACACTTGTGATACACTAAACAGATTATAATCCAGTTCTTTTACCAGGAAGACGTTCTCAAAACGTAGATTATTGGTAAGAAGGGTTCCTTTGCCTGTGATGGTGCCGTAGCCCCCTCCAAAGTATACCTTATCACCATCTTTAATAGGAGAGAAGTTAGTCAGATAGTCTTCCTTTCCTGTCATGTGCCTTGAGCATCCACTATCCCAATATCCATAATCATTGATCTGCTTTTGAATGCCCTGCACATAAACAAAACAAATTAGTTTTCTTTGGGAACCCAAGTCTCAGAAGACTTGGATTCATCTGGTTGTTCAATAAGAACAGACTTAGTTCTCACAACAACCCCATTCTCATCCCTTTTAGGATGAAAAACCCAGTTAACCCCAATTGGTTTTGTAATGACTTTTGAAATATAATTAAACCTGTTGCAAGTCATTGAAATTTCATTATTATTAGGGTTTTGATCTTTCTTGGGTCTCCATGTTAAGCTTGAAGAAGCTTTAGACCCCTTACCTTGTGGCTGCAAATACTTAGGTCTGGACACGTTTCTGTCAGCGTTGGATTTTGTCCTGTCAGCGCTGAAATTACCCTTGTCAGCGTTGAACCTAGGGTTTGCTACAGGAACCCATTGCCTATTTGACCAGGTATTTGTCTTTTGAAAAGGTCTTTGTCCATGAGTGTTAGACCTTCTAGTGAAGAATGGGGCTGGTCTAATCACTTGTGGACTTTGCTGCACACAAGGTCTGGGTCTGACAACGTTTGACTTCCTAACAACGTTGAATTTCTTCCTATCAGCGCTGAAATTGTTCCTATCAGCGCTGGCTTTGGGAGCGTTGACACACTTGTATGCCAAATGTGAAAAGCTACCACAAGTATAACAGGCTTTGTATGCCAAATGTGAAAAGCTACCACAAGTATAACAGGCTTTCTTAGACACATTCTTATGTCTAGAAGCAAAGAAACCTGTTCCATGATTGTTAACTTGGCTCTTGGGTGACCTATTATTCCTATACATCTCTGCATATTTAATGGTAGGTCTTCTAACAGTGTTGGAGCCTAGGTCAACAGCTTCACCAGTAACTGGGTGAGTAACCTTAATGGGTGGAGATTCATTGGGAATTTCACATAGCAAACCTCCCTTAACAAATAAAGTAGGGTTAGCTTTCTTCCACTCATTTAGGTCAGTCAGTTTTTGTTGATACTCTTCTACTGGGGTGACAACTCTTGGTGGAGGAATGAATTCCTCTTCTTGGCATTCTGGTATACCAGTCCAAGATAAATCCTTTCTAAGGACACCATAGAAGTCACCAGCTGGTGGTGCAACCAGAGAGTAAACATTCTCATTCATCCCAAGCCCAGTCATATCCTTAGGATCCCTTTGTTTAGCTACACAGTCTCCTAGGGCTTGGGTGGCTCTATCAAATCTTTGAATCTTGAGGTCAACATTATCTTTATTTTTAATGGCCTCATCTAACTTAGCCTGTAGGTCTTTATTGACTTTTGACATGATATTTCTAATATCCATACTACCCTCTAGCTCATGTTTTAAGATGTTTATCTTATCTTTTAAATCAAATTCCATTTTCTTGTATTCAGAAACGGTCTTCTCAGTTTCAGTAAGAGCTAGTTGGTAATTGGATAATTTACACCTTTCAGTGCTCATATCCTCTTTTAGTTTTAACACCTCTTTGTTAAGTCTGTCAGTGTTTAACCTACAACCTTTGCTACAAAAAGCATCATCATATACCTCATTATCAGATGAAGAGGAGGAGTGTGCCATGAGAGCATATTCAACATGCTCTTCTTCTTCAATATCAGCAATCAAAGCTTTGTCCTCTTCAGCATCCTTAGCCAGATAGCTCCAATCCCATCCAGTACCATCAATTCCTTGAACTGCAACCATGGCTTTGGAGTCTTGAGCTTTAACAACCTGACTTGAGGGTTTTCCAGCATCAGATCTTCTAGGAGATCTGCATTCCCTCATGAAGTGCCCCATGCGATGACAGTTGTAGCACTCAACTTTGGATTTATCAAATCCAGCAGTGTCTTGAGCATTGAAGGTCATCTTCTTCTTGAACCTTCTATTCCACCTATTTGCTCTTATACTAGCAAGAGCCATGTTCCACTTGATGTCCATCTCTTCCAAGTGTTCATCACTTATCTGCTTAAGGTCCTCATATGTAATCACTGAACCATTGGGCAAAGAAGCAATGTAAGCACAAACAGTATCCAAATCCAAACCAGCAGGTTTAACTCTTGGGGAGTCATTCATGAATGTGTCAGCGTCTGAAAAGGAGACGTTGACAGGACTTGTTCCAGCGCTGACAAATGATGATCCAGTAACTGGATGCATAAAAGAGTCCTTCTGATTGAATTGACCTTCACTATGAGAGAAGAAGGCCATGTTGCTGGTGCTAGCTTTGCTTGAAAGAGTTTCATCTTCCAACAGTCTTAGTTTGTTGTAGATGTCATCAAACGAAGAGCTCTTGTAAGTATTATTGGCAAGAATAGATCTTGCCTCAATCTTCCATGTCTCACCAAGACTTTTCAGAAAAGTAGCATTGGTGTCAATATCACCAACTTGTGTCCCCATGAAGGACAATTTGCTTGTGATGTCAAGCAATCTGCTTCTCACACTGCTCAGTTTCTCATTGGGCTGAGCTTTGAAGACAGCATAATCATGCAGAAGTTGCTTTTTCTTTTCTTCCTTAGTTTCTGCATTACCACCATATGCAACTTCAATTGCTTCCCAAAGATCCTTAGCAGATTCATAGCTTCTATATTTGTGCTGATTTTCTTGTTCCAAAGAGACTTTCAAAATATTTAGGGCTTTCATGTCAGCCCTTTTCTTTGCAATATCTTCAGCACTTACAGCTCTACCATCTCCAGGTTTTTCTTTCTTATCTTCATCAGGACATCCTTCAACAGCTGATCTTGCTGTAATAGCATCCTGAATCTTTTGAGCCTTATTGAATGAGTTTCCATATTCAATAATGTCCCAGAGTGTGTAGTCAAAGATCCCCAGATATTGTTCAAAGTTGAACCTCCATAAGTCAAAGTTGGTTGCATCAAGCATGGGAATCTTGATGTTTGGTAAGGATGAGGAGGAGGAATTTATCGCTTCAGACATGATGTTTTTAGGGTTTTGAGAAAATTAGGGTTTTGGTGTTTGTATATCGTTCTGGTGTTCTTCAAAGATCAAAAGTTCCTCAACAAGCTCTGATACCACTTGTTGAAACCTTGGTTTCCGGATCTTTTAAGCTACTAGGAATGATCATTGTTCATATGATTAACATAATCAAAGCGGAATTAGAACAACAACCATTAACAAGGTGTTTAGGCACGAAACATGAATTAAAAACACAATTGGATTGCTAATTATATTAATAATCAACAATCACTAGACGTGTATACATTGAATCCCACGTCTAGTCGACACACACTTTAGGTTTACATTGTGAATGAATTATATGAATAAAACCTATGACCCTTGGTTCCTTTTATAGTATAAGGATTAGGGTTTACAAGAGATAATGATGAATAAACAAGTAAATCTTCTATTTAAATAAACTTATGCAGAATATCTTTTGCATGTTTATCTAAATAGAAGCTTCTATAAGCTTCTTTGTCTACGTTTTGTCAATGCTTGAATTGCATGTGACAATGCTTGAATTACTCTTGACAATGCTTGATTCCATCAACGCCTAAATTGTACATGTCAACGCCTGGAATGCTCTTGTCAACGCCTAGACAAATACCTTCATGTTTTCTTCATTTTTGAGTTTCTGCCACATCAACTTTTTGACCCAACACAAATTGTTTTCCGACCATATGTGATTGGATACCTTAGAAAATAGTCTGTAAACCATTGTGAAGCTCAGCGTGTTTCTGAAAAAGACTAAAGGACATCATGAAAGTCACACATCTCGAAGCATCCCTTGAATCCGTGTTGAATAATATCATGAGTTTTCATAACTTTGATTGACCTTTACGTCACCGTTCTACACGACACTTGTATATCGATTCAATATTGCTTCATTGACCATTCTACGTTTTGACTTCGAATTACAACATCTGTTTGTACCGTGAAAACATCATCGTCATCTTGTAATTCATCCTCTATTATGTAGCGATTGTTTGAAATACAATTCTACTTCTATAAACTTGTACCCTCCCTTTTCATTAACCATCCTCGCTCCTGGAGTGCGACTTGTTAATGTTCCATTTCTTTCTCATTATGTCTTGTGATTTTGAAAAATCACGCCTCCAAGAGACCTTCCCGCATTGCATCTTGAAATCAAAGACATGGATGTCATGCACTGTTTTTTATTTCTTAGTTTATTGTTGGCCTTCTTGAATCATTTTTATACTACATTTTATTTACATGCTTAATTATACAATCTATTCTTTTTTTCGTCTTTATGGAATCCACAAGTCTTATGTGTACATTAATTCTAGGTTATTATGAAATTGGATTTAATTTCAAGGTGTGTCAAAAAATATACTTTGTGCAGAAGATTTACAGGTAATTTAACGATGCCGAGAAATTTTTTTTATAAACTTTAGACATAAAAATATGTCTCTACTTGTGAGATATTCGTTTAGGACATAAAATTTGACCCGTAAAATCTTAAAAACGAGCAAGTTACGCTCATTTGAAATTGTAAAATTTAAGAACTTATTATCTCCGTATTTCTAAAATGTCATTTGGTTGACAGATTTAATGCAATGACATTTTCGTTAATTTTTATCCGTTTCAAGTCTCGAGTAAAACTAGAAAGTTGTTCAAAACATCGTTTTACACCCAGTTGCTTTAGACTTCAAGTATTAAAAAAATATCATTTAACGAGTCAATTGGTCAGGTCAGACCCCAAAAGTCAAACTTAAAGGTCAAAACTGATAGAATTTAAAAATATGATTTCAAGCATTTTTAAGTTCGTTTAAGCTCATAAAACTTTAACTAATAATATTTTACAACTAAAAACATTGATTGCGTTTAAAAACATTTAAAAATAGTAACTTTGAGCTCGGTCCTACATAAATCTTGAACTTTTGGAACTAAGTGATTTGATAAACCGATGATGAATTATATGTTTCGAAAACTGTGTACATTTTTATGCATTACTATTTACGTGTTAAATTCCTAAACTTTCCTAAAATAGAAACTTTTCGGAGTAGTTGTACTATTTGGGAACTGATGCATACTTTCTTAAAAGTATATTTATGTCAAATAAATTACGACATGAGCGCATATGGATTCCTGTATCTTCTCTTTCATAAATGACTTATTGGGCCGAGGTTTGAAGTTCTTGTTTTCATATCTTTGGTTATCATTTTGACACGTGTCTCAAGACGATTCCGGCTAACCTTTTTGAAACTTTATCAACTTGTAACCATTTCATTGATTGTCTTGAACTACTCTTTATTACCCTAATGTAACCCACTCGCTATTTTGTAAGCTATCATCGTGTCACCATATGAATTTAAACTGGTATCGTTTGCGAAACATTTTACAAAATTTTCTACATTAGTCATTGTTTTACGATGTAATTTCAAAAATTGTTCAACAATTGGTCTTGTAAAGAATTCTTGTAACAATAAAAATTGTTGACTTAAACATCTAGCCAATTGGTTACTGGCGAAAAGTTTCATAAAATATTTTGATTCCTGTATTTACAAATGGCATTATATACAAATTTTAAATCATATGACATGTAATACTGGTTTGACGAAGCTGAACATCGCATTGCTAGTCCTAAATTATGCATGGCCTGATCACCTATGCGTAATTTAGAAGGAGCCATGCGAGGCTGAATAGTAGTCACCTTAAATAATGGGCTAAGAACCAACTTTTACTTATGTTCTTTAAAAAGTTAGATAAAATAAAGTTTTGAAAACTTTTACATCTTATGCGAGTAGCACCAGTTCGTGACATACACATATGATCCCTTATCTTTTCTTGAACGAAGTACATGCCTCAAGCACATATTTCCTAACTCAACGATCTATGTTTTACTTGTTACCTCATCTTCCTTCGTGACATAATTCTCGTTACCACTTGTCTAATTTCTTACCATTGATACCAGACTTGAAAGTTTCAATGTTTTTATGCTTATTCGTTGATCTACATTCTCTATCTATTTTGGTAGACCTTCGAAACATCTCTGGACGCGAATAGTGAGTTATGACTAGAAGTGAACAATGATTTCGTGTATTTGTCATGATGTGTGTTAGATTCTTTTGTCTTGAAATTCATTCGTGTGAACCATATGTTGATTTCGGCTCTCATTGCTAATGTTGTTCATCTTACTGGAATTACTCTCAAGTGATTTCTTAAGAATTTTCTTATTCAAATTTTTTTTGTGTGGCTTTTCTCTTTCGATCATGTATCGGCCACCGAGAACTTAATAAGCCGTTGTTGGTGACGCCAACCACACTCGTGAATTAATCCTTCTAAATCCTTGTTTCTTATTGCTTTTATCATCGACGCATCTATTCTATCATGTTCATTTAGAATTGATACGAATTTCATTTTATTCCCTCGTGCTATTGTTCATATACTAATTGTTGATTATTATTCGTTTCATACTCGTTTGCTATCTTGTCACATTTTGAAAACTAGAATATTTCACATGATTACCATTTGGTGCAATAAACACCTTCATGGATTTCTAAAAATTATTATAAATTTTTAAGAACGTTTTACACAATATATCAAGTGGTTAAATTACCAAAATAACCGTTTCAAGATAAATGTCAGATCCATGCATCCTCTTTGATAGATTTATAACTAGTGTTTAAAAGGATGTCAAGCTTTATCTTTTAAATTATTTAATTATATCATACTTTACCTTCAATCTAATGAAATTATCGATTTAAATTATAATTTTATCAATGATTCTAAATAATTTGGAAATTTGATTTTCTCTAATGATAACGATAAACTTGAGTTTTTAACAATAATTTCATACAGTCATCCAAAAGTTCTTAAGCCAATCAAGATAACTATTTTGAACTGTTCTACTTTTTGGCTTTGAAAACCTGATCAAGAAAAAGATTTAGCGACTGCTTACTCACTAAATATATATAGTTTGATTTTAAATCACTAAACCTTGTAAAAATTTTCTCTTAATCAAGAAAATACTTAAGCTAAATTTGAAAGCAATACCAAATCCTAGATAAATAATTGTGACAACTTATATTTTAAATGTTCATATGTAATTCATTTTCCCTTCTATTTCTCTTGTAACTAGATTGATACGTTTTAAGATTGGCATGTTTTACAGTTGCGCGATTTACGATTGCTTTTCTATTAACAATCTTGGTTCCTTTTAGCGCACTTTGTCCGTTTAAAAATTTTATGTGTTCATTTTATCTTCTGATATTTCTCCGTACTAAAAGGTCATTATTCTAATCCAAGTTTGAAAATTTATTCGAAGAAGAGTTAAGAAACTAAAGCATAGTGAATTCTAATTGTAAAGGTATGTCGTGGTGCTGAAAATACCTGGGAAGCATTAAATCAGTTCTAAACTATGTACCTCCTTTTGTTTGCATCTTTTCCTGTCTCCAGTGGAACTCTGAGGGACCAGAGTTCCTTTGGGGGTAGACTGTAAGAACCCGTACTTTCCCGGTATTATTTCATTCTTTTATTCGTACTTCTTGAATTTTCCAACGTATTATATTTTCTTGTATTCTTATATGTAAATCCTGTGATCATGATAATTTTAATAAATTATACTTTTTAAGTATTTTTTGATCATTGATAAAACTTTATTTGGAATTATAAAATATTTATATTATTTTTCCATATTTATTTAAATCAAAGTTTTTGATTAAAAATCAACCGCGTGCATTTTACAAAGAGTTTACTAAAATCAATGAATAACGAGAATTACTAATGATTGTGATACCGACGGATGCACGATATTTTACATTTTATTGTTGATTGTTCTAATGTTCGATGTTTTCGATATTTTCTTTTAAAATGACGTGATAAATAGTCGGGAGATTATATTATCACATTTATGATGCGTTTTAACTTTGAAAGTATTTTTACGAAACCCGAGTCTCGTAAATATTTTCAAAATTTACTAATAGTCATTTTCTATCCTTTAAACTATTAAATTTCTTTTAAGTCCAAAAGATTACATATTGGCAAAGCTAGTCCCTCTAATTACCTACCACTATATATATAATTTTTTCTTCTCTTCTCCATTAAAAACACACAAAGAAAACTATTATCTCTCCCATTCTTCTCTCTATATGCCGCCACCTCCCATACCAAAAACACCCTAGATCATTCATTTTTAGCTTGTTTTAGCTAAAACTAATTCAAGTCCCATACAAGAAATTCAAAGATGTTCATTTTGGTATAAAAATTCCTTACATGCAATAACTTTCAAGTTTTCTTATGATTTTATGGTTGATGTGAGTTTTGATGATCATGCATGTATTGTTTTTGATAAGATCATCATGTTTTAGTGATAAAAATTTGAAGTTTTGATTTTGATTATTGTTTTGATATACATGCAAGTGTTAGGATTAAAAGTGGGTAATATTAGGGTGTTAGAATTGATTGAAAAATGATTAGAATGGGTTGAAAAATTGATTGGGTGTGATTTTTAAAGAGGTGATTTTGGGTAGTAGGTTTGAGGCCATTTTTGGATCTCTTAAGTCTGAATATAGGTTGAGGTGATGAGATCATGTTGTAGAGATTTTCTTTAACTTCGATTTGGAATAAATTCTAGCTTCTAACTCAAAACGAGGAAAAAGTTACGCTAGTTTGATTATTCGTGTACCGGGAGACGAGTATCGACACAATCCGAATTTATTGTCGATATTTGGATCGAATATCGGAGACTATAAAATGAGCTTTACAAATGGTCAAGGGCTGTTCTCAGGCCCTAAGCATATCATTTTGAGTCTATTTTCAAATTCAATGGTCGGATTTGCTAATGGTAAAGGTTAGAATGGTCAAAATAGTTTCACGGGTCAAGTATACAAATTTGTCCGGTTTTTCAAGTCTATAAATGTGTTGAGCAGGTGGTTCTAAAATACAAATCATTGAATGAAATTTAAACTGAGTTTTATTCAGGTTATGAATGAGTGTTTCACCAAGTTTCATAAAAATCCTAGTTGTCTAAGGATGGGAAATCAGCGAGTACATTTGGTATGTACCGACAGATTTTTATCGAGATGGTAGTTTAATAAAGTGAACATTTAGAAGGGTATTGTAGTACCACTTATATTGTTGTTCTTTCGAGTTTGTCATGGTTTTGTAATGTTGAGTTTTATGTTATTAAGTATGGTTTATACTTGAGTCAAGTATTAATAAAGTGCGCGCCTTATTTGGTAGGTTACGGATTTCGTGTTTACCGGGCATCCATATCGTCGGTGATCGTCTTACCACTATTGTTTATACTCAGCTTCTGAGTTCAATGGTTCACTTACCTTGTGGCTAAGGTGAGTTCATAGCCTCTTTTTATTTGCATATTGTTTCTAAATGCAGGGTGAGATTTTACATGGTGGAACACATCCATTTAAAATCTGTATGCTATCCAGAACTTGTATGCTATCCAGAACTTATATGCTTTCCAACAGTTTTCATTGATATTATTGCTTTTAGTCAATAGCCTTAAGTTTCCTCTCTTGATCATGAACCGTTAATTTACTTGTGTTGCTAAGCGCGAATGTTGTGGGTGGATCCATCGGGATTGACAATCCCCGTCCCGATTACCTTGACGCATTTAACATTTGATTTGTTACTTGAGTATTTAGGTTGAATACTCACTAGAGGAACTTAAATTGAGTTAAGCTTCGGTTCATGAACTAATCAGCAATAATAATATTTCGGATTATGGTTAATGTACATAACCATTTCCCCTATTTCTTGTTTACAAATGAATGCTTGTGTTCCACACCTTTACTTCTAAACCTATGAATATCACTCAACTTTATGTTGACGATTTTACATGTTTAATCTCAGGTATTAATACTTAGCTTTGCTTGGATGGGAGCCCGCAAACAGTTCTCACGAGCAACTTGAGCTACAGAACGTCAACAAATATTTCTGCTTCAGACACGAACATCTCGTGATTCTGATTGTAGACGTCAGATGATGCTTCCGAGAGTTTGTAACCATCATGGGGAAGAACGTGCATTTTGGGGTACTTAGTTCAACTTCCAGGGGGAAGTATTCTACAAGCGTGAGAAGATTTGTTGCTGATTTCTTGCATGTTCCCCCAAACACATAATCATGAAGACCAAAAACTGTCAAGGTAGCTGTTACTTGGTGTGGTTTGCTTCATCTTCTACAAAATTCCGCCATTCACTTTAAATGTCAAAGATAGAATATTGCTCAAGCTACAGATTCTGCTCAAGACAGGGATATTGGTTTGGGGGAAGCTGATTCAGAAGCTTCGTCAAAAAGAAGTCTATGAAGAAAGCTTTTCAATACATGTGGTATGAATTGGGGGGAAGTTAATCCAGTTCATACATGATACAATGGTTCCTCAACAAGCAAAGACAAAGAGGATTCAAACTAGGGTATAAGTTTTTCTAGAAGACTTGAAGACAAGGACGTCATCCTCAACATTGGAAGCAAACTTAATACTGTCATATTTTTGTTGTATTTGCATTTGTTAGGAACATTGTAAGTAATTCCGTATGTCTCCACATTGGGGGAAGATTGTTACCCTTAAAATATGTGCGACTAACGGAATTACATTAGTTTCATAACCGGGACTTACAGGGACTATTAATGTCATATGTAAGTAGTTCAAGTCCCGTGCTATATATACCCCTCCATACTTCCATGAAGGGGTGAGGATTATCATTTCTTTCTTTTCTTTCTCTCACTAGAATAAACACACACCTTTCTAGTATCTCTTGTTTCTCTCACTAACAATGGCTAAACATCTCTATCACCCTCCCCGACCTCCGGATCGAACCCGTGTTTATAGTGAATCTATGTTAACAATTGGCATCAGAGCTAACCGGGGGTGTCTCGTGTTTTTGATTCGTGGTTATGTTCGTGTTTGTGTTTGAGTTCGTGCCTGATTCTTGGCTGGTACTATTCTCGTTAAATTTTTATATTTGATGAAATCTTGCCTCATTTTTACCATTTTTTTAGTCAGTTCAAGTCAATTTTGGTATCCACTACTTCTTATTTTATTTAAAACCTGTTCTTGGTTTCATCAAAAAAATTTGTCCATTTTTCTACCAGTTTTTTTTGTCCAATAATACTTAACTGATCATTTTTTGGGGAAAAAGGACAAAATATCCAATTCCATAACCTTTTTCTTGTCTCTGGCCAAAATATTCATAAGTCCATGGTTCGTATGTGTATTATCATGTTTTCTAATGGGTTCTCTATTCTGCTATTTCTTTTGCGATGGAATTTTTGGCCAAATTTCCATGGATCAGGGTTTACATATTGAGACCGTGATTTAGACAGGGTTTGGTATTACGATGCTCATTCAGATGCTTATTGCGATGGGTGTACAACATTGTGATGGAGTGTCTGGTAAGGATTGCGATGGGATATTGCGATGATGTGATACTTTGCGATGGAATTTTTATTTTGAGATGGGATTGCGACGGATGTTAGAGGATTATTCCGATGGGATTGAGATGGGGTGTAGTGACTCTGAATACATTGCGATGACTCAAAACATTGCGATGGAGAGTTGGGATATTAATATGGGTTATGCATATATTGTGACACAGTGATGTTGAAAACATTGTGATACTTCCTTTCAAAGAAATTATTCCGACACTGTTTAACAAACATAATCAAACTAATAACCCAACTCAATCTACACTATTACCCGTCCTCACTTTTATCGAAATAAAATGTAAACTTAAAAGATCTCAGATTTTTGACTCGTGTTGAACAATTATAAAAAGATCTTCATAGATCCAAACACAAGATCGAATAATCATCATTGACCTTATAGGGTTTTCACCCTGTAGACATTCGAATTAAAGAAAGGTTTATAACATGTTTGTTATCACCTTGCTTTGTTTCGTTGATCACATATCCAATCAATTAATCTATTCCAAAACAACCTACCTGAGATCTCATCTATAAGACTTTGAAGTTTTTTTACTTCTTGTTCTTCACAGATCGACACTTTACACGAATAATTAAAAGGGTATGTTGAGATTTGATTGATTATGGAGTTATAAGGTTTAAGTTTAAGATATGTTTAAGTTTAGATGATGGATGATATTAATTAATGGTGGCTGAGTAATAAAGGTGGTTGTGTCAGAGATGGGATATGGGGGCGGAGAAAATTATATTGTGAGATTAGGAATTTGTTTGCCCTAATAAAATAGGATGTGTTATATATCCCAAACGTGGGACTCAATGGACCCGGGTATTCACAATTTGTGTTGGGCCAAGATGTGTGAATATGGGATACTCCCTCTTCATTATTCGAATGTTGAAAAACAGATAGTTATGAATTTGTATCAAATGATACATTATGGCAGGCCGGATTTCTCTTGGGTTTGACTTATTTCTGCTGGGCCAGTTTTCTTTACCAAGTTCCTATATCCGACTCATGTGTCTGAGTTTACTATATTTGGATTATGCGGATATTCACAAAAGGACTAATCTATTTGGACGTAGTACATGGAATAGTTACTTTATTTAGTGTAATATGTTATGGGCCGAATGCTTAATATCAGTCGAGCTAGTCTCGTTGGATCGAGCCGAGTATGGTGCTGGTTATCGGGTATATGGATCGGGCTAAAATGATAAGTTAGCTAGACCACGTTGACGGCTTCTCATTCTCAAGTCACCGTTGGGTTTTCTAGTTAACGTTACTCATACAAACACAACAGACACGACAAACACACAACAAAAACAAACAAACACCAAAACGATCCTTTAAGATTTACTGAAATTATCAAAACGGCTAGTATTCGAGCAAAGAATGCCCAGTGATTACAAAGGGGATTTGGTATTCGTTATGTAAACTTGAAGTGGAATTTCACGAAGGCGTTTACTTATTTCATCATTGAGCCTTCTCACCCCTTCTACCCCTTTTCTCCAAACCCTTCTATCGATTGATGATTCGCTTGAGCGTTTATGATTAAGACTTGATTTATCTAGTTTTCAATGTCAAGGGGTGGATGGTCGAAGACATGGACAACTATCACTTAGGAGTTATGTTGTAGTGCTCAGTGTCACACTCACCTGTAGTTGTGGGTATTTCAAGAGGTGTTTTACATCTTATACTTCTCTCTTCTTTTATGTATAAGGTACTAAGAGACGTTTCTCTTCACCGTTCGTCAATCAACAAAAGTGTTAAGCGTAAGTAACAAATTTGGGGGATTGTACTTCAGTTTCAAGTTTAGAATATCAGGTTTACTTCACCAGTGGTCACTATAGATAGCCGAAAGAATACGAGGTTGGTAAGTTTAGCCAGAGAGTAAATGAGTAGAGATGTGATCAGCAAACATTTCTCACGAGCAACTTGAGCTACAGAACGTCAACAAAGATTACTGCTTCAGACACGAACATCTCGCGATTCTGATTGTACACGTCAGATGATGCTTCCGAGAGTTCATAACCATCATGGGGGAAGAACGTGTATTTTGGGGTACTTAGTTCAACTTACAGGGGGAAGTATTCTACAAGCGTGAGAAGATTTGTTGCTGATTTCTTGCATGTTCCCCCAAACACATAATCATGAAGACCAAAAAATGTCAAGGTATCTGTTATTTGGTGTGGTTTGCTTCTTCTTCTACAAAATTCTGATGTGCACTTTAAATGTCAAAGGTAGAAGATTGCTCAAGCGACAGATTTTGCTCAAGACAGGGATATTGGTTTGGGGGGAAGCTGATTCAGAAGCTTCGTCAGAAAGAAGTCTATGAAGAAAGCTTTTCAAGACATGTGGTATGAATTGGGGGGAAGTTAATCCAGTTCATACATGATACAATGGTTCCTCAACAAGCAAAGACAAAGAGGATTCAAACTGGGGTATAAGTTTTTCTAGAAGACTTGAAGACAACAACGTCATCCTCAGCATTGGAAGCAAACTTAATACTGTCATATTTTTGTTGTATTTGCATTTGTTAGGAACATTGTAAGTAATTCCGTATGTCTCCACATTGGGGGATGATACATCGATTTTCATTGGGGTTCAGATTATGTCTCGGTATCCTCTCGAATTGATCACAGCTCTAAGTGGAATGATTGTTCTTGGTTACTAAAAAAAGGGGTTGGTTTTCTAATCTACTAAAACGTTTAAATGCACTAAGATGTAAACTTAAACTAAAAGCAATTAATTTAACAGCAATTAATAAAACTTGAATTAAAATTTAACAATTGAAACAGAAACAGTAAATACCACTTAACTCTGATTCGAGATGCTCAAAAGAAAACTGATCCGGAATATTCGTGACAAAAACTGCTCATTCGCAAGATTTAATTAATTCAGAATAAATGATAAAAACCCTTGATTCGGAACAAATTGATTCGGAACTTTTGAAAGACTTCAATTCGGAACTTTAAACAAATTCGGTTCGGAACTTTGAAACAAAATCGGTTCGGAACTTTTGAAAGGAAATTGGTTCGGAACTTTTCTGTTCGGAAGAAGTTTATTCGTTGATTCGGAACTTTTAAAAGACTTTCATTCGGAACTTTTAAATTGGACAGATTCGGAACTTTTGAAAAGTTCCGGTTCGGAACTTTGAAAGAGATTGGTTCGGAAGTTTCAAAATCGGTTCGTAACTTTTGAAAAACCGTTCATTCGGAACTTTTAATACCATTCATTCGGAACAAATTGATTCGGAACTTTTTAGTACAAATTGATTCGGAACTTATAGATGAACTGATTCGGAACTTATAAATGAACTGATTCGGAACTTTTCACTAAGATCCTTCATTCGGAACTTTTGTGCTCATTCGGAACCTGGAAAAACTCAAGAACAGTAGGCGACAGAAAAACAGGGGAACACGATTTCAAGCCAAAATCCACCAAGTGTTTAACCAAAACTTAAACAAAACTAATCACTAATCATCTACTAACCATAAACATCAAATCCCATCAATAAAAACATAAAACCCAATAACTTATAAAGATCAAATCAACCAAATAAGAACTTTAACTTTGAATCAAAAAGATGAAGATGAACAAGATGAAATGGAAGGATTAAATTGATAGAATAAGGTTTAAACAATCAAAAGACAAAGATTAAACTACAAGATTGGGAAAAACAAGAATCAAAATCACCAAACACCCTAATGGTGTTGGTGATGCCTACGAACAGAAAAAGAGAGAAAAAAGGAATGAAAAAATTGCATGAAAAGTGTGAAGGGAATTCTTTATATAGGTCTTCTATTTGGTTGGTGAGTGGGCTTTCTCCTTTCTTCTTGTCTTCTCGTCTTTTCAGAAAAGTTGACGTATTTGATTCTGATTCGGGATTTGTCGACGATTAAATTCAACTCGTCTTTTAATTTCTTCGTTTAATAGACTTGAGTTTCTTCGACATATGTAAATCTTCAATCTTTGGTCCTTTTCTTCGATAAATCTTCAAATAGGCCCAGTGACTTCAAATCTTTTGCATCTCTTGGACAATAGAATTCGTCTTGAGTCTTTTTCTTCCATAAAACCCGTGCAATCCCATGTTTTCTCCGTTATCCATCCGGTTGGCTCTGAAAACACAATAAACACAAAAACCACGCATAATTCCAAACAAATGATATTTAATACGCGTTTTGGTCTCGTTTTAGCCAGAATTAAGTGGTAAAAGGATGGGTGTTTTCACACCTATCAAATCCCCTACACTTAACCATTGCCATGCCCTCATGCAATGCTTAGTGATAAAGCAATTTTTTACACTTTTCTCATAATCAATCAACCTTGGCCTTATTAAAATACTACTAAACAAAAATTAAAGTACTAAAAGAAATTAAAACTTTAAAGGAAACAAAAGGATAGAAAACCATTTTCACTTGAAAATAGCTACATGGAAATAACTTGCAAAAGATCAAGGACTTACATTAGGGCTTTGGTGCTGCGAAGATTTATCACCCTCAAGTTTCACGTTCCCCAAACTAAGCTTAAAAACGAGATCATTGTTATTATAAGTTAGCAAATCAGACACTTACACACATGGCTTAATTATATGCTTAAACTCCCTTATTCCTAGGTGTATCTCTTATATTTTATTTTTGTCTTAGAATGATCATGAAGATGCATTTTTGGACTTATTTCGATAGTTTATTTAGGCTGAAAGCAAAGTAGGACGATTTGATCAATAGTTAGCTAAAGGACAAAATCTCTTAAACTGCTTCTCGGGATATCAAAAAGTTCATATCTTGGCATAACTCGGTTCACGATTTGAGACCTTTCTCGGGCCGATATTTGGCATGTATTTCATACTTCATATCTTCGAGAGATGTTCTTGAGACAATGGTCTTCTCTTCGTTAATAGAGTTTCTTCACTTGGAGACTTTTGAGGGGTACTCCAACTTTGTTGACCACGACTTCATGATTATTTCTTCAATCTCTAATTGGGATTTTGAGATACAACGATCCGCCTCCTTTTCGGACTTGGATCTATTTATCCTCATACCTTGTTAGGGTCTTTTCGGATAGACTTCTCCATGATCTTTACGGGAGTTGATTGCTTTTCGTCGTGAGTCTTGATCCTTCATATTGATTTTGGGAATAATGCTTTTCACATCACCTTGGATCTTTAGCAATAAGATTGAATCCTCATGCCTTGTTAGGGCCTTTTCGGACTCGCCAATCTTCGCGCCCCGCTTCATAAGTTATGCCTTGGCTATGAACTCTTATCATTACCGAGCAACTTTTAAATGATCTTGGGCTAGAAGCTAAGTAACTTTTCAAATCGTACGACCTTACTTATTGTAGATAAATTATTAGCAAGTGATGGGAGAATAGCCAAATAATTACACCAAGTGAGCTTGTGCAAGAATACCGACTTATAATTGACTCTATCATTTCTCGTTCTCCACAATTTAAAATCTCAAGTAATGAGACTCGTGGATACTTAGCCTAATAAACCAATTAAGATATACATGGTTAAGGATACTAGCTAGAATAAACTTAGATAAGTCTATTCGGTTTGAGTCAAAATAATCGCAACGGGCCTAATATGTCAAAGATTTCTAAACTAGCTACACCACTTTATTAATATTTTTGACTTTATTGCGGGATATATACATATGAAAGCAACGATAAAAATTTAAAAATTACGACTAAATGGTCAAAGTTAATAAAAAATTTGAAAAATGTTGAAAAAGATGATTTTCCGGTTAAAAGAAGGCATTTTCATGGAAAAGTCCACTTAAAACTTCGATAGAAGTCCCCCTACACTTAAGATAAACATTGTCCTCAATGTTTAAGCATGTGGGAAAAGTCTCCCCTACACTTATGACATTGTGCACGTTGGTTAAATCAAGCTAAGGAAGAGACGACTAAAGTGATCAATTTCAAATGTGAGTATGAAGAAAATTGAATCACGATAGTTGAGAGATAGAACCGGATTTCGGATAACACGGGAGCACGGTTCTTCAAAGGTTCCAAAAGTGCATTCATCCCTGTAATCACATCACCACCCAAACACAAAGAACCTAAAGAGGCCCCCTACACTTAGGATGTTAAAACAGAAAAGGATAGATACTCGGGTTGCCTCCCGAGGAGCGCTTGTTTTTGATAACCGAGTCACGAGCCTGACTCGACCCAAAATTAGTTCATGGGGAACGTGGTGAGGGATGGAATCATCTCTTGAGAGATGTCCTCACCAAAGTACAACTTCACTCGTTGGCCATTCACCTTAAAATTAGGTCCATTAGGTTGAGCGAGCTCGAGAGTACCATATGGAAAAATTTGGGCAATGGTGAATGGGCCGGACCAACGAGATTTCAGCTTGCCCGGAAAGATTTTCAACCGAGAGTTAAAGAGTAAAACTTTGTCTCCAACTTGGAACTCTCGGTTTTTAATCTTGGAGTCGTGAATGAGCTTAGTCTTTTCCTTATAGATCAAAGAATTTACATAAGCCTCATTCCGGAGTTCATTCAGCTCATTGAGTTGGATCTTGCGTAGGTCACCGGCTTTGTTGATATCAAAGTTAGCGCACTTCAAGGCCCAGTAAGCCTTGTGCTCCAACTCAATGGGGAGGTGGCACGCTTTCCCGTACACGAGACGATATGGTGTACAACCAATCAGAGTCTTGTATGCGGTACGGAAAGCCCAAAGAGCATCATCAAGTTTATCGGCCCATGAGGCACGATGCTCTCCCACGGTTCTTTCAAGAATTCGCTTTAATCCTCGGTTAGAGATTTCAGCCTGGCCATTAGTTTGTGGGTGGTAGGCGGTGGAAAGACGATGATTTACACCATACTTAGCCATGACTCTTGCAAATTGGTCATTGCAAAAATGAGTCTCGGGATCACTAATAATGGCACGAGGCACACCGAATCTAGCGAACAACGATTTCAAAAAGTTACAAACCACCCTTACGTCATTAGTAGGTAAAGCTTTGGCTTCAACCCACTTTGAAACGTAGTCAACGGCTACAAGGATGTATTTGTTTCCTTTAGAGGAAGGGAATGGCCCCATAAAGTCGATACCCCAAACATCAAAGATTTCACATTCTTGTATGAAATTCTGAGGCATCTCGTCTTTATGTGTGATCTTGTCTTGTTTTTGGCAAGCATCACAACGTTTAACCATCTCGTGAGCATCTCGATAAATGGTGGGCCAATAAAATCCCGAGTCAAACACTTTTTTGGCGGTGTAGTTGGGACCAAAGTGACCACCGGTGGGTCCTTTGTGGCAAGCGTCAAGGATTTCTAAAGCTGCCGGTCCATCAACACATCGGCGAATAACTCAGCACATTGTTTGAATAGATACGGGTCATCCCAAAAGTAAGTCTTAATGTCTTTGAAGAACTTTTTCTTTTGCTGGGATTTTAACCCGTCAACGAGAATTCCACCCGCCAAGTAGTTTGCAATGTCCGCAAACCAGGGTTTCATCAGAAGTCGAGTTGATAGACATTAAGGTCTCCAGGGGAAAAGAGTCATTGATCTCTTTGTTCGGATGATCCCCTTGGTAAGGATCCTCAAGTCTACTGAGATGATCCGCGGCTAGGTTTTCAACTCCTTTCTTATCGCGAATTTCGATTTTAAATTCTTGGAGTAGCAAAGCCCAGCGAAGAAGTCTTGGTTTAGAATCTTGTTTAGTCAACAAGTACTTCAACGCGGAATGATCGGTATAAACGATTGTGGTAGAAAGGACAAGATAGGGGCGGAACTTTTCAAAAGCATAGACAACAGCTAAAAGCTCTTTTTCGGTTGTCGTGTAATGCAATTGAGCCCCAGTCATTGTCTTGCTAGCGTAATGGATTGGTTGGAAGTGTTTGTTCACTCTTTGGCCCAAAACCGCTCCAATAGCAAAGTCGCTAGCATCGCACATCAACTCGAAAGGCAGCTCCCAATTAGGGGTAACCAAGACGGGTGCCTTAGTTAGCTTATCCTTAAGCAAGTTGAAGGCTTCAATACACTCGTTGGAAAAGATAAAAGGAGTATCTTTTTCCAAGAGGTGGGTCATCGGGCGAGCGATTTTAGAAAAATCTTTGATGAAACGACGGTAGAAGCCCGCATGACCGAGGAAACTTCTCACACCCTTCACGGTTGAAGGTGGAGGCAACTTAGAAATAACATCGACTTTAGCACGGTCTACTTCAAGACCGGCTTTGGAGATCTTGTGTCCTAGCACGATGCCCTCTTTTACCATGAAATGGCATTTTTCCCAATTAAGAACAAGGCGAGTGTCTTCACACCGCTTTAGCATACGTTCTAAATTGGCAAGGCAAGCAGAGAATGAATCGCCATAGACCGAGAAATCATCCATGAATACTTCCATAGTGTCTTCCACCATGTCATGGAATATAGCCATCATACACCTTTGGAACGTCCCAGGAGCATTGCATAAACCAAAA
Source organism: Glebionis coronaria (assembly GCA_025667525.1). Taxonomy (NCBI): domain Eukaryota; kingdom Viridiplantae; phylum Streptophyta; class Magnoliopsida; order Asterales; family Asteraceae; genus Glebionis; species Glebionis coronaria. Next base: position 107,740,792 of record CM046877.1, read on the forward strand.
GGCATGCATTTGTAAGCAAATGTTCCGTAGGGACAAGTGAATGTGGTCTTTTCTTGGTCCTTGGGATCGATGGGAATTTGAAAATACCCGGAGAAATCGTCTAAGAAGCAGTAATAGTCATTACCCGCAAGACGCTCGAACATTTGATCCATGAAAGGAAGAGGAAAGTGATCTTTTCTCGTGGCATCATTGAGCTTGCGATAGTCGATACAAACTCTCCACCTAGTAACGAGACGAGTGGGAATCAACTCGTTGTGTTCATTCGGAACAACGGTTATTCCGCCCTTCTTGGGCACACAATGGACGGGACTTACCCAAGGCGAATTCGAAATAGGGTAAATCAAGCCGGCATCAAGAACTTTGATAACCTCTTGTTTGATGACGTCATGAATGCGAGGATTAACCCTTCTTTGGCTCTGGATTGCGGGTTTAAAGTCATCTTCCATGAGAATCTTGTGAGTACAAAAGTTCGGATCAATTCCGCGGATATCGGAAATTTTCCAAGCAATTGCCTTCTTATGATCTTTAAGCACGGCGATGAGGCGAGATTTTTCTTCTTCTTTTAAGTCCTTCGCGATGATGACGGGCGACTTCTTCTTTTCTTCAAGGAACACGTACTCGAGATGGGGCGGCAACTCCTTAAGTTCTAAATCCGGAGGATTTTCAATGGGAGGCGTTTTCAAAGTCGGAGCATCGATAGCAATAACCGTGGGAGATGGTGGAGAAATATTGTCTTCTTTAAGAAGGTTCTCAATGAAGCGAAGATCTTCATCCCAATCGGTGGGAGAATCGTCATGGTCTATGTTCACATCTCCCATGGTGGCTTCCAAATCTTTCCAAAGGAAATCACTTTCTCCAAATAGAGATAGTGATGATTCAATAGAAAAAATGGTCTCAACATTGGGAAGAGAGGTAGGAATACTTTTACAAGCATCTTTGAAGTGTTCTTCACAAGCCTCATCAAGAACGTCAATACAATTAACACTCTCGTATGAATAAGGCTGTTTAGAAAGCTTTCCCATGTTGAAAACGATTTTATCGTCACCCACTCTCATGATAAGCTCACCGGCTTCAACATCGATGAGAGTGCGACCGGTCCTCAAGAATGGACGACCAACGATCAATGGCACACGAGGGTCCATGTCGTAGTCAACGACAACAAAATCGGCAGGAAAAGTGAATTTGTCGACTCCTACAAAGACGTCTTCGGCTATCCCCACTGGATAAGCAACCGTATGGTTAGCTAATTCCAAAGTCATTTTGGTGGGGACTAGCTCAGAGAGAGATCATTGCTTCCAAACACTTAATGGCATTAAGTTAATACTGGCACCTAGATCGGCTAGGGCCATGCAATTCTCTACTCCCGGGAAGTTACAAGGGATTAAGAAACGACCCGGATCACCAAGCTTGGTTGGCAATTCCCTTAAGAGCACTGCAGAGCAATTCTCATTAAGTTGGGTGTTAGCAATATCAAGAAGCTTCTCCTTGTCGCTAAGAAGATCTTTGAACATTTTCACATATTTGGGCATGTGAGCGAGAGCCTCAGCGAAGGAGATGTTAAAATTCAATTGTTTAAACATTTTAAGAAAGTTTGAAACCTGAATATCATCCTTGATTTTGAGCTTCTCTTTCCTCAACCTAGATGGATAAGGTATATCGGAAGAAGAGGAAGGCTTTGGAATCGAAGGATCACTCACATCCTTGGGTGGAGGAGAGGTAGAAGTAAGCGGTGGAGAAATTGGGGAAGTAGAAGGATGAGGAATAGGAGTAGGTGACTCGTTTTTCTTAGTCACAATCACCGGTGGAGGTATAGGAAGCTCGGGTTCCTTGGTACCTTTGCCACTGCGAGTGGTGATTGCTTTCATCTCCCCTCTTGGATTCGCAACGGTGTTACTCGGAAGAGTACCCGAAGAAGAGGATTGATTACCTTGGAAGAAACCAGCCATCATGTTCTTTAAGTCATTCGTTTGACTTGCCAAAGTGTTTCTTATATCAGCTCTCAGATCGTTTCCTTGTTTCACCATGTCTGCTTTCAAGTTGAGCACTTCCCGCTGGAGATTTTCCACAATCACATCATTGGTCCGCATGTAGGTTTCAACATCTTGGTGTAATGCGGTGGGTTGGTTGGGAGGGGGAGCATGGTAAGCGGGTGGTTGATAAGCAGGTTGTTGGTAAACTTGGTTGTTTCTTTGAGGTGGATATGGTTGTTTGTGAGGTGGTATGTATGGTGCACGAGGTTGTTGTTGTTGTTGAGGAGGGCGATTGAGGTTTTGCTGTTGGTTTGGGTTGTTAGGAGGAAAACCGGGTGGTGAAAGAAAGTTGTTAGAGCGGTAGCTAAGCAAATTGCGGTCACCTTGAGGACGAGCTTGATAAGCGGCCGGAGGATAGGTACCGTATGTTGCATTCACATTCTCAGAAGGGTAGTCTTGGGTGGTGGTACAAGTGGTGTAAGAGTGAGGACCCCCGCATATTTCACATGGTTGGCTTACAGTATTGACTTGAGCGTTTTTAGCATTGATACTGTTGGTGTTGTTAGCGGTGTGGGTAACAAGCGATTCAAGAAGCGTAGTAATTTTGTCAAGTCGCTTGTCGCTGTCACTAGTACTAGCACTAGCGGCATTGGCCCGCACACTCTTGGTTTGCACACGAGACTTATTCTCAATGATATCCCAAGCGGCATTAGAAGTCTTAACCAAAATATTACCCCCCGAGGCACTATTTAGTGAATCTTGGTCATTCATGCTTAAACCATTATAAAAAGTGTTAATTTGGTGCACTTTGGTAAAACCATGTTGTGGGCATTTTCTTAAAAGATCTTTGAAACGATCCCAAGATTCACTAAAAGACTCATCGTACTTTTGTTCAAAATTGATAATTTCATTCCGTAGAGCGGTAGTACGAGAGGGTGGGAAAAAGTAGTTGATAAACTTGGTCTCCAAATCCGTCCACGTAAGAATACTTTGTGGCGGTTCCTTAGCAAGCCAATGCCGGGCTTGTCCCTCTAAGGAAAAGGGAAAAAGTTGTAAACTGATTACCTCTTGTGGAACGCCATTGAATTTGACCGTATTCGTGAGTTGTAGGAATCTCTTGATGTGGTCATGTGGGTCATCAATGGTACTCCCCAAGAATTGTTGAGCAGAGACCATCTGGATAAAGCCGGATTTGAGCTCAAAATTGTTGGCTGCAATCACGGGTATGACAATGGGATCATTGTTGCCGTCTACATGTGCTTGCAGAAGTTCAATCATCGGGCGATTTTCTGGTAGAGGCTCATTGTTGAGAGGTGGATTGTTATTGTTGTTGTTATTATTGTTGTTGAGAGGTGGCTTATTGTTGTTGTTTTGTACACCGGCCATGTTTAAGTTATCGAGAGTCTCGGGCTCGGGATAAAACGTTGAGCGTGTACGCATGCACCTGCAAAAGAACTAACAAAGCAAACAAGAAATATTTTTGTCTTTTTTATGTTTTTTACTTTTTAGGATTTTTGAAAATTTTATATTTTTTTGGGTTTTTGAAATTTTTTATGAAAAAGTAACGTTCCCGGTGAACGGATCCCAAAATCCAAGTTCTCACAAAAAACTGTTAATCTTAACGAGAAGAGCCGGCAGCGGCGCCATTTGATACATCGATTTTCATTGGGGTTCAGATTATGTCTCGGTATCCTCTCGAATTGATCACAGCTCTAAGTGGAATGATTGTTCTTGGTTACTAAAAAAAGGGGTTGGTTTTCTAATATACTAAAAGGTTTAAATGCACTAAGATGTAAACTTAAACTAAAAGCAATTAATTTAACAGCAATTAATAAAACTTGAATTAAAATTTAACAATTGAAACAGAAACAGTAAATACCACTTAACTCTGATTCGAAATGCTCAAAAGAAAACTGATCCGGAATATTCGTGACAAAAACTGCTCATTCGGAAGATTTAATTAATTCAGAATAAATGATAAAAACCCTTGATTCGGAACAAATTGATTCGGAACAAATTGATTCAGAACTTTTGAAAGACTTTCATTCGGAACTTTAAACAAATTCGGTTCGGAACTTTGAAACAAAATCGGTTCGGAACTTTTGAAAGGAAATTGGTTCGGAACTTTTCTGTTCGGAAGAAGTTTATTCGTTGATTCGGAACTTTTAAAAGACTTTCATTCGGATCTTTTAAATTGGACTGATTCGGAACTTTTGAAAAGTTCCGGTTCGGAACTTTGAAAGAGATTGGTTCGGAAGTTTCAAAATCGGTTCGAAACTTTTGAAAAACCGTTCATTCAGAACATTTAAAACCATTCATTCGGAACAAATTGATTCGGAACTTTTTAGTACAAATTGATTCGGAACTTATAGATGAACTGATTCGGAACTTATAAATGAAGTGATTCGGAACTTTTCACTAAGATCCTTCATTCGAAACTTTTGTGCTCATTCGGAACCTGGAAAAACTGAAGAACAGTAGGCGACAGAAAAACAGGGGAACACGATTTCAAGCCAAAATCCACCAAGTGTTTAACCAAAACTTAAACAAAACTAATCACTAATCATCTACTAACCATAAACATCAAATCCCATCAATAAAAACATAAAACCCAATAACTTATAAAGATCAAATCAACCAAATAAGAACTTTAACTTTGAATCAAAAAGATGAAGATGAACAAGATGAAATGGAAGGATTAAATTGATAGATTAAGGTTTAAACAATCAAAAGACAAAGATTAAACTACAAGATTGGGAAAACAAGAATCAAAATCACCAAACACCCTAATGGTGTTGGTGATGCCTACGAACAGAAAAAAGAGAGAAAAAAGGAATGAAAAAACTGCATGTAAAGTGTGAAGGGAATTCTTTATATAGGTCTTCTATTTGGTTGGTGAGTGGGCTTTCTCCCTTTCTTCTTGTCTTCTCGTCTTTTCAGAAAAGTTGACGTATTTGATTCTGATTCGGGATTTGTCAACGATTAAATTCAACTCGTCTTTTAATTTCTTCGTTTAATAGACTTGAGTTTCTTCGACATATGTAAATCTTCAATCTTTGGTCCTTTTCTTCGATAAATCTTCAAATAGGCCCAGTGACTTCAAATCTTTTGCATCTCTTGGACAATAGACTTCGTCTTGAGTCTTTTTCTTCCATAAAACCCGTGCAATCCCATGTTTTCTCCATTATCCATCCGGTTGGCTCTGAAAACACAATAAACACAAAAACCACGCATAATTCCAAACAAATGATATTTAATACGCGTTTTGGTCTCGTTTTAGCCAGAATTAAGTGGTAAAAGGATGGGTGTTTTCACACCTACCAGGGGAAGATTGTTACCCTTAAAATGTGTGAGACTAACGAAATTACATTACTTTCATAGTCGGGACTTGCATGGACTATTAATGTCATATGTAAGTAGTTCAAGTCCCGTGCTATATATATACCCCTCCATACTTCCATGAAGGGGTGAGGATTGTCATTTCTTTCTTTTCTTTCTCTCACTAGAATAAACACACACCTTTCTAGTATCTCTTGTTTCTCTCACTAACCATGGCTAAACATCTCTATCACCCTCCCCTACCTCCGGATCAAACCCGTGTTCATAGTGAATCTAAGTTAACAATTGGTAGAACTCAATACTTGGTTGTAATTCACAATCTGACAACACTAATATTTACACTAGTAGTACTAACTATTACACTAACAGCACTAATAGTAAAATATCTAGGAGATCTTAAATCCCAAAAATCTTCTCCTAAACTTGATATTTACCTCTAAATCATCAAGTTTCTCTTCTTGAGCTTTCATACCTTTGGAGGAATTTTCCAAACAATTACTTCCTCAAATGAGTCATGTTTTGAATAAGCTTAAGAAGTGTAAATGATGACTCACTCTCAAACATAATCTACAACTTTCTTTGCATCATCTTATTCTTTGTAAGTGTTGTGAGAGGATAATCAACTTCTACCAACACGCTAACATTCATCTTGTCCATCAACAATAAATATACTCTACATGACTCATAATATCTCTAACTGAGCATTTTTCTCTGTTGTTTCCAAATATAATCATCCTTCTTATGCTCAGGCATCACTTTTAGTTCTTCTAATAGCATAAATCCATAATCTTTTTGGTGGTTGAGTAAACTCATACTTCTTTTTAATTAGATAATACAAGTATGCAACATCATCTCTACTAAAATCATTTAACATCTTTTCTATAAACAAGTACTTACATGATTCACCATACACTCTAAAGATCTCATAAAATCCATGATCTCCTTTGACATGTACTTTCCAATTCACAAACTTCTGCAGATGTGTACCACTATTGAAAGAATATCTTTCAATAATACATATCTTCTTTATAATCTACTGTCTTTATGAACTCTCTCAATTCAGCTAACTATTTTTCTTTAGCCAATTTTTGCTTCTTTAGTTCTTCTCGAGTTAACTCCTCTCATCCTCTTTTCAGACTCTTAGTTGCATCATGTGCATCATAGTCAACAAAAGCATTTACTCTTAAAAAAAGTTTGTTCAAAGAGAATTTGGACCTTTTAATAAGATTCCCCTTTATAGTATTTTGGTCTCATTCCTTCCATTTTATTAATGTAGGTAATCCATGCCTTATTTTGTTCACTTCTAGTAGGCGGTTTCTTTCTTGGATAACATCCTTTGTGTAGGAAATAATTTATTTATGTTCTAAAAATTTCATCAATTCCTTTGCTTGCTCTGCTTCAGTAAGCTGTTGTTGTTCTTCCCCTTGAATCTTTTAAGCTAATTCCCAATCAGCAACGATCTTGGCTTGAGAATCCTCCAATATCTCAATACCCCGCAGATTTAGTTCTTTTGCTTGTGCTTTTTGCCTTGTTGCTATCTTTTTATTCTTGTCTTTTTCAAGTTCCCTAGCAATTTGAGCATCATGCTCTATCTGGCCTTTCCTCTTTATTAGGCTCTTTCATGATTACCTTTCTTTTTCCTTGACAAATATTTGTAGCTCTTTTTGTTCTTAAAGCACTAGGTTCTTGAATGGTAACACCTTTCTGAACTTGAATTAATGACCTTGTAGTTCTTGGTATTTGATTTTGGTGAAGAAGTACTATCCTTTACATCACCAGCATTATCCATAGTGCTAGCAGCACTAACTTTAAGATCACCATTGTACTAGCAACATCCACCATTTCTTGTTCTTCTGCAATATGCTTTTCTTGCACCACTACTTATTTATCATCATGATTTTGAACTTTATCAACAAATTCTTCTTAATTCCTCCTATGTTTGGATGCATCCTCTACACCAAAAATCTCTACACTTTTTGAGGAGACAAATAATGTGACAATCCGTCAATTTATGGTTGATATTTTATTCTCGAATATTATTTAAAAACAATTTACAATATGAACTCACTTATTTTGGGAAGAAATTTGGATTTACGTCTTGAAGTAGCATCGACTACGTCTAAACCGGAGGATTCAACGTTACGTGCTTACGTTTACATACACCGTCTTTGGTGACAGTCTGACAATTCAGAAAATAAATTTATCCGTAAATATTATTTTGGAGTTTTAAATTTGTGTTGGTTCATAAACTAAAAAATTTACGAGAAGAGATTAGGACTTACGATTTTATTTTAACGTCCTTTACGACTAAACCGGAAACCTTAGGATTACGTATTTACGTTTTCGAACTCCGTTTTTGATGAGACAATTTTTATTGGATTCGTTTTGTGACGGTGATTCATAATTTATAAAAACGTTTTTCATAAAACGACCCGAGGGCACGCAAATCGAGAAAACTAGAATCGAGAAATACCCGTAAACTAGTGAGATGGGACAAAACACTTTGCCCCATCCCACTAGCTTATATGGGACGGCAAAGTGACACCACCACACATAGGTGGCATCAAGTCTTAGCTACTTATCCAAGTGTAAGCTTTAGCTTACATTTTAAGCTAACCCTTCCCACTAACTAAACAAAACTAGCTAATGGTTTCATTTTACCATTTCCATCCATGCAATCCACCCCAAAAACTCTCTCTACTCCACCTTTGTGCCGTCCCAAATCAAGCAACAAACACCCTCATTGATCTTTTCTAGCTACAAACCACATGTTTACTAGTCCTATTAAGGTGTTTCCTTGAAGCCTTGATCATTTGGTGGCCATATAAACAACTTTGGAGGTGATTTGCTTGTGTCCTAGGGCTGATTTTCCAACATATGATCTTGATATTTGATGGTCTTGGAGATACTTGTTGTGTTCATCAAGTTCTTGCCTTCCTAAAACAAGAAATCCACTTGGATTGGTAAAGAAGATCATCCTCTACATTTTTCTCTTATTATTTTGTAAAGAACAAATGTATTTTCTTTCATTTTGTATATTTATATGATGTATATACGATTATAAAAATGTTGTGTGGGGATCAAGTGTTGATAAACATGCTTAAAAATGATGATAACCATAAGAAATGAAGCTAAAATCATGACTAATTAGTTGGCTGTATAAAAACAGTAGATAACTAAATGATGAACTGATAAAATTGCATGGTTTGATCTATTTACAGTAAGTAGATGATGTTATACACATGTGAGAGTTGGCCATGCAATGGAATCAGAATAATGAGTAAGATATGATCAAAACAAGTTTAAGATACAAATCTGAAGTTACTGTTTTGGACGATTTTTAGAAAATATTTAAAAGATGATTCAACAGTAGCTATAGAAGAGTTAAATGTAGCACATATCATGTAGTTTATGTGATAAACATTTGAGCTTCTATCTCCATATAGAACTCAAGATATGGCAGTTTTGGTGAAGATGAAGTTAAAAATCAGATTTTTGGAAATTAAAGAATAATACTATTATATAAGCACTCACATTTTAATATATAAAATGTAAAATAAAAACCCACCAACTTATAAAACTTATTTATATAAATATATAAAAGGTTTAATAAGTGTATAAATGATAAAAATGGAAACTTGTTAAGTTTTATAAGTTATAAAAACTATAAACATGATTTTTACGACTTTTTCGGCTATCGCCGTAAAATTGACGTTTTTGTTAAATAAAACTTAGATGGTTGGACCCGTCTAATGAAAACTTTATAAAACTTATATACTGATATATAGACATGTATAACAAGTAAAAACCGATAAAACCCGAACTTTAGGGCATACGGACATTAACGAGCTAAGTAAACATATTGGACTAATACTTGGGTTAATAATTGGACTACATAAGATAACCACCCATAAAAAGAACTTATTGGGCTTAACCCATTTGGGCCCAACTTTAAAATGTATGTACTGATAATATAAGTACAAAAAGGATTAATACAAGTTAAGAACTTATAATAGGCTTATTGGACCTAAAACACGTAAATAGGTACAACGAGAAAACTAGTATAAAAGTTATCAACACATAACTCTAAAATGAGTAAACGAGAATATGTAAACCCACTTGATCATCATATATATATAATCATCATATGTATACATAATTGATATTTTTATAAAGTCATTGGACGAACGTCTAAGACCGATTATTATTTATATAGGTTTCCGTGATTGAAGCACGTACCGTACGTCCGAATCGCCGATAACCCGCCTTCCCATATCAACGTGAGTTCATAGCCTCGCACTCTTTTAAATGTTTTATAAATGCTTTATAAACCCGCGAGGGAGATAACATGTTAGTTTTTATAAAAGTTTGGACACCATTTGTCCCGATTGTTTGTTTATTGATTTTGGACCCGAATGATTGAATGACCCGATTGTATGACCCGATAAATGATTAACCGACCCGATAGATGAAATAAAATGGATTATTAAAGTTAGGTTATGTCACAAAAAGTCCCATTAGCATGAATTGTGAACTACCGGGAGTTGGTAGACGCTTATGCATTTAATAGTACTATTTGGGGACGATCACCCCAGTTCGCGCCTTGACGGTTGATCCCCGTCGTGCCACATTGATTGGTAAGCGAATTTATGTATGAGAAGATTTCCATAGCGTGACCTTTGTGACGACACGCTACTTTAGATGGGCAAAATTGGTATCGGGTTAGCTACCCGTTTTGGTTTAGTAAGGTAACAATGTCATGCGGCTTGTAATAATCCAAAACTAACGAAATACTATTAGACGCATCGAATTACGAAGTATTGCCTGACTAGCAATACGGGGTCATACTATTGATATTATGATTGTATTTTGGTTTTCATAACCATATTCATATAACGGTTTTTATTTTCATACAACGTCGTAAGACGTATTGTATGACGTTTTTACGACATTGGCTCGTATAATGATTTTTAAGGCTTTTTATAGCCATATTCATATAACGGTTTTATTTAATCTATACAACGTTGCAAAACGTATTGTATGGTGTTTTTAACGACAATGATTCGTATAATGATTTTTAAGGCAAATGCCTATATTATGATTTTGATGAAGATTTGTATAAAATGACTTTGGCTATTTTATAGCCTATTAAAATGATTTGTACAAAATGATTTTTAGTAATAATTTTATACTGATATTATATTGATGGAATTTATTAAACTCTATGAATTCACTCGGCGTTACCGCTGACCTTTTCTTTTAACATGTTTTATCTCAGGTACTTGAAGGTAATTCTCGGGAAGACAACAAGAATTCATGGCCCGCACTTAAACAATATTTTCCATTCAAATGTTTGTAAAACCTGTATTAAAAATAATGACTTGGGACCGATGTAACTTTGATATTTATGAATGGAAATGATTTATTATTAAACGACGCGATTTTTATGCGTTGTCTATGATGTGAGTAATGTGCTATCCCGTAACACCAACTAGTCTTCCGCTGAACTGAGTTGTATAAATTTGGGGGTGTTACAGTTTGGTACCAGAGCTCTCGTTATAGAGAACGAAAGATTTTTAAAACCAAGGTTTTGAATAAAACATTTCAAAATCTTTTAACTATAAACATTTTTCTAAAAATGTCTAAAAATCTTTTGACTATAAGGGTGCCGAAGAATTCCCGAGTTACCGACAAGGCCAGGACTGAGAAGTGTTATTTTAATATATATATAACTTGGATTATATATATACGATGTAATTTTATTACATGATTGTTTGATGATTATTTTGATTTTTATACGAGGTATTTATACGACGTCGATTGTCACAAGTAACCCTAAATCCCCTAGTAAATTAATCGAAGCTATTCTCGTAGGAATTCTAGCTATCCTAGATCTAAACCAAGTTGTGGATATTTATGATCCCAACAAATGGTTGATATTCGTAGAATTGTAGACATTAGTTGATTGTGATATTAGAGAAGAATTGGCGAGATTAAAACTGATATCGATGTTTTGACGATCTTTTCTTATAAAGTGGAGTTTGACAAAACATTACCACCTAGAAAGATGTCATCTGATTCGTTGTCACCCAATTCTTAAATTTGAGAATCGAAAGGGCGAATGTTGCACTTGAGGCTGTTATTGGAACCATTACCCAAAAGCCTCATGCCACTAATACCTTTCCGAGAAGTCTAATTGACTGATCAAGTCATTTCATATTAATGACTCATTTGATAATTGTTGTTGTAAGAGCTAATAGGATTGGAAATTAAGTGTTGATTCATATTGAGATTGTATTGCCTTTACAAGGCCGAAGAATAAGGTTGTAAGTATTGGATAATGAGGTAGGATATCGAATTGAGTATAAAAATTGATTGAAACCTGAATAAAGTAAAATTTAACTTGTATTGGAATATGAGATTGTTAAGAGGGAATCGTTAAGTTTTGTGATTGAATTATAAGGTTTTAAATGATTGTAGGTCCGTGTTAAGGGTTGTTCCTAGGCCATTGTCCAATGATGAGGATGCCCAGTGTCCAATAAATAAATTGAAGAAATCTTCTTCTGAATTGGGACCGATGGATCTTCCGGGACAGGCAGGACACCTAATGACTCTTGTAGATAAGTATTCATTGTGGTATCTTTTAAAAATCCCTAACTTAACTGAGATATCAGTTGGTAGGATGAGTTCTGAGAATTGTATGACATAGTGACACGTAATGTGTTACGGTACAATTTTGACTTGTTTGTGGTTAATGAAAAAGACTACCTTTGATTGCTAAATCCTACATGTATCGATGATATCTATCTTTTCTTGCTTCATCCTAATGGTCGCATTAGTGATGCAACCGTGAACAAGTACTCGTCTCGATTTGAGTTACGTTGTGGATTATTCTTTTTGAGTGCCATCGAGATCATGAACCTCATGATTAATGGGCTAAGCTCATTTCCTATCATATCGTAGTTAATTCTTGGTGAACAAGCTTTCATCACTCTTTTTGCAGATCACTCATTGTTATTATAAAGTTAAAACGGTATCCTTTGAGAAAATTTAATTTTCATCACAATAAGGATTATTTAAAGTGAGACTTATAAGTGATTGATATCAAAATAAAGTTGTTTATGAGACGCTTTGGAAACTTAATTATTTCCATAACAAAGAAAATTTTTGTAAATTTGTTTTGAATTCTTATTTAAGAATTAAGCATGAGAATGTTTTTATTATAAACATGATAATAAAATTTTGACGAACTGAGAATTGCATCGTTAATCTTGAAATTGTATATAGTTGCGCGCCTACATACAATTTGGAATGAACTATGCAAGACTGATTAGTAGTCACCATAAAACTAATGAATAAACACTACATTTTTTTTGAAGATTGTGAAAGATTAAATTTTATGAGATCTGCAAGAAGTGAAAAATAGGGACATAGTGTTAGGGACACCTACATATGTGCCTATAGCATTTATTTCTCTGAGTTGAATTTACTCATCTGTGGAAATTGTCTTATTTGACAATTGACAATTCTTTCTTGTCCAATTCTTCTGTAGTGAGATTCTTAGGAAATGTATCTGATTACCGAGTGTTGATACCCGACTGGATGTATCGACATTCCTATCATTTCTTATGATTTGATTTCATTTGAATGACCTGGGTAACGATCCGAGGAGCTTTCGAATGCGTACTCAAATTATGAAAACATGGGATATATTCATATTCGTTAAATGTTTTCGTCTGAATCTGATTTGAAATTCTCTCGCATAGATTATGAGTTGACCTTACTCTTTAGATGGTAGTTGTGTCTCCATATATCCTTGAATTTGTGAAGGATTATGAGTTATTATTAGTCTTTTGAGAAGTTCACATCTTATCGACGGCAATGAAACTGAAAAGTTGATAATGCCGGTAGAATGGATTGATTGATGATGACATGACGATATTGTCTTAATTGATGGGAACTCGAGTAGAATTCCCCTAAAGATATAAGATGTTGATTATCAAAAGTGATATAACTAATTATTGGTAGATGACGATATCCTATATTTGGAATTGAAATTATACCGTGAATGGTTATGAACTAGTCATAGATATTATAATCTAGAAAGAACCTAATATGAAATTATTAAAAGAGGTTTTCGTTATCTGAAACTTTAGAAAGTATTTGTTGATGAATTACCTAGACTTTCGCCATTAAGGCAAGTTGAATTTGGTATTTGGTTATATTCTCGGTGCTGCACCTATGGCTTGTGCACTGTACGTCAGCACCATCTGAATTTAAGGAATTACCGTACAACTGAGAGAGTTGTCGGAGAAAGATTTTATTATACCAAGCCTGTCATCCTGAAGAGCTATGGTGTTATCTTTCCTTATATTTATAGATTACTGTGACTGAGTAAAATGACAATCAAAAACGATATCCATAACTCGAAATGGAAGAATTGTTCGATCATTTACAAGGTTCTAGCAAATCTGATCCACGGCATGGTTATTATCAACTTCGTTTCCGCGAAGAAGATTATTTATTCCAATCACTACATTCGGTACTTGTAATGAACATTATGAGTTCCACGTGATGTCGTTTGGATTGACCAATGCACATGTAGTATTCATAAATTTGGTGAATCACGTGTGTAGGCAGTAACTTGATAAATTCATGCTCGTGATCATTAAGGACCATTTATTTGTTTATAAGAATAAGAATGAGTTAATAAATATTTATAGATTGCCCTGAATTGGCCGAACGATAAAAACCTGTACCTTGAATAATTAACACGTGATTAAAGACTTGAATCTTTACATGATTTAACCATATGATTAATAGATAATGGAAGTTATATTGACTTTTCAAAGATTAGAACCATTAACGCTTAGGGATTAAAAACTTAATCCTTTACATAAAATGACTGTTGGATTAATAATGGTAAGATGTATGCATATAGACTCTTCAAAAATTTAGAGCCCTTTTAAGACTTTGGATTTTACCAAAAAGAAATGGAAATATGCTTTGACAAATGTTTTAACAAAGGATTTTAAGGGATTATTCCCTTATACACAAACCATTTAACTAAACTTCTGTTTAGGGGTAAATGTTTGTGTATTCCTCCAGATAACTTAAAAAGGATTGAGGAAAACCATTTATACCATAACCTGAAAACTTAAAACGATAAATTCTACTTTTCAAAATAAGAAAACTTTGACCAAAGTATAAACAAAGATTTTTCGAACATTTACGAAATCTTTTTAAATATTTTCGATAAATCAACAAAAATCTTGTTAATTAAATTCAAATTTATTCTGAACATTTTATATAATTGGTCGAACTAAGAAATTTAAACTTTTAACGTTTACGCTTCATAAAAAATAAATTTTTTATTTTTTTTGTTAGTTTACATATAATAATTATCGACGCTTTAGACGACGGATTGAGAAAAACAGATAAAAATGATAGTTAAGACGAAACTGAAACATAAAAGATATAAAGAAAGAATTTTGAATAAACACAGTTATAATATTTATTTCATCAGAAGAAAGGTGAACGTAATTACTGACGCATAATATAGAAAGAATATCTGAGTGAATTGTAGACATGATAATTATATCATCATGAGAAGTGAATATAGATACCGACGCATTATGTAGAAAGGATAAAGAACCAGTTAGGACATGCTCCTTAATAATGAAGGTGCAAAATAAATTGCCGAACAATTTAAATATAAACGATGTTTGTAAGAAGGGTTCGCGGCTAATGTGAACCATTAGAGTTAAGAAGCCGATGGCGGTAAATGTATAAAAGACCACTTGTGATTGTTTAAATATGAAGATTATGAGATATAGTTATGCTGGAATTTGTAAGTATAAATATTCTATGTATGTCATTTTTGACTAAAAGTATCTTTGTCTGAAGAAGATGTACTAATGGCAATTATGAAGGCAGGCATCGCCTCATACATTAGTAAACGTCTAGCTATTGCAAAGGTCATCATCTGAATTTGATTCAATTGGGTCATCGTCGACAGACTGACCAAATCTGCTAATATCATTCTCGTTAATGATAAATGCAAAAGAGTTATGTAAACGTAGCATGCCTGTATCGATCATCTACATCAAGATCCTCGCTTCGCATCGAATTTCTAGAGATTTGCTCAGAAATCATTGAGAACGAACCTTGATGAGAGTACTATGTACCACCCCAAATCGAAGGGACGAGGTAAAGTAACGATACAAAGTAATATAAGTGATGTTTTATGTTTGAATGATTGACCTTTGGTAATAGACCATATAATCGTTTTCCTTTGGAGAAATTATCATTGATAATCATCGTATTAGGATTGAGATCGAATCTTGTTAGGATCTAAATCTTAGAGCATCTGTAAGTAGGAGTTGAGATGAAGACATCCGACATACACCCATTGTGAGTTGGACATGTCTTTTAGGTTTAAGGTTTCCTATGATGGCGAACCTATCCTTGCAAAATACCCGACCCGCGAGATCTGAAATGAATATTGAAATTAGGATTTGATTATTAACTGCCGATAGTGGGCAAGAGGTTATGTGAATGCGAAATGTAGATCTCGAAGTGACAAATGGGTAGCGAAGTTATGCCACATTCTTTAAACTCGGAAAAATGAATTCATGATCTGACAAATCATGGGATATAAGTCCCCGTTGTATGGGACCATTGAGATGATATAAAAGATTGGTTTGAAAGGCATATAAGCTGGATCTACCCTAGGACTTCAAGAACTGTGTGAATTATGTTTCGTAAATCGAACTTGATGGAATATCTATCAAGTGAAATTCTGATTATTCTTAATAGAGCTTAGATCGACGAAAAGTTGCATTCATCAAAAACCCGTGAACATCATGGATAGAGAAAGTAAGTCAACATTTAGCCTGATCTTATTCCCATAGTTATGTTTGATGAAACTCGCGTATTATAATGGATTACACTTGTGAGAAAAGACTGAATGTGGAGGAAATACCCACATGGCTTTAACTCTATAAGAAGCTGTAGAATATTGATAATCAATGAATCTATGAAGGGGTTTGTTGATTTCTATAGAGAGAAAGTTAGAGAGAGAAAGTGAGAGAAACTATGTGAATTTTATTAAGTGGAAAACAAGAAATGACAACAACCAACCCCTTTCCATGGTGGAAAGGGGTATTTATAGTTCCAAGTCATAAGTGGACTTGGGCCGGTCCATGACAAGCCCATGGACCGGTTCTTACTTAAGTTAATAAGCAAATAATAACTAATTACTAACTACGAGCTTTTACAACATAAATCATATTGTGGAGTGACCGATACTTCTAATATACGTTAAAACGTATTTCTAACAATCTCCCCCTAAGGGAGGTCACTCCACGTTACAAAGTTCTAAACCTAGCATACTATACTAAGTCTTCGTTCTTTAGCTCGTAGTCCTTTCTTCTTTTCTTTCTTTTGTTGTGAATATGTTGATTTGATCTTTTTGGCTTTGACTTGAGAGCATTGTTCTTTGGCCTTTCACGTGCGATCTTTGCCTTTCTTGTGAACTTTGCCTCCTCGTGACTTCATGTTCCACACACTTACGTCTTTTTGTTGGATTCTTGAAAGCTTCAGAGTTTGATACAGCGGAAGACTTCATCTTGTACTTTCTTGAATTTTTGTTGCAAAAGACATAAGCATGTGGGAACGACTTTTACAGGTACACCGCAACACCACCGTCTTCACTGGTACACAGCAACGCCACCGTCTTCAACAGGTACTCAGCAACGCCACCGTCTTTAGCAGGTACACAGCAACGACACGAATAAAATGGCTTTGAACATTTTATTCTAATTCGGTAGCATTTTACCTCCGGTCGGTGAAGACCGTTGGACGATATTAGATATCGTACCCGTGACGGATAGTTTCAATTAAGTAACTTCCTGACAGGATTTCGCGGGTAAACCCGTTCTCTTTATTCGACCGTCCAAAGCTGACTGCGAACATAAAGAGTGAATCACTTGGATAAATTATCCTTGTGATTAAAAGCCGTCAATTCATGAAACCTGGAACAAGTGAATTTCAATTAAGATTTTCACCATCGTTGCTTTCCAGTTGTCACGAGCTCGATTCATAAAGAATCTTGCACGTTACCTACCAAGTGCTGTTTGATGTTGACACTAGAAGGATTTCCACTCGTCACTGTGGTCAATAAAGAGTCACTCTGAGTGTTCTGGCAAGATCATATGATAATGCGAAGAGGCCTGGAACGAGTTTAAGTTCAATTAAGAATTAAACCACTGTTACCTTCCAGTTTTTCACAAGATTGGTTCTAAAAGAACCGCACGTGTAACCTACCATGAGCTTGTTTGATGTTGGCTCAAGCAGGATTTCCATCTTCATTGTAATACTTACGTATTACTCGGATGTTCTGGCAATATTACAGGAATACTGCGTAGGACTCATGAAAATCTCTTACTTTTCACAGTGTGTGAGAAAGCAAGGAATAAATGGAAAGTGTCCTAATGAGACTTTTGATGATCTCTTGGCTCTAGACTCGATTGTGCGTTTTGATTTAGTGAGCGATGGCTGGAGAGGAGTGCCACCTTTTCAATACCAGTTTATTCGGAGTGAATAAACCAATAGATAACGTGTTGATCTCCGTGTGATTAAAACAAATACATTTTGAGAGATATTTGAGTTAGCTGGGGAAGGGTTGTGCATTGCATCACTGGGTCCATGATGTCTTTCTTCAATACCGAGAATCATTAACAAAAATGACCTCAATAGCATATGTATTGACCCGGTTTCTGCCTAAAGTTGTAAGGAGGGCTTCTTTCTTTACACCCTTTATCTTTACATTTCTTTTTCATTCTTCAACCCCTTCAATGCTTACCAATACGTCATCACTAGCACCTTGTTGTGATTGTTCCAGTGCTAGCTTAAGTACTTGGTCGGCATTCAGCTACGTTCACATTCTTTCTCCATCTTTCCTAGGACTTCTAATTCTATCTAGGGAATTGTCCTTGGGAAGATTCCATCGGCTCTGATGAATCATTGGACTAAACCTATTCCTACCACCCTTTTGTCACCACATCCGTCGTGAATTAAGCGTGTTTTGGGAAGGAATTGCCACCATGAAAAATCATTGAAAATCACCTAAAGTACTTGTGATATTGAAATCAAAAGTTTTGTACCTTAGGTGTTTTGTTCATCAAAAACGCTCCCCCTTAACACGTGCTTTACACATATTAAGTTGGATAATCTTTAAGTCTTTTTCATCTTTTAGCCAAGTATCACTTACGTCTCCTTAATCCCATTTTCTCCCCTTATCCAAAATGTTAACCATTAATATTTGGGATATTGAATGGATTAACCGGTCTTTGGGTAAAAAATGAAATCGATGTTTTGGCCATAGAACAGGTTATTGCTCCCCCTTAAGTTAATAAGGGATAGTTGTAGTGCTTTGGTATGACATATTTTGAAAGATTTAGAATCTCGTGAGAAATTCTTGAAAAATTATCATACCTTAACACTACAGCAAGCCATACAAGCACATTATTCACAAATATACATATTCACAATTGAAAACCAATATAAAGTGACCTGAAATGTACAACCCATTAGATGGATCGTTGCAGTAGCTTGTGGTGCACTAAATACGGTCTTCCACCCACGAATCTTTCCAAGCTCCTCATCAATCTACGTTCACGGAGCTTTTGATCGATCTTTTTGATCACATACTTTGCCATCTGCCGGTAACCCGGATGCCAATCCTCCGTCATCTCTGGCAAAGTCCCACCCGAGTTCAGATGCTCCAACTTATCTCTGACTTGTATAAGAGTGCCATCGCTATACTTGTGGAGCTCCCCCACCCTCATAAACTTCATCAAACCTCGACTGTTCAAGTAGAAAATGCCGTAATTCGGGACAGAAATTCCGGTATATGGACATCTTTCTACATGTTGAGGTAGCACTTGATTCACAGGACGGGTTAAATTGAGCCTCCTCTGATAGCTTTCGACTCCCAACTGAAGATCCTCAACTCGTGACTTGATGACAACGCTTCGTGTGAACATACGAAGTGCTGTATTCAAAGCAATCAGGTCTTCACGAGGAATGTGAGTAAGTTGATCTCGGGTCATCAGAAGCAGCATATCTTCGATATCCTCAAGGCGAATGATGGAAAAGTCTCCTTGCTGGATTTTGTATTCCCTGTCATCCTCCCTTTTCAAACGAATCTCCGTCACATGATAGTAGCCGTTCTTGGCTTCAGTTTTCATTCCTAAGATGCTGGAGATGCGGATGTCAGATCTAACATTGCTTCCAGAATTGACCAAGCAGCAACCCCTGTACGCCCTTCGGACTCGTTCGTCCCAATGAGATGCACCTATGACAGCATACATATCATAATTACGATTCATTTTTGGGACCCAGAGTCGATTTACCTTTTCCTCGATGAAGGGTATTGTCCCCCAGTTGGCAGCTTTCAGCAAAGTCAGGGATGTTGCATACTTTGATGACCCCTTCATAAGATACTCAAGATCATTGGTGATGAAGAAGTCAAGAGTAATCTGATTATCTTGAGCAGGATCCATTGGAGGTGGAGCTCTTTCTGATTCATGAAGTCCTGGCCGTTGAACGGTTTTCAAAGCCTTCAGGATCTCATCGGCATAGTACTCGAGCTCCATTCGGGGTAATCGGGTTTTGGCACGCAGTCTCTTATCTTTCAGTGCTTTCTTCACCAAGGATGGAGTAACCGAAGTCTTATACTCATGAGCAAGAAATGCACATAAGTCAATCGGACTTCGGATACGGAGATACAGCACATCTTTGTCAGCATCTGTGATCGGATCATATTGTGCTGCTGCCGTGATCCAAGCTTGTGGTGGTGCAGACTCGTCTATCTCCAACGTGTCTTCCCAGGCACGAATGCTTGGTTCAGGAACCGTAGATTGTTGAGCTTGTTGTTGAGGAGTTGAAGTGCGAACATCTGTTGATTCAGTTTCTGGCATTTCAGCAGTGTCTTGAACTGGAGAGTGTTGTGCAGCTTCGGGTTCCGTCACTGATTCTGCAATCACAGGAGGAACAACAGCAGAACTAATGGGGTTAGTGGTAATAGGTAAAGATACAGCGATAGAGATACCGGGAGCCGAAGACGCTGTAGTGGCATTCACATCGTGGCGCCACTTCGTTCGTCGTGATTCCGAGGATGTCGATTTGTCCTTCTGTGCTGCATCTTTTGTGGACTTGGTTCCAGTCTTAGTAGCAGTCTTCTTGGAGCTGGTAACCTTGTCTCCCTTTTTCGGTTGTTCACCCCCATCATCATCCTGATTGTCATCCCCGTTACTACCCCTAGCACTCTCCTGATTCTCATCACCACCATCATCGCCATCATCATCATCCTCATCCTCGTCATCATCCTCATCATCCTCATCATCATCACCGCCCTCGTCATCGTCGTTATCCTTTTGTCCTTCTTCTTCTTCTTCTTCCTCTTCTTCACCCGTACCCTCTTCTTCACTTTCTTCCCTTTCTTCCTCAGGTAAGATGTGATATGGTACCACACTTCCAAACGTCTTGAATAAGCTATCATCCTCCCTGATAGCATCATTCAGGGATTTATATAGAGCCCGTTGAATCCTCGACTTATCATACGACCCAAGTTCCACCATACGAGCCTTAAGGATCTTCTTCAATTCAAAATCCGTCAGGTCATAAGCAATCTTGTAGGCGGCTTCTGAAGGGTTGGATGATTTGACCATCAAGTTGTCAGCAGCAAGTGTCTTCAACTCATCGCGAAGTTTAGGCATTAGGGATTCAACGGATTCTTGCACTCTTTCTTTCACAGATGCTTCAAGTGCTTCTTTTTGTTCCTTATATTTATCCCTCATCGCTTGAAGTCTGGTAATACGTGCAGCATGCTTATCAGCCTCAGCCTGCTTAACCCGAGCAAGTTCTTCTGCATGTGCTTTTCTAGTCAACTCCATATCTGAAGCGAACCTAGCAATCATCTCCTCTTGGGCTTTCCTAGATTCTTCTTCCCTCTGAGCTCGTCTTTGCAACTCTTGGCGAAGTTCATCCATTTCGCGTTTGTTAGTATCAAACAGTTCGGCCATCACTAATGCAGCCATTGCAGATGTTGCAGAGCTGCTTTGGGTAGACTGGAGGGGCTCGGTTGTTACTGCTGTACTAAGGATGGGGATTATGGGTGGTGGAAGAAATGGTGTTGAAGCCGGTCGGGTTGTTAAGGGTTGTATGGGTGGAGGTTGAGTTGTTAAGGGTTGAGTTGTCACCATGATCGTAGGAGCAACAGGTTCCTTTTCCACACTTGCTGAAATAGGGATTGATGGCTCCTTCGAAGTGGAATAGTGTTCCGGTGACCCAAACTCATCAACATCATGCGGTTCCTCGTACTCATCCTCGATATCTACCCTCGCACCTGAACCACTACCGCCTGTATCTTTCCTACTCCTTTTAATAGCAATCTTCATCATTTGTTGCTCGGATTTATCAAGAGTAGGATCAACAATATCTTCTTCATCACGTAGACGCATCAAATCCTTACCCTTTCCCTTCTTACCCTCTGTCTTCTTCTTCTTGGGTTCGGGTTCAGGTAACGCAGCTGGTTGTTTGCGTTTACCTTTACTCTTAACCGTTGTGGATGAGTCTTCTCCAGTTTGAAGGTTTGCTTTCAGCCTCTGGATTTCTAATTGTAGTAGCTTGTAATCTGCAGAACCTTTGATTTTATCAGATAGAAGGTAATCAGGAACAGGACCCGGAATCACACCAATAGACGGTCCTTCATGCCTCAGATCTACAGTATCATCAGCTTCTTCAGTGTGATAGCGACCTGCTGTACGCCTATCAATAGTAGTATCAAGCTTCATAAAATAATTAATGATTAGCTTAATAAACCGAGGATAAGGAAAGAAGTTTGTCTTCAGCTTCTTGTTGTAGAAAAGTTGAAAGGTGAATTCTTCCCATATCAACAAAGCATAATCTGAATTTGAAGCTTTGTACATGCCATAGAAGAGGTTCATTATCGGACTGCGCAAAGCATCATGGCCACTCGTTTTTGGTGTAAGGCATTTACTGAGAATACCCATCAAAGCTCTCCAGGGTTGTCCTACCTTAGCAGTAGTAAACTCAGATGCAACTCGTATTTCCGGACATCCAAGTGCGTCAAATAACTCCGCGAGTTCATCTTTAGTAGGATCCCTTGAGAAAGACATGCCCTTGGGTGTATCCCGTATACCAAGAATCTTACGGAAGTCTGAAACGGTGAGTGTCTGCTGCTTGTTGTCGATGGTGAAGGTGATCTTGTTCGAAGTGATTTCCTTGGTTGCCCAAAATTCAAACATATACTCATAAGGCACCGAGGCTGTATTCCTAAGGGCGTTCTTGAAATGAGAGTTATCAAGGATGGCTATGGCGACCTTAAAACCATGGTGAGTGGATTTAAAGACTTGCTTCAGCCGATAGTTGTTGGGTATAAACTTAAGGGTTCGGGCTTTAGCGATATCGGCTTCTCTAGATTCTTGGATTGCTTGTACCGTTGGATTAGTCATTGTATCTGCTTAAGATAAGACATGAAAGGTTGATGCACAAAAGCATATAGATATATATCATTCTTACTTCTAAGCATAACACATTTCATAAAACAACAAGTACATATATAGCATGCAAACAAGACTAATCAAACAACTCATCCGGAACTTTTCCTCATTCGGAACATTTTCATCCGGAACTTCTTCATCCGGAAGTTCTTCATTCGGAACTTCCTTCATCCGGAAGTTCCTTCATTCGGAACTTCCTTCATCCGGAAGTTCTTCATTCGGAACTTCCTTCATTCGGAAGTTCCTTCATTCGGAACTTCCTTCATCCGGAAGTTCTTCATTCGGAACTTCCTTCATCCGGAAGTTCTTCATTCGGAACTTCCTTCATTCGGAAGTTCTTCATTCGGAACTTCCTTCATTCGGAAGTTCTTCATTCGGAACTTCCTTCATTCGGAAGTTCTTCATTCGGAACTTCCTTCATTCGGAAGTTCTTCATTCGGAACTTCCTTCATTCGGAAGTTCTTCATTCGGAACTTCCTTCATTCGGAAGTTCTTCATTCGGAACTTCCTCATTCGGAAGTTTTTCAGGAGAAATCCTTCATTCGGAAGTTCTAAGCCATGTTCATCCGGAACTTTTACAAACGAATCTCAGATGTTTATTCTAGCGCGTTTGTGAGTTTCTAAGGCAAACTAAGGCATTTTAAACATCATTTAACCTATTCCGAGCAAATCCCACCATAAATCCTTAATCAATTTAGCCTAATTTAATCAAAAACCCTAAGTGGATTAGACTGAGTAATTGAGCATGTTTAACAGATTTATATGATAAGAAATGAGGATTAGAAGTTAACATATTTGATGTATATACCTTAATTATACGAATGAATAGGAAGAAATGATCAGACGAAGGTTTTGAATGCGTGTTTGTGTGTGAAACAATGGCGGCAAGTTAAGATAAACAGTGGAAGTGAATAGTGAGGGGCGGGGTGGTTTATGTTTTGACTTAGGTCAAAAATTTGCCAAGTTTCAACAAGTGACACTTTTAGTCCCTTAGTTATCTATTCATTTCCTTTTTGTTTCCAACTTTTTCATTTCACTTAACCCTTGTTTAACTTATACACCACTTAGCAAACGCAATCTATTAGCATATCTCCAAAATCTAAAAGCAATGCCTATCACTTAGAACGAACACTAGTCGTTTTCTAAAGCAAACCACTCAATTACCATGAAGCCCCTAAACAATTTTAATTTTAATGACGAAGATGATTTTACTATTTTCTCCCCCTTAAACAATGACCCGTTTTCTATTTAAAGAGCTGTAGTCATTGTTTAAAGAGTCAAATAGTGATGAAAGCATTTCCAATTTCGCTTGAAAAATTTTGATTCGTGGTTTAAATAAGATTTCTCTTATCTTAACAAATTAATGCACTGAGACGTACACAAATTCGTGTCAGACCAAGGTATAAAGTAACCTTGATCCCTTTGCATGATTTGGCTTGTAAATCACGCCCGAGAAAATTAATTCCCGTTCTGAGCCAACGTTTTCCAAGGAAATACGTGACTTTAATATGAAAACCGGGTTGCAGTCTGAAATAACTACAAGCCATAATGGGCATGTTTTAAAAATGTACAACTTTTATACGGACTCTATTTATGGCACCGTGTCAATATTGATCGACATTTCTAAGGCCGTAAATATTACCTTACTAAAAGACATGCCCGATTTAAAACGAAAAATATTTTTGGTTTTTCTTGATTTTATAATTTTTATGGTTTTTCTAGGTTTTATATTTTTTATGGTTTTTGTTGGTTTTCTATTTTTGTATTTTCTTTTTGTGGTTTATATATTTACGATAATATACATGATCACAACCAAAGGATACTCTGAATAGTTTACCACGACTATTCAGCTGATTCTTCTGCCAACTCTTTGAGAGTCGCTGGAGTGAATGATTTCATACCAAGCTTGTCGATCAAAAACTCGATTCGTCCTCGATCTAAGGCTTTGGTGAACATATCCGCCAGCTGGTACTCAGTAGTGACAAAATACAGCTCGATCACTCCGTTCTCCACCTGCTCCTTAATGAAATGGTAGCGAATGTCTATGTGCTTGGCCCGGGAGTGTTGAACATAGTTGCAGCAAAGGGCAATGGCGCTCTTGTTGTCACAATACATCGGGATTTTGTTAAATCCAAGACCGTAGTCAGTTAATTGTGATCTCATCCAAAGGACTTGAGCACAACAACCGGACATGGCGATGTATTCAGCCTCCGTGCTTGATATTGCAGCGCTTTTCTGCCTTTTTGAAGACCAACTGATCAATCTATCTCCAAGGAGTTGCACAGATCCAGAAGTGCTACGCCTCGTATCTTGACATCCAGCATGATCGGCATCTGCGTATGATATTAAAGCAATCGAGGAATCTTTCGGATACCATAGACCACGATGAAGTGTTCCTTTTAGATACCGAAAGATCCTTTTCACAACATGTAAGTGCTTTTCGGTAGGCCGAGCCTGATACCGGGCACACATGCATACAGCAAATTGCAAATCAGGCCTGCTAGCAGTCAGATAGAGAAGGGTGCCGATCATTCCACGGTAAAGTTTCGGATCGACAACAATCCCATCCCTATCTTCATCTAACTTGGATTTCTCCACCATTGGAGTGTCTACGGGGTCACAATTCTCAAAGTTATATTTCTTAAGAGATTCTAGAGCATATTTGGATTGATTAATAAAGATGCCTCTGGGATTCTGAGAAATCTGTAATCCTAAGAAAAATGAGATTTTTCCCATCATCGACATCTGAAAGCGTGTGGACATTATCTTCTCAAATTGTTTAGACAATTCTATGTTAGTGGCAGCAAAAATTATATCATCAACATAAATTTGTACCAGAAGCATGTCGTTGCCGTCTTTGAGAGTGAATAGAGTGGGGTCCACTTTGCCTTTGGAGAAGCCTTCCGACATGAGATATGTTGACAGGAGATCATACCACGCGCGTGGAGCTTGTTTCAACCCATAGAGAGCCTTCTTAAGCTTGTACACATGGTTAGGAGACTCCGTACTCACGAACCCATCCGGTTGACTAACATAAACCTCTTCCCTTAGTTCACCGTTCAAAAATGCCGTCTTCACATCCATTTGATAGACGATCATGTTCATATGAGCAGCAAACGCAAGGAATAGTCTAATCGCCTCCAATCTAGCCACAGGAGCAAAAGATTCCTCAAAGTCTATACCCAAGGCTTGTTTATATCCTCTAGCGACCAATCTTGCTTTATTCTTCAATACCGCACCCATCTCATCAAGTTTAACCTTATAAACCCATAACAAAGTAAGGATGTTAACCTTGTCAGGGCGAGGAACCAATTCCCATACTTCTAGTCGTTTGAATTCATTGAGTTCCTCCTGCATAGCTTCAATCCAAGATGATTGGGTCATAGCCTGCTGCCAATTTTTGGGTTCAACTTCAGAGAGAAATGCATCAAAGTAACAATAAAGTGCACTCTCTTGTAATTGATGGCGTGTAGAGACTGGTCGATCTAGATCTCCAATAACATTCCTAATTGGGTGATCTTTTGTCCATTTAGTGCTATGGTTTTCAATCCTAGGTGGTCTGGAGTGAACAATAGATGGAGCTTCTTCTGAGGTAGACGCGGCTGAAGGGTTTTCAGGGATTGCTACACCAAAGAAAGGAAGCTCTTGCAAGTGAGCATATTCCAAGTCGTGATCAGTAGAATCCTCTTCTACATCATTAGGCACAAGTAGGGGTGATGATTCAGGTGTAGTTTGAGAATCACTTGGTGAAGGTGCATCCGGTTCAATGTGAATTGTAGATGCATTAGATAAAGGTTCATTAGCTTGAGCAACCACTTCAGGTATTGGAGCAATTACTACTGGTGCTGGAACTTCATCAGTCGGGGGATCGAAGAATTCATCAAACAACGGTTGAAACAGTTTATCCCACTCGGGCCTTGATGGTGGTAAAAATGATGTAGAAGTAGGATTGTTGGGAACTAATCCGGAACTTATAGCACCGGGTCCCATCTCATGAAGCGCGGGTTCAGAGCTGTGTTGCTCAGAAGCCATCGCTGTCAGCTCGTCGAAATCAGCGTCCATAGTTTCTACAATCTTGCCAAGACGACGGTTATAGATTCGGTATGCTCTTTTGGACGGTGAGTAACCAATGAAAATACCTATATCGGCTTTTGGTTGAAGCTTACCCAAGTTCTCACTATTGATGTTTGGATAACACAGAGCACCAAACACATGGAAAAATGAAACATCGGGTTTGCGGTCATGTAGAAGCTCATAAGGTGTTTTTCCATGGCGTTTCCGAATGATAGAACGGTTTTGGATGAAACATGCAGTAGAAATAGCCTCTGCCCACAAGAACAATGGAGCGTTCGCATAAATAAGCATGGTCCTAGCAGCTTCCATAAGTGTACGATTCCGTCTTTCAACGACACCGTTTTGTTGTGGAGTGCGTGCAGCGGATGTTTCATGTGATATACCAACTCCTTCATAATAATCACGAAGAGTCTGGTTGACGAACTCAGTACCATTGTCTGTACGAATACGGCGGACAGTGGTATTCAAACGTACCTGA
Source organism: Glebionis coronaria (assembly GCA_025667525.1). NCBI lineage: Eukaryota > Viridiplantae > Streptophyta > Magnoliopsida > Asterales > Asteraceae > Glebionis > Glebionis coronaria. The sequence continues at coordinate 107,768,241 of CM046877.1, forward strand.
ATGAACTTCAGAAAAGTGATGATAGCCTTCGGAGCTTCATCCTTTGTACGTAGAAATCTAACCCATGTAAACCTTGAGAAATCATCCACAATGACGAGAATGAATTTCTTACCGCTCACACTTTCAGTTCTCATCGGTCCACAAAGATCCATATGCAAAAGATGAAGTTTTTCTTGATTAGTGTCTTCAGCTTTGGGTTTGTAAGATTTCTTGGTGCTTTTCCCCCGTGAACACGCGGAACATAAATGATCCTTGTGAAATTTAAGCTTGGGAAGACCACGAACTAACTCGTTTTTAGCCAGATGATTAATAGCATCAAAATTAAGATGAGATAATCTGCGATGCCATAACCATGACTTGGTCTTAGAAGCTTTAGAGAGAAGACATACTGGAGAAGCGGCCATCATGTCTTGTAAGGACAAAGTGTAAAGATTTGCACCACGAGATCCCTTCAACAAATCTTTTCCTTCCAAGTTGCGGATGAAACAAGTGTGTTGTCGAAAAGCAACCTCAAGGTTGGAATCACAAAACTGTCCTACTGAGAATAAGTTATGACCAAGACCTTCAACATAGTATACCCTAGAAATCGTCACGTTTCCAATCTGATATTCACCATATCCCATAATCTTTGCTATATGATCATTCCCGAATTTAACCGTACCAAGAAACTTGCTGACGAAATTTCGGAGCATCGAGCGATTTCCGGTCATATGTTTTGAACAACCGGAGTCCAAATACCACAGGATGATTTGGACCACCTGAAAATATCACCACACAAAGACAATGTAGAGGTATCGGAATCTGAGTGTTCCTTGTTATTAGCAGGTACAGATTTAATAATCTTAGATTTGCTAACTCTAGGTTTCTTAGATTTCCTAGCCTTTTTCTTCTTAATTAGTGGTGTAGATTCTAATTGTCTCAAATCCTGAGGTATTTCTACACTGATAGGCACTATAGTGGGGGCTGACCTAATTAAAGGGCGCTGTTTCCATACTTGAGTGCGAGTGTTCCTAACTAAAGGACGCTCAGACCTAACCTCAATGGATGCATTCCTAGTTAAAGGGCACATTTTACCATCGAGAGTAAAGGTCCTACCAGTGGGACGCCATTGCCAGCCAACTTGGGCACGAGTTCTACCCGTTGGCTTCCATTCAAGACCATTCTTAATAGCATTCATTTCATTAACGTGATCAATCAGACACAAATCATGACGCTGGGAAAACATACATTCATTACAATTCCAACAATTTAAATCAGAATTCACGAATGGTTTAGGCTGCTGCACAGGCGCAGAGCTTTTAGTCTTAACATGATTCGTTTTATTTAAAACTGAACTAGCATTCCTATTGTGGACTTCTACTTTCTTCTTTGTGGCACTACTAGTGGAGGACTTGATCTTAGCTTTCTTGAGTGGCGATCCTTTAGCCTTAGTAGTCTCTTTTAATCCTGTAGAAGGCAAATTGGGAACATTAGCAGCAGATTTTAAAGGTGTCTTACTTGATTGTGCCAATGACGGTTTCGCTCCTGGAGTCTTATTAAATGGAGTGACAGCAATGGGCCTATTATTAAGTAGTGCAGAACCTGGTGTACCTATGTATTGTAAATAAGCCAAGCAATATTGAACTCGCTTAACATATTCATGAGCCGAATAATAGTCGCTACTTGAGGGATCTAAGGCATAAAGATCGTCTAAAATATCCCTAAGAAGATCGACATGCTTAATGGCATTCCTCATATAATCATCATAGGTAAGCTGGTTTCTCTTATGAAGCGGATTCTTATAAAGCACTACTGATTTGGTTGTTGGAGCACTAGTGGACGGTGCAGAGTCGGTAGCTAAGTTATCAACAACTTCTTGTCTGGTGAGAAGAAGTGTCTCCTTTAACTCAGCCAAAACCATATTTTTGTCTATGAGCAGGATGTTCAAGTCAGAGATTTCTTCGCACTTTTGGTTCAGTTGTTCAACATAATATTGTTGCTGTGCCGCATTAAAAGCGAAGCGCTCTTCTAGTGAACCATAAAGAGCGGATAGTCCCTGCCTTGTCCGATCCATCTCCCCTAGGACAGTTGATAGTCTAATTTCTAAGACCTGGTTTTTTGACTCTGCGGCCTCTAGTTCCATTCTTAATGTTTCCTTTGATGATATCTCTCTCTTCAATCTCATGATTTCTTCCTCTAATGTCTTAACAATTGCAATCATCTTGTCACTTGTCTCAACACCGTTTTCACAAACATTTGATATCAAAAGATTTTCATTTTGAGCTTGTTGTTTTAATTCTAAAGATATACAATGTTGTTCTAGTTGATTAAAGCGTTGAGAAAGTAAATTATAAGAATCTTGTAGCTTTAAAAACTCAGCGTTAGATTCGTGACAAGAATGATTATCTACCTCATTTACAGTTTCAGCAACATTTACAGAAATATCACAAACATCATCACAAATATCCTCACAAATATTCACAGCATCACAATTAATCATAGCGGATGTAAGCTCATTCGAATATTTAACATTTACAATAGTAAGCACATCACACGAGATTACTTCGGACAAGAATCGGTCATATTCGGTTGAAATCTTTTCCTTTTCAATTAGTTGCAGTTCGTAAGCGGTGTCCATTTCATAAAACACTTTTTGAACTTCACCAATTTCAAACTGAAGATTTTCCTTAAGAGATGCAAAACTTCTTTTTAGACTTTCGACAAACGGATTGATCTCAGTTTTAAACACCTCGTTCATGTGTTCGAAAGCCCATTCTCTGGCGTTTAAGCCATTTGAAGTCGTACATTCCAAGATGACCTTGTCAAAGTTAGTGAAGTATCGGTTAATCTCTTGCAAGTTTAACCATACAGTGCTAACAGGTGGAAGATTCTTTGGAATTTCCTTAGGACCTTCCATGTTGACAAGTGTAGGAAATGTACTAGGGCTTTCTTCCTCTATCATGTAGGTTGGTGCTGTAATGAGATCTTTATCCATATGGAAGCGAACTCTAAAATCAGTTTTTGCAAGCTCCTTATTCATTTTAAAATAATCACAATCGGGATATTTTGCAGAATTGTATGACCGATCCTCATCAACTAGAACCTTACTTGTTCGATCATTGGGAAAAACAATCGGGTCTAAAGCCAATCCTAATTGAGTTGCATTATAAAGTCTAGGACTATGTCTTAAAGCTTGTTTTGCATATCGTGGATTAGGGGGAAGGCCTTTTAGACGTGATAAGTTAAACTCTTTAAACGAAGCATCAAATAAGTGAACTAGTTGTGAAGCAGCGTATTGTCTTAACAGCAAGTAGTCTAGACTTCTAATCTTATTAGTAGCATTAATCTCCATTTCAGTCTTCTTAGATTCGAGTAATTCAAAATCAGTTTGAAGTTTTTGAAAATTAGTGACCACTAACTCCTTTTCTCTAAGTTCACTAGACAGATTTGCTCTTAAGTTTTCGATTTCTTGCAAGTGACCCATTTGTTTGTTTCTAAAGTGATCATATTCGAGATTTGTGAGAACACTAGACGAAGGCACTAATTCCAAAGTTTGTACTTTCTCATTGCTTAAGGCAAGCTCATCAGACAAATTCTTATTCTTAGCTAAGGTTTCTAAGAGTGCAGCATTCATTTGGCTAAGTAATGTAGCAGGAACCATGACCAAATCTTGTTGAGCAGGAGTAGGCGTATGCGAACTGGGTCCCGGTTGTGATTCACTCAAAGTCTGGGAACTCACATTGATATTGCTATCATTGTTTGTCTCCTCATTTGAAAGACTCACCACCGAAGATTCATTCGAATCAGCACTCTCTTGCCCAACTTGATGTGGTTGAATACTAGCATCAGTGGCATTATCGGTGTTATTAATAAGTACCTCAGATTTCTTATCTGGCCCTAAGCTGGAAAAAGTTGCCATGAAAGCAGCCTTTGCAGTTTGAAAGTCATCACAGTCGGAATCATACGCATCAAGATCATCGGCTTGGTAAGCTGCATTCTGCGTAGTGACAACGTCTTGTTCAGCAATCCCTGGGTCAGCAAGAAATGCAAGCTCCTCTTCATCAAGTTCCCTTCCTTGCGCCTGAGCATTTACCAGATAGATCTTTTCTGCAAACCACTGTCCATCCCTTCTCCTCTTGGGTTTCTTACAATCCCTCGACATATGACCCTCTTCCTTGCAGTTGTAGCATGTAATCATTCTCAACTTGCCCGTATTAGCCCGTGGAGGGTTGTTGACCATTGGAGCAGGAGCAGGATTGGCGGTGCGAACATTGGTTGATGTGGAAGTTCTCCCCTGATATGGTTGAATTGGCTGAACCATTACCCTGCCATTCTCAATTGTAGCTTGTTGGCGAGAATTGGATGAATTCCTCAACTGATTGTTGGTAGGAGCTGATCCTCTGAATCCTCGTTTGCTTAAAGTTCTTGTGAGATAAGCAGACATAGTAGTTAGCACTTCAACTGGGTCAGCTCCTTGTTGGAATACAGGAACGGGGACTTCCTCATCATCACAATATAGTGCTTGATCTGGATGAGCTGCACAATCAGTATAAGGAAGACTCATTTGATCAGGGTAGCTTGTTGGATATGCTGTATTCTTTTGATAAGAAGAATATGATGGCTGAGCATAAGGTGCAACATTTGCTGGATGAAGTTGTGAAGCATACTGTGGTGAAGGTGCATTGAACCGATATTGTTGCTGATGTGAGGTGGGTGGTTGTGGTAGAATCGAGTATTGGGGAAAGGCTGGTGTCAAGTAAGGTGATTGATGATAAGCTTGATGTCCCAAGATATAGGGTGTGTTGTTGTGAGACAAGCTTGGTTGATTCGCCATCAAAGCCAAGGAATCTGGGTGCATACCACGAGGAGAACGGTGCATAATCACATGCTTCTCATGTTGCTGAAGGAAGGCATAGATTTGATCTAAGTTGCACTTATGCAAATCCCGGGTTAACTTCACATCGGTAATATACTCACCCCATTCAGCTTGAGGTAGAGTATTCAAGAATTTGGTGTTAACCTGGAATGGTGCAATCACAAGATTGTATACATTCAGATCATTCATGAGTGTGGTGAATCTGAAGTAATAATCGTGAAGTGTTTCCCCTGGGTTGTAGGTGAATCTATCAAACAAATCATACAGCTGACACTCCCTTTCTTGTTTGGTGAGAGACGTGCCTTGTAGCAACACCTTTAACCGTTCCCATAGATCCTTTGCCACCGTATACTGACTCACCATCCTATAGATGTCATGGGGAAGAGCTTGGAGAATTGTTTGAAGAGCTTTTTCATCTGCATCTGCAACAAGTTGTTGAGCTGGAGTAAGTTCTTCAAATTCTCGTGGTCTAGTCACGTTATCAACCGTAATGGTACCATAGTCGAGTGGACCATTCAAAATCGATTTGACCATAAGTCTTCCGTATGTCGGTTTCCCCTTTAGATATTGCATCATTCGACCTTGCCATGCCTCAAACACCTCTTTAATGAGCATCGGTGGACGGCTATCAGTTCCCGTTATGATTGATATATCCGTAAGAGATGTCATCTGAGGCATTACTGAATTTGGATTCATTTTGTTTTTCTTCAAAGAAACAGAGATTATCGGTTGATCGAGCAGTGAAGTAAAGCTTGTGAATTGTGTTGTGTTTTTGTTGTAAGAAACCAAGATTAAATCCTCTAAAAAATCGTCGAAAAAACAAGCAAAATAACCCTTGATTCGGAACTTTTTGTTGATTCGGAAGATTACCTTGATTCGGAACTTTTGGATTGATCCGGAACTTCTTGGTTCGGAAGTTCTTGATCCGGAACTTTGGCTTGATCCGGAACTTCTTGACTCGGAAGTTCTTGGTTCGGAACTTTAGCTTGATCCGGAACTTCTTGACTCGGAAGTTCTTGGTTCGGAAGTTTCTTGATCCGGAACTTCTTGGTTCGGAAGTTTCTTGATCCGGAACTTCTTGGTTCGGAAGTTTCTTGATCCGGAACTTCTTGACTCGGAACTCCTTGATCCGGAACTCCTTGATCCGGAACTTCTTGATCCGGAACTCCTTGATCCGGAACTTTTGCTGAATAAACAGTAAGTTGTTCCGATGAACAGTCGAGCACCAAAAATGAAGATTAAGCCCAGATTTTGACCAAATAACCCAAAAAGTTTTGTGCTTTCGACTAAAATAAGTAACAACTAATACTTATCCACTAATCCCAATCACAAAAACACCAAAAACACCAAGAATCAAGATGATTTTTCTTAAAGAACACTAATACAATCAAAAACTAAAAAACCACACAAATCACTACCTTAAATCACCCCATAGCTCTCTGATACCAAATGTAGAATATTGATAATCAATGAATCTATGAAGGGGTTTGTTGATTTCTAGAGAGAGAAAGTTAGAGAGAGAAAGTGAGAGAAAATATGTGAATTTTATTAAGTGGAAAACAAGAAATGACAACAACCAACCCCTTTCCATGGTGGAAAGGGGTATTTATAGTTCCAAGTCATAAGTGGACTTGGGCCGGTCCATGACAAGCCCATGGACCGGTTCTTACTTAAGTTAATAAGCAAATAATAACTAATTACTAACTACGAGCTTTTACAACATAAATCATATTGTGGAGTGACCGATACTTCTAATATACGTTAAAACGTATTTCTAACAGAAGCGAGTAGTAAGATGATCTTTGAGGACAAAGATCCTGTTTAGGGGTAAATGCTGTGACAATCCGTCAATTTATGGTTGATATTTTATTCTCGAATATTATTTAAAAACAATTTACAATATGAACTCACTTATTTTTGGGAAGAAATTTGGATTTACGTCTTGAAGTAGCATCGACTACGTCTAAACCGGAGGATTCAACGTTACGTGCTTACGTTTACATACACCGTCTTTGGTGACAGTCTGACAATTCAGAAAATAAATTTATCCGTAAATATTATTTTGGAGTTTTAAATTTGTATTGGTTCATAAACTCACAAATTTACGAGAAGAGATTAGGACTTACGATTTTATTTTAACGTCCTTTACGACTAAACCGGAAACCTTAGGATTACGTATTTACGTTTTCGAACTCCGTTTTTGATGAGACAATTTTTATTGGATTCGTTTTGTGACGGTGATTCATAATTTATAAAAATGTTTTTCATAAAACGACCCGAGGGCACGCAAATCGAGAAAACTAGAATCGAGAAATACCCGTAAACTAGTGAGATGGGACAAAACACTTTGCCCCATCCCACTAGCTTATATGGGACGGCAAAGTGACACCACCACACATAGGTGGCATCAAGTCTTAGCTACTTATCCAAGTGTAAGCTTTAGCTTACATTTTAAGCTAACCCTTCCCACTAACTAAACAAAACTAGCTAATGGTTTCATTTTACCATTTCCATCCATGCAATCCACCCCAAAAACTCTCTCTACTCCACCTTTGTGCCGTCCCAAATCAAGCAACAAACACCCTCATTGATCTTTTTTAGCTACAAACCACATGTTTACTAGTCCTATTAAGGTGTTTCCTTGAAGCCTTGATCATTTGGTGGCCATATAAACAACTTTGGAGGTGATTTGCTTGTGTCCTAGGGCTGATTTTCCAACATATGATCTTGATATTTGATGGTCTTGGAGATACTTGTTGTGTTCATCAAGTTCTTGCCTTCCTAAAACAAGAAATCCACTTGGATTGGTAAAGAAGATCATCCTCTACATTTTTCTCTTATTATTTTGTAAAGAACAAATATATTTTCTTTCATTTTGTATATGTATATAATGTATATATGATGATAAAAATGTTGTGTGGGGATCAAGTGTTGATAAACATGCTTAAAAATGATGATAACCATAAGAAATGAAGCTAAAATCATGACTAATTAGTTGGCTGTATAAAAACAGTAGATAACTAAATGATGAACTGATAAAATTGCATGGTTTGATCTATTTACAGTAAGTAGATGATGTTATACACATGTGAGAGTTGGCCATGCAATGGAATCAAAATAATGAGTAAGATATGATCAAAACAAGTTTAAGATACAAATCTGAAGTTACTGTTTTGGACGATTTTTAGAAAATATTTAGAAGATTATTCAACAGTAGCTATAGAATAGTTAAATGTAGCACATATCATGTAGTTTATGTGATAAAAATTTGAGCTTCTATCTCCATATAGAACTCAAGATATGGCAGTTTTGGTGAAGATGAAGTTAAAAATCAGATTTTTGGAAATTAAAGAATAATACTATTATATAAGCACTCACATTTTAATATATAAAATGTAAAATAAAAACCCACCAACTTATAAAACTTATTTATATAAATATATAAAAGGTGTAATAAGTGTATAAATGATAAAAATGGAAACTTGTTAAGTTTTATAAGTTATAAAAACTATAAACATGATTTTTACGACTTTTTCGGCTATCGCCGTAAAATTAACGTTTTTGTTAAATAAAACTTAGATGGTTGGACCCGTCTAATGAAAACTTTATAAAACTTATATACTGATATATAGACATGTATAACAAGTAAAAACCGATAAAACCCGAACTTTAGGGCATACGGACATTAACGAGCTAAGTAAACATATTGGACTAATACTTGGGTTAATAATTGGACTACATAAGATAAACACCCATAAAAAGAACTTATTGGGCTTAACCCATTTGGGCCCAACTTTAAAATGTATGTACTGATAATATAAGTACAAAAAGGATTAATACAAGTTAAGAACTTATAATAGGCTTATTGGACCTAAAACACGTAAATAGGTACAACGAGAAAACTAGTATAAAAGTTATCAACACATAACTCTAAAATGAGTAAACGAGAATATGTAAACCCACTTGATCATCATATATATATAATCATAATATGTATACATAATTGATATTTTTATAAAGTCATTGGACGAACGTCTAAGACCGATTATTATTTATATAGGTTTCCGTGATTGAAGCACGTACCGTACGTCCGAATCGCCGATAACCCGCCTTCCCATATCAACGTGAGTTCATAGCCTCGCACTCTTTTAAATGTTTTATAAATGCTTTATAAACCCGCGAGGGAGGTAACATGTTAGTTTTTATAAAAGTTTGGACACCATTTGTCCCGATTGTTTGTTTATTGATTTTGGACCCGAATGATTGAATGACCCGATTGTATGACCTGATAAATGATTAATGGACCCGATAGATGAAATAAAATGGATTATTAAAGTTAGTTATGTCACAAAAAGTCCCATTAGCATGAATTGTGAACTACCGGGAGTTGGTAGACGCTTATGCATTTAATAGTACTATTTGGGGACGATCACCCCAGTTCGCGCCTTGACGGTTGATCCCCGTCGTGCCACATTGATTGGTAAGCGAATTTATGTATGAGAAGATTTCCATAGCGTGACCTTTGTGACGACACGCTACTTTAGATGGGAAAAATTGGTATCGGGTTAGCTACCCGTTTTGGTTTAGTAAGGTAACAATGTCATGTGGCTTGTAATAATCCAAAACTAACGAAATACTATTAGACGCATCGAATTACGAAGTATTGCCTGACTAGCAATACGGGGTCATACTATTGATATTATGATTGTATTTTGGTTTTCATAACCATATTCATATAACGGTTTTTATTTTCATACAACGTCGTAAGACGTATTGTATGACGTTTTTACGACATTGGCTCGTATAATGATTTTTAAGGCTTTTTATAGCCATATTCATATAACGGTTTTATTTAATCTATACAACGTTGCAAAACGTATTGTATGGTGTTTTTAACGACAATGATTCGTATAATGATTTTTAAGGCAAATGCCTATATTATGATTTTGATGAAGATTTGTATGAAATGACTTTGGCTATTTTATAGCCTATTAAAATGATTTGTACAAAATGATTTTTAGTAATAATTTTATGATATTATATTGATGGAATTTATTAAACTCTATGAATTCACTCGGCGTTATCGCTGACCTTTTCTTTTAACATGTTTTATCTCAGGTACTTGAAGGTAATTCTCGGGAAGACAACAAGAATTCATGGCCCGCACTTAAACAATATTTTCCATTCAAATGTTTGTAAAACCTGTATTAATAATAATGACTTGGGACCGATGTAACTTTGATATTTATGAATGGAAATGATTTATTATTAAACGACGCGATTTTTATGCGTTGTCTATGATGTGAGTAATGTGCTATCCCGTAACACCAACTAGTCTTCCGCTGAACTGAGTTGTATAAATTTGGGGGTGTTACAAATAACGATGTCCTTGACCTATTCTATTGTTCCAACTTCTAGATTATTTTATTTAGGCTGACAACATCCGTAGCATGTTGAATCTTTTTCTGTTCTAATTCTGCTTTAAGATCATATACATGTTTTGATAATTTTGTACACATATCCGTCAATTCTTTAAGTTTCAAGTTGTCCTCATCAGTTCAAAGTGTGTTACCATTGTGAGCACTGAATCGTAGGACCTTTTAGATGAGCTCTCGTTCAAAGTATGAGCAAACTCACCCCCAAGGCTTCTTGGTACTTGGGACTACCCTCCGAACTAGCTTCATGAAAGCTTTCCTCTATAGTTGTTTCCTTTGATTGAGTATTACTCATGTTGATCCTAGCCTACTCTGCGTCTAAGCTAGAAGCGGTAGATCAACCCTCACCAAACTGTCACCCCCTTCTTATGGATAGTTTCATTTGCTTCCAAAAGCACCGGGATGAGATACCTTGGTAGATTTTCTGGTAAATTTCTTAAGTGTATGTGTCTTTTCTTGCATAGGGAGTTGTGACAAAGTTGTAGGTGTGGGTTAAGCTACAGTGAGAGTGTAACACCCCATTTTGATAAATGGAATATCATAGGATAATTATGGCGTGTCATCAAAGCATGCAAGGTAAATGTCCAAAACATTAAATGACCATGAAAGGAAATAACGGAATCAAACATCGGTAGTCTAACATAAGCTCACACACATGAATATAAGTACTGAAAAGAAAAGGACTTAACAATGTCCAAAGAAATGAAGTAATGTAATGTATGGAAATGTATAAAGTAATGAAGGCTATATAGCTTTCATCCGTATGCACATACTCTCAAGGTCCTACGTACGTCCCTGAGTACCTATCGTTTGGGAACATGAGAAGGAAAACGGCTGAGCAAAACGCCCAGTGAACGGATATATATACCTTAGTATGAAATGACATAAGTGTAATAAGACTAATAGCAGCGGAAATGTATGTCCTAGATAACCTTGAACATGTTTATAAACTAGTTATATAATTTGAAAAGATTTATATTTTTATATAAAAACTGTATTTTAATTATCCAATAGCCCATATAGGTCATGAGGTTCACCGTGAATGAATACATAGAGGGGTGACCTCATCATGCAATTAGAGGGGATGCCTCTAATTAAATTATTCTGTGTAGGAGGATCAACTCCTTGTGAAGGATGCAAGGCACACACCACATCCACCATGAAAATCCTGTAAAAACATGTAACTAGGATGCACCCATACGGCCACACGATAATATAAATAAATGGCCAAAACTGTAAAGGGACGCAACGAGCAATCACTCTGCTGTGGGGAAGTCATAACAATAGTGCCTCCAGTGTTATGGTTATGGTACCTTCATAACTAGATGACATGGCATGCATGTATATGGCTTAGGCATTTAAAACTAAACATAAGCAATCAAATCATATAAAACAAATACTTGGGGAAAACAGTTGGCTGCAAACGGGGAATCCTAATAAGGAAAGAGAGCGTCCATACTAAAGGACGGAATATCCATACCTTATGTCCAGTGAACGATGAAAGACGAAAAGATGCAAAGTCCTACGCCGACTTCACTAGTGCTACATAAATAAGGGACATGTATGAGTTGTCTGTTTATTGAGTGTGTTACTGGTTCTTGTATGTTCTTAACTCATTTTTTATGTTCTTGTCTCAGTTTACTGTTTTAAATGGTATACTGTATTATTTATGTTTTTTCATGTCTTTTGATTATGTATTTTCATGTATTCTTGTATTATTATACTTGTAGTGTAATAATACGTAACTTTCTAAAAATAGCAGGTTTCCAAAAATAGAAAGTTTCCTAAAATAGAAAGTTTCCAAAAATAGAAAGTTTCCAAAAATAGAAAGTTTCCAAAACTAGTAAGTTTCTAAAAATAGAAAGATTCTAAAAATAGTAAGTTTCCCGAAATAGAAAGTTTCCATAAATAGAAATAAGCTGGATTAATAAGCTAAAATATAAGCTAGTGCTTATTTATAAGTCATGATACATTATTAATAAAGTTTATTAAATAATACTATAGGTTAAGGTGATTATTAATTATTAATGAAATACATGATTTAATAATTATTAATATGTCATGATATATTAATAAACTTTACCTTATAATATTTAATTAAATTATGTCATGTTTAATTTAATTAAGTCTACTAAAAGACTTAGGTTATACATGTTTTATTAATTTAAATAAAATAACCTAAGTCATGGATTATTAATTAATTATTAGTTCATGTAGTTTAAATAAAATAATTAATTAATAAACTATAATCTAAATAAAATAAATTATACTTAGGTTAAAACATGTATTCTAATAATATAACCTAAGTTCATGGTTTTAATTAAATTAAATAGTTAATCATGAAATTTAATTTAATTAATCTTATAAAATAATTTTACAAAATTATCATTTGCCCAAAACCCGAAACACAAAACCCGAACACTAACCACCACTAACAGCCGCGGCTGTGGTGGCGGCTAGTGGCTGCGCAGCCACGACGGCAGCCTTGGCTGCTGCTGCGCCGCGACTTCCCACTACCCACACAAAGTTCCCACCGGCTTAAGCCGGTGGTTCCCCCTGTCTCGCCTGCTGTTCCCACTGCTCGACCGAGCCACCCACCGAGGGGTCTCGATTTGACGCTGATCGAACACAAACACCACCGAGCCCCATGTGGGGGGTCTCGGCTTGTGATCAAATAGGACACCGAGAGCCTATGGCTCTCGGTTTGTGTGCCGAACCAAAACCAAAAACCAAACACCCTTTTTCCCTTGATTAAATATTAACAAAAACATGTTTTTAATTATGTTTTAAAGATCAAAGACACATGAACATAATTAATTAAAAATAATAAAACGATGAAGGTTTTTGATTATACCGTATACGTGAATGAAAAGAGGTTGAGAACACGAACACGTATGAATCAAAGATCAAAACACAACGAATCTTCCTTGTGGGGTTGTTGAATGTCGCGACTACCAAGAAAAGGGAGGCTAGGTTTTTATTTCTTTTTCTAAAAATTCTGTAAATGAAATCCTCTGTGTTTTGTTTCATTAGTTAATTCCAAAATGGGTTGGGCCCCCTTTGTTCCTTCCTTGTTCGCGGGTAAACAAAGCCCACCACAAACCAAAGGTTTTTTATGTTTAATAATTATTCGTGTACATTCGTTGTTTATTATTCGTGACTTAAATTATTATACTTAATAATTATCGTGCATTTATATATTACGTAGTTCTCGGTAATTAATGTTCGTGACACGTGTTTATTATATAAATGAGAAGTTTTAATTTGTTCGTATGTTTACATGGTGTACTGTTCATAATATTTATATGCGGGTTTTACAAAGAGTTCCTGAGTCCTCACTTAGTTGGATTTAACCTTGTGCCAACTTTGTGGGAAGCAATGTTGTCAGAGTGGCTAGAAGTTTTTCACCTTTTCTTCTCATATTAGCAAAAACTTTCTTAGTTAGAGAGGGTGCATTATGAAAATTAGTATGCTTTTATATCCCCTTTACTTGTTTATTCAAAAACACTTGCACAAATATTATATGTTGGGAATAAATTATGGGTCAGTTCACTAGACGCTGATAAGAAGAATGTCAACGCTGATAAGATGACATTGGACGCTGACAGCCAAGCGTTGACATTGAAGAAGTCAACGCTGATAGCCTTGAAGATTAGCACTGATGGAATATATCTTCATACGAATCTTTTTGTTTATTTGTTTCTTTATTTGTGTATGGTAAAGATAAGCTCGACATTGTATTTTCTATTATTATCTTTACCTAGAATAGTTGATTCGTAGCTTATTGTACAAGACTTCTTAATCTATAAAAGAAGATCTTTTAGGTTAAAGTTAATCATCAGTTTTCATAAGTTTTCACAAGTTAAACCTCTTTCATTGTAATCAAGTTCGATCATTCTAATACAAGTGAAAGTTTGTTTAACATCTTTGTGTTTTAGATTAAGTGTTAATTCCGCATAACACTTAGTTACTTTATTCATAAGCAAAGGTTTCTCTACGTGTAGTACTTGATCTAATCTCGTATACACAAAGCTTAATCGATCTAAGTTTGGGATCAACATTATATACATGAAAAACTTTTTGGTACCCAAATGCTTGATCATACTATCAAAAATAAATTTAAAAAATTTTTACTTCCTATCATTAGCAAGGCAAATCATAACAGATGCTACATCAGTACCAAACTTATTTCAAGAAGTAGTTTTGATGACATAAAATAAAGGATATTATGAATAAATAACTTCCATTCTTGAAAGGTTTTCAAAAATCTCTATGGGAATTAAACATTCAACACCTTCACCATCTGCAAGTTAGAGATCCCTGCTAACAGATGCCTCAGTGATGACTACCTCCTTCACATCCATAGTAGCAAAAATCTGTGTTTCTTGATCAACTGTTTTGGTCATAGCAAAAGACCAGAACTTCTTAATAAACGAATTATATATGGTAGGGTTAGCAGTAAGGGCATACCTTATTGAGTGTGCACTCAAGAAGTCAATGATATGTTCAAGCCCTTCACTTACGTCTGATTTTTCCAAAATTTCAACCATGTTGTATGGTTCAATAAAAATTTAGCTGCGATTGATGTTTTTGAAATTTACGTGACCAAGCCTCCTATGCCAAAGCATTGATTCCTCAAATGTAGCATTTATCAAAAGACAAGTTAAACCCTCATGAGGAACTATGTTCTTCATATAAATATTGTACATGTTTTTCTTTCTAAGAACCTTAAGAAAAACTCAACTTTCATCAAGTAGCTTGAAGTCAAGAGAAAGAACAAAACTTCCAGTATTTGTAAAAACTTGTCACAAATTTTTAAGACACTAAAAGGTTAAACTTAAGTTCCTTGACAAAGAATACATCCTTAAAGTCAAGCTTATCAGTCGTAATAGTACCTTTACCAATAATAGTACCTCCACCAGCTCCAAAGGTAACATTGTCTCCAACGTATTCCTTGAAATTTGTATGATAGACCGCGTTTTCTGTCATGTGCCTTGAGCATCCACTATCAAAGTATCCTCTGTCTTCTACCAGTTGTGAATCTACATACACATACAAATAATAAATTAGTTTTCTTTGGGGACCAAGCCATCATTGACTTGGAATTGCCTTGTGCATTAATGTGATTAGACATCTTCAAAACAATTCATGCATGATCAAGTGTGGTATGTCTGCAAAACCAACATGTTGAGGATTTAGCAACATTCACTCTATTTTCTCTTACAACTTTTAGTACTGATGAACTTGGACTAGCAGTATTAACTATGTTTGGCCAAGTAATATTAACTTTTTTATTGGTAATTGAATAAGTTAATGTTCTTATTTGAAAGGTTCTCCTAACAGTTGGATGTGCTGATTTAGAAAGATGTGGCATTGGTCTAGCACTTACAGCTATTAGTCTGGTTTGAGCAATATTAATTGGCATAATAGTATTACGTGTTTTTTGGCAAGATTTTAGTAACACTACTTTAGGAATCATGTTTCTATGAGCATTAGGGTGTGTACTTTTAACATAAAAGTTAAAATCCACCCTATTATAGTTATCCCTAATTGACCCCGTCCCTTTGATTAAATTTTCATTTAGCCTTCAAATGTTCAAAACTACCACAAGCAAAACATGCCTTGTTGGATTCATACCTTCAAGATTAAGAATCGGACATTTTGGGATATCCCGGTAACATCGGATATTATTTGGGGGTGGCGAAAGCTTCTCCAATTACGTGACATTGTTAGGCCTCACATTTGGAAGGTTATTGGTAACGGGAAAAATACATCGATGTTTTATGATACATGGGATACCCGCTGTCCTATATCGAGGTTGTTATCTCCTAGGAACATATACAGGGCTTGGTATAATCTTACTAATATTGTGGCTGATATTGTCTCTAATGGGGCATGGGGTTGGCCACAGGAGTGGCTGGCTAATGCTCCTGATATCGTGCTTATTCCTGTCCTGGTGTTTAGTGATGCAGCTGATCTGTCTAAATGGAGAGATGGTCATGGAAATTTGATGCTATTCTCGGTTAACGCTGCATGGGATGTTCTGTGGCCTGGAGGTAATCTGGTGTCTTGGTAGGGAGTTGTTTGGTTCTCACATTGCATACCTCATCATGCTTTTAATCTCTGGCTGATAATGCGGCGCTACCTCAAAACTCAAGACAGATTGCGTCAATGGTACTTGGGTGATGATACAGATTTGCATTTACTTCGCTGCCCTCTTTGTAAACTGGTCCCGGACTCTCATGCTCATTTATTCTTCGAATGCACCTATTCTTCACAGGTTTGGAGTCTCACTCATGACCTTGCGGATATAGAGATTGTGCCTCCTATTCTTAAAGATATCATTGCCTTTCTTCAGCCATTAGCTTCACAAAGAATGACCAAGAGTGTTATTGGTAGGATGTTTTTTGCGGCTTCTTGTTATTTCATGTGGGTTGAGCGAAACAATCGTCTTTTTAAAAGTGTTGAGCGAACGCCTCGTGAACTTTTCGAATGTATTATTGTCACAGTTCGGCTGAGGTTACTTACCTTCAAGCTTAAGAATTCAAGAATGGTGCAATCATTGCTTGACCGTTGGAAGATGCCCACCTCTTTTTGAATTTATGGCTAAGTGTAAGGTTGTTTTTTAGTTTGATGTAGGTTGACATGTATGGGGTTGTACATATTGTGAGTAGTTAAATCTTGTATTGAGGTTAATATGGTACTCTAGCCACATTCTATTGTACTTATTTTTATTCTCAGATTAATACAATTTACTAGGGTAATGCTTTACCCAAAAAAACATGCCTTTTTATACATCACAAACCACTTCCTAGTTGTTGGGTCTTTTGATTATTCAAGTTTCTTTTATAACCCATAGGTTTATGTGATATGTACATGTCAACATATCTAACTAACCTCCTAACTGGTTTAAACGTAGGTGCATTAGGGTATAATTAACCAGCATTAGGAACTACAGTTTCATCCTCTACATTAAGCTTGGGAGTATCTTTTGAATTCTCATCATTAGATGACACCTAATCCTCAATCAATGGGACACCAAGTATATTCCTAGACTCTTTTGTAATTTACACAAGACTGAGTAGTAACAACATCACAAAAAACAGCCTCACAAACATTCTTGGACTTTCCTTGCTAGGTTTAGGTCCATAGTTCTCAATTATTGGTTCCGTAAACTCCTTAGTCCTAGTGTATGGTAAGTCAAGTTTAGAGGGTGAATAAATGTGTGGTGGTGGAATAGTATGATAACCCAAACCCTTTTTACATTTTTCTATCCTTTAACTCTCTAACAACTCTAGACATTTAGAAGCATCATCAAAATTTTAATATTTAAAGTTGATTTCTTCTTGTCTTTCTTAAGTTTTTCTAACTCTATCTTAAGAAGACTTATCTTAGACTCTTTGTGTGCTACATATCTTTTAAGTAGAATAATTTCATCAGTGAAAACAACCTCATTCTTTTTAAGAGTGACCACTTGATCTTCTAAAACTCCTAAAGTCCTTTTATCATTCTTTATTGTGATCTCAGTTGAATTATGTTCTACCCTTAAGTCATCATATTGATTTTTAAGAGTTACATAATTATAAAGACAAGTTTTAGAGCAAGATTTATCTATCCTTAGAGTCAGAATGATCCATAAGTACCATATTCGGAGAAGGTTCTGAAAGTTTATGGACTTAAAAATTGATTGTCGTGAGATAGGATCGAACTCGAGATCACGGGATTGCACACATTACGTGAAGAGTTAATTTATTTATTTATTAAATATATTTATTATATTTATTGAATCAAACCGTAGCTAACGATCGTTAAGTAATTAAAAGTTAAGTATTAAACGACCGTTATAGAAGGTTAAAGAAGCTAAAAGAAGGAGTCGGAAAAGTTCCGGAAACCTCTTTTGGAGCATGTATATATCCGGCCTAAATAGAGGAGACAAAGATAAGGAGAAAAGATTTTGTGGCTTTATCTTGTTTAACCTTGGAAGAGAAGTTTTCCAAGGTGTATATAAACAAACTTAATGCCTCATAATTTTTCACTCCATATCTCTCTTTTCTCTTGCTTTAGCCGCCGGCCAAACACCCCTAATTAGGGTTCTTCTTTGATTTTCAATAAAGCTATTCTAGATCTAGTCCTAGCCCCTCTCTAGGGTTGTTGGGTAGATTTTCCATAGGCTTGGAAGCTCGGTTTGTTCGTGCTAGACTCACGGTTAACTCGCCGTATCACGTGTGTACAAGAACGTGATATAGTCTTACTTTAGACTATATTCTTGGTGGTGTTCGTGATAAACCCTAGTTGCCGTTTGCTCCGTCGTCTTGTGGATCTTGCTAGGATAAAGGTATGTAACCCTAATCTTGATTAATATAATTGTGTTAAATTGATGATCTTGTTAATCGCTTCCGCTATGCGCTCTTTGATCCATATTAGGGTTTTAAATAATTGTTATGAACTCTATAAACCATCAGTGGCATCGAGAGCCGTATTAACATGATTATAATTATCAAGATCTAAAGTTTTTTAACTAATATTGATTTGTGTTAAAAATTACATGTTGTTTTTTAGGTTTTATAAAAATTAGGGTTTTGTTTTTTATTATTTTTAAAATCGGCTATGCCGAATTTTTTATAAAAAAAAAAAAAGTTTTTTGTAAACCCTAAAATTACATGGTAATTAACTTTAGATGTATGCATGAATTAATTGTTATGTCATGCGTGGTTACGATCCGTAGTGATTTAATTAAATTGTTAAGTGATTTGGGTGGAATTTTGATGAATTGCATGATTACTTGTTATGTTGTGTAAATTTATGTTTCGATCCATAGAGATTTAATTGTTAAGATATGTGGGAGATCCGTGATGAACATACATGTTTTTCATGGATCATATGTTTTATGTGGTAATTGTTACGTGTTTTGCTATATGCTTTATTTGATTCAATAAATCTAAAATTAGGGAAGACTTTTATATGAATATAAAAACCTAGATTTGATATTATTTATTGAATAAATCGTATGCATGTGGCTATTTGATTTATTTATTGCACATATAAATTGTTATTATGTGTTTATGATTTAGTTTTTTTTTTGTACCTACTTGTTTTCATACGTTTTTGTTTTAATTGTATGTTGTAAACAAGGGTAATTTTTTATAAGAAAAATTAACATGGACTAAATCATATCAAAATAAATGAATTGTTTTTGAGATCTAATTTACATATGATTTGCGTTGATTAGAACTGTAATAGCAACTTAACGGCCTACTCAATTTTGATAAACTATAAAGTGGGTATAACGCACCGCTGGTCATGTACCCGGTTAAGGAAGGAGGTGTTATGCTTCAGCGTTGACCAAATTCCCGGCTCGCCTGTGCGTCAAAATTGGAATTACCTACGGTTGTTATTGATATAATTCTTTAAGGTTGATTTAACTACATTAATTCACATCCGAAACACAATGAATAAGGTTATTGCTTTGTGCTATAACTAAGTTCTAGAAAAAGTACGGTGTGAATTTAGTTGTGTGTAAAATCTTTAATTGGTTTAACCAATACCTCAACTTGCAAGTATATGATGAACTTTTAGTCTCAACAAAAAGTTTACTAAACGTTTTATTAAACTTATGTTATGGAGATGTATGCATGCTTCTCCATACATGATTTTGACACCAAAATCTATACCCTAAAAATTTAAGTGATATGCCCTCTAATTGACGAACACTTGAAGTTACAATTGTCGTCATATAAGATATCGGACGATGTTGTAATGGAGAGAAAACTTCATGCCTGAATAAGATTGCACATGAAGGTTTTACGTTCTTTAGATTAGTCGACTTAATTGAGTTACTCAGTGAGATCTGGAAACTTAAGGCATAAAGAAGGGATGAAACATGTTTACAATGCAAAATCACTTTTGGCAATGTAAATCCCTTAAATGTCTAGAAATTTCAAATTTGTTTGTCAATCATTGTTCGACAAGTTACCATCTTGAATACTTTCATTGCTAGCAGATCAACTGATGTGATGAAATTATGTCAATTTGGATTCTAGTTTTCAAGGAAAATACTATGGTTATTATTACCGGGGTTATTTTATTCTCTTGAATGGTATTATCAAAAATACTAAATTGAATTTTGTAAATTTTTTTTGCAAATGTATTAATGCAACGTTACACCGTAAACGTGGTTTATTCATTTATTGATCTACAAACCGTATGGTTGAGGATAGAGTCAATTTACAAATGAATGATAAACCTAAAACTCTTTTTCATGAGTAAAGAAGGAGTAATAAGGATTTTAGAAATGTAAAATTCAAATCCATAACTCATAGCAAATTTTAATAGTTAAGAAAAGTGCATATTTTGAGTTATTAAAAGTTACCGCTAATTGGTTATAAGGCAAACTAGCATATTTGTCTAGTAGTTGTGCTTTGACCATTTATAGGCACTACATACCATTTTGGGGTTGGTAGACCTATTAAGGAAGAAATTGCATGTCAAGTCTTTCAAGTTAAAAAGCATTTGATGGGTAAGTCATCATTTACGAAGTAGAATACACTCTTAAACACTATTAGTAATTGTTGCGAATGTGTTTTTCAAAAGTGTAAGAAAGTAAACACAACACTAATTATTTTCACCGATTATGAAACATTTTCAATGTTGTCAAGTTCAGTGGGAGAATTGTGTTGTATGACTGATTTTGAGTCTATTAAAACATTCTCTAAGTCAGTGGGAGTTACAAGCTTTGTTGTCTTGGTAATAACCCATGTTATCTTTAGTATGTCCTAAGATAATTACTTTCGAATTGTTGACACTAATATCTTCAAAGATAGTTATGTACTGATTCTTGTTGATTAAGTGATTCTACATCTACTTGTAAAAAGCTAATATATGTGGCACAATCATATTTTGTATAGACGAACGTTAGACGTGATGTTTATCTTATATATGAGGTTGTTCCATGCACAAGTGGGAGAAATGAACATTGTGTGCAAGAAACAACTTATAAAGATATGATTCTCTTAAGATAAGAGATTAAACAATCTAATTAATATTTAGATCATGTGTCAATATGATTAAAAGACTACTTAAAAGTATATATATCATTCACATTAAGAAACACTTGAAGTTTTGATTTAGTCATGTAAGAGCTTGGACTAAATTGTAAACACAAGGGTAAAATATCCACATGTCGTAAGATCGGGCGTGGAATGTTTTGAAGTTTCTTAAATGGACTAATTCCTGGAATGACATAAGATACATAGAGTAATCTTATACTACTAATGAAACCTAGTGGTGTTCATATAATAGTATATGATTGAATTAACTTGAAAAGATGAATGAAACCTAGTGGTGTTCATGATTTACTTTAGTTATACATGTTTATGATTTATTGAATAAAGTCACAAACATAAAGTCTTGGAAGACGTATAATATAAAGTAAGACGTTAATATATTGTCTCTATTTCACTAAAGACATATACATGTAACGTGTAATGGACTTATAACTTTTATGAAGTGACTTTGTATTAAAAGCACTTGAGTTATAAAGCATGCAAAATGGTTAGGAAATCTATTATACCATTAAGATGATTTAGTTGGTATATAGGTAAGCCTAAAGATATATATTTATCTTAAATGTTGTTAAGATTGACTTACAATATTTCACTAAATGAAATACATCATTGTTATGGTATGTTCATTAGGAGAATCAAAATTATCAATATGATGGTGATGTTTGATTCAAGATAACTATATCTTCCTTTATTCCAAAAGAAAACAAGGTTAGAAAGTTGAGTATGACTTGATCTAAGAAGATTAATAAGATACCATTATATATGGAATGTGATGAATCACGTTACATCTTAAATGGAGTTCGGATTTTGCTAAACTATTTATGAAATGGATTGTTTAGAAAATAAAGAGTATGGAACGGCCATTGTGTTTTGTAATGTCCCATATAGATAACGTTGGAGTGTTGATCTATTTGCTATGTATTTAAAGAGTAATTTTAAGTTACTAAAAGCAAGTGGGAGTTTTGATCTTGAAAGATAAAATTACAAGATACATGATCTTCTAAAATACACTAGTAATTATCATGAGGTAGACGTGTAAATGCTAAACCTCAAGATAAAGGAATTTATGTCATAGAATCCGTAAGGATATCTCGGATATGCGATTTATATGTCGAGAAATATGAGTTACAGATAATTGTTATGATTTGTTACCAAATATTGAATTGGGTAAATTACTCATACTATGAACGATATAGATGTTGTCCAATAAGATAATCAATTTTAGATTTGTTTTATCTTAAATAGTTTGACTAGAAATTGGAGATAAGTTTCGTCAAAGGAAGAAAAACGCCAATTGTAGTGGTTTAATCTTTGTGTCGAAATTATATGGACAAAATTGTACACATATTTAATGTATGTATTATGAATAGATTATTAGTCACACTTAAGTAATTAATTGTGATTGAGTATTCTTTCCTAAACACATTAAATATATAAAGATTTTGATGGTCATATTTTAAATTGAAAAATTTGGATATGTATGAACTATTTCTTGAATGACTACTTGAGGAAGGACTTGAGTAATCGAAATAAGTTTATTACTTCAAAATATAAATCTTTGGAAATGTACAAAAATGCAATTATCTATTAATGGATAAAAGCATGCATCTAGAAGATTATTCTTATGTTTAATTTGAAATCCAAGATTGGATTTAAATTTGAATAAGATGATTTCTAAGTATTCCTAAAAGCTAGTGGGAGTATTATGGTTATTTTCTTAAATTATATGTGTCAAATAGACATGTAAGAAAGTAAGTTTTCATTCAAATTAAATGTTGATTTGGTTTAGATTTGAGATGAAACTTTACTTTGGAGATTTAGGAAATAAGATATACATAACCTTGGGATAAATAAATTTATTTATTTATGCGGTGGAAATACAACGTAATATGCCATGTAGTAAGTTTACATGGATATTTAGGACATGAAGAAATCTAAATCTGGTTTTGAGAAATTTTCATGTGTGTCGTGTTGTATTTATATCATGCTTAAAATACATGATGATTTGAATATATTAATCTATCTAAAAAGTTATTAAATAACTTGTGTAATATTCTGAAGGAATATGTTTGGAAATAGAATAACATCCTAAATCTTGGATCGGCTTCCATATTCTATAGATGAATAATTTGTCAATCGTTGTGCAAATTATCATAGCCAACAAACTTTGAAGGTTTTGGTTGGAATCAAACATTACATAATAGATATTAAAGGTAACGTGTTTATATCTTTTATGGCAAGTTGTAAAACTTGAAAAGATATAATTGAGGTAACACTCAATATTAGTCATGAGATCTTTTGGAGATGACATGTTGATTAAAGTTGCATTATACATTAAGGAATTAGAATACTTTGAAACTTCAAATGTGTTTTGGAAGTTTAGGAAATTGGTGATCAAGGATGTTTCACAATTTTGATACTATGTGGCAATATCAAATTATTTGAATGCACATGTACAAGAGTTTCAATGAATTGAATTCTTGAAGAAAGTATTCTCAAAATTTCAATAGGTCAAGATTGGTTATTTTATGCTTTGCCAAACAAGTATGAATGTCATTACTAGAGGCATGATGCATGTACCAGTTTTATGCATTGATCTATTTTTAGTATTTGGATAAAGGATGTAAGACATTATTGAATTGATGAAATAAAGATTGGATTTCGTTTATTTTATGTTATTTGATTTTGTATCCTATTTTACATGTTTTAATCCATGAGCATTATGATGTTTCTAAATGTCCGTTGTCGATTAATAATATGGGAGTATTATTAAACTAAGACAATTCAAAATAGTGACTGAGTATACTTGAAAGTATATTGGTCAATTTTGGATGATATTTGATGGATCAAATATTGGACTTATCCCAACTATATGATTTTACTTTATGGATCTTTGTCATCAAGTAAATCATAAATAGTTATCCTTAGACCTGAGATACCAGGAAACTGTCATGGATCTAGTGCATTTCTGTGGAATAATCTAACGCTAAACGTAACTGGTAGCTATAAGGATTATTTCCGGAAGTGTTGCAAAATTCATAAGTTTTGCTTGTAGTCAAAATGGGATTCGTATCCTTTAAAATTTATTTTGAAGTATAATACAGCTGGGCCCCTCGGGGGAGTAGTAAGATATTTGTGCGGCCGCACCCAAATTTGTTTTGGTGATCTTGCTATATCCGTAAACGAGAAATAGAATAGTTAATGAAGGAATGACTAAGATCCATATCCTTATTAACAATGTATTTGAAATGAAAGGATAATAATAATGATATAATCATTAAAAGGTTCTTGTCCAGGAGGCCTTACTCGAGTTGTACTAGTGACATTGTTAGTGTAACTAGACGCTAATCAATGTGATCACGATATTCGAATTTTGTCCAAGTGGGAGCTGAAAGTTTATGGACTTAAAAATTGATTGTCGTGAGATAGGATCGAACTCGAGATCACGGGATTGCACACATTACGTGAAGAGTTAATTTATTTATTTATTAAATATATTTATTATATTTATTGAATCAAACCGTAGCTAACGATCGTTAAGTAATTAAAAGTTAAGTATTAAACGACCGTTATAGAAGGTTAAAGAAGCTAAAAGAAGGAGTCGGAAAAGTTCCGGAAACCTCTTTTGGAGCATGTATATATCCGGCCTAAATAGAGGAGACAAAGATAAGGAGAAAAGATTTTGTGGCTTTATCTTGTTTAACCTTGGAAGAGAAGTTTTCCAAGGTGTATATAAACAAACTTAATGCCTCATAATTTTTCACTCCATATCTCTCTTTTCTCTTGCTTTAGCCACCGGCCAAACACCCCTAATTAGGGTTCTTCTTTGATTTTCAATAAAGCTATTCTAGATCTAGTCCTAGCCCCTCTCTAGGGTTGTTGGGTAGATTTTCCATAGGCTTGGAAGCTCGGTTTGTTCGTGCTAGACTCACGGTTAACTCGCCGTATCACGTGTGTACAAGAACGTGATATAGTCTTACTTTAGACTATATTCTTGGTGGTGTTCGTGATAAACCCTAGTTGCCGTTTGCTCCGTCGTCTTGTGGATCTTGCTAGGATAAAGGTATGTAACCCTAATCTTGATTAATATAATTGTGTTAAATTGATGATCTTGTTAATCGCTTCCGCTATGCGCTCTTTGATCCATATTAGGGTTTTAAATAATTGTTATGAACTCTATAAACCATCAGGTTCTTCATCTGTCATAAAGCTCCAATCCACACTAGTTCCATTTATCCTTATGCTCAAGCCTTCTTAATTCTTGTATATGTTATCTTGATTCCTTATACCTCTACACTCCCTTGCAAAGTGGTCCAACTTATGACAGTTTTAGTACTCTACCTTGGATTTATCAAATCCAACTGTGTCACTACCATTTATTATGATCTTCCTTCCGGTCGTGTGAAAGAACCTTTTTTCCCTCATGCTTAAGAATGCTAGATTCCACTTAATGTCCATATCTTCAAGAGTATCTTCATTTATCTGATCAAGATCTTCATGTACAACCTGAATCCGTGTTCTTTTGGCATGATTTGGTAAGAAAGCATAAGCAGTGGCATCACTCAAGTAGGCAGTACTAACTCCATTAGTATTGTTTGTGTTAGCAGCATCAACATTAGGGCTAGTAGTACTAACTCCATAGGAAATATTAACTTCATTAGTATTGCTAGTGCTAGGAGTTGACACAAACACCATGTTTTGTGAACTTGAGCTTGAACTTGTTCATGCTTTCTTCATAGCCTCTTGCTCAACAACCTTGAAGTTGTTGTAAAGCTCATCAATACTCATCTTATCTATTACTTCCTTACTTGTCTAGAAAACTACATGAGTATCTAATTCCATAGCAAACTTCTAAAGAATAGAATTTAAATCTTTCTAAGGAATGTGTGTTCCTAAGACAGATAGTTGGCTCACTATTCTCCAAAACCTGTTAAGGAATAAGTTAAAGCTTTTAGCGCTGAACTTTCAATCATCTGCTTCAAGCGTGTCTTCTAAACTTTCTTTATGTTGTCATTGCCACCAAACCTTGCTTTGACAACTTCAAACATACTTTAAACATCCTTGATTTTGTTAAAAGTCAAAACATGATCACTAGGGAGAGCCCACAATATTAAACTTATGGCCTTCTTATCATTTTTCCTTTTACCCCCTTTCATAAGAGGTAAGAGTTCCTTTCTTCTTTTTAGCGTTGTCTAGTTCTAAGGTACCTACATCCTCTGCTTCAGGTTGGTAAGTATATCCACTCTCTATGATATCCCATAGAGAGTAATCTTGAACTTGAAAATGGTGTTCGAATCTTATATGCCACAAATCAAAGTCACCTCTTGGTTTAAGAAGTGGCAACTTTAAGAGAGAGTTCTTTGTTGCTGAATCTTTTTTCATCTCTTTGTTGTTAGTAAACAGATCTTCGGTGTATAGATTTCTAGAACAATGTTTCTCAACAAGCTCTGATACCACTTGTTGATCCTAACATAATATCAATTTACTCTAGCTTTTAAGAGTTAGATACTTTATATAAACCAAAATAACCTTAGTAGAAACCTTGTGAATGCCAATAGGAATGCGGAATCTTGTCAATGACACATAGAAGAATAACAATAAACTAATAACATTGTATATCACCACAAAGCTTCAATATTATTAATACCAATAATACGAAAATAGTACTAAAATGAAAATCGGATGAAAAAGAAAACAAAGAAAATTAATTTTTTTATTGTTATATAGATAATAAGCCACGAAATTAAACACTAACACCACAAACTAAGCAAGAATCTACCCCTAGGCGATTTATACTTAATTTTATACTATTAAATCTTCACTTCACCATGGTTGATTGATAGAATAATAGTAGAAAAGTAGAAGAAAAGAGAGAGAAGTATAGAGAGACAAAGTAGAGAGAAAAAAGGGGAACATTAGATTCAGAGAAAGAAACAAAATGACAACCAACCCCTCCTAACATGCTAGAAGGGTGTTTATATAGCCCGCATGCATGTAGGCTTTTTATGGGCTACATATTAGGTCGGACTTGACTTAAGATGCTTTAGGTCTTTAAACGTGGCCCTTTAAGCTAAATATTAGGCCCGTAATTCCCGACTATCTTATTACACATTACAACGTTCCTATGACCAATACATAATAAACCTATGACCGACTCATTCTTGTTCGACTCAATATTTTTAAGGCTAACACTTAATAATAATACTTTGACACGATACAATAGACTCTATGCCTCATGCCTTCTTTTATAGATTAAGCAGTCTTAGTCGGCTTACAATCCTTACCATATATTAACACAATAACTTCTAAATACAATACAAGATGTAGTCTAAATAAAATTAATAATTATCATCAAAGTATTCTTGATCATCAAGCAAAGCATCTTGTACATCTTTATGGTTTTAGAAGTCGATCTTCTATCAGCAGCACAAACCTTCTTCTAGCATCATTAACCAAGTATTTTTTTCAACAATAAATACTAACTATTACACTAGTAGCACTCATAGTAAAATATCATCAAAGTATTTTTTTCTTTCTTTTCATGTTTAAGCTTTGATTTGATCTTGTATTTTTGGAATCATTAATCTATAAGTTCAAGTTAAGTTTTTTTTATCTTTAATCTTCTTCTACCTTTCTTTATTTTGATCTTGATTAGTGATAATCTTTGATTTTGTTTTCATCTTGATGCTTATGTGATTAAAAAGTTTATCTTTTTATTCACATCTAATTTTTATACGGATTAAGTTATGAGCTTTTCATGCTTATTGGCTTAGTTTGTGTTTAGCTTATTCACTTTTTAAGTTTTCTTAAAGTTTTAATCTTTTTATGGTTTGATTTAAAAAGTTTTGCTTATTTAAAGTTTAAAAAGTTATTATTTTATAGTTATTAGTTCGGCTTATTATTGATTTGGTTAAGTCTTGGTTTGAGCTTATCAAAAGTAGCTTAAATTTTTGGCTTATTTCGAATTCAAATAGCATCGGAAAAGGGTAAACCCCTTTCCGATTGGACATTCCAATTAGGGGTAGATATTCCGATCAGCTTCCTTGTATTCCGATCTCTGATCGGAAAAGGGTTTTGTACATTCCGATTGGGATTCCTTTTGGATTCCGATAGCTGCCTTTTTACAAATTCCGATTGGGTGTTTTCCGATTCCAACATTCCTATTACATTCCGATCTAAAGCATTCCGATTGGGGTTCACTTTGAGACATTCCGGCGTGTGCATTCCGATCAGATTCCTTTTGGGTATATTCCGATCACATTCCGATTGGACTTTCTGACCAGCTTTCCGATCATATTCCGATTAGAACATTCCGACGGGTTTAATTTTTTTTTTGTTTTACAAAGTTTTAATTTCCAAAAATTGCACGCTTACCGAAATCTCTATTTTTACCAAGTGTTTTTCTAATTTTGGTTTTTAAGTTTTCAATCATTTATTTTAATTTTTAAAGCTTTTAATTAGATTCAACGACATTTTTATATTTGCTTATAGTTTAAAATAGATAATCAAACCATTTTATTTGTCCACCAAGAACGCCTAAGTCACACTCTTAACCAGTAGTCAATTCGAAAAGACTTGGAACGAAATTATTTTATACTTGGCTAAAAACCTTGTATTAAATGGCGCCGCTGCCGGCTCTTTTCGTTAAGATTAACGGTTTTAAGTGAGAGACGCGTTGGATTTTGGGATCCGTTCATTTTTGAACGTTATTTTTCTTGCTTTAAAATTTTCAAAAATCCTAAAAAATATAAAATTTTCAAAAATTCAAAAAAATAGAAAAACATAAAAAACCAAAAATATTTCTTGTCTATTTTTCTCTTCCTTTTGTAGGTGTGTATGCGTACTCGTGCTCGTAAGAAGAAAGAAGCTCAAGCCGAAGTCATTACTCCACCTATTTTCACCATGGACAATCAACCAATGATCGAGCATTTGCAATCGCACGTGGAGGGCAACACCAATGCTATTGTCCTACCCGAGATTGGAGCCAACAACTTTGAACTCAAATCCGGCTTCATTCAAATGATCTTTGCTCAACCTTTCTTGGGGCGTCCGCTTGATGATCCTCATGACCATATAAAAAGGTTTCTTCAACTCACCAATACGGTTAAGTATAATGGGGTTTCACAAGAAGTGATTCGCTTGCAACTTTTTCCTTTCTCCTTAGAGGGACAAGCCCGGAATTGGCTTGATAAGGAACCGCCACAAAGTATTCTTACGTGGACGGATTTAGAGACCAAATTCATCAACTACTTTTTCCCACCCTCACGTACTACCGCTGTGCGGAATGAAATCATTACCTTTGAACAAAAGTACGGTAAGACATTTAGTGAATCTTGGGACCGTTTTAAGGAACTTTTAAGAAAGTGTCCACAACATGGTTTCACAAAAGTACATCAAATTAGTCGTTTTTACAATGGTTTAAGCATGAATGACCAAGATTCACTAAATAGTGCCTCGGGGGGTAATATTTTGGTTAAATCTTCTAATGCCGCATGGGACATTATTGAGAATAAGTCTAGAATGCAAACCAAGAGTGTTCGGACTAATGTGGCTAGTGCTAGCACTAATGAGAGCGACAAGAGAATTGATAAGCTTACTTCGTTTGTTGAAACACTTGTTCTCCAAACCGCTAACAACACCGAAGCTATCAATGCACAAGTTAATGCTATGAGTCAATCATGTGAAATATGCGGGGGATCTCATTCATATACCGATTATCCTTCGACTCATGACAATCCGGAAAATGTGTATGCCGCCAACGGTAACTTTTCTATAGGAGGTTGTCAAGCACGTCCTCAAGGTGACCGCAATTTGCTCAGTTATCATTCAAACAACTTCCTTTCACCACCTGGTTTCCCACCACAAAACCCAAACAACCTCAATCGCAACAATCAAAACCAACCTCGAGCTCCAAATCAATATCAAACCCAAAGAAACTCATATCCACCTCAAAGAAACAATCAAGTTCACCAACCACCCTCTTATCAACCACCTGCCTACCATGCTCTTCCTCCCACCCAACCCAACACATTTAATCAAGAGGTTGACACTTACATGAGGACTAATGATGTGATAGTGCAAAATCTTCAGCGGGAAATGGCCAACTTGAAAGCAGATATGGTGAAACAAGGGAATGATCTTCAAGCCGATATGCGAAACTCTTTGGCAAGTCAAACGAATGACTTAAGGAACATGATGGCTAGTTTCTTCCCAAGTAATCAAGCCTCTGGTTCGGGTTCTCTTCCGAGTAACACCGTTGCTAATCCAAGAGGGGAGATGAAAGCAATCACCACTCGCAGTGGAAAAGGTTTAAAGGAACCCGAGCTTCCTACACCTACACCGGTGATTGTGACAAAGGAAAAAGAGTTCCTTTCTCCAATTCCTCCAACTTCTACTTCTCCAATTCCTCCAACTTCTACTTCTCCAATTCCTCCAACTTCTACTTCTCCAATTCCTCCACCTTCTACTTCCACCCCTCCACCACCCAAGGATGTGAGTGAGAATTCCATTACCAAGCCTTCATCTCAACCCAATATACCTTATCCCTCAAGGTTGAGGAAAGAGAAATTGAAGAACAAGGATGATATTAAGGTTTCTAACTTTCTTAAAATGTTTAAACAACTGAATTTTAATATCTCCTTTGCTGAGGCTCTCGCTCAGATGCCAAATATGCTAAAATGTTTAAAGATCTTCTCAGTGATAAGGAGAAACTTCTTGACATCGCTCAGACCCAACTTAACGAGAATTGCTCTGCAGTGCTTTTAAGGAAATTACCCACCAAACTTGGTGATCCGGGTCGTTTTCTCATTCCTTGCAACTTCCCCGGGGTAGAGAATTGTATGGCCCTAGCCGATCTAGGTGCTAGTATCAACTTAATGCCTCTAAGCGTTTGGAAACAATTATCTCTACCCGAGCTAGTCCCCACACGAATGACATTGGAATTAGCTAACCGTACGGTTGCTTATCCGGTGGGGATAGCCGAAGACGTCTTTATTGGTGTCGACAAATTCACCTTTCCGGCGGATTTTGTTGTCGTTGACTACGAGATGGACCCCCGTGTTCCATTAATCGTTGGACGTCCATTCTTGAGGACCAGTCGCACTCTCATTGATGTAGCCACAGGCGAATTAATCATGAGAGTTGGTGACAATAAATCGTATTCAACATGGGTAAACTTTCTAAGCAGCCTTCTGACAACGAGATTGTTAATTTCATTGACGTTCTTGATGAGGCTTGTGAAGAACATTTCAAAGACGCTTGTAAAAGTGGTTCTTCTTCTCTACCCATTGTTGAGACCGTTGCCTCTATTGCTCCATCACTAACTCCATTTGGAGAAAGTGATCTCCTTTTGAAAGAATTTGAAGAAACTTTGGGAGATGTGGACTTACAATATGATGATTCTCCCTCCAATTAGGATGAAGACATTCGTACCATTGAGAAACTTCTCAATGAGGACCATATTTCTCCACCATCTCCGAAGGATATCTCTATCGATGAACCGAATTTAACTACGCCTTCCATCGAAAATCCTCCGGATTTAGAGTTTAAGGACCTACCGTCTCATCTCGAGTACGTTTTCCTTGAAGACAATAAGAAGTCACCCGTCATCATCACAAAGGATTTGAAAGAAGACGAAAAATCCAGACTTATCGCCGTCCTGAAGAATCATAAGAAAGCGATTGCTTGGAAAATCTCCGATATTCGTGGAATTGATCCTCACTTTGCACACATAAAATTCTCATGGAGGACGAATTTAAACCAACTATTCAAAACCTAAAGAAGGGTGAATCCCAAGATCCATGACGTTATCAAAAAAGAGGTTATCAAACTTCTTGATGCGGGAATGATCTACCCTATCTCGGATTCACCATGGGTTAGTCTGGTCCATTGTGTGCCTAAGAAAGGCGGAATCACCGTTGTGCCCAATGAAAACAACGAGTTGATTCCTACTCGTCTCGTTACAGGGTGGAGAGTTTATATAGACTTGGCAAACTCAATGATGCTACGAGAAAGGATCATTTTCCCCTTACCTTCATGGACCAAATGCTTGAACGTCTAGCGGGTAATGAATATTATTGCTTCTTAGACGGTTTCTCCGGGTATTTTCAAATTCCCATCGATCCCAATGACCAAGGGAAAACCACATTCACTTGTCCTTATGAAACATTTGCTTATAAAAGAATGTCGTTCGGCCTATGCAATGCTCCTGGGACATTCCAAAGGTGTATGATGGCTATCTTTCATGACATGGTTGAATAAACTATGGAAGTCTTCATGGATGATTTCTCGGTCTATGGTGATTCTTTCTCTCATTGCCTTGCCAATTTGGAACGCATGCTTAAGCGGTGTGAAGACACTCGCCTTGTTCTAAATTGGGAAAAATGCCATTTCATGGTGAAAGAAGGCATTGCTCTTGGACACAAAATCTCCAAAGCCGGTCTTGAAGTGGACCGTGCTAAAGTGGATATCATAGCTAAATTACCTCCACCTTCAACCGTGAAGTGTGTGAGAAGTTTCCTTGGTCATGCGGGCTTCTATCGTCGATTCATTCAAGATTTTTCTAAAATCGCTCGCCCGGTGACCCACCTCTTGGAAAAAGATACTCCTTTTATCTTTTCTAAAGAGTGTCTTGAATCCTTCAATCTTCTTAAGGACAAGCTAACTAAGGCACCGGTCTTGGTTACCCCTAATTGGGAGCTACCTTTTGAATTGATGTGTGACGCTAGCAACTTTGCTATTGGAGCGGTTTTGGGCCAAAGAGTGAACAAACACTTCCAACCAATCCACTATGCTAGCAAGACAGTGACGGGGGCTCAATTGCATTATACCACTACCAAAAAAGAGCTTTTAGCTGTAGTGTATGCTTTTGAGAAGTTCCGCCCCTATCTTGTTCTATCCACCACCATTGTCTATACTGACCATTCCGCGTTGAAGTACTTGTTAACTACACAAGATTCCAAGCTCAGACTTCTTCGTTGGGTTTTGCTCCTTCAAGAATTTAAAATCGAAATTCATGACAAAAAGGGAGCCGAAATCCTAGCCGCAGATCATCTAAGTATACTTGAGGATCCTTATCAAGGGGATCATCCGAATCAAGAGATCAATGACTCTTTTCCCCTTGAGACATTAATGTCTATCAATTCCAATCTTGATGACACCCCGTGGTTTGCGAACATTACAAACTACTTAGCGGGTGGTATTCTCATCGAAGGTTTAACATCCCAACAAAAGAAGAAGTTCTTTAAAGATGTTAAGACTTACTTTTGGGATGACCCTTATCTCTTCAAACAATGTGTTGATCTGATTATTCGTCGGTGTGTTGATGGACCCGCAGCTTTAGACATTCTCGAAGCTTGCCATAAAGGACGCACCGGTGGTCACCTTTGGTCCCAACTACACCGCGAAAAAAGTGTTTGACTCGGGATTCTATTGGCCCACCATTTATCGTAACGCTCACGAGATGGTTAAAAATTGTGATGCTTGCCAACGCCAAGGCAAGATCACACATAAAGATGAGATGCCTCAAAATTTCATCCAAGAATGTGAAATCTTTGACGTATGGGGCATCGACTTTATGGGGCCATTTCCATCATCTAAAGGGAACAAATACATCCTCGTAGCCGTTGACTACGTATCCAAATGGGTTGAAGCTAAGGCTCTCCCTACGAACGATGCGAGGGTGGTTGTGAACTTTCTAAAACAACTTTTTGCTCGATTCGGTGTTCCTCGTGCTATCATCAGTGACCGCGGGACTCATTTTTGCAATGATCAATTCGCAAGAGTCATGGCTAAGTACGGTGTCAATCACCGTCTTTCCACCGCGTATCATCCTCAAACAAATGGTCAAGCAGAGATATCTAACCGTGGATTGAAGCGAATTCTTGAGCGGACTGTGGGAGAGCATCGTGCCTCGTGGGCCGATAAGTTAGATGATGCTTTGTGGGCTTTCCGTACCGTATATAAGACGCCGATTGGTTGCACACCTTATCGTCTTGTGTACGGGAAGGCATGACACCTCCCTATTGAGCTGGAACATAAGGCGTACTGGGCCTTGAAGTGGGCTAACTTCGACATCAACAAAGCCGGCGATCTTCGGAAGATTCAACTCAATGAGCTAAATGAACTAAGGAACGAAGCTTATGAGAACTCATTGATCTACAAGGAGAAGACCAAGATCATCCATGATGCAAGGATTAAGAACCGAGAGTCCCACGTTGGTGATCAAGTTTTACTCTTTAACTCTCGGTTGAAGATCTTCTCGGGCAAGCTGAAGAGCCATTGGTCTGGTCCATTCACGGTCGCCAAAGTATTCCCTATGGCACCATTGAGCTTTCTCAGCCAAATGGGCCCAAGTTTAAAGTGAATGGCGAGCGCGTGAAGTTGTACTTTGGTGAGGACATCTCTCATGAGATGATTCCATCTCTCACCACGTTTCCCTTGAATTAGTTCTGGGTCAAGTCAGGCTCGTGACTCGGTTAACAAAAACAAGCGCTTCTCGGGAGGCAACCCATTGATCTATCTTTTACCGTTTTCATAATAAGTGTAGGGGGAACCCCGTATGTGTTTGTTGTCTTGTTTCTTTTGATGTGCAGGGATTAAAAGCTTCAAAGATCCATTCTCGATGACTTTTGATGAACCGTGATCCCGTGTACCCGTCTTCCCGGTTCTATCCTAAACTGTCGTGATTCAATATTTCATATCTTATATGTTCACATTGAAATCACTATAGTTGTCCTTTCCTTAGCAAGATTTAAACAAAGTGCACAATGTCATAAGTTTAGGGGAATTTACTCCCACATGCTTAAACATTGAGGACAATGTTTATATCAAGTGTAGGGGGACTTCTATCGAAGTAAGTGGTCTTTTCCAAAAATTTGCCCTCATTTTAACCAGAAAATTGGACTTTTCGACATTTTTCAAAATTTTTAATCTATTTTTGCCTAGTAGTTTAGTAGTATTTTCCTTTGTTATCGTTATTTACTTTCTTCGCTAGAATAAAATTTTCAACAAAGTGGTTTTAAATTTTTCAAAGTCGTGAATATTTTGACTCAACCCGAGTTTACTTATCTAAGTTTACTCTAGCTAGTATCCTTAACGTGTTTAAGTCAAGTTTTGCTAGGCTTTTATATAGGGAACTTTAAACGCGAAAGTCTTAACTCTCACGGGTTAAGAACAAGAACTTTTCACAAGTTCCTATAATTGATCCTAGAGAGTCGTTTATCAAGGGAACTTTAAAATGAGAATTCTAAACTTGAAAAAGTCTAAGAGTTTGCAAGATCCTATAGATGACTCGAAAACCCAAAACTTTGATTTAATTGGCTAAGCATCTACGAGTCTCATTCCTTGAGATTTTAAATTATGGAGAACGAGAGATGATAGAGTCAATTATAAGTTTGGTATTCTTTCGTGAATTTATGTGAGTTGATTATAAGCTTTTTCTCCCATCGCTTGCTAATAAATTTAACTGCAATAAATAAGGTTGTATGATTTGAAAAGTTACTTAGCTTCTAGCACAAGATCGTTTAAAAGTTGCTCGGTATTAATTAGAGTTCATAGCCAAGGCATAAATTATTGAAGCGGGATGCGAAGATTGGCGAGTCCGAAAAGGCCCTAACAAGGCATGAGGGCTACATTTTGTTGTTGAAGATCCAAAGTGATGTGAAGAATCATTTATCAAAAATCAATATGAAGGATCGAGACATACGACGAAAAGCAAATACTCCCCAAAAGATCATGGAGAAGTCTATCCAAAAAGGCCCTAACAAGGTATGAGGATAAATAGATCCAAGTTCTAAAAGGAGGCGGATCGTTGTATATCAAAGTCCAAAATAAAGATTGGAGAAAAATAAAAAATTCGTGGTCCAAATATGAAGAATCTCTCAAAAAGTTCAAGTGAAGAAATTCCTAATATGAAGAGAAGACCATAATTTCATGAACGTCTCTCAAGATTTTAAGTATGAAGTCGCTGCCAAATATCGGTCCGAGAAAGGTCTCAAATCGTGAAGCGAGTTATGCCAAGATATGAACTTTAAGAGGTCCTGAGAAGCAGTTTTAAAAGATTTTGTCCTTTAGCTAACTATTGATTAAATCGTCCCACTTTATTTTCGGCCTAAATAACTATCGAAATAAGTCAAACAATGCATCCTCGTGATCATTCAAGACAATATTAAAATATAAGAGATACACCAGGAATAAGGGAGTCTAAGTAAATAATTGGGCCACATGAATTTGTGTTAGTCTGCTAACTTATAATAACAATGATCTCGTTTTTAAGTTTGGTATGGGGAACGTGAAACTTGAGGATGATGAACATTCATGACGGCCAAAACCCCAATGTAAGTATTTGATTTCTTTACTTGTTTTGTTCTTTTAGTTTCCTTAGTAGTTAGTATTTAATAAAGGCCAAGGTGGGTTATTTATGATGAGAAATGTAATCAGTGCTTTGAAATTAATGCATTGCATGAGGGCTTTGCAATGGTCAAGTGTAGGGGATTTAATAATGTGAAAACACTTATCCTTTTACCACTTATTTCCAATAATAACAAGACCAAAACGTATATTTTATGTCGTAAAAGTCGGAATTATGTGTGGTTTGTGTTTTTATTGTATTTTAGGACCAAAAGATGAAAAAGGAAGAAAACATGGGCTATCACGGGCTTTTATCGAAGAAAATGAGAAAAGACGAAGTCAAAAGATCAAGAGTGCAAAAAGAACGGAAGTCCAAGGCCTATTCTAAAGGTTTATCGAAGAAAAAGTCTAAAGACGGAAATTTAATGAAGTCGAAGAACTCAAGTCTAATAGAAGAAGAAAATTATAAGACAAGTTCAATTTGTATCGACAAATCCCGAGACGACGTCGAGAAAGACAAAGATTTTAAATCGAGTCATGAAGAAAGAAAAAGGAAGCAACACATGCACCTTCCCACTTCCTGTATATACCCTCCTAATGACACATTAGGAGGGTGTTAGTTAATTAGTTTTTAGTCACTTTTCATTTTTCTAGTTTTTAGAGAGAGAAAGTGTTTAACTTTCTCTCACTAGAACTTCATCTTTTCTTTCTTTTCATGTTTAAGCTTTGATTTGATCTTGTATTTTTGGAATCATTAATCTATAAGTTCAAGTTAAGTTTTTTTTATCTTTAATCTTCTTCTACCTTTCTTTATTTTGATCTTGATTAGCGATAATCTTTGATTTTGTTTTCATCTTGATGCTTATGTGATTAAAAAGTTTATCTTTTTATTCACATCTAAGTTTTATACGGATTAAGTTATGAGTTTTTCATGCTTATTGGTTTAGTTTGTGTTTAGCTTATTCACTTTTTAAGTTTTCTTAAAGTTTTAATCTTTTTATGGTTTGATTCAAAAAGTTTTGCTTATTTAAAGTTTAAAAAGTTCTTATTTTATACTTATTAGTTCGGCTTATTATTGATTTGGTTAAGTCTTGGTTTGAGCTTATCAAAAGTAGCTTAAAATTTTGGCTTATTTCGAACTCAAATAGCATCGGAAAAGGGTAAACCCCTTTCCGATTGGACATTCCGATTAGGGGTAGATATTCCGATCAGCTTCCTTGTATTCCGATCTCTGATCGGAAAAGGGTTTTGTACATTACGATTGGGATTCCTTTTGGATTCCGATAGCTGCTTTTTTACACAATCCGATTGGGTGTTTTCTGATTCCAACATTCCTATTACATTCCGATCTAAAGCATTCCGATTGGGGTTCACTTTGAGACATTCCGACGTGTGCATTCCGATCAGATTCCTTTTGCGTATATTCCGATCACATTCCGATTTGACTTTCCGATCATATTCCGATTAGAAGATTCCGACGGGTTTAATTTTTTTTCGTTTTACAAAGTTTTAATTTCCAAAAATTGCACGCTTACCGAAATCTCTATTTTTACTAATTGTTTTTCTAATTTTGTTTTTAAGTTTTCAATCATTTATTTTAATTTTTAAAGCTTTTAATTTGATTCAACGACATTTTTACATTTGCTTATAGTTTAAAATAGATAATCAAACCATTTTATTTGTCCACCAAGAACGACTGAGTCGCACTCTTAACCAGTAGTCAATTCGAAAAGACTTGGAATGAAATTATTTTATACTTGGCTAAAAACCTTGTATTATTAAGACAATAAACTATTATTTTATACTTGGCTAACTTTGCTAAAAATAAACTATTAAGACACTTAATTAAAAATAAGAAAATAACACAATAAGCACTAAACACAATAAGCTAAAAAGATCAAACACATCAAAATCAATAAGCACAATCAAACAAACATATCAATCAAAACAAGAACATAATTAAACTAACTACATGATTATGAAAATCAAACAAGATTAAAAATAAGAAAGGTAAAATGAGAATGATTAATTAAAAGCTTGAAATAAAGATGAAGATTAATGATTCAAATACAAGATTAATGTAAAAAGCTTGAAAACATGAAAGTAAATCTAGAGAGAGAAAGTAATTAGCTACTCCTAAAGCATAAAATAAATCTATCTAAAACTAGCTAACCCCCTCCTAATGACATATTAGGAGGGTATTTATAGGAGGAGTGGAAATGTTGATGCTTCTCTCTTTTTTTCTTTGTCTTTTCGTCTTTTAATTTCTTCGTCTTTCTCGACGTTGTCTCGGGATCTGTCGATATGAAATGAACTCCTCTTCTAATTTTCTTCTTTAATTAGACTTGATTCTTCGACTTCGTTAAACTTCCGTCTATAGACTTTTTCTTCGATAAATCTTCAGAATAGGCCTTTGACTTCCGTTCTTTTTGTAGTCTTGATCTTTTGACTTCGTCTTTTGTCTTTTTATTCGATAAAAGCCCGTGAAAGCCCGTGTTTTCTTCCTTTTTCATATTTTGGTCCTAAAACACAACAAAAACACAAACCACACATAATTCCGACTTTTACGACATTAAATACACGTTTTGGTCTTGTTTTTATTATAATTAAGTGGCAAAAGGATAAGTGTTTTCACACTTATTAACATCCTTAAAATCAAGATGATCAGTCTCAATAGTACCTTTAACAATAATAGTACCTCTATCAGCTCCAAAGGTAACATTGCCTCCATCATATTCCTTGAAACATGTAAGATAGAACTTGTTTCCTGTCACATGCCTTGAGCATCCACTATCAAAGTATCCTCGGTATTCTACCTATTGTGAATCCACCTGCACTTACAGAAATTAAATTAGTTTCCTTTGGGGACCAAGCCATCGCTGACTTGGAATTGCCTTGTGCATCAATGTAATTAGATATCTTCAAAACAATTTATGCACGATCAAGTTTACTAGGTCTCAAAACCCAACATGTTGAGGACTTAGCAGCATTCACCTTATTTTCCCTTACAACTTTTAGTACTGTTGAACTTGGCCTAGAAATATTAACTCTGTTTGGCCTAACAGTATTAACTTTTTTATTGATATTTGAATAAGTTAATGTTGTTCTTATTTGAAAGGTTCTTCTAACAGTTGGATGTGCTGATTTAGAAAATGTGACACTAACTGTTGGTCTGGTTTGAGCAGTATTAACTGGCGTAACAGTATTAAGTGTTTTTAGGCCAGATTTTAGTAACACTGCTTTAGGAATCATGTTTCTATGAGCATTAGGGTGTGTAATTTTAGCATAATAGTTAAAATCCACCCTATTATAATTATCCCCAATTGACCTCCTCTCCCTTTGGTTAATTCTGTATTTATCCTTCAAATGATCAAAACTACCACAAGTAAAACATGCCTTTTTATACATCACAAATCACTTCCTAGTTGTTGGGTCTTTTGATTATTCAAGTTTCTTTTATAACCCCTAGGTTTATGTGATCTGTACATCTCAACATATCTAACTGACCTCCTAACTGGTTTAAACGCATGTGCATTAGGGTCTAACTAACCAACATTAGGAACTACAGTTTCATTCTCTACTTTACCCTTGGGAGTATCTTCTGAATTCTCATTATTAGAGGATACCTAATCCTCAATCAATGGGGCACCAAGAATAGTCCTAGATTCTTTTGCAATTTCAACACAAGACTCAGTAGTAACAACATCACAGACAACAGCCTCACAAACATTATTGGACTCTTCCTTGCTAGGTCTAGGTCTGTAGTTCTCAATTATTGGTTCCGAAAATTCCTTAATCCTAGTGTAGGATAAGTCAAGTTTAGAAGGTAAATAAATGTGTGGTGGTAGAATAGTATGATAACCCAAACCCTCTTTACATTTGTTTATCCTTTGACTCTCTAACAACTTATCTAGACATTTAGAAGCATAATCAAATTTTTTATAATTTAAGTTGATTCTCTTCTTTTTCTTTCTTAAGTTTTTATATCTGTATCTCAAGAAGACTTATCTTAGACTCTTTGTGTGCTACATGTATTTTAAGTAGAATAATGTCATCATTGAAAACAACCTCATTCTTTCTAAAAGTGACCAATTGATATTCTAAAACTCCTAAAGTCCTTTTATAATTCTATGTTGTGAACTCGGTTGAATTATTTTCTACCCTTAAGTCATCATATTGATTTTTAAGAGTTACATAATTTGAAAGACAAGTCAGAATGATCCATAAGTCCCATATTCAAAAAAGGTTCCTCATCTGTCATAAAGCTTTGATCCACACCAGTTCCATTTGTAGTTACCCTAGCTTTGAAATAAGATTCTTTCGCATTCATCCTTATGCTTGAACCTTCTTAATTCTTGTATGTGCTATCTTGATTCCTTGGACCTGTACACTCCTTTGAAAAGTGTACCAATTTGTGACAGGTTAGCACTCCACCTTGGATTTATCAAATCTAACTGTGTCACTGCCATTTATTGTGATCTTCCTTCTGTTCTTTTGAAAGAACCTTTTTGCCCTTATGCTTAAGAATGCTAGATTCCACTTAATGTTCGTATCTTCAAGAGTATCTTCATTTATCTGACCAAGATCTTCATGTACAACCTAAAGTCGTGTCCTATTGGCATGATTTGCTAAGAAAGCATAAGTAGTGGTATCACTCAAGTAGGCAGTACTAACTCCATTAGTACTGTTTGTGTTAGCAGCATCAA
Organism: Glebionis coronaria; assembly: GCA_025667525.1. Classification (NCBI taxonomy): domain Eukaryota; kingdom Viridiplantae; phylum Streptophyta; class Magnoliopsida; order Asterales; family Asteraceae; genus Glebionis; species Glebionis coronaria. The sequence goes on from CM046877.1 coordinate 107,809,648, forward strand.
CATTAAGGCTAACATTACTAACTCCATAAGATTTATTAACTTCATTAGTACTGCTAGTGCTAGGATTTTACACAGACGCCATGTTTTGTGAACTTGAGCTTATATTTAAACTTGAACTTGTTCCTGCTTTCTGATTAACCTCTTGCTTAACAACTTTGAAATTGTTGTAAAGTTCATCAGTACTCATCTTATCTATTACTTCCTTACTTGTCTAAAAAAGTACATGAGTATCACATTCTGTAGGCAAACTTTTGAAGAATCTATAATTTAAATCTTCATGAGGAATGTTTGTTCCTAAGACAGATAGTTGGCTCACTATTCTCTAAAACTAGTTACGGATTTAGTTTGAGCTTTTAGCATTGAAGTTTTTATACATCTGCTTCAAGAGTGTCTTCTAAACTTTATGTGTGTTGTCATTGCCACCAAACCTTGCTTTGAAAACTTTAAAAATACTCTTAGCATCCTTGATTTTGTTAAAACTCAAAACATGATCATTAGGGAGAGGTATCAATATTAAACTTATGGACTTTTTATCATTCTTCCTTTTACCCCTTTCATTAGAGGCTAGAGCTCCTTTCTTCTTTGTATCTTTGTCTTGTTCTAAGGTAAATACTTCCTTTTCTTCAGGTTTGTAAGTATCTCATCTCCCTATGATTTCTATAGAGAGTAATATTGAACTTGAACATAGTGTTCGAACCTTATATGCCATAAATCAAAGTCACCTCTTGGTTTAAGAAGTGGTAACTTTAAGAGAGAGTTCTTTGTTGTTGAATCTTGTTCCATCTCTTTGTTGTTAGTAAATAGATCTTCTGTATAAATTCTTCTAGATCAAAGTTTCTCAAAAAGCTTTGATACCACTTGTTGATCCCAACATAAGATCGATTTACTCTAGCTTTTAAGAGTTAGATTACTTTGTATAAACCAAAATAACCTTAATAAAAACCTTGTGAATGTCAATAAGAATGCGGAATCTTCTCAATTATACTTAGAAGAATAACAATTAACTAAGAACAATGTATATCACCACAAAGCTTCAATATTATTAATACTAATAATACGAAAATAGTAGTAAATGAAAATCGGATGAAAAAGTAAGGAGTATTCTTGTTTCAAACACACTACACCTAAATCATAAAGATATTAGTGTAGCTTATGCATAAAAAACAAAGAAAAATAAAAAAATTTGTATCGTTATATAGTTAATAACCCACAAAATTCAACACTAACACCACAAACTAATCACGAATCTACCCCTAAGCATACTAAATGTTAATTAAACATTCACTTCACCATGGTTGATTGATAGAATAATAGTAGAAAAGTAGAAGAAAAGAGAGAGAAAGTAGAGAAAATGTAGAGAGAAAAAAAAGGGGAATATTAGATTAAAAGAGAGAAACAAAATAACAACCAACCCATTCTAACATGCTAGAAGGGTGTTTAAATATTTGGCCTGCATGTGGGCTTTCTATTGGCTATATATTCGGTCGGGCTTGACTTAAGATGCTTTAGGTCCTTAAACGTGACCCTTTGAGCTAAATATCAAGTCCATAATTCACGACTATCCTATTACATATTACAATGTTCCTACGAATGATACATAATAAACCTATGACCGATTCATTGTTGTTGGACTCAATATTTTGAGGCTAACACTTAATAATAATACTTTGACACGGTATAATAGACTCTATGCCCCAAGCCTCGTTTTATAGATTAAGGAGTCCTAGTCGGCTTACAATCCTTACCATAGATAAACACAATAATTTCTAAATACCATACAAGATATAGTCTAAATATAATTAATATTTATCATGAAAGTATTCTTTATCATCAAGCAAAGCATCTTGTACGTCTTTATCCTTCTAGAAGTTGACCTTCTATCAGGAACACAAACCTTATTCTAGCATCATTAACCAAGTATTCTGACAACACCAAATACTTGGTTGTATTTCACAATCTAACAACAACACTAATACTTACACTAGCAGTACTAACTATTACACTAGTAACACTCATAGTAAAATATCTACGAGAACTCAAATCCAAACAAATTGGTTCTCACTGGATTTTCAAGACAAAGCTTAAACCTGATAGTTCTATAGAAAGAGAAAAGGCAAGGCTAGGTTTTAAAGTAATATACAAAGATAAGGGTTGCATTTCAATGAAACTTTTGCTCTAGTGGCTAAAATGGTAAATGTGAGATAACTTTTAGCTGTTGCTACTTTGAATGGATAGCATATTTGTCAAATCGATGTATCAAATGTGTTTCTATATTGAGTTTTCATGGAAGAAGTGTACATTAGACCACTTCTCGACTACGTTGACAAGGATAAGAATGTGATTTCTGATTCCAAACTTGATTCAACATTGGTCTATAAGTTGAAAAAGTCCTTGTATGGTCTTAAACAAGTACCAAGATAGTAGTTTGCTAAGTTTTATTTTGCATTGCTTAAGTTTCGGTACACATAGTATAAACAAATTATTCTTTGTTTGTAAAGAAGGAAAGGATGAGTTTCACTTATATTCTTCTCTATGTTGATGACTTGTTAATTAAATGCAATGACATGTCTCAAATCTCCACACCTAAAGGGCAACTTAGTTATGTGTTTCATATGAAACATTTGGGTGAATCGAGTTATTTCTTAGGTTTGGAAGTGTGTAAATCTTCTCTAGGAATTTTAATCTCTCAACATAAATACACAAAAGAACTACTTAAGAAAGGCGAAATTCTAAACAACAAACCTTACAGAACTCCTAATGAAGCCTTTTTTAAAGCATTAGGCTGATATTGGTACTCCATTATCTGATCTAGAAGTATATAAAAAGGTTATTGAAAAACTTATTTACCTATGTCACAATGCCAAAAATATGTTTCACATCTCAATTATCGAGTCAATTCATACAGTCTCCTACTTTTGTACGTATGCAAGCAATCAAACACTTATTGAGGTATTTGCTCAATTCACCAAAACAAGGAATTCTATTGGATAGTGACTCTATAGTTCAACTCAAAGCCTATTGACTCAGACTGAAACAGTTTTCCAATGACAATGAGATCAACTACTAGTTATTGTGCTCTCCTAGGTGATTCTCCTATAAGCTGGAAGTATAAGAAATAAGTTATGGTTTCTAAATCTTCTGCAGAGGTAGAGCAATGACTCTAATTTGTTGTGAAGTAACTTGGACATTTAGTTTACTCAAAGGCCTTGGAATCAAAGATTTGAAGCTTGTGGATTTGTTTTGTGATAATCAGGCATCCATGTATATAATTGCAAATCCTGTTTTTCATTCAAGAACAAAGTATATTAAAATTAACTGTCACTATGTCAGAGATCAACTTAGAGATGGAATCATCCAGCCTTCCTATGTTTATACCGATTCTCAATTATGAGATGTTTTCACTAAAGTGGTGTCTGTTGATCAATACAATAAGTTGGTATTTAAGTTGGGAGTTTCAAAAGCTAGAAGGAGAGTGTACAAAAGACAAAAGCTACATTGTATTTCTTATATTTTTTAGGGACTAACTTATAAATAGTTTGTTTGATTTTCTCTTTTCCGTCTTGTATATTTTTTAAATTTATTACAACTCGGTCACAAAGAATGAAATACATTTTCACCTTTTCTCTCATTTCATCTTCGACCTCTAAACTTCACAAGGTGCCATGTGATACAATATCAGCTTTTAGGCTATACTGAGTGTTTAACATAAGGTGCAATGTAAAAGCGAAAATCTGTACCTGAACCGAAAATAACCTTGAAATCGAAACCATTTGGAAAAAATGATGGTTCAATCTTAGTATTTTCTAGAAATCAAAGTTTGCCATTCAGTTCAATTTTAGCGTAAGAAATGAAACCGAAAAAACTGAACCGAGAAAATACATATAATCTTTAAACACCCTAATTTTTTGAAAATCTCATTTATTTTTCTAGGGCTGTTGATGGTTTAGGTATTCAAAAAGGCAAGATAAGCCAAAGCCTTTTAATTTGGAAACAAATATAATCGCATTTTGAAGAAGAAACACATAACTGGTTATTATGATTACTTATATAGGATCTAGATTTGGGACTATGGTTCCAGGTTTTATTAGTCTTTATTTATTAAAACTAGATTATGCCTCTAAAACATGAATTGTAAACATTTACAATCTAGCTAACGACGAAATATGAACATCTGATAAATTATAAATTCAGTTATGGATTTATACTCTCAGCCAGTGTTAACGATTAACATTGTACTCGGTAGTAAATTGTTTCGAAAACCAGTCACTGACATAATTTGTCTTCCAAGCATATACGTACAGACAATCACTCGTTTTCATGACTACAATTTCTGAAACCATGTATATTTTTGCATAGCAACTTCTTTTATCATGCTACAGATATTTTTTCGACAAGTCCATTTCCCACTCACATGATTTCTCCTAGTCAAGAGGACACTCCTGTGGTTGAACGAGCACAAGATTGAAACTCAGATAAAACATGTCTAGTACCAATCCCAACCAAAGATTCGATCAAGTACAATGGTTACTGCCTTTTACCATTGTATACAGATCAAATAATAGTACTCGTAATTGCTTAAACATTCTGTTGACTGACAAAACACGCGTGCGACTTAATCTACACTTTTTTAATATGTATTTTGTCTACATTGAAACATTTTTTAGAACGGTTTTCGAGTTAAACAATTCAAACGGGCAGACCTATGAACCCAAACCACTAGGAGAAACCCGTGAAAAGAAACCTTTAGAACTCACGGCTTCAACGAAAAGAAAATTTTGATTTTTTTGTCTCTGACAAGACTCGAGCCCGAGTAAAACCTCCTCCATAAGCTCCGGAAAAAACTCAAGTGACCAACTGTCTTTTGGTTAATCTACGTTGAAACTTAATCACGTAATTTCTTAGTTGACGGATCACATTAGGAATGCTAGATTACGAACCCTTCGATAACTAATCTTTAAAAAACGTCAGAATGTGTTTTGTAGTTTTCCGACATATGTTACTAAAACAGGTTTATTTTCAAAACTGTGAATATTTTTTTGTGAAAAGAGCCATTTTGAACATATTTTAGGGTTTTCTTCTAAAGCTAGGACGTTAAGTTTTTCTTTACCCACTTTACAGCTAAAGATACACATAACCTTGCATATACGCAAATAAATACATGTACACAAATTTAAGTAAAACAAGACAAGAACAATGAAGGGACGACATAATAAATGCAAACGCATGGATGTATAATATTTCCCTAACCACTTTACAACAAAAGACCCCAAATGCATTTCCATGTGTTACATCTACAACTCCCACTTATATCTCTTTACCCCACAACACTTACAAATGTTGGTGGGTTTTGTCTTTGAGGTGCTTGATTTACATTCATGACTACTAAATTATTATTATTTATCATCACATCACATTCATCAAATGTGGTTTTTCTTTTCTTTATATGTATATGATTCCTTTCCTTAGCGTATGTATGTAACTTACATTTTCAAATTATTATGTCACAATCTAAATAATGCTTAACGCCTTTTCGAATCAAGTCAATTTGGTAGCCAACAAAGATTATCACTCATCCTGTTTCTTGTTGGACATTTCTTCTTAGTCACTGTAGTTTGCTTGTTTTAATTTTGTGGAATAGCATAATCCACCCTTGAAAATGTTCCAAATTAAAAAACACGAGTATGTAACGAAAACTAGACAAGATTACCGTATAACATTGACAATTAATATACTTTAGTTTACACACCTTAAGGTTTATAGTCGAAGCACCAAACACCAAGAAACAATATATATGTAAGGTAAAGTGCTCATTTTAAATTTTGTAGAATAGCATAATCCACCCTTGAAAATGTCCTAAAATGTTTAATGAACGATAAATTCCGGAGTTAAGCGGAAGGAAACGCTATGTTTTAATGATAAAAGTTAAAATGTAATTTTGTTTTTTTATAAGTAGGAAACAAATTCCCACCATTCATTTTGGTTTGATATAAAAGTCGAGATTAACCTATGATTTAAAAAAATACGGAGGAACCATTTTTGCCAACGAAACCAAAAGTTTCAAAAATCAGGCGGAGAGATTAAAGTTGTAAATTTTTCGAACTGATTTTTATCAATGGTGATATTTCACTAGTGAAAAAAAATGAAATATCACAGGTGATAAAATAATTTTATCACTGGTGATATTTCATTTTATCACTGGTGATATTTTATTATTTTTTCACTAATAAAGTATCACCGTTGATAAAAATCAGTTCGAAAATTTACAATTTTAGTCCCTTCGTCGATTTTTTGTAATTTTTTGACATTTTGACAAAAATAACCCTTTCATGTTTTTTTTTCATATAATTTAATCTTAATTAATGAATGATTATGATTAATCTTCTGGCTTGCAAGTAAAAAATAAGGATGCAAAATAATTCCACTCATATTTTAATTGGTTAATAAAATTTACAAATAAATTTTATTTTCTTTAAATGTTAGGGTATGTTTGCCGCGTGAGTTTATTAGATCTTATCATTGCTTGAGCTTATTGTTTTTTAAAAAATAAACTAGTATTAAAAATAAGTCTCGCTTGGTTGACAGAGCTTGAGGGAGTTTGTTAAAAAAAATAAACTTAAATGACATGCTAGTTAAAGTAGCATGTGAAATAAACTCAATGTACATACTCCAGCATCCAGCTCCAACAAACCACTCCAGCAATCTGCTCCAACTTCTAAGAATATCAAACACACCCTTAGTCACCCTTAGTCTTAAATCTAACTTCATGGATATAAGTGTAGAATCCTCGGTTTTTCAAAAATTTTTGAGGAAACATATGTTTTACAAAAAACTCATACAATAATTTTCCACAAAAATTATAGTACACTTTTAGCTATAAACGACAACAACGGCAACTATTGTAATTGTTGTTGTTATTATTATTGTTATTAATATATCATTTGATAATTCATATGTACACGTATCAAATACAATTAACTGTAAATTAATATAATTGTAATACCCAAAATATATAAAGGCACGCAATTATATGTGTTAAAATGAAAACACGAGACTATATATTTTAAAACGAAAGCAAAATATAATACTTGATTATACTTATAGCATGAACCCGAACTGTATAGTATCACGAATTATTTTATGTTCAAAATAAAACTAAAATATCAATATAAATTTATTCACGTATATATCTTGTAAGCAGGGCCGGATTTCGAGGTGTGCGGAGTGTGCAACCGCACAGGGCCTTCAAATTTGTAGGGCCTCCGATTACGTATATGTTCGACTAATTTAGATTGGGATCGAATGTAAGTTTAACAAGAATATATTATTAAAAACATATGACTGTGAAGTATTATAGGTGAAAACAAGATTCGTTTAAGAAAAAACAAAATAGAATTACTGAAGTTTTAAACTTCCGATGAGGAAGATGATAATTTTTAAAAGTATTAATTTTGCACCCCAAGGTTGACAGTTTTTACATTTTAATCCAAATCTTTTGATTTTATAACTTTATTTCTTAAGTAAGTTTTGTAATACAAATAAGTTTACAATATGCTTTTTCAACACAAGACTTATAAATATTTTAGAATTAGGCCACTTTATCTTTTAAACTTAATTTTTCATTCATTATGTAAAAAATACTTATGTGGAATACATGTTATACGGACTTATTTTATGTTTAAGTTACTTACCTTTTTCATGTTTAATTTCACATGTATTCATGTTTTTCGTGTTCGTGTTCGAGAGGTCCACTCTCTAGTTGGCACAGGGCCTCCACAATTCACGGGACAGCCCTGCTTGTAAGTATACGAGATTTTTAACAAGCTTCTTATAAAACGAACTTGATGTTTCCATATTTCGTCGCATAATTCAAATTCACAAAGGAATATATACCTAACCAGGCCAACATGTTATCGTTAAGGCACAAAAGCCCCACATGCTAACCCATATACTACAATAGCAAGACCCGAAAGATCTTGTCAAACTTATCATGTTAAATGAGGTTTTATATTATTGTCTTTTGAAACATGCAATTTAGAATAAAATATAAGCCCTAACACTCATCAACCAATTACGTCCACTAAACTCTCCTTTAATTGGTTGAGAAAAGAAGATGACTGTTATTTTAGGACATCCTAAACAAACGAGGGTTATAAATTTATGCAGAGGAAGAAGGTAATCGGACATGTTTCTGTTCGGGTTCCTCGGAAAAATCTAACCGTTTTTTCCGGACATCCTCAAATGTTCACCCATCTAGAGGTGAAGCTAATGATTTTGAGACATTGATGACACTTTAGCACTGATCATACCAAGATTATCATGTTAGTTACATATTAGTTAACCACTTTACCATCTTAAGTGATGTCTGTCAAATTTGTATAAGTTCTTAATTTGTAACTTTTACATTTACCATACTCTAATTACTTTCATCTTGGATTGGTTCTATAACATGTCAACGTTTGCTTTAATCATAAATCAAACAAGTCAACCAAAAGCATGATATGATTCCAACTTTTTGGTTCTTCTATGATCTCTTCTTTGGGTGTTTTATGTTTTTCGCTTTTCTTTTTGTCGCGCTAGCTAGGAATACTTTTAATGGTCATATCAAACCAAAGACTTTCCAACATTCATTGGTGGATCGAAGCATTATATATAGATTGCTTATTCAAACACCAAAGTGCTCACTTGTGGCTTTAGTATCTACATGAATCGATTACCTTATTATCATGCGTGTGCTTTTCAACCTACAAATTTATTGCTAACAAGGAAAAATAGTCTCGAAAGGGATGTTTTTTTTTCTGCCTAAAAATTTATTGGACAAAAACGTTAGAGCATTTGTAACCTTTATGTCTTACGGTTTGTAAGATTGCGTTTGCCCTTCATAGGATTAGAATTCTAAAGTTATGTCTGTTTGTGTTTTTGTAAGTCCATATATAATGTAAGGTTAAGGCCTTGATTTATGTTTCCCAATCCATGCTTCTTTGAATTCCAAATATGGTTGACATGCTTTGTAAATTATGTATATGATTGCGTGATGTTTGGAATTAGATTACTTGGCTTAGCCTTTGTTTTAACTACTTTTACTATATTCATGTTTCAAAATGTTAAATGCAGTGATTAGTACTATTTTCTAATAATTCTTTGAGTACCATTAATGATTACATTAAGCACCAATATTATGCATACAAATGTCTCATCAGGGATGCTAACCCTTAGAAAATGTATGATAACAGATCCTAAAGTCAGTGACTTGTTGTCTATTTCAATGTGTCCTTCAATTCTTAGAGTAATTACATTATTAAGTCAATTACGAAGCGCATGTAAAAATTAAAGACGATAAAGTCAAAAAGACCCTAATGAGACCCGTGGTCCTAAATTGAACCTTAAAATCTACTTTACACAACAATAGGTTTTGTTTGGTAGTTTTGGTTCAAAAAGCCTAGTAAACAAATCTCTTGCAGTATTGTTAATCTCAATTATGCAAGGAATCTAAGACAAACCTGCATTAAATAAGTTCATGTAGTCTTCATTTTACTCAACCGATTATGACTAATAAACTTTACGCCATCATTCATTCTAGCGCAGTTGTAGCTACCTATAATGTTGTGTTAACTTATATCTGTTGATGCATTTGTAATTGATAAATGGTAGTATCAGTTTATTGGTTCACATTTTTGTTTCTTGGTGTCTTGAGTTCTGCATGGATCGGATTATCTTGTATAAGCATATACGTTAATTAATAACAAGGTGCGAGGCTGCGGAAAAAAAAGTGTAGCATTAACAAAACAACGTCATATCATATGTTTACAACAAGGAAACGCAACTTAAAAGAGAGCATTCATATTAATAATTTTTTAAAGAGCTAAAAAGGCTTTAGTATAGACATGTATTGACCCTGTTTCCTAATCAAGTATCAAGAAGATAAATTAAACGACATTTTTATCAGCATAAATGAATTGAAATGAAAGAAGTGTCATGATGTTTTTGCAGATTTTTGTTGAGTTGTGGTATTCTTCCGAAACTCACATTTAAATTCCAAGACACATGAATGGCATCAAATGGACCTTTCAACAACCAAAGGCCCATGTGTCATTCTTCCTAAATACCCTTACAACAACCATAATCCAAACAACAATAAAAAGTAAACTGAAACTAAAACTAGCAATGGGGCCATATTAACATCCATGGCTATGCTGTTTTAGTAGATTCATTAGCTATAGTGTGATACAAATAATTTAGGAGTCTCTTATCATAAGGATAATGTGAGTTTGACAGCTTTTGGTTGGATTGTTGTTGGTTAAACCTATTACTGTGTTCTGATTAAACTGAAGTTTGAACAACCAACTTTTAAGGAACCATATGAGTTGGTTAAAACATGTCTGCTACATATGGCCATGTTAGTTTCATAGTATATATTATTTACTACACATAGCCTACATATGTTTAAAAACACACACATACTTCTTTAATCTTGCTAGAAACAGTAAAATGGTAAAATGTTTGAAATCTTGCATATGATACAGGCTGAAAAAACATCATTACATACATTATTTAACCAAAGTTTAAAAAAAAAAATTTGACCCGTTGCTTTCAAGGACTACTATTATGATATCATCAATGTCATATCCGCGTTCTCCTCTTAAACTTGTTGCCAACATCGATAAACCAATTTCCTTTCGGTTTGATTTATTCATCCTATTGCTGATGTTATGAATGCGAGAAGTTTCTTTAGCTTTGAGCAATGTGGTGTTGGTGTTATAGGTATCACAGTACAACTATAAACTATTACAGTAGTTGTTATATCACTGTAGGGTAAAGATAATTGATAGCCGGATATCACTTAAAGTCGTGTGATCGCTTTTCAAAATAAACTATTCGTAGTGCATGGGTTGCGCAAATATCTACTTGGTATAAAATTAAGTGTTTGTTCTTGAGTTAGACACAAATCAAGAACCTGTTTTAAAATATTGAGTCGAACATGAAAATTAGCTCATTATGTAAGAGATAGTTGATTGTGGGTAAACTACACGTAATAATAAAAGCGTTATAAGTAAGTTCAATAAGAGAATTCAAACGTGAATTATCTTACAAAAACCTACAAAGACGGATATGATCACGAAAGTGATCTCGGATCGTTGTTTCGTCAAGGAAATTATGAATTGAGAGTTTTTTTTTTTTTTTTTTTTTTTTTTTTAGTAACCGTGATTTCCGACTCATTGGCCGACTAATCTACGGGGTTTGAGCCCACCGCCACACAGACTCAAACCAGTTAAAGCCCTCCCTTTTCAGGAGGTTGGCGTAGCCACTTCAAGGTTGTTTGCACCTAGTGGGAATTGAACTTGAGACCTCACACACTTTGGAGTGATAGCCACAAATCTTTTTGCCACTAGACCACCCTTGAGTGGTTGAATTCAGAGTTTTGTTACAAATTCGGACAAATTATGGAATTATCGTTTTAGTCGTTGTTTCTAAATTCCAACTTTGACGGTAAATGAAGAATACTAAAAACTCAAAATTACGAAACCCACGCAAATCGAGACAAAGCCTAGAAACTATAAAAATTCAAAATTTAAATATTTTTAATCTATTAAAACTAATTAAAAACCGTATAAAAACCTAGTTGGACCTGAAAAGACCAAAAACACTAGATGGACTAAAATGGCTTTTTGAGCTTTTCGGCCCAATAAGCAAAATAAAATCTGAAAAGATAGAAATGCTTAAAAACTTATTTAGAACAACTTTTACAAAGGACTTAAGCTTGAAAATCAATAGAATAAGCAGTTTTGACAAATAAGCACTCTTAATCAGCTTAATAAGTCCAATAAGCAAAAATTCAGCTTATTGAAAGTATGTTTTGATGGAAATCAATACTTTTCAAATACAAACAACTTTTGTAAAGTGAGTTTTGCCAGAAATAAGCCTAACTTATCAAACTAAACTAATGAGCACTTGTAATATTTGTAAATAAGCTAAAAGCTATGGATTGATACCAAATTTGGCTAGAGGCCTAAAAACGTATGAAAAAGCTAATGAAATCAAAAAAAAAAAACAAAATAAGCTACTCAAATATGCTGAAAATGAGAAAAAGCAAAAGGTGGAAAACGTCAAAAATGTCAGGTTTTGTTGAAAACCAACTAGACGAGCTAAAACTTTGCAAAATGAAAAGATTGGGAAAACGAGCATTTTTTATAAGCTATTTTGCAAGTGTCACGTTAAAATAAGCTAGAAAAATTCAATAAGCTAAGACGTAGCTTATTACTAAATGGTAGCTAAAAAAGTGATAAAGGAATTACCCTTGGGACCAATAACAGAAAAGTCCTAAGGGCAGAGATGTAGAATGGTGTGTGTATAAACGTGTTGAGAGGGTTGAGGTCTCCCTACGCGTTGACTTCCCCTTTTCCACCTTTTTGCACATGTATATATTTTTTGTGCTTAATAATAAGCCCATTTTATTATTAAAGTGTTATAACAATATATTTTAACACATAAACAAGATCAAAGCTAATCACAAGCAGAATCACATAAGAAATCTACACAATGGGCAATATGAACACTTAGTGCAAATATGAACTCATATGGCCAAATTCAACTTAATCTAGAAGCCTCAAATAAGCACTAATCTCAAATTAAACTTAAAACAACATTAACCGAACATCTAAACTACGTGTGCACCAAAATTTAAAGCTTAACACTTTCAATCAAACCTTACAATGATCTGCATATGATCTAGTCTAAATTTGACCAAAACTAAGCGACCTATGTGACTGTTTCAAAGCAAAACATTTTTAAACCTTAAACCACTACTTGTAAACTCTAAATAAGCAACAACTAACTGATTTGACTCCAACTAAGGCAAACTTAAATAGACTAAAAAAATTCTACTCTAACAGACTTAGATTTTAGCAAAAAGCTCTAACATAATTTTTTTTCTGTTTTATCTTTTAAAGCAATGACAATTAGTGAAATAAGCTGCAAATAACCTATACTAAGCAACTGCACGAGACAACAACTTAGATCTAACTTAATAGCAAATAACAAGTAATTCCTTACACCCCTTCATGTAAGCAAAATCAAACTTAAAACTAATGAAAGTGGAATATAAGCAATAACAAGCATGAAATAAGAACATAAAGCAAAGTAAAGAATGAAACAAGCAATAATAAGCACATATACAGACTATAAGCAAACAGATTAAGCAATTTGATAAATTAAGCTTGACTATGAAATAAAGATCGACTTACAAGGGGTTCAAGTTCTTTGAGAAGGTCTCACCTATAAACCTATAATCCCCTTTATCCAACTAGCTTATCTTAAACCAAAACTAGCTTAATCAGCTTATTAACTAGCTTATAGCTTATTTTTCTCTTTTTCACCAAAAACAACAAACGTCTTCAACAACAACACCAAGGATTGTTTAAGCCATGAAACAAATCCAAGTGGATAAGATGAACTTATGAAACAACTTAAAAGGGAAATAATATGTGATATAAGCACATGAACAGGAACAATAGTATTTTTGGATTTTTTGTGACTTTGTTAAAGAAAGTGCAAGACAATTAAATTAAGGACAAGGTAAAGTAAATTTTGCAACATAAGTAAATGACAAGTAAAAAGAAACGATTATATTAAAATTTGAAACTCAAAATTTGATTTAAAAAATTGGAACAAAAGAAAATTACAAAGATCCTAATCTATTTATAGAGCTGTGAGGAGCCTTCTAGGTCTTCATTCTCTATATTAGGGGAGTTGTAGTAGCTCTTGATCTATTGATTAAATTGTAATGAAGAGAGGATACAACAGTACTTATGCTGCCTATTTAGCAGTGACCAACCCAAGATTACCATGTTAATTACATATTAGTTAAGTAGTTAACCACTCTACAATATTAAACTATGATGTTTGTGAAGCTCACAATCCTCTAAAGGACCTTATGTTTAAGTTCTTCTTTGAAACTTCTTTATATATATCATACTCCAATTGTTTTCATCTAGGTTTCGTTCTATAAAACGTACGTGAATTTTATAAACTTGTAAATATATTATAAGTAATTGATTTTAATCATAAAGCAAACATGTCAACCAAACCTTAATATGATTCCAACTTGTTGGTTCTTCTATGATCTCTTACATTGGTTGTTTTAGGTTTCCACTTTTGTTTTTGTCGCGCTAGGAGCAATTGACTAAGATACCCCAAGGATACTGTAGAAAACTAGAAGGGGGATTGAATAGTTTTTACCGATTAGTTTGAGTTATTTAGAAACTTTTTCTTGATTTCAAATAGATATAGACGACGTATGAATTAGTAATGCAAATGACTTGAGACAACAAATGAACAAACCACAATGCACCATGATTTATAGTGGTTCGGCCTAGCAAGATCTCACTTATCTTGCCCCTACTTCCACTCCTCGAGTATCCACTCGAGAGTTCTACTTCACTAGCAATCGAATCTCCTTTACACCGATGGAGAAACCTTCACTTACAAACTTACAATCTTTTACGACACCAAAGCTTAAGATGTCTTGTTCTAAAGGCACAACTACGCCTTTTACACTTCTACACTTGTGGTTATAACACCAATCATGCTTTATACAAGTAGATAGATAAATGGGTACAACAATGGTGATAGTGTAGGTAACACCTAACACTTTTACGCAATGTGAAGCCTTCAAGGATCAAAGCTTAGACTAGAGGTTTTCTTGTGGCTGATCTTTATGTGAACAAGGATCTAATCACAAGCAAGAAGAAGATAGACAATGTAGATTAGAATGTTAGATATATACTGAGATTATAGAGAAGTTTAGAGAGAAAGGGGCGAGTTAGAAGCTTGGACAAAGGCTCAATTTATAGGCAGTCTGTCAGACCCCACGGAACCCGTCAGACCCTTCACCTTTGGGTCCGTCAGGGTCCGGTAGGTCTGACTTTTGTTTCCTATTAAATGTTTGTCCAAGATCACAAACAACAATTATATCTTGCTTGGTTTGACTTAAGAAATCTAACATCAAAAGTCAAAGTGTCATTAGGAGTCCATTTTATATTTTTCCTTTTTGTACAAGTTGTGTATACTTTTGTAAAAACATTTTTGTATAAGTTCATGGACTAAGAAACTTATATGATGCTTATAATTCAAACATAAAAATATGTTTGATGTTTTGTCGTTAACAAAACGTTAAGCATGATTCAAAACGTAAATATCGTTTTAGTGCGATATTTGCATTTACAATCTCCCCCTTTTGTTGAAGACAAAACATTAATTTATTTTTAGTTGGAAATTACATCAATATATAAGTTACATTAGAAATATGGACTTATATTTCTCTTCTCCCCCTTTTTGTCAAAAGAAAAAGGGAAGGCTTATTGAGTTGAAAAAGGGTTTGAGAGAGATATTGCGTGTTAATCTAATGTAAGCAATATAGATAGCAAATAATGTTTTCATGACTCCCCCTCAGTTCGTACTCCCCCTAATTTAGAGAACCAGGAGTCCATGGATTATGAAAATCCTACAAGAAAGAGGTTAGAGATATACACATCATATTTACATGTACATGTATGAGCCCAACAATTAGCCCAACAATGAGTCCAACAATGGACTTGAATATACATATTTTTAGATGAGAAAATGAAGAACTATTTTATCATCTAACAAATCTCCCCTTGTTTTATGTGTATAAATCCTGAATATAAAAGGTTAGTTTTCTTGAGAAAATTCGAGACATAAGGTATACATCATGAACACAAGTACACACACATATCATATTAGGAAAATTCATAAATTGAATAACTAGGGTTCATTCATCTTGCCCCAAAGTAAAAATACAGCTTAACACTTGTGAAATATTTGGGTTAATAGATGAATTAAATTTGTTGAAAAGAAATAAAAAATAAATACATAGAGGTCCACGGAGCCTTGTGAGGCAACGTACCCAAGGGGAAAGGGTCTGCCGGGTTCCGTAGAATCTGGGGACAGAAAAGATAGTAGAAAAGCATTTGGTGCCCGGCAATTTTATTATTGGAAAGAAAAACTACTGAGAAGGGGGGTTTAAGAAGTTCATTGATGCTTTGAAGAATATTGGTGATAATGAACCTCTTTTCATCACGAAGTTCTGTAACAACGGTTTGAATAAAGCGACAACGACCACATGTATGAGGTGTATTTGTAGAAGGGACATTATGATGACTGCCAAAGGAGGAGGGGTTTGGCTGATCTCATAGCTGTTCCGCCTCATGGAGATGCATATTGATAATTTCATTAAAGGCATATAGATAATGTAGCTCATCTATGCGTGCTTGCCTTTTTTGAGGGGGAGGAAGCACACTCGTGGGTGAGCAAGTGAGAATGTTTGTGCTTCTAGGTATAGTAGAGATAACGGGGGTGTATGAGTTGGTGCGGGTGGTGGAGTTATGGCTATGGGTGTTTTAGTGGGATGAGGTGTGACGGGAGATCAAGGTTGTTGAAGGAGTGTTCCAAGGTTTTGAGGTATCTCAAGTCTTTGAGGTGACAAGGTAGTAGATAGTTGATTTGGTGATGGTGGTGAGGAGGTTTGAGTGGTGATACAACATGGTTTGACACGTAGCCAGACGGTTGTCTTGGATTTTGTAAGTGGGGAGTTGCTTTTAGTCATAGTGATGATGATGGTAGAGAGACTGAGATTTATGTTGTTTTAAGAAAAAAAAGAAAGATGTGGTGAAGAGGATGAAGGATTGAGTATGCTTAAATAGGGTTGTTTGGATAAATGTAAAAATTAATGAAATGATTTTAAATTGGAGAAATGAAAAAGATGTGTAGGTGATTAAATGTGCAGCCAAGAATTTAAAACTCCCAAATGAGAGAAGAAAGAGTGATTAGGTTAATGGGAAAATTTATGGGAGATAATGACGAGGTTTTGCAAGCATCTGCAGACATGACGGAACCAGGCGGACCCTTTGGGTAGGGGTCCGACGGGGTCCGCCAAGAAACGGGCCAGTTTTTGAAAGTTTTATTTTGGAGGAAAATTACACGGACACGACCAAACCCCTTGGAAAAGGATCCGACGGGTTCCGTACCTGTCTATGACCAGAATTTTTGAGTTTAGAAGAATGAGACAATATTGACTCATGAAGTGGTGTTTTTAAGACTGGTAATTATGAGGAACAATTTTTCACAAGGTTTTGACTGTAAGTTGACTCCCCAGGGCAAGAGAATGTACCTTTTTGCGTTATAATTTGTGATTTACCAAACATCCTATAGTCCATGTAACATGCAAAACGTTATGAGTATCCTAGCATCAATCACCGAAAAAGGGTAGTGTGACCAGAAAATAAACACAAACATAAGTGTTTAAGTGTTTTACATAACATCATTGTTTTGAACTTTTTAAAAAAAAGTCCATGAATACCCATTCATGCTACAAATCTTCACTTCCCTTTCTTCTTCTCCATCTTGGTGAGAAATCTTCTAAGACATTACATCTCTTTGGTTTGTTTGAACTCAGCGGAGGAATTAGGGATTTCGAGTAATCTATTAAGATAGTCTAAAGTGGGTAGCCTAGAGCTAGGGAGACCGTCATTTTTACTACCCGAGGATGAGGAACTAGCCGAATGTTGTGGCCTTTTTCCTTTACCTCTAGATTAGGTGGCTAAAGGTCTTGTTACCCTTTGATCACCAATTGAGGTCATAACCCGATCAACAAGGTGATATATTCCTTGACGTCCAATAGGGCTTGGAGGGATAGGTGTTATCGAGTGGTAGAGGCGAGTGAGCAACATACCATATGGAAGAACGGGATTGGGTGGACTTCAAATATAAGACATCCGATTAGTAAGCAAGATTAAAAGGTTTTTCCGCTTCAAGACAATATATCATGTAACTTTCAGATGCATTGATGAGGTTTTTGTTTTCTACCAAACACATAACATTGCATCGCAAAATCCTTTCCCATTTCTCATATTTATCTTTAAGCTCTTTAGCTTCCATACCGTATGGGTCTTTGTGGATAATTTTCCTTGTGTATGAAAGACGAGTGTCATCAACACGGCATTTGAAGATGGAAGATTTAGCTAGATCCTTGTCATCTAATCTAGTATTATACCTATGTTGAGCATCCCTAGGTATGTTAGTGTTTTCAAGGGCAGTAGGGGAATGAAGGTCGGAGTAGAAACACGTTCCTTGGTTTGGTATCCTAAGAGTGCGAGCAAATTGGTCTAATGAGTATGAGTAGTTAATACCATTTGCTCTAAAGTTCACAAATAAGACGTGGTTTTCGTCAAAAGTTACCCTGGCGGACGACATATAGAATTCTAGAACAAATTCGGGACAAATTTGTTCATCCATGTCCAAGATACAATCAAAGTTGATTTTTGAGAAAACTTCACGTATATCGGTATTATCCGTGAAGTAATGATGGACAAGGCGACACTCGTGGAAGGTTCGATTTTCTAATTCTCTACATAGTTCTCTTTTGCTAGAGGTGAAGAGCTTTTACCTATCGTGGTTAGGAATATAGCTAGCGGTGTCTTTGTGGTCATAAGTCCATGCGGGAGGCATTATGAACCTACAACATGCATTTTCACAAGTTTGTCAATTTTGGGAAATATAGATTAACAAGTGCCTAGTGCATACCTATATGCAACAAATGTAGAGGTGCGGTTATCTCGACATAGAAAATTGTTTTTAAAAGTTATGAAATGCATAATTTTTTTGAGATAACCCAGACACTCCTTTTTGTTTGATGTAGCTTCAAATGACGTACCCGAAAGTGCATATTGATTACGCAACCTTTAGCGTTCATGAGTCTTAATGCCATAAAACTTGTTTTTTGGATGTTTGTCATTTACAATGCTTGAAAAATGAATTTTCGGTATGACCTCAGTAGTGAGAATGATTTTCAAAACCTTCTTTGATCAATTAAGGATTTCTAGAAATTCCTAGTGATTTTGTTATTGGGTTTATGCATACAAAGTGTTTTCATAGCATAATCAAACAATGCATTTATAAATTTCACTAACCTAATTGAATCCCCAATTTCAGTTTTGTGCAATTAAAAAGAACCATAGACTCAGAATTGAGATAATGTGATGATATGAGAGAGTAAAAGAGATACATATACTTATAGTGATTGATTTGCACAAAGAAAATATATGAAATCGCCTTAGGATTGATGGAGAGATGAGTTTACTGATGATGGTGTTCGTGTTTTATAAAAAAGATGAGTTCTGTGTTTGTGTTTTGTTTGTGTTTGTTTTGTCTGATATACAATTTTTTTAAAGTCTCAGACAGACGGACCTGTACACGGACCCAAGGGGGAAAGGGTCTGATGGGGTCTGTCGGGTCTGATGACATAAAACTTTTTTTTTTGTTTTAACAAGAAAGTTCCAATAAGCATAAACTTGGTCTTAAGAGATTAAAGGGCTCACGTTTCAGTGGTTTAGTTAAAATGTCGGCTATATTATCTTCTAAATATACCTTTTCAATAGAGATGTTACCTTTTTGGACTTCGTCACGTAGAAAGTGGTGCCGAATTTCAATGTGCTTGGTTCGAGCGTCCAAAACGAGATTCTTGCTGAGGTCGATGGCTCCTTTGTTGTCACACAATATTGTGATGTCTTCCAACTCGATGCCATAATCGACAAGTGCTTGTTTCATCCACATGCTTGTTGACATGCTTTTCCCGCAGACACGTATTCGGCTTCAGTTGTGGAGATGGCTAGTGCGGTTTGATTCTTTGAGAACCATGAAGTGAGACAACATCCGATAAATGTACAAATACTACTTGTTCTTTTCCTATCGACATAGTCTCCGGCATGATCCGAGTCCGCATAAACGACGGTTTCCATTCCCGTGCCCTTGGGATACCATAATCCAAGGTGAGTTGTTCCTTTGATGTATCTAAAAATCCTTTTGACCGCTTCAAGATGAGACACATTCGGATTATCTTGGAAACATGCACACATATAAACATTAAACATAATATATGGTCGCTAGTCGTTAAATAAATTAAACTTCCAATCATACCACGATATTTTGTACTATCAACATAGTCATTAACACCATCTTAAGCATCTCTTTTATATATTTAAATTGGTTAAAGAAAATCCCGTCTTCCATTTGTTTAATTTGTAAACCCAAGAAAAAGTTAAGTTCTCCCATCATGCTTATTTTATATTCATCATGCATGATTTTAGAGAATTCATCACAAAGTTCTTGACATGTTGACCCGAAAAGAATATCATCAACGTATATTTGAACAATAATTATGCGTGACCCCACTTTCTTAATGAACAACGTATTGTCCACTAGAACCATTGAATATTTATGTTCAATTAGAAATGACTTAAATCGTTCATACCATGCCTTGGGTGCTTGCTTGAGACCGTAAAGAGCCTTTTTAAGTTTATAAACGTGATTAGGTTTTTCATAGTCTTCAAAACCGGGAGGTTGTGCAATATACACTTCCTCGTTTATAAAACCATTTAGAAATGCACTTTTAACATCCATTTGATAAAGTTTGAAATCATGAGCATAAGCATAAGCCAATAATATTCTAATGGACTCAAGACGAGCAACCGGGCATAGGTTTCGTCATAGTCAATACCTTCTTGGTTGTAACCTTGAGCAACAAGCCTAGCCTTGTTTCTCGACACAATACCATTTACGTCTAGTTTATTTTGAAATTCCCATTTTGTCCCAATAACCGTTTGATTTTTAGGTCTAGGTACCAAGTACCAAACATCACTAATCACAAATTGATTTAATTCTTCTTGCATATGAAGAACCCAACTTTCATCAATTATATCTTCATCAACATTTTTAGGTTCTATTTGAGACACGAAGAAAAAGAAATTGCTTTCATTTTGAGCTTGAGACCTTAAGGTTCGTTTTTAATTTACCAATATCATTTTCTAAAGAATGCCCTTTTGATTCCTTAATGTTTAAAGGTTCAATATATAATGGTTCATTTCCTTTGTCCTTTTCAGGATTAATTTGTTGGTTATTAGCTTGGCCTTTTATTAAATTATCATCTACCAAAGTTGATTTTCTAGAGGGAGGTGGACTTTTAACGAAGGTTATGTTCAACGATTCCTTGACACACATGGTTTGTTTGTTTAACACCACATAAGCTTTGCTATTTTGAGAATATCCAAGAAATACTCCTTTGTAGGACTTTGGGTCGAACTTAATGAGATAATCCTTAGTGTTAAGTGATGAGACTGCATTTATACATAGTCTCATCGTCCAAATCGGGGTTAAAATGCTTTAAAATATCATAAAATACCCCAAAATATGCTTGTGTTTGTTCATTGTGTATTTTAGGTACAGATATCATGAAATCAACAAAAGAGAACAAGAATCAAGCAAAAAACACGGGAAACAAAGCCGCACAAAGAACCGGACCCGAACAATGAATTTCTAAAGAAGTTTTGAAGATTGTCAACTTTGGTCCCTCAAGAATTAAAGATTCGTCACTTTTGACCCTTGTAAAACTCCAAAATTACAAGATTGGTCCTAAAGTTTCAAGATTTGTCATATATAGCCCTTGAAGATTGATGATATTACATAAATAGTCCTTAAACAAATTTATAAAGTTGCAAGGACCATTTATGTAATTATGGCAAAGATATTAAAATATAGAAAAGCCCTAAATGCTGTGAAGAAGTTTATAAACATGATATGCTAAGACATGTGAAGTTCAGGGGGCCATCTTGTCAACAATCTAAACATATTACCCATTACAACACGGTTCTACCCACCCAATACCCAATATTAAACACATGAACACCCAAATCCCATTTCCCACTTTATACCCGGTCCAACCTTTCTTTAAACACGTTTTTAGCATCATTTTTCAAACAAATATTTATTAACCAAAATTTCCGGGAAACATATATTGTTTATCCTCAAAACCACCCCAATCCCCCCTTAATCCAACATAAACCCTAATCCTATTACCTATCATAAACAAAGGGGTTTTCCCTAATCTTTTCTAGAACCCCAATTAACACTAACCTAACAATAACCCAACCCCCAAAAATCTGTCACCCTCACTCACATGGCTAACCCACATGTCCCCTGACCCCTAACAAGCAAACAAAATTCGACAGCAAATCAATGGCCAACAGAGATTTCTTGTTCCCAAAGATGTGATAAACGACCAAGATCATCAAGGATAATTGGCATCAACAGCAGATCACATGACAAATTTTTGACCAAATTTCAAATTCAAGATCAATGGGCATATTAGAATTTTTATGTACTAGGATTTACATATTTATTTCTCAGTTCTAGAATTTTCCATCTTGTAGTATAAAAGGAGACGACCTGTGTCTTCTTTTCTTGTTCCAACATTTTGCTTGTATTTTTTAATATTAATGAAAAGTATTTTAATTGCACAAACATCTTGCTGAGTTCCTTATTTGTTTTTCTTAGTTTAAACTTTTTTAATTTCTGCAAGTTAGTATAAACTTTATCAAAGGTTTTGTTTGGATTTAAGTAATCTGGTCCTTTAAGTCAAGTGGTTCAAGGAAACTTGGTTGCTTGCTTAAAGCTCTAGGTTGTAGCTTATATAGACTTGTGGCTCTCTTTTGTTGGCACCAAAACAGAAGCCATCAAGTTTGTATAAGCTACTTAGTAGCTGGTACTTATTTGTTGGATAAAAAGAATTGGTTTTCAAAAGCTGTTTAACTTTTCTTATTTTTCTTGCATTAAAAGTCTCATAAGCCCCTAGAAACACAAGCTAGCTTAAAACTAGTTTGAGCTTTTAGATCTATTGAGACTCTTGTTATTTTTTTTGATCTTAGCAGGTAGAGAAAGAAGGGACCGCCATCTCTCTTGATATTTTGGGGGTGTGACTGCTATAGTATGCCCCTTTGTTCCCACTTGCATACAACATCCTTGAACATACCAATTTCCCTTTATATTAAGCTAACTGGAGATGGATTTCAGCCATGGTGAGGCTTGGATGTAGGTCCCACAAGTTAACTTTTCGGCTTAAACCCACCAAGTTTTTCATTCATTGAAGTGATATGTGATGTGTGTGAATCTGTGTGTTCATGCTTGTTCCTAAAAATTTTTGGTTTATTTGATGTGCATATCATGTTAGGTTTACTTTTGAGTGTGTTTTAAAAGGTTTTAGTGTGTTTCATACAAATTTCTTTGGGAAATTTTCAAAACAATCCATTTAAGGGGTGTTTGGTTTGACTGATTTAAGGACTTGGGGTGACAACCAAGCCCATCATTTATTTCTGCGTACTTTTGGTTTGGTTTGTTATAGTTAGTTTAGGTTTCATATGGTTTAGTTTAAAGCAAACCATAATTTGTTAGTTCATAACATCTGCTAAAACAGCTAACTCATACAGTAAGGTAGATTTAAGCTTACTTTATGCATTTTGGTGTTTAAAATTTGGTTCACAACTAGATCTATAGGTAGCCTAGAGGTCTGTGCTTTTTAATTAGGCATTTGTTAGGCTAGTTTGCAAGTATTGGTAGCGTGAATTTCACATTTGTGTCATTTGCATCAGCAAAGACACTAATATGCATGCACATCACATCAGCATGTCTTAATCTTTAGTTTCTTTGGTTTTAAGATTGAATATTGGACCACTACTAAGTTTTAGGGTAGATCTAGGGGTGGGGTATCTGGTAATTAGTTTTTACTGGCTTTTGGAGGTCAAATCTTGCTCAAACACTCGTTGTTAAACCCCCCCCCCCCCCCCCCCCCCCAGACCTTTACTCACTGTTTTGGAGGTTCTTGGGGCTCGTTTGTGTTCAATAGTATGTTACTAGTTAGGATTAGGTTATTGGTAAGATTATACTAGCTGGTATTGGGGTTTCAAGTGCCTTTGGGTGGTTAAACATAGCTCCATAGCCCACTGTTAAGCCGTAAGACCAACAAACACTCTTTTCTGTCCACAGCCACATCAGTAGCCATTTGGCTTAGTTTTTGGTCATTTGGTTATACATAGGTTACGTTTAGGTCTCATATAGCTTTTATCTAGGGTTGGATTGCTTTTGGAGGTCTTTGATAGGTCAAAAACAGCATTACAACTCACTGTCCACCTTAAAATTACCAGCATCCCTTATTTTCTTTATCAGCTTGATTTTTGTGTGCATTGGTGTGATTATTGTGCTTTGTTTGTGTTGTTTAGTGTGTTTGTTTGACTCCTCACAACCAAACTGGTTGTGAGGGTGCCGTTTGTAGCCCAAGAAACATCACAATACCCTAAACCGGGCATCCATAATCCCCAAATCAAGTGAACACATAAAAGAAAGAAAGAAATTCGTTGGGTGATCTTTTAAGCATAATTTTTGGTATAATTCGTGTTAGTATTGGCTTTTGTTAAGTGTTTTGGAGTTGGTGAGTTGATGTGCTCAAGTGTTAACATATAAAATTATTTTTTTTACAAAAAGTAAAAGGGCCAGAACTCGAACCTGCGCCCCTTCACTCACACACAAACACTCTTACTGTTATGCCTTAGGGTCTTTACTGATACCCTTTCACCATATTAAAAATATAAGGGGTGTTTGTACTTGCTTATAAAAATCACTTCGAGAGTTAATAAGCTGGTAACAGCTTATTGACTTTTTTTTTTAACTTTTTCATTTTTCCTTAGTTTGGTTAATAGTTTAGGATTTTTATAAATAGAAATCAATTTTTTTCATTCATTATTTAATTTATTAGGATTATTTTTATTTTAAATTTTGAAAAGTCGTTTAAAAATAGGAAAAAGTAATTTTAATTTTTCTAAAAATAGTTTTTAGTATTAGTTTAATATAATATAGGTTTACAAAACATAAAATTTGTATTTTGACTTTCCTTTAATTTTATTTATTTTTAGGTTTTTAATTAAACTTTAAAAATTAATAATGATTAATCAAATAACTTTTGCAAATTTTGGTTTTCATTTTTGTTTTATTTATAATTTTTAGAACTTAAGTTTAAAATTTGGTAATTTTTAGAGCACTTTTATATTTTATCGCGTTTTACGATTTTACGTTTTTAACGTCTTAGTGTAATTTTAGCATAATTCGTCTTTATTTTTCATCACTTTTCAAATAAAAAATGTAACTAATCCAAACTTGATTTTATTATATTGGCACATAAAATCTGACACCTCTACCGAGAACGAACTTTTAATTGTCAAGTATTCACGTTTTCCTAAACGTGATACTTAATACTTGCCACATATACGCGTTTTTCCTAAAACGTGTGTAAAAACACTACATCATTAAGAATAAAACATTTACTTCCAAATACTTTAAAATAACCAATTTTCGGTTTTCTTTCTATTAATATTTAATATGGAGTTCTATTTAGAAGTGGTCTAATTAAAACCTGATTGAAAATATAGGTTGAGGTATCAACCGCATGACACCAAAACTTTTGAGGCATGTTTGACTCATTTAACATTGTTCTAATCATTTCTTGAAGTGTTCTATTTTTGCGTTCAACTACCCCGTTTGATTAAGGTGTTCTTGGAGCCGAGAAATTGTGAGTGATACCTTTGGTGTCACAAAAGGCTCCAAATTGCACTTCATTGTCAAACTATCGACCATGATCCGTTTAAATTGACACAATTCGACAATTTAACTAGTTTTCAATTTTCTTACTTAAAATCTGAAAATGATCAAATGCTTCATTTTTAGTTTTCAAAAACTTTGTCCAAGTAAATCTCGAATAGTCATCCATGATAACCAAGGTGTAAAGATTTCCTCCGAAACTTTATACGGTGGATGGACCGAATAAGTCCATATGTAGGAGTTCTAGACACTTGGTTGTGGTGACCACATTTTTATCATTATGGCTTGCGTGTTTTTGTTTACCAATTTTACATGCATCACAAAAACGTTGATCATACTTTACTTTTCGTAAATTTCTCACAAGATTTTTATTTGCCAAATTTTGTAAAAGACCCATGTTTATATGACCAAGTCATCTATGCCAAATGATGGAAGTGTCATCTATGGTGGCCAAGCAGATAACGTCTTTAGATGAGTCAAATTTCATGACATATATGTTATTTTACCTAACACCTTTTCCAATTGTTATTCCGTCTTTTATTATTTTACTACCATTTTCTTCAAATAAAACTTTGCATTTGTTACTAAAAAGTTGACTAATACTAAGCAAGTTAAATCATAAGTTTTTTACGTGAGCAACATTATCAATGGTAATATGGTCATTAGAAATCATACCTTTGTCTATGATTTTACTTTTGACGTTGCCACCAAAAATAACATTACCTTCGTCCGTTGATGTGTAGGTGCTAAAGAGATTCCTATTCCCCGTCATGTGTCTTGAACATCCGATGTCCTTGATCCATTCATTGGGTCCAAGTCCAACCTTCAAGCATACTTAAACATTATAGAACTCAAGCGTTTGGTCCTCATCGTCTCATGGGTCTGTTTGGGTTAAACATACTTCTCATGGCAATTCCGATAGGAGTGTTGCCAGGTACATCCCAAGGTACCAAATTTCCGATAGATAATTGGTTGTGGTAATCATAGTTAAAAGGTACTTGACTATATCTACCTAGAACACTTTGATTACTTTTCGGAAAGGGGAATTTGGGATAAGAAGGTCTAGGTTGATATTGAATGTTTCTAGTTCTAACATTTGTTTCCACATTTCTAAAACTTGTGTTATATCTCTCTGGATTAAATGGTTTAGGTTTTTTAGATACAACGACTTGGCGCGATTTTCCTTTGTTCATCAGACAGACCCACAGACCCTTTGACAGGGGCCGGACCCTTGTGCAAAGGGAATCCGACGAGGTCCGTGGCCCTCTGTGACAACATTTTTGGAAATGTCGTTTTGCGGTGTCGTCTTTGAGCTAGAAGCTATATTTTGTTTATCAAACCCCAACCTCGTTCTATCCTTGCTATCTCTTTGATAGTTAAGCATTTCATCAATGCAATTTGCGTTTTTGCTAAATTTTGCGAATTTTAGACATTATTCGTGACTAGTTTTTAGTTTCTCAATTTCGCTATTTAGCTCTTCACACTTTTCACATTTTTCTTTGGATGATTTACCTTTTTCAAGTCTTAAAAATTTAGCCTTTAAATCATAAACTTCTTTTTCTAAGCTTTCATTTTTAGCCTTTAAGAGTTTGTTTTTGTTTATAATTTTAACGCTTAATTCACACATTTTGTTATACTCATTTGGTAGTGTATTGTCATCTAGTGAAGAAGAGTAGTAGGAATAGTCAGAATGCACCTCATTAGTTTCGTGTGCTATAAGAGCTAGCTCTTCCTTTTTGTATTTGTCACCTTCATCATCACTAGCGCTCCATGCTCCACTAACGAAAGCTCTTTGGAATCATTTTCTTTCATCTTTAGGCGTCTTGATATCGAATGGCTTTCGAGACACTTTCTTGTTGTTGAGTAGTTGCTTTACGAGTCTTCCTCGCCTTTTGAAAAAAAATTAAAGTCACATACGGCCATGGCATATTCGTCGGCATCGCTGTATGAATCTTCATGATCACTAGATTCCACTTGAGCTTTCAAGGCTAGTGATCTTTGTTTGTCTTTCTTGCCTTTGATGATTTTAGAATCCTTTTCCATCACCATTTTGTGCACTTTGAGATTGTCGATAAGTTCGTCTAGTGAAAGACTTGAAAGATCTTTAGATTCTTCGGTCACCGTGAATTTAGCTCGCCATTTTGGATGAAGAGACCTTAGAAATTTACTAACAAAATTCTTGTTGGAAAAAGATTCGTCAAGTACTTTGAGTGATGTTATAATAGTATTAAACCGAGCAAATCCCACATCAATTTACTCTTCTTCAAGCATAGTAAATTGTTCATATTGTTGAACAAGTAAATCAATTTTTGTTATCCTTGACTTGTGAGTTACCTTGATGTGTGACTATGAGTTAGTGCCAAATTTCTTTAAATATTCTTTTGTATTCTTTTTTCGGCAAAGCATTGTAAAGCATCATTTTGGCTTCATTTTTTTAGCCAACATTTTCTTTTGATCCTCGGTTTATTTTTCGCGAGGAACCGACTCAAATTGGTTAGTGGTAACATTTCTCACTATTGGTGCATAATCACCTTCAATGATGATTTGAAGTTGATATCAAGGCTTTGGATGTTGCTCCCTGAACTACAAATCTTTCAGATTCAGACTTGTATATGGTATCAATCAGCCCTTTTTCATAATTATACTTTCCATATAGCTGAGCCAACGTATCATTTTATATCGAGTTGTTAGATCTCTAAGTCTGGTTCATGCTCATCCATTTTCTGGGAAGGCTGTTAACAAAGGTGGCGTTAACTTCAGCTTATGAAATAGTGACTTCATTCCTGGCAAGGTCATTGAGAAGAATCTTAAGACTTATGTATGCTTGTTGAACCTTTCCCCTTCAAGTGCCTTGAAAGTATTAAGTTGAAACCTAAGTGCCTGAATCTTGGTTTCTTTAGTCTCAGATGGTCCTTCGTGACCAAGGATCAAATCAGTCCACATTTGTTTGGCTGTTGGACATTGAATAACGGATTTCATGATGTGTTTTGGGAGACAGGATATTATGATGCTTTTGAGACGTTTATCTTGGTTTGCCAATATTCTATCAGCTGGTGTCCACTGTTTGAGAGGTTTTAGGAGAGGATTCCCATCAGTGGATGTAAGCGCTATTGGAACATATCGTCCATTTTCTAGAATTTATAAAAGAAATGGTTCAAGTCCATCAAGATAGACAAGGAATTGACTTTTCCAAGTGGCAAAGCCATTTTCATCAAATACTGGCACATTTGTGACATGGGGTCCACCTCTTGAGTCGAGAAGTTGAGTAAGATCATCTTCATTTTGAGTGGGGGTTATTCTTGGAGATGATGGAAGTGGTGGTGTATTGTTTTGATTGTTCCCAAAAGGTGGTGGTGGTGGTGGTGTGTTGCTCATTTTAGGCATGGTGGATCTTGATTATAAAACTTAGAACGATGCGTATGAAGGTTTTAAAATCAAACACCGCTCTGATACTAATTTAAAGTCCCTAAGAATGACTGAAACGGATAATTAAGATAAATAACACAAGTAAATACTCTTCTAACGTAAGACTTTATTATTGTATAATCAATTATTACAAGTGGTATGGATCACACAGTTTGATGACAATGTGTTGTGTACTGTTTGGACAAGTAAACTTGCACAAGTTACAAGTTTACAAGCTAACTTAAGAACACAGGCACAACTGGTTGTTCTTCAAGTTCAAGAGAGTTAATGTGTGAAATCTAACAAAGTGAAAAACATTAAGTCTATGCTACATTCCTTATTTATAGTGGTACGGGTTGACTTTGATAGCTGTTGATAGTGACTACACAAAACAGAAAATGTCAGACATCTGTCCCAAGATGCTCTTCTATTCTTGGTAGTCTGCTACAATGCTTTAGGGAAACAGAGCTGACATAGTTTCCCTTTTTCTTCATAACCTCGTACTTTAGGCTGCATATCTTCCCGCCTAAACACTTAGGTATGTCAAAAGTGTACAGAGTGTTAACAAGGTATTGCCACCCCTGTTAACACTCAACCATGGAGAGTCCCTGATACAACTTGGTTGTTATCCATCACAGCCAATGAGTATGTCTTCATGTAACCCTCGACTTCCTTGACAATGTCCTTGACATGGACTCCCCTGTGGTTGCTCACAGAGACTAAGTTCTCTGTGAGTCTTGTGGTACTTGTCTGTCACCTTGGCACAAGCAAGTTAATAACCTACAACTTGATTTACGTTTAAATCTATGACTTATGGAATTCTAATCTACTTAGATTCCCAACAATCTCCCCCTATTTAAACATAAATACAGCTAGATCTAACATGGTTATAGTAAATGAGATAACAGCTTCTTCTTACACATAACATATCTAACCAACAACTTCATAATTAATTAAGACTTACAAGAAAATTACAAGTACAAAACATAAGTACAACAAAATTAAAAAGATTAAATTCAGTTGTGGTTTCTTCAATAATCATCCTTCTTTATTTTCTGTTTAGCTTCAGCGATATTTGTTCTGGTATCCAATTCAGCTTGCAAAGCTTGGGCAAAGACTTTGGAATAATCAGAGTTGATTTTTAGCACCTTCTTGAAAACTAGAAGCTGAATAGTGGAAGCTAGCCCTAGCTCACTTTCCCTTTGGAAGACATATTGGCACCCCTATTCATGAAGGCCATTCCTTTTTCAGGCTTAGTATATGTCTGTCCATCAACTGGTCCTACTATCTCATTGGGTAGAATAAGGTCCATGTGCATTCCATCAACTTGTATGTCGGCTGTCACAAAGGTTTCATTAATGAATTGACTCAGCCTCTTTCTTTTCTTCTCAGCCTTTGTTGGTTCTTATTCAAAAAGTTGTGGAGGGGGATCAATCTTAAGCTTGGCTGTTGTTTCTTTCACCCAGTAGAACTTAGCCTTTTAAGTTCATAAAAGTAAAAAATTTGCCTGTCCAGACTTCTTCTCAGCTAGTTTCTTAAGTTCGAACCATTCAGACAGACCCAGTGTTTTTAATTTGAAGTCCTCAAATATGTCCATGTTGGCCTATTGGTTCTATCTCCATATAACCATCTATGGAGTGTGAGATGACTTCTGAATGGTGTATTTAAACTTGGTGATTTTACCTGGTGCATATCTTAAGTTTACGTAGGCATCATAGTCAGCTTTAACTTTTTTCAAAGCCTCTTTGCGTTTTAACTCTATTTCCATCAAAAAAAATATTTGCTCCTCTCTCTGTTGGGGGGTCATTTTTCTTAGCTTTACCTCATTCAGCTCTTTGGCCTTCTTGATTTCATTTAGTCTGTTGAATTCAAGTGCCTGTTTTTCAATTTCCTTGGCTGTTAGAGGTTTCTCACCACCAGCTTTGAAGGTTGAGAATTGAGAGATTTTAGTTGTTGATCCTCCTGTCACTAGCATCGCATCTATATTCTTTAGTTTGGCGTCTGAGTCTAGCACAACTAATTCATTTCCTTTCTTCGAGACAGAGGATGATTCATTTACTTTTCTAAGCTCTTCAGCATGTTTGAGAAATGCCATCTGAGCTTGAGTTTGTACAGCCTTGGGTAGGGAGCCAACAGTAAACTTGAGTTTCTTGGCAGCTGGTTCATCATTTTCTATAGTCTCTTTGGTTTTAACCAAAGACATGGCTTTTGATGTATCAGCTCCTTCATTGGGTTGTTTCTCCCCCTTAGTTGTATCATCATATAGTATAACAATGGGTGTGATGACTTGGAGAGGAATGTGAGATAGAATGGTGTTATCAACTGTGTTGACAGGTTCAAGATTAAGTAGTTTGATTTTCTCCCCCTCTCGTTTAGCCTGTTTCTTCAAACGTTTGGCTGAACGTGATTGAATGTATCTTGAAACCTCTTCAACAGATGCAACTATGTGTTTCTACACTCTTCTTGATTCTCTAGAAATTCAGAGCAGCCTGTTGCAATTTCTATTCACAGAGCGATCAACATGGTTAGCCAAGAAGTTGGTATGATGTTTTTGTCTTCTATACACAACTTCAAATTCCTTATGCATGACTAAATCATGAGCTGATAACATATCAGGGACTTCAATGGTAATGGAATCTTTGATTCAAGTGGAAAGATGGCTGAGTCCTTGAGCAACTCCATTACGAGTGCCTTCTTTGATACGATCTGTGAGATCATCCTGAACCGCCTATGTGATAATATTTGGAAAGTTGGAAGTAAAAGTCTTCATTTCAGAACCTATGTGATCCAACTTTCTTGAGATGCGTTCCATATCAGAGGGGTGATGGTAAGGCTATAAGTTGTGAATGTTCAGGCTTTGATGTTCATAGCCATCCTCCCTTGGTAATAGATCAAAATTAAGATGTTGTGGATGATCAAATAGCAAAAATTCAGTTGTGGGATCATATACAGCCTTTGGAAGTTCCTTAGTGACAGATACAGCAAAAGTGGGTGTCACAACAGCTTCCTTGGGAGGTGGAGTTGTAGCATCAGCTGGGGTGGACTCAGTTGTGTTTTTTGGAGGAGACAGGGGAATCTGAGTTTCACCCTCTTCATCCTCTTCTTCAATCATCCCTTCAGAAAGAATCTCATTGTCAGGCATCGATTCAAGTTCAGAAAAGCTCTCAATGAGAGATAATACATCCTCCTCAACATCCAACATTATTTCGTCGTCTATTGGTTGTTCCTGAATGATTTTATCAACTCCATATGTTGTAGCATGAGAGTCTACAGTGGACTATTCAACATCAGCCTGTAATGTATGTTGGTTAGTAACAGGGAAATAGATAAGGGGAATGGTTGCCATTACGCTATCCTAGAGAGGCTGAGGATGATTATTCAGCCACTCCAAAGGATAAATCCTTGGGATTCTTTTAAGTATGAAAGTAATGAGGTTGATGGTCGCCATTCGCTGCTCCTAGGAAAGTTGAGTGTGATTATTTAGCCCCCCCAAAAGGATAAATCCTTTGGGACTCTTTTAATTATGAATTGGATGTTGGTTAGGATCACCTGTTACGCTGCCCCTAGGAAAGCTGAGTGTGAGTATTCAGCCCCCCCCCCCCCCCAAAGGATAAATCCTTTGGGACTCTTTTATTTGTGAAAAAGATATAGTTTAAGATCGTCATTTTACACTGTCCCTAGGAAAGCTGAGTATGATTATTCAGCTCCCCTTAAAAGTATGAAACTTTTGGGATTCTTTTTATGAGGTACAACTACTCTAGGTTGAGACATATGTGTATACAGGTTGTTGGTTGCCTTCATACTGTCTAGATGGGGCAAGGTCATCGGGGTGCTTTAGAAACACAAATGAATCACTCCCTGGTGTAAAGACAGGGTGTATAGAAGTCATAAAAGATTTCTAAGTGCTGACACGGACTCCTATGGGTCAAGGATAACCCTAACTTCACCACTCTCTCTTACAGACATTTGAGAGTGGCTGCTTGTGTACCTCTAAAAAATGATAAACTGATTACCTATGAGATATCAGCAGAGTTAGTCTTGTATCCTGTTGTCTCTGCTTAATAAGAGACACTAGACTTTTGGTTGAGTTTAGCTGAAGTCTTTGTGTCCACAAAAGTCTTTGGAACAGAGGGTGTGGAGAGGGTATCCTCCTTCGTTTCCCTGACCTTTTTAACAGCTTGGGTTTTGGAGGAAGTGAGGTTTGGCTTCTTCTTTGACTGTTGGTCAGTTGTTGCTTTGGACAGCTTAGTGTGTTTCCCAGAGGTCAAAGATGCTGACTTACTAGACACACTAGTTGTATTCACCTTTACAGAGGAATGGATCAAAGACTTATCACTTGGTATTCTTGTAGCTACATTCTTCATGTGGGTAGTCATAGGCACATTATTAGGCCCAATCACCTTGTATACAACCCCACTGAGATGATACAACTTCATGGCTGTGAGCTCAGGATTATCATAACGATCAGCAAGAAGACTTTGGAAGATGAGAGAAATAAATCGAGTGTAGCATATGTTCTTTTCCCTTGATTGGTGAGTTCCCTTCAGCTTCTCCACAAGGTTTGAGAAAAGAATACTTCCTACATCTACATCAGCACCCCAGATTAGCCCATATGTAATTTCTTGGTGGTTGAATGACATCTGATCTTGTGAACCTTGCATTCCTCCCAAAGACTTGACAATATGTGAGAATAGCACCCTCCACATGTGAGAAAAGAACGTAATCTTCAATGGGGATTTGTAAACAACCTCAGATGGTGTAAGAGCTGGGTGAGTGTCAGAGATAGGGTAAAGAGTGGCAAGGGCATCCTTAACAGCCTTTTTATCAATAGACTTGATACAGTCGTCTCCATGTTTAAGCCTAGCCAGAGATGAGAAATCAGCAGCAGAAAAGGCAAAGGGATGTTCATTACATGAAAGGTGAAAGGAGATGGTGTTGTTATCAAGAACTTCAGTTGAATACCAGAATTCCCTAAGGTATTCTTGGTAGAAAACGAATGGAGATCTGTTACATTCTTCCCCAACGTCACAATTCTTAATGAAATTTACCAGATCTAGGTATGAGTCATTAGGATCTTTGAGCCATCCTATTGAGTTGTTAGAAGCCAAAATGCTTTCGTTGATCTCGAATGAAACATTAGAAGCCTTTGGTACTGGGAACGCCATTGATGTGATGGTTTAGATGACGAAGATGATGAGAGGTTTTTAGAGAGATGTTTAGAGTGAGAGATAATTGTGAATAATGATGAAAGTGTGTTGGTGACAAAATCTTGGAAAGATGTTTATATTCAAATTTTGAAAACAATTATTCACCCGCATTAAATACGTAGTGGGAAAAACACTGATCATGTGTGGGTACCATGACCTTTCAAAAACTTTTTGCCTCCTCGTTATTAGTGAAAGTACGAATTAAATATTTAGAATTTTTTTAGCATTTACTTTGATTGTAACTACCTAGTTACATGTGAAAAACATTTAATATTTACCCAGACTTCATTAAATAGTACATTAAATATCAGCCACATGCCTGGATATGTTAAGCATACCCAGCTCAGCAACTAGCACGTTGAACGAAGGTTCGGCCAAAGGCTGGGTAAAAAGGTCAGCTAGTTGCAGCTAAGTGGGAACAAAATGCAGCTCAATATCTCCCTTTAATATATGATCCCTGATAAAGTGATACCTGATATCAATGTGTTTGGTTCGAGCGTGAAGCACAAGGTTGTTGGAGATAGCAATTGCACTTGTGTTGCCACAAAATATTGGTACTTTTTCATAGAGGATCTCATAGTCAGCCAATTAACTCTTTATCCAAAGTACTTGTGCACAGCAACTTGCAGCAGCAACATGTTCAGCTTCAGCAGATGACATTGCCACAGAGTTTTGTTTCTTTGCACTCCAACCAACTAGTTTTCCTCCAAGAATTTGACAGCTTCCAGATGTGCTTTTTCTGTCAAGGTAGCATCCAACATAGTCTGAATCTGAGTATGCCTTGAGATTAATGCCTGATTCTTTTGGATACCACAGCCCTAAAGAAGGAGTTCCTTTGAGGTACCTGAAAATTTTCTTGACAACCACTAGATGGGATTCTTTTGGGTTAGCTTGGTACCTTGCACAGAGGCATGTGGAGAACTGGATATCAGGGCGAATGGCTGTGAGATACATGAGTGACCCAATCATGCATCTATACATAGTCTCATTAACAGAGACTCCTGACTCATCAGGACCCAAGTTATTGGGTGGAAGCATGGGGCATTTCACTGACGCACAATCAGCCAAGTCATATTCTTTACTTAAATCTTTAACATACTTTTCTTGACAAATAGAAATTCCTTTAAGATTGTTTAATTTGAAAACCCAAAAAGTAAGTTAATTCACCCATCATACTCATTTCATATTTCTTGGTCATTAATTTAGCAAAACGTTTACTAAGATTAACATTTGTTGACCCAAATATGATATCATCCACATAAATCTGTACAATAATAAAATCACTCTAATCCTTGAAGGTAAAAAGTGTTTAAAAATAGAACCTCTGACAAAATTATTCTCTGTTAAAAAAAGTAGACAACGTTTCATACCATGCTCTTGGTGCTTGTTTCAGCCCATACATGGCTTTGTGTAGCTTGTACACATGATTTGGAAACTGGCTGTTCTCGAATCCTTCTGGTTGTCTTACATAAACTTCCTCAACCAATTTTCCATTGAGGAAGGCACTTTTAACATCCATTTGGTACACAATGAAATTCATATATGCAGCATATGCTAGGAAGATTCTGATTGCCTCAAGTCTTGCAATAGGAGCAAACGTTTCATCAAAATCTATCCCTTCTGTTTGTGTATACCATTGTGCAACCAATCTTGCCTTGTTCCTTATGATGTTCCTAATCTCATCCATTTTATTTCTATAGATCCATCTAGTGCATGTGATATTCTTACCAGGTGGAGCTGGCACTAGAGTCCATACCTTGTTCCCTATAAATTGATTGATTTCTTCTTGCATAGCAGGTAACCATCCTTCTTCAACCAAGGCTTCAGCTACACGCTTTGGTTCAATTTGGGATAGGAACTCAGCAAACAAACACTCATTGGCTAAGGCTGATTATGAGTCATGAATTCTCTGTCTAGTTGTTACTCCAGCATTTGGTTCACCAATGATGTTGACAAGTAAAATGTGCTGATCTCTTGACCATTTACTTTGAGGAGATGGAGTTTCACTAACAGGGACATGTATGGGAGATGAGATCACAGCTTGAACTTCATTCTGTTTTATAGGACGACTCTCCTCAAAGACAACCTATGTGTCTGTATCATCATCAGCCTCTGCAACATGTGATGAATCACAAATGACAAGAGAGTCTTTTTGATAGTGAATAACAGGTGAGTCACTTTCAGCTGTGGTGGAACAAGGGTTGTTGGAAGGCTGGTTTTCTTCTTCAATTTGAACTTGTTTAGAATGAACATCAATGTTGTGAGTTGATAGCGGATCGAATGCAGGGACATATAGAGTAAGTGTTTCTGTGTGTGGATGATGATGAAAGAAAGGTCTTGATTCATAGAATTCATCTACTGGGAAAGACCTGTTTTCATTGAAATCAATTTCATCACCTTTTGTCCCTGTTCTTTGTAGTACATTATCATCTTCATTGAAGGTGACGTGAAAGGTTGCTTCTAGTTCCTGTCTTCTTGTGTTGAATACTCGAAATGATTTGGCTGTTGGTAAGTATCCTAAGAAGAAACCATCATCAGCTTTTTCGTCAAACTTCCCAAGGTGATCCCTGTAGTTATATATGAACACAGGGCATCCAAAGACATGAAAATAGTTCACATCGGGTGCTCCTTTTCTAAAAACATCATTAAGAAGTTTTTCCATGTCTCTTAACAATGATTGACCTATTTTGAGTATAACAGGCAGTGTGAACAGCTTCCCCTTAAAATTTCTTAGGTAAAGTTGCACCATTTAGCATCGTTCTAACTGCTTCAACCAATGTTCTGTTTCTTCTTTCAGCTACTCCATTTTGTTCTGGAGTACCAACTGAAGAGAAGTTTTGTGATATTCTTTTTTCTTCATAAAAAGCTTCAAGCTGATGATTCTTGAATTCTGTCCCATTTTTAGTTCTTAGAGCTTTTACTCTAACTTCATTCATGTTTTCAATTTGTCGAATGAAAGACATGATGGAATCTGTTGCATCACTTTTTCTTTTGAGGAAGAAAACCCATGTATACCTTGAAAATTCATCAACAATGACTAAGGTATATTTGTTGTGATTAATGGTCTGTGGTTTAACAAGTCCAAACAAGTCCATGTGAAGGAGATGTAAGCACTTGTTAATTAAGAATGATTGCCTGGTTTTAAAGGATGACCTATGATGCTTTCCCTTCACACAAGATGAACATGTCTTGTATTTGGTGAAAGTCACAGGTGGTAAACCATCAACCAGATTTTGTGTGGCTAATTTGCTGATGTTCTTGAAGTTGAGATGACAGAGTCTTTTGTGCCACAGCCAATTTACACTTTCAGAGGCTTTGGCAAGAAAACAGTTTGAGCTGTCTTCTGAACACGAGGCCATATTGATGACATAAACATCTCTTCTTCTTGGTGCAATTAACACCACATCATTGTTTTTTTAATATGGTTCCTTGAATCCTGGTAAACAAAACCTTGTAGTCAGCATCACACAATTGGTTGATACTAATGAGATTATGTTTAAGACCATTCACATATGCAAACCTGGTGAAATTTATTCCATTGCAATTAACTGAGCCATATCCTTCTGTGTCTCCTAAAGAGTTATCCCCAAACACCACTTTAGGGCCTGACTCTTTTTGAATATTTGTGCAGGTATTGTTGAACTCCTGTCATGTGTCTAAAACATCCACTATCTAGATACCAGACCGATTCCTTGAGATGTTTATGCACATATATACAGAAACAAATTAGTTCCTATGGTCAAACCATTTTCCAGTGGGTTCCCTGAATTGCTTGTTGGCAATTCTTGAGTTCCTATAGTACTTATGGCTGTGTGAAGGACAGTCTACTGTGTCATGGGTGTACCTCCCACAGATGTCACATCCAAGGAAGTTATTACACTCATCAGAGTGATGATTTGTGTACCCACAATATTTGCAAGGTGGGTAAGGTCTGTGGACACCTGGTGGTCTCCTACTTATTTGAGCAGCATGTGGTCTACCCCTAGCAATAACCTAAGGTTTCCTAACAGCCATGTGTTCATCATGATCCATGGTTATGTGATGAGAGTTCTTGCAAACATTACAATAAGGTTTGATTAATTTTCCAGTTGTAGGTTTGCCTAGGATTGACTTACGTTCAGTGGAAGTAGAGCATTCAATGGAAGGCTTAATATGCTCTTTTAAGAGTTCTACTTCTTTGATTAAAAGCAACAGGCTTTCTTTAGTTGAGGATTCAGCTGTGTTTACATTGTTAGTTGAGACAGGATTATAAACATTTTTCTTAAAAGGCTGTTTAGCAGGCATAATGAATATTTTAACCTATGTTGTCTCAACCTTTGGTTTGGGTTCAGCTAAATGTTTGGGTTCAGCCTTAACTCCTCTAGAAGAGCTGATGGTTTCAACTCTAGAGAGTTTGGGAAGAGATGGCAAAGGTAAATTGCTTTCAATCACATCTTTAGAGACAGGGACATTGTCTAGGAGAGGATCAGATGAATGTATGGACTCTATAGATTTAAAAAAAATTCTTTTGGGTTCCTAAGGGCTTTCATTTTGTTCCTTTTAGCAGTTACAGCCCTAGTGATATCAGCTGGAAGTTTATCATCAAGTAATTCATTAATTGTGAACCTACTACACAACCATTTTTCTATAACTTTATGTAGTTCAGCTACTTGATCAGATAAGGCACTGTTTTTTAAAGTTAATTTATTAACTTCATTTTGCAAGAATATTTTTTTAGAATTAACATGTTTTAAATTTTCACATTCAGACTTAGCAGTAACAGATAATGTTTAACATAGTGAAATTTATAAAGCAGGTTCTTTCTTTGTTCCTCAACAAAGTGTAAATCAACAATGGTATAATCAAGGACATGTTTTCGTTCATCACTTTAAGACACAGAGATAAGCCTATGTACCTTTTTCATAGTGATGTCAACCCATTGTCTTGATCTAGCATCTCCTTTTCCCACAGCTGGTTCATCCTCAGCTATTGCCATAAATGCCCTAACCCTGGTAGTGTCTTCTTCATCTGATGTCAACGGCTCATCATTCCAATCATAAGCTTCAGCTACCAACCCTTTCTATGTCTTTTTATCACCCCCTTTCTTCTTAGACAGAGCTTCTAGCTTCAAATTCATTTGTTCTAGCTTAGACTTTAGTGCCTTGTATTTGTTTTTATAATCCTTTTTCTCATTGTCAAAGGAATTGGATTGATGAAATGAATTGTTTTGTTGAGATTTGAACTTGTAAGGTTTGGATGATGATGGATAAGATGGTGAGGATGTTTTTGTGGTTAGACAGTCCTTTTGAAAATGTCCAAGTTTTCCACAGGCCAAGCAAGTCTCTTTTGATTTGTCAGCTTGTTTACTAGTTGATCCTACTCTCCCTGATCTTTTGAAGTATCTTTGTTGATTAGCTAGTAAAGCTCTTTCATGGAACTCGACATTAAGGTTTGTCATGAACTCTTGGCTGCTACGAGTGTCTTCTTCAACGTCTGTGTCGCTATCATGAGGATTTGAAGTTGATATCAAGGCTTTGGATGTTTCTCCCTGAACTACAAATCTTTCAGACTCAGACTTGTATATGGTATCAATCTGCTGTCCCATATATTTAGATGATATAACACGAATTTAAGAAAGAAAATAGATGAAGAAGATGAATTCTAGAGAGAGAAAGTAGTGAGAGAAATTAGAGAGAATGGTTGGAGAAACCAGGTGATATTAGATTAAGAGAAAATAAAATGAACCAACACCCTTCCTAACATGCTAGGAAGGGTATTTATAGTCCCCCTACATGTGGGCTTGTATGGACTATACTACATGGGTCGGGCTTTCCTTTATGCTTTAGTTACTTATGAATGAACTTTAGCTTAAAGTTGAGCCCGTAAAAACACGACTAATCCTACTACCTATTACAACGTTCTAAAATACGATACATAATAAACCTATGACCGATCATTCTTGTTTGACTCGATATTTTGAGGCTAACAATCTCCCCCAATGAGAGGTCATAAACCATGGTCATTTAGGAAATTTATAGAGATTACTAATCTTGCCATAAATGAGTCTTGAACGTGTAATGGTAGTCTTTTTCCTTCATGCTGTGATCTTTGAGCCTTTGTCGTTGTCTTTCGACTTTGTCTTTAAGTTTGAGATCTTCAAATCATCTTTGACTTGTCTTTGCCATCTTGCGATCTTGTGTCTTCATCCACATGCTCACACTATTAAGTGTCGAATATGTCTTTAGGCATGATAATGTGGTTTTGAATCTTTGACTTTGCTGAGTACACCGTAACGCCACCTTCTTGAGACAAAGCATAGACACGGACTGAATGGCTTTGACATTCGTTCTAAATCGGTAGCGTTTTACCTCTGGTCGGTGAAGACCGTTATATGATATTAAATACCGTACATGTGATAGGTAGATTCAGTTAAGAATCTCCTTGACAGGGTTTCGCGGCTGTACTAGCCGTTCTCTTTACTCGACCGTCTCAAAGCAAGACTGCGAACATAAAGAGTGAATCAATTGGATAGATATCCGCTTGATTAAAGTCGTCAATTCAAATTCCTGGAACAAGTGTGATTCGTAAAGAATCTTACCATTGTTGCTTTCCAGTTGACACAAGCTAGATTCATAAGAATCTCACAAGTCACCTACCGTAGCGCTGTTTGATGTTGACGCTAGAAGGATTTCCATTCGTCACTGTGAATATTAATGAATATCACTCTGAATGTTCTGACAAGACCATAAAGATATTGCGTAGAAACCTGAAACGAGTTTGAATCAATTTAGAATCAAACCACTGTTGCTTTTCAGTTTTACAAATGTTCAATTCATAAAGAATCTTGCATATGACCTACCGCAATGCTTTTTGATGTTAACACTGGAAGGATTTCCACTCATCATTGTGAATACTAAGTAGTATCACTCTGAGTGTTCTAGCTATATCACAAGGATATAGCGTAGGACTCTCTTGATCTTCATCCGTGTGTCCTAACAAGATTTGATTGATCTCTTGGCTCTAGACTCGATTTGTGCACTTTTAGTGGTCGGAGGCTGGAGCAGATTCCACCTATTCAATATCAACTATCTCGAAGTGAGGAAGTCAATAGAAGTCATGTTGTTCTTCGTGAAAATAAAACAAACTTCTTTTGAGAGAAGCCTGAGTAGCTAGGAAAGGGTTTTGCATACATCACTGGGTCCATGATGAGTTTGTCTTCATGATGAGTTGACCCGGTTTCTGCCTAAGTTGTATGGAGGGCTTCTTTCTTTACACCCTTTATCCTTACATTTCTTTTTCATTCTTCAACCCCTTCAATGCTTACCAAGACATCATTACTAGCACCTTGTTGTGATTGTTCCAGTGATAGCATCAGTACTTAGTCGGCATTCAGCTATGTTCACATTCTACTCCATCTTTCCTAAGGACTTCTAATAATCTCTTGGATTGTCCCTGGGAAGATCCCTCCGGTTCTTGTTGGATCATAGGACTTAAACCTAACCACCCTTTTGACACCAATAACGCCGTGAATAAAGATGTTGTGGGTATTTGATCGTAACCATGAAAACCACTTTAAATTCTAACAAAGTGTTTGAAAAACATTTAACACCTTGCTAGTTTTTTCGTTTCAGAAATGCTCCCCCTTCACATGTGCATCGATAATCGAAAGTGTTTCGCACATGTAGGTAAGAGTTAAAGTGCTTGAGTCTTATATAAGATCACATTTTAATCACATTTTCTTCCCTATCTCTAATATATATAATCTTTTGATATTAGAGATACCAAATTTGATTAAAATATATTTTGAAAAATAGTCTTGAAAATCTCCAAGAGAAAGATGTGTTAATCTTTTGCATGAAGTTAAAATGCTCCCCCTCAAAAATTGATCCAATTGAATTGTCATTGTGAGGATATGATCCACATTTCTCTTTTTGAGGATGGGATTTGTTGAACACACAATTTTTGAAAGATTTTAAATAATCATTGAAAGATTCTTGAAAAAATTGTGTTCAACGCTTTTTGAAAAATCGTATTTCTTTTTTTTTCGAAGAGGTTTTTCTAAAGCATAAACTTGATTTCATATACTTTGAATGTCTTGACGAATCCACTCAAGTGTAAGAAGATTTCTCTTCTTTTGCTGAGGGTAAGCGCACTAAGACCTACACTCCCCCGTGAATATAGATCTGGGTTGCAATCAGAACGTGATTACAAGCCATTGTGTTGAGCTCAAAACGTTGAATGTTTTGTGACTAGCTCAACCCGTGATAGATTGCTCTACCCGTTGTTTGGAAATATTGTCCAAAATAGACAATTTCCTTTATTAAAAGAAGAAATGACATCTTTTGAAAAATATTTACAACTTTCATTCGAGCTTTATGTACACACCCCTGTCGTTATTGAGCGACATTTCTAGGCACGTACATATTATCGATACTGAAAGACATGTCGAGAAGAATGTTTTTGGATTTTGAAAGATTTTTTAATTTTGTGTTTTGTTTTTATATGTTTTGTATTTTTGTATTTTGCTTTTTCGAAGATATTTACAGGTTGATGTTTGAAATATCAATCAAGCAGGCACCTTTGCCAGA
This sequence comes from Glebionis coronaria, assembly GCA_025667525.1. NCBI lineage: Eukaryota > Viridiplantae > Streptophyta > Magnoliopsida > Asterales > Asteraceae > Glebionis > Glebionis coronaria. The sequence goes on from CM046877.1 coordinate 107,852,315, forward strand.
ATCTCCAGGTCTGCTGGAGTCAAACATCTCATACCAATTTGCCTAACGAGGTACTCAAACCTATCTTTCGACAGAGATTTCGTAAACAAGTCGGCTAATTGGTAATCCGTTCCAACAAAGTATAGTTCAACGATACCTTTTTCAACTTGTTCCTTTATGAAGTGGTATCTGACATCGATGTGCTTCGTGCAGGAATGCTGTACCAGATTGCAGGAGATGGCTATGGCCGAATTTGAGTCACAGTACATAGGTACTTTATCACATTGGAAGCCATAATCCGTGAGTTGTGTTCTCATCCAAAGAACTTGAGCACAACACGCAGATAGAGACACATACTCCGCTTTGGCTGATGAAAGTGACGTGCAATCCTGCTTCTTGGAAGACCATCCCACAAGCTTATCTTGACCTAGAAATTGTGCACCACCAGAAGTACTTTTTCGTATATCAAGACACCCTGCATGATCAGAATTTGAATAGGCCGTTAGAAAGAAACCGATTTCCCTCAGATACCAGAGTCCCAAATGAATGGTATTCTTGAGGTACCGAAAGATTCGTTTAACCTCCTTGAGGTGCTTTTCAGTGGGTCGTGCTTGATAACGTGCACAATAACACGTAGCATTTGATATATCGGGTCTGCTTGCTGTCAAGTACATGAGGGAACCGATCATGGAACGATATCTCGTTTGATCTATGACATTTCCCTCCAAGTCAGCATCTAGCAATGTGGTTGATAATGGTGTCCCAGCGCGGTCACATGAAGCCATACCATGCTTTTTTATTATCTCTTGACAATACTTAACTTGGTTTATAAAGATACCACTTGGGGATTGGTGAACTTGAATTCCTAGAAAGAATTCTAGTTCGCCCATCATTGACATTTCAAATTTGTTGTGCATGACTTTTTCAAACCATTTTCAAAGTTTTCGGTTTGTAGACCCGAAAATAATGTCATCAACATAAATCTACACAAGCAAAATGTCATCCCCATATTTATAAGTGAACAAAGTTAGATCAATGGAACCTTTTGAGAAACCTTTGGATACCAGAAATTTTGAGAGCTCGTCATACCACGCCCTTGGAGCTTGCTTGAGTCCATATAGTGCCTTGTGGAGACGATACACCTTGTCAGGATAAACGAATCCTTCCGGCTGCGTGACATAGACTTCTTCCATCAAAGGACCGTTAAGAAACGCCGTCTTTACGTCCATTTGATAGACAGTGAATCCCTTATGTGCAGCATAAGCAAGGAAAATCCTGACCGCTTCCATACGAGCAACTGGTGCAAATGATTCGTCAAAATCAATTCCCTCTTTCTGGCCATACCCCTTAGCCACTAGCCTAGCTTTGTTCTTGATGATCATGTTTTCTTCATCCATCTTGTTTTTCCAGATCCAACGAAGATTTAAAGGAATCACAACGTATGGTCTGTCAACAAGTTCCCAGACTTTAAGTCTTTCAAATTGTTGAAGTTCATCCTTCATCGATTCAATCCAAGCATGATCAGCCATGGCTTCTTTGATGTTTTTCGATTCAGCTGTACTCACGGCGACTACGAACATACAAACATCGCCATCGGTGGCTAGTTGTCGTCTTGTACGAACAGGCTGTAAAGGGTTTCCAATTACCTGAACCAAAGGATGTTCTCGGGTCCAATGATGTGTTGAAGGATGTCGTTGATAGAACGTGTTCATATTTGACGGATCAACATGACGAGTGGAAGACTCTCTAGTTTCGTACCGGTGTACCGAATGGGTTGATAAATTCGTCTTCGTCAGATAATGCACCGTCTGTTTGATTAGTGTTCTCTGGATCAATGACAGTAGTTGTGGATTTTGTAGGATCGATTGTTGAAGTGATATTCTGAGGAGGTAAATCTGCAGCAACCCGTGTTGAAGTAGATGAAGTTGTATCCTTTTGTTGATGATGATTGGTAGCATCATTCGTATCATGAGTGACAGCGGAAGACTTCGATACAACATGTTTCTCCCTCGTGAAATATTCATCAAACATTGGTCCATATAACATTTCCAACTCTTCAAGTGTAGTGTCCACTATCATATCTGCTCTAGGAACATGTTCGGGAACCAGCTTTGAACTTGACGGTTCATTGATGTGGTCTTGAGTTCCGAGTTCCGTGCGGTTGTGAACGGAAGTCGTTTGTCATTGTGGATCGGGACTTAAACTGTTTTGTTCAAGTGCTATTTCTTGCAATTCATCAAATTTGATATGAATAGTCTCGACTATCAATTTTGTTCTCTTGTTGTACACTCTGTATCCCTTAGACTGAGTTGCATATCCCACTAAAATGCATGCATCACCTTTCTCTTTCATCTTGTCCATATTTTCACCATCTCGAATAATGTAACACGTACATCCAAAAACATAAAGGTGTTTGAGTGAAGGTTTGCGATCATTAATTATGTGATATGGTGTCTTTTCGTGTCTTCGAATAATTAAGGAACGGTTTTGTGTGTAGCATGCGGTTGATACAGCTTCAGCCCAAAAGAATAATGGTAGTTTTGAAGCAGATAATAATGTTCGAGCAGCCTCAACTAAAGTACGATTTCGTCTTTCAACAACTCCGTTTTGTTCAGGTGTTCGAGCAATAGATGTTTCATGTTCAATCCCTTCGGCTTCAAAAAATTTCTTCAGAGTTGAATTAAAGAATTTCGTGCCTCTGTCAGTACGTACCACTTTTACTTGAGCTTGAAGACCATGTTGTATCAAATTAAGGAAGTTAATGAGAACCTCAGGTGTTTCCTCCTTGGACCTTAAGAAGAGGGTCCACGTGTACCTTGAATAGTCATCGACAATTACCATAACATATTTCTTCCCATTGATTGTTTGAACACGCATGGGGCCACACAGATCTATATGAAGAAGATCTAACCGTCCTTTAGAACTTGGTGTAGTCTTTGTCTTGAAGCTACTCCGTTTAGCTTTACAAAGCTCACAAGAAGAACAAAGATGATCTTTGATGAATTTCAAGTTAGGAAGGCCTCGCACAATATCTTTCTTGGAAAGCAAGTTGATGGTATCAAAGTTAAGATGAGATAAACGTTGATGCCATAACCAAGCTTAAGTCATTGAGGCTTTAGCCATGAAACAGATTGGAGTTGAAGATGTGGAGTCTTGTAGTGAAATAGTGTAGAGATCAGTACCCCGTGTTCTGGTAAGTAAGTCATTCCCAGCATAATCACGAACAAAACATGTCTTCTTTCTAAAAGCAACCTCCAAATCCGCATCACAGAATTGACCAACCGATAAAAGATTGTGATTGAGCCCGTCGACGTAGTAAACCCTTTTGATAGTGATATTCCCCTGAACCAAGTCTCCATATCCTAGGATCGGTGCAAACTGATCATTTCCGAATCAGACCGTTCCCAGGAACTTCTCCACGAAGTTAATTAGAAGCTTGAGATTCCCCATCATGTGCTTCATGCATCCGGAGTTCAGTATGAAGAGAATTTTTTCGATCACCTGTAGAAGAATTAGAACACGATGGAGCATTTGCTAAATTGGATTCCATGTTAGTTGTGATTTCTGATTCATTAGTTTCCCTAGTTTCATCACTTAGAGGCACACTAACACACGTAGTCACATTTTCTGTCCTAACCTTAGGCATCCATTTATATCCTGGAGGACATTGATTAGCAAACCACCATTTCCAAGGCTTTCTAGAAGACTCATATAATTCCCTAATTCTGCTTCTAGGGTTCTTAGTAGTGGAGTCTGATGCAATACTTTTCTTAGGGGGGGTTACACCAGAATGGTTTACTTTGCGTTTGGGTTTTCTAGCACTAATAGGCATCGCAGTTTGCTTCTTAGTTCTAGTATCTATGCCTTTGACATTATTCGAAACACACATAGCATGATTAGCATTAACACACTTTCCACATTTCACACAAACAAACTTAACATTCAAAGCATTCAAAGTCGAATCATTCAAATTGTCATTACACGCGATTATAGACGTTTTATTCTTAGAAACATTGAAAGTCCTAGGGTGGTCTTCTACTGTCTTCATCTTCCCTTGACTTTTGTGTTGCCAAACCTTTTCATTCATGCGAGTGCTCTTAAGTTGGGGCCGTCTAACACTATCAGTGGGGACTACTCCTGTAGTAAAAGACACACGTCTATTAGTGTTTCGAGAAGTCTGAGGTGATTGACTTTCTTTGTTGTGTGTAGCTGTAGTGGCCAATCTATACATCCCTGGTTTAACCACATTTGTGTTCTTAATGTTTTGTGATCGAATATGTGTTTTGGGAGTGTTTTGTGGTAACCTATCCTTCCCATCCGTCTTGGGGGCAAACGCAGGTTTTGCAAATGCAGAATTAGAGAAAACAGATGGTTTTCCCAAGACAGAGGTTCTAGTCACTTTTTGCGCATTGGGTTGTCTTACAACAGTTTTCTTAACACTAGGTTCCACAATTTTCCCACCCATCTTAGCAACGAGTTTCTTCAACTCAGCTATCGCTAGTTCCCTGTCTTGTAACTGAGCTTTCAACCCTTTAATTTCCAAATTCTGTTAATTCATTTCTCGAAACGTCTTGGAAAGTTTTTCTTGCAAGTTATTATCATGTGGAAAACTACCAACGTCTTTTTGCAAAGCAAGTTCAAGAGAATGACAATGTTTTTGAAGGAAATCAGTTTTGAGTTGAAGTAACTCAAAATCCTTTTTATCAACATTTTCTTTACGTTTCGAAAGCTCAAGTTCAAGACGCTCGCATTCTTTGCTTTTATCAAGATATTTGCATGCAACATCAGAATATTCATCGATATCAGCACAAGATTGAAGGGTAACACACAAAATATCTTTGGAGAGACATTCTTCTAAGAGTAGATCATATTCGTTTGAAAAATATGATTTGTCATTTTGAAGTTCATCAATTTCTTTTTCAAGAGACTCAACATATTTCAAATCATCAAACAATTCAGACCGAATCAAGTTTTCAAACTCAAGAACATGTTCTTTTATTATCTTTGTATTTGGTATTAGAAGTTCTTTCACAAGCACAGTTATGTCGTGAGGAATCTCGGTTTTCCACTTATCCTTTTGAAGTTTTTCCGAATCGCTTTCGACAATTGATTGAACATTTTCAATGTGGTGTTTAAGAAAACTAAGTGTTTTTCTACTTTTGCTTTTAGAAGCATCTAGAGGCAAATAGTTAATATATTTAAAAACATTAGTTTTTCTCTTAGCGGCAAACGCTTTCTTCCATTGAATTCTTCGTTGTTTGCATTCTAAAAAGAATTCCTCACGAGACTTCTGTTTTTGTGGAGTGAAAAGACCATAAAGACTGTTTAGATAAGCATAGTTATATGGTTTCACAAAATCTTTATTGAGCGGTGATCTACTCTCCTCATCCCAAAGGGACGTCTCTTCACTATCGAGGTTAGCTATTGGGAAATCATTATCAGTCCATTCGGACTCATCAAGATATAAGTGAGGGTTAGCAACTTGATATTTTTCGAGGTACTTGGGGGTGGCAAAGCTAGGTTGACCCTTGAAAAACAACGGAGGTGTTATCATTCTAACAGTTTGAATAGAGTCATGAGTTTTATAAACAACCTTTTTCAAAAAATCAATTTGTTCTTCGAGATCCTTTACTTTTTCAGTATCTTTGCTTTGTCTATTTTTGAAATCTTGTTTTACTGTTTCAACCTCTTGTTTCTTTTCGTCAAGAATTTTAGCAGAATCGGTTGTATTCATAGAAAGCCTATGTTCAAGTTCATTAACTTTTGTTGTGGCAAGGTAAGTTTTTTGACGTTCATCACTTAATAAGACATTAAATTGACGTTTTTCTTTAGTTAACAAAGCAAGAGCTTCGTTGTATTTATTTTCAAACTCGTCCTTTTTAACGTTGATGACACGACTTTTGTACCCCTCAAGCTCGTTGGTCTTTTGAAGAAGCTCGGCCCTATAACTATCAATAGTCTCACTAGATTTTATAAGAGTGGCTTTGCATTCTTCAAAGTTTTGAGTGAGCGCTGCGTTTGCCTTCTTTAATTTCTTTTGACTCTTTCTATTTTCATTGACATCTTTTTGTAAACTAGGAATTAATTTAGTAAGTGTGACACGCTCCTCGTCATCATACTCATTTGCATGTTGATCATCCTCAAACTCATTATTTCACATGTCTGATGAATCGGGTGTGGTATTTCTATCAACCGTTTCCATCATACACGTGTCAGTAATTGTTGTTGGAAGATCACTATGCTTATGTGTATCACCAAACACATTATATTCATCATCATGTTGTACCTTATCAATTGGCTCGGTATCAAAGATAGGACCATTGTCATCTTCAGTGACGTTAAGGACCTCATGAATCTTTGCCATGTATGAATAATGTGCATAGAGTTCTTGGTCGGAGAGTTCATCATCTGTGTCGTCAAGCATTTCTCCTTCCTCAGCTGATAACTTGAATCCAGCTTCCATTTTCTTGCACAACAGCATCTTTTCCTTATGATAACCATAATCTTTAACCCTCTTTGGCTGCCTGCATTCCCTAGCCAAATGCCCAAAACCTCTGCGGTTAAAACACTGAATCCCACTTTGTTGCACAACTTGAGTACCAACAGTTTCCCTATTTCTAACAACAGTAGCCACCCTCTGATTATCATACTTAGGTTGTCGATCATACTTTGGAGGACTCTCAGCACGTCTTCGTGTGTCATACCTTGGAGGACTCTGTGTATAGGTGTTCCTCGGGTTTGAACATGTTCCAAGGTTTTTGTTGGTGGGTTTCTAGATTTTCTTATATTGCTTCATAATGAAAGCCATTTGTTGCTTGAATTCCCTATCCTTTTGAGCTACTTCTTCATCACTGTCTTCATCGGATGATTGCTCAGGTGTGGGTGATGGTGCTCTTGCAACTTCTTTGCCTCAGGATCGTGTTGGAGCATGTGACTTGGAGACAGTGGATGATCGTGGTTATGATGATTGAGTAGAGTAGGTCTTTGAAGTACGAGGGTGATAATCTGGGTAATGTTGAGTGTTAGACACCAAAGCAAGTGGATTGGAAACCTTTGCAACACGTTCAACTCGAAGTTCATTTGCCTCATTTTGAAATTGTTTCAAAATGTCAAAGAGCTTGTGATATGACACTTCGTCTAACATTTGTTTTTGTTTCACCAAGGTGACAAACCGTGTCCATTCTAGTTGAAGTTGCTGTAGAAATTGGACATTGACTTGCATGGTGAAAACTTGCAAGTTGTTTCGGGTCATATCATTCATCATCTTGTAGAATCGGGAGTAATAAGAATCAATTGATTCCCCATCCTTTGATGTAAACTTGCCAAAGTTCCAAAACATCTTAGTTTTCACATCTTGTTTGTTAAGTGATTCACCTTGTTGCAATCTTTCAATAGCCGTCCACATTTCTTGAGCAGTAGGGCATGCATCAACCGTAGAATAAATATCATCTCCAATTCCACTGAGAATTAAGTAGATTGCTTCCTTCTCAACATCAAACCAAGCACGATTCTCTAGTGTGAGGTCGTTCCTCTTTTCACCACGTTCATAAGCTGGTTGTTCTTCAGTAGTGTATGTGGCTGGTACTCTAGGAACTTGAATCCTTGAGAGTTTATAGGGTCCTTCCAAAATACCTTGCCGTAAAGCATCACCGTTTGGTTTTGTGTCAAGATAACGTAGAAAATGGGATTGCCATTGATCATATCGACCCGACACAAGCATTGGTGGTCTCTCTTTGTTACGTGCCACCATGATGTTGTTGTTCGTGACACAATACTCTGCAGTAGAATCCATCTCGATATTCTCTGAAATGATGAAGTGAATATGGATCTTAAGTAGATGTTATAGTGATTGAGTTGTTGTTGAAATTCCGAAAATTGCTATTTTTTCTCAGTCCGACAATAAATTCCTCAGTCCGACAAAACGGTAGGCTGGAAAAAAAATTTAATCTTCGTGTAAACTATGTTCCGGTACTAGTCTAGATAGTGGCTAAGTCAAAAAAATACTCAAACAAAATTTAACCAAACAGATCTCAATGTCCCATCGCAATGTTGTCCCATCGCAATGTCTGTCGCAATGTCTGTCGCAATGACCTGTCGCAATGTATGTCGCAATGACATGTCGCAATGTCTGTCGCAATGACCTGTCGCAATGTTCTGTTGCAATGTTCCCTATCGCAATAACCTTGTCACAATATTCCTAACGCAATATCAAAAACAACACCAGTCGCAATATGAATCGCAATCTCAATCGCAATGATAAACCCTAGTGTATTGCGATGGAAGACAAGGTGTTTTTGTCGCAATAAGGGTACTTTTTCGAAACTTTAGGCTAAAAATGAGATTTTTACCAAGAAAAACGTGATTTTACCCAAACCAAAGCAACCAAATCCCTACCAAAACTATGTAGGAGATTTAGAACATGGAAAACACAAAAAAATTGAATTCGAGAAATGAAATAAAGATCAAAACATTCTAATCAAATAAAAACACCACAACCAATCACAAATCTACCCCATGGCGATTGATACCAATTGTTGTCCCATATATTTAGATGATATAACACGAATTTAAGAAAGAAAATAGATGAAGAAGATGAATTCTAGAGAGATAAAGTAGTGAGAGAAAGTAGAGAGAATGGTTGAAGAAACTAAGGTGATATTAGATTAATAGAAAATGAAATGAACCAACACCCTTCCTAACATGCTAGGAAGGGTATTTATAGTCCCCCTACATGTGGGCTTGTATGGACTATACTACATGGGCCGAGCTTTCCTTTATGCTTTAGTTACTTATGAATGAACTTTAGCTTAAATTTGAGCCCGTAAAAACACGACTAATCCTACTACCTATTACAACGTTCTAAAATACGATACATAATAAACCTATGACCGATCATTCTTGTTTGACTCGATATTTTGAGGCTAACACAATCATCCCTTCTTCATAATTGTACTTTCCATATAGCTGATCCAACGTATCATTTTTGATCGAGTTGTTAGCTCTTTGAGTCTGATTCATGCTCAGCCATTTTCTGGGAAGGCTGTTAACAAAGATGGCGTTAACTTCAGCTTGTGAAATAGTGACTTCATTCATGGAAAGTTCATTGAGAAGAATCTTCAGCCTTGTGTATGTCTGTTGAACTTTTTCACCATCAAGTGCCTTGAAAGCATTAAATTAAAGCCTAAGTGCCTGAATCTTAATTTCTCTAGTCTCAGATGGTCCTTCGTGACCAAGGATCAAATCAGTCCACATTTGTTTGGTTGTTGGACATTGAATAACGGATTTCATGATGTGTTTTGGGAGACAGGATATTATGATGCTTTTGAGACGTTTGTCTTGGTTTGCCAATTTTCTATCAGCTGATGTCCACTATTTGAGAGGTTTTGGGAGAGGATTCTCATCAATGGATGTAAGCGCCATGGGAACATATGATCCATTTTCTAGAATTTTTAGAATAAATAGTTCAAGTCCATCAAGATAGACAAGTAATTGACTTTTCCAACTGGCAAAGTCATCTACATCAAATACTAGCACATTTGTGACATGGGATCCACCTCTTGAGTCGAGAAGTTAAGGAAGATCATCTTTATTTTGAGTGGGGGTTATTCTTGGAGATGATGGAATTGGTGGTGTATTGTTTAGATTGTTCCCAAAAGGTGGTGGTTGTGGTGGTAGTATTTTGCTCGTTTCAGGCATGGTGGATCTTGATTATAAAACTTAGAACGATGTTTATGAAGGTTTTAAAATCAAACACCGCTCTGATACCAATTGAAAGTCCCCAACAATGACTGGAACGGCTAATTAAGATAAATAACACAAGTAAATACTTTTCAAACGTAAGACTTTATTATTGTATAATCAAGTATTACAAGTGTTATGGATCTAATAACGCTCAAATCTAACATATTTATATGAGCGTATTCGTGGTGTTTATGCATATATTTATATAATTATTATGAACATATGATACTTAATGAAGCTTATTTGTTATTGTAGGTTCATCAATGGCTACATCACGAGAAATGAAGAAAAGACGAGTATTGAGGTGAAAGAATGAACGAGACATGAAAGTGTAGCTCTCGTATGATAAATAATACAAAGAATAAGAGTCTTGGAAAGTTTGGAAGAAAGAAAGTGGAAGAAACAAAGAAAAAGGACCAAAACAAGAAATAATGGGAAAGTTGGCCAAGATGCCACCGGCATGGCCAAGATGCCACCGGCAAGACACTCGTGACGGTCGACACGAAGCCTTCTGTGAACGAGATGCCACCAGAAAATCAAGATGCCACCGGCTTCTCTTCCTGCCACTTCTCCAAGTCAAATTAAACACCCTATTTACTTCTCCTTGCTCCCCAATCCGATGATAACTCCATTCCCTCTCCTCCAAGCATCAGTAAACCCTCATTTACAACCCTTGTAGCCAAAGGAATATGCTTGGTGGCCAAGGATAATTCAACTATAAATAAGACCCATGGGGTAGTGTTTATATCATCAACCAATCAATCTCATCTTTATCTAACTCAATCATCATCTTCTACTCCATCATAATTCTGTGATTTTGATATCACCCCTCACCCAAGTGGTGAGGGGTGGTGAATTTGGTAGCCATGTTCATGTAATAAGCCATAGGAGAGTAGAGAAGAAATCCATACTCCATACAAAACCCAAGATGGTAATGGGTAGAAGGCATTGTATTTTGGTACTATGAACTATAATGTTTGGTAACTTCTTCTTTATTATTCAATAAAGTTTATGTTCATGTTCATGGTGATTCTTATGTTTTGTGATATTGTGAATGTTTTGATACTTGTATTGTTCATATGAAAACTTGTGATAAATGGATGTTTGGATTCTATTAGTGCTTGTCATTGGATTATGGTGATAACATTATATTTGGTTGAATTGGAACTTGTTCTTGTTTGTCAATTTGGTTAATCATTGTTGAGTCTATATGTTGAAGTTATTCTCAATATGGTTAATATCAATTCATTAATCGACAAATGATTTGCTCTTGTGCTTGTGAAGATTGTGCAAGAGACTTAATAAACATAACAAGTAATGGTTTAATCTAGATTATAGGTCGAAAGGAGTCTTTTGAATATATTATTCTAAATCATCTTTCAAGTAAATGGAACTTATCAAATTGATAACACCAAGTCTATGGGTCGAAAGGATTCTTGTTGTTATTGGTTTAGGCATAAGGCTCATGAGTGACCACTTGATTGAGACTTATGTACTATTGATTTATAAAGCACTAGTGTCTTATTATTGTTTCTATAGGTCGAAAGGATTACCTTTAATATGTTTTCCAAACTAAGCATCCTAATGTCCATGTGATCATTTGACTATACATGTATGTTCTTTGTGTACTTGTGCCGTTAAACGATTCTCATGGTGGTGTGATCGTGACAATCATACTTACCATTGTTACAAACAACTATATTTGAGTATAACCAAGTCCCATGGGACGACCTTGACTTACCAATATAATTGCAACATGACTAGAGTATACTTGCTCAAATTTGTGTTCCTAATTAATATCGGTAATTCTTGTTTATAAATTTAAAACCCAATATGTGGAAGAACGCATCAAGTTTTTGGATTCTTGTCGGGGATTTGTAATTGCACTCTTTAATATCTCTATCCGAGCACATCAAGTTTTTGGTGCCGCTGCTGGGGACTTGCTAGTTTTTACTCTTTTGTTAGTTTGTTTGTTTACTTGTTCCTTGTTTGATGAATCGTTTTGTTACCAAATAATACTTAACCCGAAAGAGTTATTATACCACATTTATCCGCATAGGGGGGACGAATTTCCGACATAGGGGGAATTCGGTTGGTGGTTGACTACTCAATTGGAGGCTTTGAATTGCTATAAATTCCGTTGCTCTTGAATGATTGTTCTAACCCTTGACAAAGGTTAGAACACCATTTCTTAAAAATCTCTTAATTCTCAAAAAGTTTCTTAAACAGTCTTGGCGCCAAAAATCATATATTTGGTGTTGAGATTTCCTCTCTTGTGTTCTCAAAATGCTTTCTTCAATGATTGCTTCCAAGTTGTGTTCTAAAGTGCTTGTTCTCAAAAACCCAAAAACCTTGTCCCGAATCACTCTAGTCGATGGCTAGAACTACTTGACCACATGAATTTTGTGTTTGTTTGTGTTTTTCTTGTTTTGTGAGTTTGTGTCTTGTTATGTGTCATGTGTTTAAGTGTTTTTATGTTTTTATGTGCTTGTGTGCTTATGTGCTTATGTGCTTGTGTGCTTGTGTGCTTGTTTGCATTTCTCATTGTATGCATATTGTTGTTCCTTTTTCTAGTTTAAGGAGGCGTTTGGATTAGTCATTTTCTGACGATTTTGATCATTACAAAAATTCTCCTTTAGTTAAAATAAGTGGTATTCTATACCTTAATTCATATTTGTTAAAATAAAAAATTAAAAAAATTGTTTTGAAAATAAATGGAAAATACATGAAAAATAAAAAAAAAGTTAGAATTCTAGTTTTTGTCATTTGTTTCATGTTATGTGTTAGATGTGTATTGTGTTATGTCTTATTTTGTTATTAGAATGTTGTGTGCTAAGTGGTTTACATGTTTCGTTTGCTTATTAGTCTTTTCTTTTTATTTTGTGCTTATTTTCCTTATTTTTGCATAAGGTGTCTTATTAATCTTAAGGTTGTGTTTGGAATAAGCTAGTTTGTATATATCCAAATGATTTTAATAAAAGTGTTTTTACAAAAATTCTTAGTTTTTAAGTTATAAGGATGTTTGCCAAAACATAAAAAAATAAAAGAAAATTCGTGTCGGCGGCAACATGCCCTCGCCGGTAGGCTTCTCACCCACTGTTTTCAACATGCCTGTGGCATCTCTAAATTTTCCAAAAAAATAAAATTCCTTTTTGTCTTCTTTTATTTAAACTAGGCTTTCACCAAAACTATTTCTAATTGTGTTTTACACTCGTCTAAACATCCGTTAATCGAGTTTCGAACCAATTATTAATAAAGCTTATATCCTGCCCAACCACCCCGTTTTAGTCATTTTGTGCCTTGTTCATATTTTATTTGCTCCGGTTAATTCCCAAACCCCGTGGATAGAACCTGAAGTCTATAAAACTATACGGTCTAATAGATTTGGTACAAAACTTCTATTATGTGTTTTTGTTTCATTTAGTAAAAAAAAATTAGTATTTTGTATTTAGTTTTTGGTGAGTCGTGTTATGTTTTAAGTGTTTAGATTGTTTTCATTTGTCATATGTATGATGTTTATATATGCATAATGTTTGTGTTAGCCTCAAAATATTGATTCAAACAAGAATGCTTGGTCATATGTTTAGTATGTATCGTATAATAGAACGTTGTAATAGGTAGTAGATTAGTCGTGTTATGCGGGCTTAACTTTAGGCTAAAGTTCATTCATAAGTAACTAAAGCCCAAAAGGAAAGCCCAGCCCGTTAGACTATAGTCCATAAACAAGCCCGCATGTGGGTGGACTATATATACCCTTCCTAGCATGTTAGGAAGGGTGTTAGTCATTTTCATTTTTCATCTCTCTAATCTAATCCTCCAAAAGTTCCAAACATTCTCTCTACTTTCTCTCACTACTTTATCTTTCTAGAATTCATCTATCTTCTATCTTTCTTTCTTGTTTAATCACGTAATCTATGGGACAACAATTGGTATCAATCGCCATGGGGTAGATTCGTGACTGGTTGTTGTTATTTTACTTGATTCGCATGATTTAATCAATAAATCATCTCGGTTTCAATTTCTTTTTGTGTTTTCCGTGCTTTAAATCTTGATATAAATCTCCTACATAGTTGTGGTAGGGATTTTGGTGTTTTGGTTTGGTTAAAATCATGTTTTTCTAGGCAAAAATCTCATTTTTTTACCAAAAATCTCGGAATAGTACCGTATTACGATTGGAACCCATCACAAAGGAAAAGGGTTTATCATTGAGATTGAGATTGAGATTGAGATTGAGATTGAGATTGAGATTGAGATTGAGATTGAGATTGCGATTGCGATTGATATTGCGATTGCTAACATTGCGACACGTCATTGCGACTGACATTGCGACAAGACATTGCGACAGGTCATTGCGACAGACATTGCGACAGAACATTGCGACAGGTCATAGCGACAGAAATTGCGACAGACATTGCGATGGGACAACATTGCGATGGGACATTGAGATCTGTTTGGTTAAATTTTGTTTGAGTATTTTTTAGACTTAGCCACTATCTAGACTAGTCCCGGAACATAGTTTACACGAAGATTAAAAATATTTTCCAGCCTACCGTTTTGTCGGACTGAGGAATTTATTGTCGGACTGAGAAAAAATAGCAATTTTCGGAAATTCAACAACAACTCAATCACTATAACATCTACTTAAGATCCATATTCACTTCATCATTTCAAATGAGATGGATTCTACTGCAGAATATCGTATGACGAACAACAACATCATGGTTGCGGGTAACAAAGAGAGACCACCAATGCTTGTGTCGGGTCGATATGATCAATGGCAATCTCGTTTTCTACGTTATCTTGACACAAAACCTAATGGTGATGCTTTAAGGCAATGCATTTTTTATGGACCCTATAAACTCGCAAGGATAAACGTTCCTACACAACCAGCTATAAACACAACTGAAGAACAACCAGCTTATGAACGTGATGAAAAAAGAAACGATCTCACACCAGAGAATCGTGCTTGGTTTGATGCAGAAAAGGAAGCAATCTACTTAATTCTCAGTGGCATTGGAGATGATATTTATTCCACGGTTGATGCATGTTCTACTACCAAAGAAATGTGGACGGCTATTGAAAGATTGCAACAAGGTGAATCTCTTAACAAACAAGACATGAAAACTAAGATGTTTTGGGACTTTGGCAAGTTTACATCAAAGGATGGGGAATCCATTGATTATTATTACTCCCGATTTTACAAAATGATGAATGACATGACCCGAAACAACTTGCAAGTTTCCACCATGCAAGTCAATGTCCAATTTCTACAGCAACTTCAACCAGAGTGGACACGGTTTGTGACCTTCGTGAAACAACAAAAAAAGTTAGATGAAGTTTCATATCACACGCTCTTTGATATTTTGAAACAATTTCAAAATGAAGCAAATGAACTTCAAGCTAAACGTGTTGCAAAGGTTTCAAATCCACTTGCCTTGGTGTCTACCACTCAACATTACACAGACTATCGTTCTCGTGTTCCAAAGACCTACTCCACTCAATCATCATCACCACGATCATCCACTGTTTCTAAGTCACATGCTCCAACAAGATCCCGAGGCAAAGAAGTTGCAAGAGCACCATCACCCACACCTGAGCAATCATCTGAAGAAGACAGTGATGAAGAACTTGCTCAAAAGGATAGGGAATTCAAGCAACAAATAGCTTTTATTATGAAACAATACAGAAAAATCTACAAACCTACCAACAACAACCTCAGAACATCATCTAACACGAGGAACAACTATGCTCAGAGTCCTCTAAGGTATGACACACGAAGACGTGTTGAGAGTCCTCCAAAGTATGATCGGTAACCTACAAAGTATGATAATCAGAAGGTTGCTACTGTTGTTGGAAATAGAGACACTGTTGGTACTCAAGTTGTGCAACAAAATGGGATTCAATGTTTTAACTGCCGAGGTTATGGGCATTTGGCTAGGGAATGCAGACAGCCAAAGAGGGTCAAATATTATGGGTATCATAGAGAAAAAATGTTGTTGTGCAAGAAAATGGAAGCTGGAATCAAGCTATCAGCTGAGGAAGGAGAAATGCTTGACGACACAGATGATGAACTCTCCGACCAAGAACTCGAGGCACATTATTCATACATGGAAAAGATTCATGAGGTCCTTAACGTCACTGGAGATGATAATGGTCCTATATTTGATACCGAGCCAATTGATAAGGTACAACATGATGATGAATATAATGTGTTTGGTGATACACATGAGCATAGTGATTCACCAACAACAATTACTGACACGTGTATGATGGAAACGGTTGATAGCAATACCACACCCGATTCATCAGACATGTGAAATAATGAGTTTGAGGATGATTAACATGCAAATGAGTATGATGACGAGGAGCGTGTCTCGCTTGTTAAATTAATTGCTAGTTTATAAAAAGATGTCAATGAAAATAGAAAGAGTTAAAAGCAATTAAAGAAGGAAAACCCAACGCTCACTCAAAACTTTGAAGAATGCAAAGTCACTCTTATAAAATCTAGTGAGACTATTGATAGTTATAGGGCTGAGCTTCTTCAAAAGACCAACAAGCTTGAGGGGTACAAAAGTCGTGTCATCAACGTTAAAAAAGACGAGTTTGAAAATAAATACAACGAAGCTCTTGTTTTGTTAACTAAAGAGAAAACGTCAATTTAATGTCTTATTAAGTGATGAACGTCAAAAACGTACCTTGCCACAACAAAAATTAATGTACTTGAACAGAGGCTTTCTATGAATACCACCGATTCTGCTAAAATTCTTGACGAAAAGAAACAAGAGGTTGAAACAATAAAACAAGATTTCAAAAATAGACAAAGCAAAGATACTGAAAAAGTAAAGGATCTCGAAGAACAAGTCTATTTTTTGAAAAAAATTTGTTTATAAAACTCATGACTCTATTCAAACAGTTAGAATGATAGCACCTCGGTCGTTTTTCAAGGGTCAACCTAGCTTTGCCACCCCCAAGTACCTCGAACAAGCTCAAGCTACGAACCCCCATTTATATCTTGAAGAGTCCGAATGGACCGATCATGATTGCCCTGTAGCTAAACTCGATAGTGAAGAGACGTCCCTTTGGGATGAGGAGAGTAGATCACCGGTCAATAAAGATTTTATGAAACCATATAACTATGCTTATGAAAATAGTCTTTATGGTCTTTTCACTCCACAAAAACAGAAGTCTCGTGAGAAATTGTTTTTAGAATGCAAACAAAGAAGAATTCAATGGAAAAAAGCTTTTGCCACGAAGAGGAAAACTAATGTTTTTAAAAATATTAACTATTTGCCTCTTGATGCTTCTAAAAGCAAAAGTAGAAAAACACTTGGTTTTTTTAAACACCACATTGATAATGTTCAATCAATTGTTGAAAGCGATTGGGAAAAACGTCAAAAGGATAAGTGGAAAACCGAGATTTCTCACGACATAACTGTGCTTTTGAAAGAACTTTTAATACCAAATACGAAGATAATAAAAGAACATGTTCTTGAGTTTGAAAATTTGATTCGGTTTGAAATGTTTGATGATTTGAAATATGTTGAGTCTCTTGAAAAAGAAATTGATGAACTTCAAAATGACAAATCAGATTTTTCAAACAAATATGATCTACTCTTAGAAGAATGTCTCTCCAAAGATATTTTGTGTGTTACTCTTCAATCTTGTGCTGATATCGATGAATATTCTGATGTTGCATGCAAATATCTTGATAAAATCAAAGAATGTGAGCGTCTTGAACTTGAGCTTTCAAAACGTAAAGAAAATGTTGATAAAAAGGCTTTTGAGTTACTTCAACACAAAACTGATTTCCTTCAAAAACATTGTCATTCTCTTGAACTTGCTTTGCAAAAAGACGTTGGTAGTTTTCTACATGATAATAACTTGCAAGAAAAACTTCCAAAACGTTTCGAGAAATGAATGAACAGAGTTTGGAAATTAAAGGGTTGAAAGCTCAGTTACAAGACAGGGAAATAGCGATAGCAGAGTTGAAGAAACTCGTTGCTAAGATGGGTGGGAAAACTGCGAAACCTAGTGTTAAGAAACCTGTTGTAAGACAACCCAATGCGCAAAAAGTGACTAGACCCTCTGTCTTGGGAAAACCATCTGTTTTCTCTAATTCTGCATTTGCAAAACCTGCGTTTTCCCCCAAGACGGATGTGAAGGATAGGTTACCACAAAACACTCCCAAAACACACATTCGATCACAAAGCATTAAGAACACAAAGGTGGTTAAACCAGGGATGTATAGATTGGCCACTACACCTATACACAACAAAGAAAGTCAATCACCTCAGACTTCTAGAAACACTAATAGACGTGTGTCTTTTACTACAGGAGTAGTCCCCATTGATAGTGTTAGTCAGCCCCAGCTTAAGAGCACTCGCATGAATGAAAAGGTTTGGAAACACAAAATTCAAGGGAAGATGAAGACAGTAGAAGACCACCCTAGGATTTTAAATGTTTCTAAGACTAAAACGTCTATAATCGCGTGTAATGATGATTTGAATGATTCAACTTTGAATGTTTTGAATGTTAAGTTTGTTTGTGTGAAATGTGGAAAGTGTGCTAATGCCAATCATGCTATGTGTGTTTCGAATAATGTCAAAAGCGTAGCTACTAGAACTAAGAAGCAAACTGCGATGCCTATTAGTGCTAGAAAACCCAAACGCAAAGTGAACCATTTTGGTGCAACCCCCCCTGAGAAAAGTATTGCATCAGACTCCACCACTAAGAACCCTAGAAGCAAAATTAGGGAATTATATGAGTCTGCTAGCAAGTCTTGGAAATGGTGGTTTGCTAATCAATGTCCTCCAGGATATAAATGGATGCCTAAGGTTAGGACAGAAAATGTGACAATGAGCGTTAGTATGCCTTTAAGTGATGAAACTAGGGAAACTAATGAATCGGAAATCACAACTAACATGGAATCCAATTTAGCAAATGCTCCATCGTGTTCTAATTCTTCTGTAGGTGATCAAAATAATTCTCTTCATACTGGACTCCGGATGCACGAAGCACATGACGGGGAATCTCAAGCTTCTAATTAACTTCGTGGAGAAGTTCCTGGGTACGGTCCGATTCGGAAATGATCAATTTGCACCAATCCTAGGATATGGAGACTTGGTTCAGGGGAATATCACAATCAAAATGGTTTACTACGTCGAAGGGCTCAATCACAATCTTTTCTCGGTTGGTCAATTCTGTGATGCGGATTTGGAGGTTACTTTTAGAAAGAAGACATGTTTTGTTCGTGATTATGATGGGAATGACTTACTTACCGGTTCACGGGGTACAAATCTCTAAACTATTTCACTACAAGACTCGACATCTTCAACTCCAATCTGTTTTATGGCTAAAGCTTCAACGAATCAAGCTTGGTTATGGCATCAACGAATATCTCATCTTAACTTTGATACCATCAACTTACTTTCCAAGAAAGATATTGTGAGAGGCCTTACAAATTTGAAATTCATCAAAGATCATCTTTGTTCTTCTTGTGAGCTTTGTAAAGCTAAACGAAGTATTTTCAAGACAAAGACTACACCAAGCTCTAAAGGACGGTTAGACCTTCTTCATATAGATTTGTGTGTCCCCATGTGTGTTCAAAGCATCAATGTGAAGAAATACGTTATGGTAATTGTCGATGACTACTCAAGTTACACATGGACCCTCTTCTTAAGGTCCCAGGATGAAACACATGAGGTCCTCATTAACTTCCTTAAGCTGATACAACGTGGTCTTCAAGCTCAAGTAAAAGTGGTACGTACTGACAGAGGCACGGAATTCTTGAATTCAACTCTGAAGAAATATTTTGAAGCCGAAGGGATTGAACATGAAACATCTATTGCTCAAACACCTGAACAAAACGGAGTTGTTGAAAGACGAAATCACACTTTCGTTGAGGTTGCTCGAACATTATTATCTGCTTCAAAACTACCACTATTCTTTTGGGCCGAAGCCGTATCAACCGCATGTTACACATAAAACCGTTCCTTAATTATCCCAAGACACGAAAAGACACCATATCACATAATTAATGATCACAAACCTTCACTCAAACACCTTCATATTTTTGGATGTACGTGTTACATTATTCGCGATGGTGAAAATCTGGACAAGATGAAAGAGAAAGGTGATGCATGCATTCTAGTGGGATATGCAACTCAGTCTAAGGGATATAGAGTATACAACAAGATAAAAAAATTGATAGTCGAGACTATTCATATCAGATTTGATGAATTACAAGAAATGGCACTTAAACAAAGCAGTTTAAGTCCCGAACCACAACGACAAAAGACTTCTGTGCACAACCGCACGGAACTCATAACTCAAGACCACAGCAATGAACCGTCAAGTTCAAAGTTGGTTCCTGAACATGTTCCTAGAGCAGATATGACAGTAGACACGACACTTGACGAGTTGGAAATGTTATATGTACCAATGTTTGATGAATATTTCACGGGGGAGAAACAAGTTGCATCAAAGTCTTCCGCTGTCACTCATGATACGCATGATGATACCGATCGTCATCAACAAAAGGATACAACTTCATCTACTTCAACACGGGTTGCTACAGATATACCTCCTCATAATATCACTTCAACAATCGATCCTACAACATCCACAACTACTGTAATTGCTCCAGAGAACACAAATCAAGGAGACGGTGCATTATCTGACGATGACGATTTTCACAACCCATTCGGTACACCGGTACACGAAACTGGAGAGTCTTCTACTCGCCATGTTAATCTGTCTAATATGCATACGTTCTATCAACGACATCCTTCAACACATCATTGGACCCGAGAACATCCTTTGGTTCAGGTAATTGGAAACCCTTCATAGCCTGTTCGTGCAAGACGACAACTAGCCACCGATGGCGAGGTTTGTATGTTCGCACTCTCCGTGAGTACTGCTGAACCGAAAAACATCAAAGAAGCCATGGGTGATCATGCTTGGATTGAATCGATGACGGATGAACTTCAACAATTTGAAAGACTTACGCTGCGTTCTTAAGTTTATTTTTGGACAGAAAGGAAAAGAAAAAGAAAGAAATAAAAAATTAGTTGTGTTCTTGAGTTTTTTTAAGAAGGAAAGTGAAAAGAAAGGGAGTGATGAGGAAGGGAAATTACATGCTTTTTGTTGACAAACCTTTCCGTCCAAAAGTGGGCGGAGTGCGAGAGAGAGCTATTTTAAAAGTTGTAATATTGTGTAAAATGACGACTATGTCCCTGTTAACTTCATATTGTTAAATAAATTCTTCGTGTATGTAGTGGCTGTTGCGTATTTATATTAGTACTTTTCTTTGTGTGTCTATTCACAATGTTGTAAAGTCACTTTTTGAATATTAGTTAAAAAAAAGAATATTAATATGTTATAACTATTTTATCGATGGTCATTTTGGAGCATGGTTAATATCAAATAAACGTTTACGTTGTGAGTAGTTCTTGCTTTAAAAATGCTAGGATAATAGTTAATTGTTGCATGGCCAAGATCTAGTTTAACGTTCAACTTTTATTTTTCTTAAAAAAGGCATGAGAACAGATAGTACAAAAGACATGAGAACAAAAATGGGTATAATCGTAATTGGCTTTTATTTCTTATCTTTTTTCAAAATAACTCTTAGTTTCCTTCCTTCCAGTTTGATGAAACTCAAGAACATGAAATGAGATTATACATTTCTTTCCCATTCGCTTCCTTTCTTTTCCTTTCTTTCATTGTGCTTTCTTTTCCTTTAAAAAAATACTCAAGAATACAGTGTTAAAGTCTAGGAACTTGTTGACAGACCATACGATGTGATTCCTTTAAATCTTCGTTGGATCTGGAAAAACAAGATGGATGAAGAAAACACGATCATCAAGAACAAAGTTAGGCTAGTGGCTAAGGGGTATGGCCAGAAAGAGGGAACTGATTTTGACGAATCATTTGCACAAGTTGCTCGTATGGAAGCGTTCAGGCTTTTCCTTGCTTATGCTGCACATAAGGGATTCACTGTCTATCAAATGGACGTAAAGACGGCTTTTCTTAACAGTCCTTTGAAGGAAGAAGTATATGTCACGCAGCCGGACGGATTCATCAATCCACATTATCCTGACAAGGTGTATCGTCTCCACAAAGCACTTTATGGACTTAAGCAAGCTCCAAGGGCGTGGTATGACGAGCTCTCGAAATTTCTGGTATCCAAAGGTTTCTCAAAAGGTTCCATTGATCTAACCCTGTTCACTTATAAATATGGGGATGATATTTTGCTTGTGCAGATTTATGTTGATGACATTATTTTCGGATCTACAAATCCAAAACTTTCAAAATGGTTTGAAAAAGTCATGCACAACAAATTTGAAATGTCAATGATGGGCGAACTAAAATTCTTTCTAGGAATTCAAGTTCACCAATCCCCAAGTGGTATGTTTATAAACCAAGCTAAGTATTGTCAAGAGATAATCAAAAAGCATGGTATGACTTCATGTGACCCCGTTGGGACACCATTATCAACCACATCGCTAGATGCTGACTTGGAGGGAAATGCCATAGATCAAATGAGATATCGTTCAATGATCGGTTCCCTCATGTACTTGACAGCAAGCAGACCTGATATTTCACATGCAACGTGTTATTGTGCACGATATCAAGCACGACCCACTGAAAAGCACCTAAAGGAGGTTAAGCGGATCTTTTGGTACCTCAAGAATACCATTCATTTGGGACTCTGGTATCCGAGGGAAACCGGTTTCTTTCTAACGGCCTATCCAGATTTTGATCATGCAGGGTGTCTTGATACAGGAAAAATTACTTCTGGTGGTGCACAAATTCTATGTCAAGATAAGCTTGTGGGATGGTCTTCCAAGAAGCAGGATTTCACGTCACTTTCATCAGCCGAAGCGGAGTATGTGTCTCTATCTGCGTGTTGTGCTCAAGTTCTTTGGATGAGAACACAACTCACGGATTATGGCTTCCACTTTGATAAAGTACCTATGTAATGTGACTCAAAGTCAGCCATAGCCATCTCCTGCAATCTGGTATAGCATTCACGCACGAAGCACATTGATGTCCGATATCACTTCATAAAGGAACAAGTTAAAAGAGGTATCATTGAACTATACTTTGTTGGAACGGATTACCAATTAGCCGACTTGTTTACGAAAGCTCTGTCGAAAGATAGGTTTGACTACCTCGTTAGGCAAATTGGTATGAGATGTTTGACTCCAGCAGACCTGGAGATTCTGGCAAAGGTTCCTGCTTGATTTATCTATCAAACATCAACATGTAAATATCTTTGAAAAACCAAAATACAAAAATATAAAACATATAAAAACAAAACACAAAATTAAAAATCTTTCAAAATCCAAAAATATTCTTCTCGACATGTCTTTCAGTATCGATAATATGGACGTGCCTAGAAATGTCGCTCAATAACGACACGGGTGTGTACATAAAGCTCGAATGAAAGTTGTAAATATTTTTCAAAACATGTTATTTCTTCTTTTAAAAAAGGAAATTGTCTATTTTGGACAATATTTCCAAACAACGGGTAGAGCAATCTATCACGGGTTGAGCTTGTCACAAAACATTCAACGTTTTGAGCTCAACACCATGGCTTGTAATCACTTTCAGATTGCAACCCGGTTCTATATTCACGGGGGAGTGTACACTTTAGTACCCTTACCCTCAGCAAAAGAAGAGAAATCTTATTACACTTGAGTGGATTCTTCAAGACATTCAACGTCTATGAACTCAAGTTTATGCTTTAGAAAAACCTCTTCGTCAAAAAGAAATAGGATTTTTCAAAAAGCGTTGAACACAATTTTTTCAAGAATTTCTCAATGATTATTCAAAATCTTTCAAAAATTATGTGTTCAACAACTCCCATCCTCAAAAAGCGAAATGTGGATCAAATCCTCACAATGACAATTCAATTGGGTCAGTTTTGAGGGGGAGCAATTCAACTTCATGCAAAAGATTAACACATCTTTCTCCCGGAGATTTTCAAGACTATTTTTCAAAATATATTTTAATCAAATCTGGTATCTCTAATATCAAAAGATTTTATATATTAGAGATAGGGGAGAAAATGTGATCTTATATAAGACTCAAGCACTTTAAATCTTACCCACATGTGCAAAACACTTTCGATTATCGATGCACATGTGAAAGGGGAGCATTTTTGAAATGACAAAACTAGCAAGGTGTTAAATGTTTCTCAAACACTTTGTTAGATTTTTTTAAGTGGTTTTCATGGTAACGATCAAATACCCACAACATCTTTAATTCACGACGTTATTGGTGTTAAAAGGGTGGTTAGGTTTAAGTCCTATGATTCAACCAGAACCGGAGGGGTCTTCCCAAGGACAATCGAATAGATTATTAGAAGTCCTTAGGAAAGAAGGAGTAGAATGTGAACGTAGTTGAATGCCGACTAAGTACTGATGATAGCACTAGAACAATCACAACAAGGTGCTATTAATGATGTCTTGGTAAGCATTGAAGGGGTTGAAGAATGAAAAATAAATGTAAGGATAAAGGGTGTAAAGAAAGAAGCCCTCCATACAACTTAGGCAGAAACCGGGTTAACACATCATGAAGACAAACTCATTATGGACCCAGTGATTTATGCACAACCCTTCCCTAGCTACTCAGGATTCTCTCAAAAGAAGTTTGTTTTATTTTCACGGAGATTCAACATGACTTCTATTGACTTTCTCACTCCGAGATAGTTGATATTGAATAGGTGGCATCTGCTCCAGCCTCCGACCACTAAAAGTGCACAAATCGAGTCTAGAGCCAAGAGATCTATAAAATCTCGTAAGGACACACGGAATGATGATAAAGAGAGTCCTATGCTATATCCTTGTGATATTGCTAGAACACTCAGAGTGATACTACTTAGTGTTCACAATGATGAGTGGAAATCCTTCCAGTGTTAACATCAAACAGCACTGCGGTAGGTCATATGCAAGATTCTTTATGAAATGAACATATGTAAAACTGAAAAGCAACAGTGGTTTGATTCTGAATTGATTCAAACTCGTTTCAGGTTTCTAGGCAATATCCTTATGGCCTTGCCAGAACATTCAGAGTGATATTCATTAATATTCACAATGATGAATGGAAATCCTTCTAGCGTCAACCTCAAACAGCGTTACGGTAGGTGACTTGTGAGATCCTTATGAATCAAACTTGTGTCAATTGGAAAGCAACAATGGTAAGATTCTTTATGAATCACACTTGTTCCAGGAATTTGAATTGACGACTTTAATCAAGCGGATATTTATCCAATTGATTCACTCTTTATGTTCGCAGTCTTGCTTTGAGACGGTCGAGTAAAGAGAACGGCTAGTACAGCCGCGAAATCCTGTCAAGGAGATTCTTAATTGAATCTACCTAATCACATGTACGGTATTTAATATCGTATAACGGTCTTTACCGACCGGAGGTAACTACCAATTTAGGACGAATGTCAAAGCCATTCAGCCCGTGTCTATGTTTTGTCTCGAGAAGGTGGCGTCACGGTGTACTCAGGAAAGTCAAAGATTCAAAAACCACATACTCATGCCTAAAGACATATTCAACAATTAATAGCGTGAGCATGTGGATGAAGACACAAGATCTCAAGATGGCTAAGACAAGTCAAGGATGATTTGAAGATCTCAAGATTTAAAGACAAAGTCGAAAGACAACGACAAAGGCTCAAAGATCACAGCATGAAGAAACAAGACTACTATTACACGTTCGAGACTCATTTATGGCGAGATTAGTAATCTCTACAAATCTCCAAATGACAAAGGGTATTGACCTCTCAAGAGTAATTACCTCTCATTGGGGGAGATTGTTAGCCTCAAAATATTGAGTCAAACAAGAATGCTCGGTCATATGTTTAGTATGTATCGTATAATAGAACGTTGTAATAGGTAGTAGATTAGTCGTGTTATGCGGGCTTAACTTTAGGCTAAAGTTCATTCATAAGTAACTAAAGCCCAAAAGGAAAGTGATAGGTGTGAAAACACCCATCCTTTTACCACTTAATTCTGGCTAAAACAAGACCAAAACACGTATTTAATATCATTTGTTTGGAATTATGCGTGGTTTTTGTGTTATTGTGTTTTCAGAGTCAACCGGATGAATATTGAAGAAAACATGGGATTGCACGGGCTTTATCGAAGAAAAAGAATCAAGATGAAGTCTATTATCCAAGAGATGCAAAAGATTTGAAGTCATTGTGCCTATTTGAAGATTTATCGAAGAATAGAGCCAAACTAAAGAAGAAAGAAGAAAAGAAGCCCAAAACCAAGCCCATTCACAAAGCCCATAAGACATGCCTATAAATAGGACTTTACTTCACAAAAAGGGAGCACTTAGTTAGTCTTAATTTTAGTTTTTCATTTTCTCTAGTTTTAGAGAGAGAAAGTCCCAAACTTTCTCTCACTAGATTTTTCTTTGTTTTCATCTTTCAAATTTTAAGCTTTTCATTAATCTTTGTACTTTGAGTTCTTTTAATTAAAAGTTTAAGTTTAAGTTTGTGTTCGTCAATCTTCTTCTTCATTTCTTGGTTTCACTTTGCTTTTGATCCGAAAACCATAATCCATACGGATTGATTTCGTTTGGTGTTTAAAGGTTGAAAGGGTAGTCTTTTTACTCCTTGTTAATCTCTTACGTGTATAGGCTATAAGCTCTTAATGCTTAGTAGCTTATTTCAAGTTTAGCTTATTACTTTTCGGATTTCACAAGGGTTTTAATCAATTTTTAAGTTCGTTTCATACGGTTTATAATTGTTTACGTTTCACAAGTTGTCGAATTTAAGCTTTTTAAGTCATTTAAGTTTCGGATTACTTAGCTTATTGCTTTTGCTTATTGAGTTTTTTAAGTTGCCACCAATTTCGGAACAAAATTGTTCCCATCGCAATCCTAGGGTTTTTATACATATTCCGACGGTTTTCTGATTTGTATCGCAATAACCCAAGTGTGGGTTCTACTTTGCGATAGGTTGGTAATTCCCCCTTATTCCGATCTGGATTGCGATCGCTTATTGCGATCGCACATTCCGACGGGACTAAGGTCTTTTTTTAAGTCAAAACTTTGGCCAATTTTTATTTACCACATTCCGATAGTCAGTCATTGCGACAGAAGTGTTTACGATATTCCGATCAGACTTTCCGATCTAGAACATTCCGATAGAACTGCATTTCGATAGACCATATTCCGATAGCTTGCAGCTTTGTATTCCGATGGATTGTTGTGACACTTATTCCCATGGAACATTCCGATCTGGGATTCCGATGGACTTGTTTTAATTGTATTCCGATAGACAAAGAGTTTTGATATTCCGATAGCTTAAGGTTTTAAGTTCCAAAGTTTTTAGCAAAGTTTTTAAGTGTTAGTTTAATTAAGTTTTCCAAGTATTTTTCTAATCCTTTCCTTAAGTTTTCAAGCTTTTATTTTAACTCGCCAATTTAGTTTAATCTTTCAAAGCTTTAATTTTACTCTTCGACACTTACTCATTCGTTATTAGTTCAAAATAGATAAACAAACCAACCCCCTTTTATTAACCAAGAAGAAATCATTCCACTTAGAGCCGTGATCAATTCGAGGAGATACCGAGAACTTAATCCGAACCAAATGAAAACGCATGTATCAGAAAGCCCAGCCCATTAGACTATAGTCCATAAACAAGCCCGCATGTGGGTGGACTATATACACCCTTCCTAGCATGTTAGGAAGGGTGTTGGTCATTTTCATTTGTCATCTCTCTAATCTAATCCTCCAAAAGTTCCAACCATTCTCTCTACTTTCTCTCACTACTTTCTCTCTCTAGAATTCATTTATCTTCTACCTTTCTTTCTTGTTTAATCACGTAATCTATTGGACAACAGTTTGTTCTTGTTTATGTTTGTTGTCTTGTGTGCTTGGTTCATTTTGTTTGCATGTCTGTTTGTGTTTGTGTTTGTGTTTGTTTGAGTTCATGTGGTTAATGTATGAACTTTGTGGGTGTGTTCGCTGGAAACCCTCACGAGACTATAACTCGTCCACTCGGGATACCGAGGGGTTTAAAGGCTTGTTGCATACGCTAAATGCAATCGTGTTGCCTACGAAAGTGTGCTTAATAAATTTACGTGTTTTGTAGTTTAGTTTATTTTGTAGGTTTAATAAAGCTTATGGAGGATGGATTGATCGTGATTGATGGATTGTATGTGTATACGTTCATTGGAGATGAAATCGCTTGATCTTCCTAACTTGGCATCTTATCATATGGAGATCAACTGCAATTTCTTAGCCTGGGAAGTTTCGTTTCTCTTGGACTATTTATTTATTTACCCTACTTTTCATGCTTTGAAGTTTACTTTTCACATTGAGTCCAATCAAAAACTTAAGTGTGAGGGGAAATAAAATGGGAAAACGAAACCGAATTTTCAAAATATTAAATTTTTGGGCTAATAAAAATAAAAAAGTATAAAAAAATAATAAAAGAAAAAAAGGGAGAGTTTGTATACTTGTTTGCCCTTAGGATTTAAATGTTTTCACACATTTGTATGTAAATATATTTCAATAATCGTCCACATGGTAAAAAATATAATAAAAAAATAAAAATAAAAATTTAAAAAAAATTAAAAAATAATACAAAAAATAAAATAAGTTTTAGTGAGATCACACTTGTGTGATATAAGTGTATATGCGTGACAAAGAGCCAACCTTAGAAATAAAACCCAAATATCCTTTTCCATTTTCTTCATTAGCTAGTTACATCGATTAGCTAACCTCTCATATATTAACCCTTTTGTTAGCACTCTCGTCTAGTGCTAGATTCCCTTAGAACACCCGTTGAGCCATTCTTTTTGTTTTTGTTAAATCCAGTAAAAAGAAAAAAAAATATTTAACCTTAAACCTTAGCCTAACCCTTGTCAAAGTCTAAATGGTGGGTTGCTAGTTGCTTGGTATGTTGGATCGTTTTTTATGATTTATAGTTGCCACACCTCGCTATGTGTGTGTGCCATTCCAACAAAGATGGAGATTGATCACCTTTATTTTTGTATTTTTTTTTGTGGTGTGTGCTTAAGCGGAGTGTGAGGGGAGCATGTGATGTATGTTTAAAAAATGAAAAAAAAGAGGAGGATGAGAAAAGAGAAAAAAAAGAAAGAAAAAAAACAAGTCATCGAAAAAAAGTAAAAAAAAGTGATGACAATATTATGAAGATGAAGGAAGATGAAGTATGTTTAGATATCGATTGGCCAATGTGTCAAGACGTGATATGTATGTGTTGTGTGTTGAATAAAGCTCGTAGCTATGATCATTTTTGGGCTTGTGATTTGTTCGGTAACTAGCAACATGGGACTTAGACTTTTTACCTTGTATATTCGTGATAGACATCTCATAAAATGCCCCATGTATTATCCTTACCCATTAACCCAAAGCCTTAGCCTTGTAACCCGAATAAAAGTCCTCTTTAGATGTGTACACTTGGTGCTCATGCCATTTGGTTTAGTCTTATTTTCAATTTGTAATTTTGTATCTTATTTTTCTAAACCTTTTTTTATGCACCATGTGGGATGTATTTTATTCTATTTGCTTGAGGACAAGCAACCTCTTAAGTGTGAGGGACTTTGCACCTTTAGCGATTTCGTATATATAAAAAAAATAAAAAACCCAAAAATATTTTTCTTTTAGTTTCTTGAGGACAAGCAAAC
Source organism: Glebionis coronaria (assembly GCA_025667525.1). Lineage (NCBI taxonomy): Eukaryota > Viridiplantae > Streptophyta > Magnoliopsida > Asterales > Asteraceae > Glebionis > Glebionis coronaria. The sequence continues at coordinate 107,881,711 of CM046877.1, forward strand.
TCTTAAGTGTGAGTGGGTTTGCACCTTTAGCCATTTCCTATAAAAAACAAAAAATATTTTCAATTTTTCATAGAATTTTAAAAAAATTCTTTTCTTTTAGAATCTCGGTATTTTGTTTTTAGCTTTAGTTTTCTTTTATTTGCTTGAGGGCAAGCAAAGTTTTTCTTTTCCTTGCTCGAGGACGAGCAAAACTTAAGTGTGAGGGGATTTGATAACGCTCAAATCTAACATATTTATATGAGCGTATTCGTGGTGTTTATGCATATATTTATATGATTATTATGAACATATGATACTTATGAAGCTTATTTGTTATTGTAGGTTCATCAATGGTTACATCACGAGAAATGAAGAAAAGAAGAGTATTGGAGGTGAAAGAATGAACGAGACATGAAAGTGTAGCTCTCTTATGATAAATAATACAAAGAATAAGAATCTTGGAAAGTTTGGAAGAAAGAAAGTGAAAGAAACAAAGAAAAAGGACCAAAACAAGAAATAATAGGAAAGTTGGCCAAGATGCCACCGGCATGCCAAGATGTCGCCGGTAAGACACCCGTGCCGGTCGGCACGAAGCCTTCTGTGAACGAGATTCCACCGGCAAATCAAGATGCCACTGGCATCTCTTCCTGCCACTTCTCCAAGTCAAATTAAACACCCCATTTACTTCTCCTTGCTCCCTAATCCGACCATAACTCCATTCCCTCTCCTCCAAGATTCATTAAACCCTCATTTACAACCCTTGGAGCCAAAGGAATATGCTTGGTGGCCAAGGAAAATTCAACTATAAATAAGACCCATGGGGTAGTGTTTATATCATCAACCAATCAATCTCATCTTTATCTAACTCAATCATCATCTTCTACTCCATTATAATTCTGTGATTTTGATATCACCCCTCACCCAAGTGGTAAGGAGTGGTAAATTTGGTAGCCATGTTTATGTAATAAGCCATAGGAGAGTAGAGAAGAAAGCCATACTCCACACAAAACCCAAGATGGTTATGGGTAGAAGGCATTGTATTTTGGTACTATGAACTCTAATGTTTGGTAACTTCTTCTTTATTATTCAATAAAGTTTATGTTCATGTTCATGGTGATTCTTATGTTTTGTGATATTGTGAATGTTTTGATACTTGTATTGTTCATATGAAAACTTGTGATAAATGGATGTTTGAATTCTATTAGTGCTTGTCATTGGATTATGGTGATAACATTATATTTGGTTGAATTGGAACTTGTTCTTGTTTGTCAATTTGGTTAATCATTGTTGAGTCTATATGTCGAAGTTATTCTCAATATGGTTAATATCAATTCATTAATCGACAAATGATTTGGTCTTGTGCTTGTGAAGATTGTGCAAGAGACTTAATAAACATAACAAGTAATGGTTTAATCTAGATTATAGGTAGAAAGGAGTCTTTTGAATATATTGTTCTAACCATCTTTCAAGTAAATGGAACTTATCAAACTGATAACACCAAGTCTATGGGTCGAAAGGATTCTTGTTGTTATTGGTTTAGGCATAAGGCTCATGAGTGACCACTTGATTGAGACTTATGTACTATTGATTTATAAAGCACTAGTGTCTTATTATTGGTTCTATAGGTCGAAAGGATTACCTTTAATATGTTTTCCAAACTAAGCAACCTAATGTCCATGTGATCATTTGACTATACATTTATGTTCTTTGTGTGCTTGTGCCTTTAAACGATTCTCGTGGTGGTGTGATCGTGACAATCATACTTACCATTGTTACAAACAACTATATTTGAGTATAACCAAGTCCCATGGGACGACCTTGACTTACCAATCTAATTGCAATATGACTACAGTATACTTGCTCGAATTTGTGTTCCTAATTAATATCGGTAATTCTTGTTTATAAATTTAAAACCCAATGTGGGGAAGAACGCATCAAGTTTTTGGCTTCTTGTCGGGGATTTGTAATTGCACTCTTTAATATCTCTATCCGAGCACATCAGGATCACACAGCTTGATGACAATGTGTTGTGTACTGTTTGGACAAGTAAACTTGCACAAGTTACAAGTTTACAAACTAACTTAAGAACACAGGCATAGCTGGTTGTTCTTCAAGTTCAAGAGAGTTAATGTGTGAAATCTAACAAAGTGAACAACATTAAGTCTATGCTACATTCCCTATTTATAGTGGTACGAGGTTGACTTTGATAGCTATTGATAGTCACTACATAAAACAGACAATGTCAGACATCTGTCACAAGATAATCTTCTATTCTTGGTAGTCTGCTACAATGCTTTAGTGAAACAGAGCTGACATAGTTTCCCTTTTCTTCATAACCTCGTAATTTAGGTTGCATATCTTCCCACCTAAACACTTAGGTATGTCCAAAGTGTACTGAGTGTTAACAGGGTATTACCACCCCTGTTAACGCTCAACCATGGAGAGTCCCTGATACATCTTGGTTGTTATCCATCACAGCCAATTAGTATGTCTTTAAGTAATCTTCGACTTCCTTGACAATGTCTCTAACATGGACTCCACTGTGGTTGCTCACAGAGACTACGTTCTCTGTGAGTCTTGTGTTACTTGCGTGTCACCTTGGCACAGGCAAGTTAATAACATATAGCTTGATTTACGTTTAAATCTATGACTAAGGGAATTCTAATCTACTTAGATTCCCAACACCATTGGTGCATAATCGCCTTCAATGATTATATACCAAAGATCTATATCTTTAGACTTCACGTAAGTTTTACAACAATTTTTCCAATAAATAAAATCATCGATTTCAAAGAGTGGTGGTCTTTGCATAGATTTCCTTTCTTTGTAATTTTTAGAATCCATAGATCGATTCAAGTTTTAAAGTACAATATACTTTACAGATCTTGAGTACGTAGCTCTTGATGCCAATTGTAGAAAACTAGAATGGGGGGTTGAATAGTTTTTACCGATTAGTTTGAGTTATTTAGAAACTTTTTCGTGATTGCAAATAGATATAGACGGTGTGTGAATTAGTAATGCAAATGACTTGAGACAACAAATAAACAAACCACAATGCACCATGATTTATAGTGGTTCGGCCTAGCAATATCTCACGTATCTTTCCCCTACTTCCACTCCTCGAGTATCCACTCGAGAGTTCTACTTCACTAGCAATCGAATCTCCTTTAAACCGGTGGAGAAACCTTCACTTACAAACTTACAATCTTTTACGACACCGAAGCTTAAGATGTCTTGTTCTAAAGGCACAACTACGCCTTTTACACTTCTACACTTGTGGTTATAACACCAACCACGCTTTATACAAGTAGATAGATGAATGGGTACAACAATGGTGATAGTGTAGGTAACAGTTAACACTTTCACGCAATGTGAAGCCTTGAAGGATTAAAGCTTAGACTAGAGGTTTTCTTGTGACCGATCTTTATGTGAACAAGGATCTAATCACAAGTAAGAAGAAGATAGAAAAGGTAGATTAGAATGTTAGATATATACTGAGATTAAATAGAAGTTTAGAGAGAAAGGGGTGAGTTAGGAACTTGGACAAAGGCTCAATTTATAGGCAGTCTGCCAGACCCCACGGAACCTGTCGGACCCTTCACCTTTGGGTCCGCCGAGGTCCGACAGTGACTTTTGTTGCCTATTAAATGTTTTTCCAAGATCACAAGAAATAATTATAGCTTGCTTTGTTTGACTTAAGAAATCTGACAACAAAAGTTAAAATGTCATTAGGAGTCCATTTTATATTTTTTCTTTTTTATACAACTTGTGTATACTTTTGTAAAAACATTTTTGTATAAGTTCATTGACTAAGAAACTTATATGATGCTTATAATTCTAACATAAAAATATGTTTGATGTTTTGTCGTTAACAAAACGTTAAACATGATTAAAATGTAAATATTGCTTTAGTGCGATATTTGCATTTATAGATACCTTTATAGTCATCTCAAACCAAAGACTTCCAAACATTCGTTGGTGGATCGAAGCATTATAGATTGCTTATTCAAACACCAAAGTTCTCACTTGTGGCTTTAGTATCCACATGAATCGATTACCTTATTTTCATGTTTGCGCTTTCCAACCTACAAATTTATTGCTAACAAGGAAAAATAGTCACGAAAGGTAGTTTTTTCTTCTGCATATGAGATATGAAAACATAAATCTTCATGTAACCTTACGTTATGTTGGACAAAAACGTTAGAGTACTTGTAACCTTATGTCTTACCATTTGTAAGATTGTGTTTGCCTTTCATAGGATTAAAATCTTAAATTCTGATTGTTTGTAAGTCCATATATAATGTAATGTTAAGGCCTTGATTTATCCTTGCTTGAATGAATTCCATACTAAAGCCTTCTTGATACTTGATTTATCCTTCTTGATACTTGATAGAATTGAATTCTTAAAAAGTTCACCCCTTTGTAAATTTTGTGGAAATCATTTCCATTATATTTGGTAAGGAAACCATTTCCTAGTTATATATTAATATTTACTATCATTTCCATTATTATTAATATTTGAGTTGATTGTTACTGGTTCAGGCCCCGGTTTTGGAGATTGGCAGTGGCGGCTTGCCACTCTGCCCATTAGACTTGGTGGTCTTGGGGTCTTGTGTGCTGAGGATGTCGGGTATTTTGCTTTCATAGCCTCTCATTTGCAGTCTAGGTCTTTGCAGGATTGTATTTTGGCCAGGTCTGGGATTGTTTCGCCAGATTCTATCTTTTTGTCTGCTTTGGACGCTTTCTCGACCTTTTGTGGTGTTGATTCTCTCTCTGTTACCTCTAGCTCTCCTTCCCCCCAGTTCATGAAGTCTTTGGCAATGAGATATTTTGGTATCATTGATGGACTTCTTTCGTCACGATATTGTTTGAGTAGTTGCCAGGAAGCTCTTCTTAGCTGCATGCGTGTTCCTCAGGCACAGGATTATTTTTTTACTATTCCTATTGATGGGTTGTGGCAGCGGATGAACCCACGTCGAATTTCGAGCCGTCATGTGTTATCGTTTGGCGGTTCCTTTGTTTCCTGATGGATCTTCTTGTTCGAGTTGCCACGTGCATCGGATGGACCAGTGGGGTGACCATGCTGTTCACTGCTCTAGTGAGGTGGGGGTGAAGTTTCGACATAATCTTGTGCGCGATATGTTGTTTGATATTTGTTCTAGAGTTGGTGTTTCTGTACGGAAAGAGGCCCCTTTGGGATTCCTTTCAGCTGATGGACGAGACCTTCGTCCAGCGGATTTATTGTTTCATAATTGGTCCCAATGCAAAGATGCTTGCTTGGATGTTACGGGTGTCTCTCCGTTCGCAGGTGCGGGTTTGAATTCTTGGGTCCCCGGGGTTGCTTTGTAGACTATAGTTCAGAAGAAGAGGAGGAAGTATTCTTCTATTTGCGCAGAGCATACTCGTTCATCCTTTTGCCTTCTCTACTTTTGGGGAGCTTGACGAGGAAGCCTTAAAATCCTTGTATGCTTTGATGACACGCCATAATCACGCGTGACATTCCATTTACCAAAATGGGGTGTTACAAAAACTTTTGAGATATAAATGAAGTATCCTAATCAACTTGACAATAAAAGATAAGCACCACAAAACCACACGTGACCTCCTTATGAAAACAAGTTTTGATATATTATTATGATTATTATTATTATTATTATTAAATTATTATTATTATTATTATTATTTATTTTTTTAAACGAACTTTATTTATTAATCACACAAAATTGGAAGGGAGTCGAGAAACAAGCTGTGCTCCCACCCCTTTCTGGATAAAAAAACTAAGTCTTAAAAATAGAAAAATACCACTCCTAACATCATTAGAATGACAAACAGATAAGCGCTTGAGGCGCGAAAGAGTATCATTCTTGATTGCTTTCACAAGGTGTCGGGTCTTAAAATTAATCTCTATAAATCAAATCTCTTTCGTGTTGGAGTTCCTATTGAAGAGGTGAGTTGTATGGCTACTGTCACTGGATGTAACGCTAAACAAACACCATTTATGTACCTTGGCTTACCCATTGACTGCAACATGGCTACAACAAGTAATTGGAACCCCATTGTTGAAAATTTTACCAAACGGCTTTCCAAATGGAAATCTTCCATGCTCTCCATTGGTGGCAGGACTACCCTTATTGCTTCGGTATTGGGATCCATTGGAACGTATTACCTATCTCTTTTTCCCATGCCAAGTTGCATTAACAAAAAACTCGAATCCATTAGAGCCCATTTTTTTCTGGGGAAGCGACGACAACAACAAAAAGATTTCATGGATCTCGTGGAAATTGGTTCTTGCCTCAAAAGATAACGGGGGCCTCGGTATTGGTAGCATTTTTTCTTTGAACCAAGCCCTCCTTCAGAAATGGCGTTGGCGTCTCCTTAACTCTCCCCAAGGTTTATGGTCTCGCCTGATCACTTCTATTCACGGAGTTATTGAAGACCCATCATCCTCTTTTCACCAGCAAGCTTCCCATGGTGTCTGGGCCGTATAGTTGGATCTATTAACACCATGCATGAGAAAGGTTACATTCCTCACTCCTTTCTTAAACGTAATGTTAATAACGGTTCCACTACCAAATTCTGGTACACTACATGGATTAATAATGCCCCTCTACGGAACCAGTTTCCTCGCCTTTTCCGACTTGCTTTGAATAAGGACTGCTCAATTCGTGACTGCTGGAACAACGGGTGGTGCTTTAACTGGAGTCGATCCATCTCGACTGGCATAAGTGCAAGCAATGTTACTTCTCTTTCTAATTTGTTGGGGAATACCATGTTGTCTGACTCGGATGATTCCTGGTCTTGGAACATAGGGAATCCTTTGTTCACGGTTAATTCAACTCGTGTCCACATTGATGACATCTATCTCCCTAACGATGGCATAGCGACAAGGTGGAATCGGTTTCTCCCCAAGAAGATCAACATATTCATCTGGAGGGCTCTCTGAAATCGTCTTCCAACAAGGTGGAATCTCAACAGGAAAGGGATTGATGTTTTATCCCTATCTTGCCCGGTTTGTGATACAGGGGTCGAAAACATTAACCAATCTTTGTGGTTTTGCTCTCTCGCAACTACTGTTTGGCAAAGAATATTTGTTTGGCTCCAAATCCCATCTCCTAGCCTGACAAATTTACAGGACCTTTTCTCTTGGATCGATGATCTCCATATATCCTTGAAGCGCAAGCATATCTTGGACTCTATTTGTGGCGTGGTCCTTTGGTCTCTTTGGAACTTCCGTAACGAGTTGATTTTTGGATCGTCCCCTCCAAAACGAAGTCTTCTAATTGATAAAATCATAGAAGTTTCTTTTAGATGGTTTTCTTCTAGGAATAAACTGTCTAGTATCTCTTGGAACAGTTGGATCCAAAACCCATTAATGGGTTCTTTTTTGTAATTTTTTCCTAGCTCCTTGCTAGTTTATTTTTAATGAAATCCTGTCGTTCAAAAAATAAAAGTATAAAACATCACATGACCATAAAGGAAATACCGGAAACAAACATCGGTATCCCAAAAGTAGAACTCATCACACACAAACATAAGTACTGTAAATGATAAGGACTAAACAATGTCCATATAAATGAGTATCAAAAGTATGAAGAAATGCATAAAGTAATGAAGGATAGGAAGCTTCCAATCCATATGCACGTACGCTTAAAGTCTACGAGCGTCCTTGGGTACCTGTCGTTTTGGGAACATGAAAGGAAAACCGGCTGAGCATAACGCTCAGTGCACAGATATACAAGTATGGCATGAATAATATAAGCATATAAGCATAAAGCAGCAGAAAAGACTAAGTCCTGGATAACCTGGTATATCTTAATAAAACTGGTTTTATAGTTTTAAAAGCCTTATGTTTATCTTATAAAAACTGTTTAACATGTTTACCATTTAGCCAATATAGGTCATGAAATATCAACGTGCATGAATACTTGGAGGGGTGACCTCGTCATGCAATTAGAGGGTTTGCCTCTAATTAATATAAGTTTTTGGGTAGGAGGGATAAGCTCCTTGTGAAGGATGCAAGGCACACACCACATTCACCTAAATAATCTGCTGAAAACATGTAACCTAGAATGCACCCATACGCCCCACATGATAATAATAATATGGCCAAAAACTAAAGGGACGCCACGAGCTATCACTCCGCCGTGGTGAAGTCATAACACTGGTGCCTCCAATGTTATGGTTATGGTACCTCCATAACTAGGTGAAACTGTTCATGCATGTATATGGCTTTAGGTATCTAATTAAACATAAGCAATCAAAACATATAAAACATATACTGGGAAAACAGTTGGCTGCATACGGGGAATCTTAATAAGGAAGAATGTCCATACTGAAAGGACGGAGAATCCGTACCTTGTGTCCAGTGAACGAAGAAGACGAACGGAAGAGAGTCCCACTTCGATATCACTAATGCTACATAAATAATATACGTGTATAAGTATTCTTATTACTGAGTACGTAACTGATTTTATATCATGTCTTAGCTTGTTTTATATGTTCATGTCATGTTTTACTGATTTTAGCTTTATATTGCGTTTATCATGTATTCTGTCTATTCTGATTAAGTATTACTTGTATTTCTTGTATTATTATACTTGTTGTGTAATAATAAGTAACATTCTAAAAATAGCAGGTTTCCTAAAATAGAAAGTTTTCAAAAATAGAAAGTTTCCAAAAACATGACGTTTCCAAAAATAGATTGTTTCCAAAAATAGAAAGTTTTCAAAAATAGAAAGTTTCCAAAAATAGAAAGTTTCCATAAATAGATTAGCTGCCTTAATTAAATAAGTTTCTAAAAATAAAAAGTTTCCATAATTAGAAATAAATTGGTTTATTAAGCTAATAATATATAAGCTTAAGTTCTACTGATTAATATTCTAAGTCATGTGATATATAGTATAGTTTATTAATTATTACATGTAAATTAAATAAATTATAGGTTATAAGATTTAATAAAATATAACATGATTTAATTAAATAAAAGGTAATAATACTTAGGTTAAAACATGTATTAATATTTATTATTAATATAACCTAAGTCATGAAAATTAATTAATTATAAGTCATGTTTTAATAATTAATTAATTTCTTAGTCTAAATTAACTAATAAAAATACTTAGGTTAAAATCTTGTATTATTATTAATAATAATATAACCTAAGTCATGTCCAAATTAAATTAATTACATAACATGTTAAATTAATTTAATTAATCTTGTAATTATTTAACTTGTAAAAATAAATAATTAATCGTGAAAAAAATAAACTGTGAACCGAACCCATGTTTTAAAACTAAACATGTCATGAACCGGACCGGTTTAACCCTCGAACCGGCCTACAACCCTTAACCATGGCAAACCACCACCGGCCTAAACTGGTGGTGCGTGTGGTTCTACAGCCGAGACCCCCTAGACCACCAAGGATAACCCCAACATGCATCGGGGTCCCTTGGTTCCTCTCGGCCGAAACACCAAAACCAAACTGAGACCTTGTGGTCTCGGTTGGTGGTGATCAAACAACCACCGAGAGCCTTTCTCTCGGTTTACACACTAGCCGAACCAAACACCCCCTTAAACCATGTATTTTTAATACCCACTTTATTAGATCTACATGTTTATTAACTTGTTTTAATAACCCCATGTTTTCATGTTTTTAGATCTAATAAATAATTAAAAAGAAAATATTTAAGAAGATTACCTATTCGTGGATCAAAAAGAAAACTAACACGAATGATCTTGCAATAAACTGGATCAAGCAAGATCAACAAACACCTCTCTTATGGTGGTTATGGGCGGCAGCTACAAGGAAGAAGGAGGAGGAGCAGGGTTTTGATTTTTTTTTTCTTTCTGTATTATGAAAATCTCCCTTCCTTCTTTATTCCTTTTAGTTAAATTTTAAAGTGGGCTGAGCCCACTCTCTTGTCTATGTCGCGCCTAAAGGGCCCCACATGGGAAACCCGTTGATTTTTCCCGTGTTTTATTATTTACGTGTTAACGTGTCGTGTTTACGTGATTTAATTATTGTTTGTTCGTGTCGTAATTTATATTTATGCGTACTCGTAATAAATATACGTAAATACATAATATTAGTTTCGTGATTATTTACGTTCATGATTTTCATGTTAGTGATTATAATTATTGTTGATAATAATTATCGTGTCTTAATACGTAATAAATACTTATCTTGTAACAACACGTACGTAATACTTGTAATTTCCTATCGTGAAACATAAACGTGTTAAATAAGGAAAGTTCTAATCATGTACGTATGATCATGAGGGTACTATTCATGGTAAAAGCATGCGGGTTTTACAACTCTTCCCCCTAAAAAGAATAATTTGTCCCCGAATTAAAGATAATGTAAACTGGAAAAGAAGAACAATCCCGAATTCAAAATATGAAATGAGGGTAAGAAGCCTGGGTAGACTCCTCTGTTTCCCAAGTGGCTTCCCGCTCGGTATGATCCCTCCAAAGGATTTTGACGAATGGAATCGTCTTCCTTCTCATGACTCGTTCTTGTCTGTCAAGAACTCGTTCGGGTTCTTCTATGAAAGTGAGATCTTCACGAATTTGTTCCAGTGGATACTGAACCATGTGAAGGGGATGATACTTGTACCCTCTGAGTAAGGACACATGGAAAACATCATGAACATGAGAAAGTTGCGGAGGTAACGTTAAACGGTAAGATACTTCACTGACTCGCTCAATTACATCAAACAGTCCGATGAATCGAGGACCTGAGCTTCCCTTTGATTCCAAAACGCCTAACCCCACGTGCCGGCGAAACCTTAAGGAAAACGTGATCTCCTACGTACATAACTCTTCTGACGTGACCGTGCTTCTTGCAGTTTCTGCTTAGCTACTGCGACCTTCTCGTTGGTCAACTCAATCATTCCTGGTTCTTCAAGTGTTCGCTCACCAACCTGATCCCAACAGATTGGGGCGCGACACTTTCTGCCATACAACATCTCGAATAGAGCACACTTGATACTTGTGTGCCAACTGTTGTTGTATGCAAACTCTACAAAACAGATGTAATCGTCCCAATCTCCCGTCCATTCCAACGCACATGACCTCAACATGTCTTCTAATGTCTGAATCGTTCGCTCCGATTGGCTGTCTGTTTGAGGATGAAAAGCCGTGCTAAGCTTAAGTTTTGTACCTCAAGCTTTCTGTAGACTTCTCTAAAATCGCGAAGTTAAACGAGGGTCTTTGTCTGAGATGATGCTGGATGGAGCACCATGTAATCTCATGATCTCCATCTTGTAAGTATCGGCGAGTTTACTGACCGAATCTTCCTTGCGGATCGGTAAGAAATGAGCTGATTTGGTAACTCGATCAACGATAACCTAAATCACATCGTGCTTCCTCTTTGTCGGCGGAAGACCGGTAACAAATTCCATGGTGATTTTGTCCCACTTCCACTCTGGAATATCTAACGGTTGAAGAAGACCGCCAGATCGTTGATGCTCGATCTTAACCTGCTGGCAGGTAAGACATTTGGAGAAGTAAGTCGCAACATCCTGTTTCATACCACTCCACCAAAAGTATTGCTTAATGTCGTGGTACATCTCGGTTGAACCAGTATGAATAGAGAATGGGGAGCTATGAGCCTCAGCTAACAATGCTTCCCGGAGTTTTTGATCATCAGGAACACAAAGTCTCCTGCCCTGCCATAAGATACCATCTGCGTCTACTCGAAATTATGTCTGTTTCTCCAAATTCTGAATTATCGCCCAGATTTCACCATCATCCTTCTGAGCTTCCTTGATCTTAGAGATTAACTCGAGTTCCACTCTAAGATTAGCCTAGTAATTGTGCTGTCCATGTACCATGATCTCCATGTCTAGTCGCTCCAAGTCTCTAATAATTTCCTCTTTTATCTCCATGTCGTTGATCATTCCAGACTTTCTGCTAAGTGCGTCTGCCACTACATTCGCCTTGCCGGGATGATACTGCAGATTAATGTCATAATCCTTCAACAGCTCTAACCATCTCCTTTGTCTCATGTTCAATTCATGTTGAGTGAAGATATACTTCAAGCTCTTGTGGTCCGTGAAAATGTCACATGATTCTCCATGCAAGTAGTGCCTCCATATCTTCAATGCAAACACGACTGCTGCAAGTTCCAAGTCGTGCGTAGGGTAATTTTCCTCATAAGGCTTAAGCTACCGTGAAGCATACGCGATCACCTTCCCATGTTGCATGAGAACACAACCAAGTCCCTTCCCCGATGCATCACTGTAGATCTGAAATCCACCTGTACCAGATGGGAGAGTAAGAATCGGTGCAGATACTAACTTCTGCTTTAGGTCTTCAAATATATTCTCTCTTTCTTCAGTCCAGACGAATTTCTCCCCTTTCCGCATCAGTTTCGTCAATGGTAGTGCTAAACGGGAAAAGTTTCCACAAACCTACGGCAGTAACCAGCTAAGCCTAGGAAACTACGGACTTCAGTCGCTAATGTCGGTCTTGGCCACTTGGTAATAGCCTCAACCTTTGCTGGATCCATCGTGATTCCTTCTGCTAATAAAATGTGAGCTAAGAATGCCACCTTGTCTAACCAGAACTCACACTTGGAAAATTTAGCATAAAGCTGCTTCTGGCGAAGAATCTACAATACTGTACTAAGATGGTCTTCGTGTTCCTCCTTGGACTTAGAGAATATCAGGATGTCGTCAATGAAGACAATGACGAACTTGTCCAGAAATTCACGGAAAATTCTGTTCATCAAATCCATGAACACTGCTGGAGCATTGGTAATGCCAAATGGCATGACTACAAATTCGTAGTGGCCATAGCGTGTACGGAAAGCAGTCTTGGCGATGTCCTGCTCTTTAACCCGTAGCTGATGATAGCCAACCTGAGATCAATCTTGGAGAAATGTTTGGCCCCTTGGAGTTGGTCAAACAGATCGTCTATGCGTGGTAGTGGATACCTATTCCTGATGGTAATCTTGTTGAGCTCGCGATAGTCTATGCAAAGTCGCATACTGCCGTCCTTCTTCTTAACGAATAAGACCGGTGCGCCCCATGGAGATGCGCTCGGTCGAATAACGCCTCGTTCCAGAATTTCTTGCAATTCATCCTTCAGCTCCTTCAACTCTATGGGAGCCATGCGATAAGGAGCCTTGGAAATCGGCTCAGCTCCTGGGATGAGCTCGATATTAAATTCTACTTCACGTGCAGGTGGTATGCCCGGAAGTTCTTCTAGAAATACATCTGGAAATTCTGACACTATCGACTGATCCTGAATTGATGGGGATTCAGCATCTATGTCATGAACAGTAGCTAGATAGCCCTCACAACCATGTGAAAGTAATGCACGTGCTTGCAGGATTAATATGATTTATACAGACTATCCGGGTATGAACCCGTTGTGAATGTACTCTGGCGCATTAACATCACCGAAGATGACTCGATATGAATGGCAGTCTATGGTAGCATGATGCTTGGATAGCCAATCCATGCCCAAAATCATGTCAAAATCATTTATGTCCAGCGGAAGTGCATCAACAGGACGGATCTTGTCATCAAACTCTAGGGGAAGGCTCTTGTACACATGGGTTATGCGTACAGAGTCTCGTAAAGGCGTGGAAATATTCAGTTATTCTCTAGTGGCATGGGGAGTATCCTAACATTCTTAGCATAAGCAGTAGAAATGACCGAGTGAGTAGCACCCGTGTGAAAAAGAACATATGCAGCCTGACCATACATATACAAGATTCCAGTGATGGTACTTGTAGACTTGTTGGCCTGATCGCGAGATTTCGTGTAAAAGCGTCCACTAGTAGGAGGCGGCTTGGTATCAGCATGTCCTGATGTGCCCTCCATCTCGCCCTTGCGGCAGTCCTTCATGTGATGGCCAGGAAGACCACACTTGAAGCATGCGTCGCTGTCGCGACGACATGGCCATGGGTGCCTACGGTTGCAGGTAGTGCAAAGAGGATGAGTAAATCCTCCAGCAGGTGTCCTGACTGGCTGAGAGCCTGATAAGAACAATATACATGAGACTTGATAATAGGTACAAAAGACAATGCGGATAATTCGTAAGATGGAATACCAGTGATAGCTGGACGGTTAGGTTGTGAACCTCTCTGGTTCTAGTCCCTCCCGTTACCATGATTCCTGGTAGAAGATTCTCTAATGTGTCAGGATTAAGAATTATAGCATGTAATCATAAGAAAAATGAGTAAGTATAAGGATCTGCTGCTGTTGGAGTGTCCAGCGTTATTACGGTAATTATCATTACCGCCACGCCTATCCGTAGCAGAACGGTCATGAGTCTGACCGTTTCCCTTGGGCTGAGTAGGTTGTTGCTGAGTAGCCGGCTGAGACCGGTCCCCAGACTTCTGCCTGGAAGATACAGTTTATAAGAGATGTAAATATGCTTAAAGAATATGGTTTGGTCACCGCTGAAAACGAATGTTTACCTCTTCTCGGGTCTCTCTGCTTCCCCGAACTCTTCTCTTTCTTGCAGCATCTCCATCTTACGTGCTGCATCGGCCACTTGTGCCACCGTCTTGTACGTAGCACACACCAAGTTTTTTGCGACCGATGTACAAAGATCCCACCGGAAGTGGTGTGCTTGCTCTTCAGGAGTACCTGCTGCTGCACCGAGAAAACCAGCCAAGCGAAGAAAGCATTGCATGAACTCGTTGCTATTCTCCCCAGCTCTCTGTCGGATTCCATGGTAAACCACCACCGGCCTAAACCGGTGGTGCGTGTGGTTCTACAGCCGAGACCCCCTAGACCACCAAGGATAACCCAGACATGCGTCGGGGTCCCTTGGTTCCTCTCGGCCGAAACACCAAAACCAAACCGAGACCTTGTGGTCTCGGTTGGTGGTGATCACACAACCACCGAGAGCCTTGCTCTCGGTTTACACACTAGTCGAACCAAACACCCCCTTAAACGTGTTTTAATAACCCCATGTTTTCATGTTTTTAGATTTAATAAATAATTAAAAAGAAAAGGTTTAAGAAGATTACCTTTCGTGGATAAAAAAGAAAACTAACACGAACGATCTTGCAATAAACTGGATCAAGCAAGATCAACAAACACCTCTCTTGTGGTGGTTATGGGCGGCAGCTACAAGGAAGAAGGAGGAGGAGCAGGGTTTTGATTTTTTTTCTTTCTGTATTATGAAAATCTCCCTTCCTTCTTTATTCATTTTAGTTAAATTTTAAAGTGGGCTGAGCCCACTCTCTTGTCTATGTCGCGCCTAAAGGGCCCCACATGGGAACCCCGTTGATTTTTCCCGTGTTTTATTATTTACGTGTTAACGTGTCGTGTTTACGTGATTTAATTATTGTTTGTTCGTGTCGTAATTTATATTTATGCGTACTCGTAATAAATATACGTAAATACATAATATTAGTTTCGTGGTTATTTACGTTCATGATTTTCATGTTAGTGATTATAATTATTGTTGATAATAATTATCGTGTCTTAATACGTAATAAATACTTATCTTGTAACAACACGTACGTAATACTTGTAATTTCCTATCGTGAAACATAAACGTGTTAAATAAGGAAATATCTAATCATGTACGTACGATCATGAGGGTACTATTCATGGTAAAAGCATGCGGGTTTTAAAACTCTTCCCCCTAAAAAGAATAATTTGTCCCCGAATTAAAGATAATGTAAACTAGAAAAGAAGAACAATCCCGAATTCAAAATATGAAATGAGGGTAAGAAGCCTGGGTAGACTCCTCTGTTTCCCAAGTGGCTTCCCGCTCGGTATGATCCCTCCAAAGGATTTTGACGAATGGAATCGTCTTCCTTCTCATGACTCGTTCTTGTCTGTCAAGAACTCGTTCGGGTTCTTCTATGAAAGTGAGATCTTCACGAATTTGTTCCAGTGGATACTGAACCATGTGAAGGGGATGATACTTGTACCCTCTGAGTAAGGACACATGGAAAACATCATGAACATGAGAAAGTTGCGGAGGTAACGTTAAACGGTAAGATACTTCACCGACTCGCTCAATTACATCAAACGGTCCGATGAATCGAGGACCTGAGCTTCCCTTTGATTCCAAAACGACTAACCTCACGTGCCGGCGAAACCTTAAGGAAAACGTGATCTCCTACGTGCATAACTCTTCTGACGTGACCGTGCTTCTTGCAGTTTCTGCTTAGCTACTGCGACCTTCTCGTTGGTCAACTCAATCATTTCTGGTTCTTCAAGTGTTCGCTCACCAACCTGATCCCAGCAGATTGGGGCGCGACACTTTCTGCCATACAACATCTCGAATGGAGCACACTTGATACTTGCGTGCCAACTGTTGCTGTATGCAAACTCTACAAAACAGATGTAATCGTCCCAATCTCCCTTCCATTCCAACGCACATGACCTCAACATGTCTTCTAATGTCTGAATCGTTCGCTCCGATTGGCTGTCTGTTTGAGGATGACAAGCCGTGCTAAGCTTAAGTTTTGTACCCCAAGCTTTCTGCAGACTTCTCTAAAATCGCGAAGTGAAACGAGGGTCTTTGTCTGAGACGATCAGAGTTTTTTTTTTTTAAACATTTATATCATAAAAGATCAGAGTTTTTTTTAAAGGTCCCAGAGTTTTGAAACATAAATACTAAAAGAACAGGATAAATATTCTTTGGCATCTTTTAACAAAATAAAGCTTTAAAACGACACAGAATTCTCCAAGCTGCGAAAATATCCTGCGGGCTCCCATCCTTAGCAAAATTAAGCATTAGCATTACCTGAGAAATAACATGTAAAAATGTCAACCTAAAATTGAGTGAAATTCATAGGTTTAATAAGTAGTGATGTGAAATACAAACATTAATTTTATAAGAATAGCAACAAGATATGATTTAGCACCGTCGTACAAAATCATTTATATTTATTTATTGCAATAGCTCACGACACCGAAGCTTTAACATAATTGTTTTACCCCTAGTAAGTATCTAGTCAAAATACTTAGGTAATCAAATGTAAGTGCGTCAAGGTAATCGGACGGGGATTGTCAATCCCGATGGATCCATCCACAACATTTGCGCTTGCAAAATGTGAATTAACGGTTCATGATGTAGGGGCTTTTTGACTAAGGTACTAATGCAATAAGTAATGTGTAATCTGGGGAAGCATACAGTTCTCGGATAGCATATTAAAAGTTTTAAATGATTGTATTTCACGCATGTTATTCTCACCCCGCAGTTTGTAACAAAGTATATAAGAAAAGGGGCTATGAACTCACCTTAGTAAGTGTAGTAGTATCGATCGGTCGAGAAGTCTTGAAACAGAAGGATTACAACAACGAACGCTTTACCGCAAACCGCAACCTATAATGGTAACGAGTACTTTATAAATGAACTCGAACCCATAAAATATTTATATTACTAGAAATCGACACAAAACATACTTGTGATAAGTAATATATATGCATACTTCAAGAATCCATCCTAAAAGTTGTAAATTTTAACTTATTTTACAAATTTCTGGAAATTTACGACTTCCTGAGCTCTCACGCGGCTTCTTAAATAAAATACCAAACGACCTCTAAAATTCACCAAATTCGAAATTTAGGTCCCTCCATGAATGGTTTACTCCCCAGAATTTTCCCGAAAGCTTAACACAAGTAAAACCCATTTTTATAATTTTTATTTAATAAAAGGTACTCGAAATTGGACCTGCAGGAACATACCAAATGTCCCTACTGTTTTGACCCACTTAGACAACTCCAAAATTCACAAAAAAAAAAATCAGGGAACTCACACACATTATGAATAAGCTACGGCTTTAATTTCGTTGAAAAATATTAAGTTTAGACCACTCAGCTTTCAGTTTTACTAAAATTGAAATTTCGGACAGTTTAACAACTCAACTTGTAAAATCATTTTAACTAACTTGTTCTTACTTTTAATACTCACAACCACTTGCGTTTGAAAGTAGACTCGAAGTACTTAGTTCTAGGATTTGAAAATCAGTAAAAACCCTTAGTATGGTCAAGTAATTGCTATCGCAAGGTGACTCAAATTTCTGCACAAATTAGCCACGTGCAGAAAATTTATCTTATGAAAATCAAATAGTAAATCGACCATAACTAATTCGTTTTTAGGAGATAAAAGGTGAATTTTATATCAAAACGACCGCAAGGACAAACCCCACGACTACAACCCTTAAAATCTCAGTTCACGGCACATTAACTTGACCGAAACGTAAATCAAAAATCTGGACAGCAAGTGTTTTTTTTTATATATGCAGAAAATTACAAATGAAAAACCAAATCATAAATCGGTCGTAAATAATTCGTTTTTAAGAGTTATAACCCGAATTATATATCAAAACGATCACAAGGACATCACCTATTAACCAAGACCGTAAAAACTCAATTTATGACACTTTAACTTGACAAAAACTTTAACTCAAAATCTGGACAGCAAGTAATTTAAACGCGCATAAATTTACTATATGAAAACCAAATAGTAATCCGTCATAACTTTCTCATTTTAAGGAATTAGAAAGTGAACTTTATATCAAAACGATCCTTATGACGACACCTTTCAACCAAGACCTTAAAAACTCAGTTTGGAAAAGTTTAAGTTCGCCGAAATAAGCTTTAAACCTGTTGTCCTAAAATGGCCACTACAAAAATGCCTCTAAACATCCATTTTTGCCACATTTGATCAACACAACTTCAACTAACTAACCTATCTCCATTAACATCTAGTACTAAACTTAATCAAAGCTCACAATATTAACATGTACTAACATCTATGGATTCTTGAACTTGCTAATAATCATGCATGCAATCAAATAATGAAAATAATAAGTAGAGATTAAACAAGAGGTCTTACAATGGTATTCAAAGTGATTAAAATCAAAAATACAAACCCTATGTGGGTTCTTAAATTCATCCAAACACCCAAGGAAGAAAAATAAATCGAAAACTTTGATTCTTGATAACCCAAATTCGTTTTTAGTCCTTGTTATAACCTCCTAACACCTCCAATTGCTTAAACCCGAATTTTGACCTCCATTGATGAACCTTGAAAATTTTGTGTTTTCTCAAATCAAGTGTATGTATTGAAATTGATGGTGGGTTTGTGATTAAGGATGATAGAAGATTGATTTTAGTTGTTTGATTGTGTTCTTAGGGCAAGATTTAAAAAAAATGATAGTTGGTGGTGATGACTCGTCGAACAGAGAGGGGAAGAAAGGAGACAGAGTTTTAGGAATTTAGTAGTGATAAAAGTATTAAGGGGGTGTTTGGCAACAGGTTTTGTAGGAGCTGGTAACATAAAATAAAGGGGTGTTTGGTTGAGATGATTATGGGACACATCAAAGTAAGGGGAAAAGGGTTTCGACTCGGGTTTTTACCAAAACGTTTATGTTATTAAAACTAGATCCCGAAATTTAACTTTAAGGTATAACAAGTTACAAAAACACGTTTTCGACTCGTTTTTTATTAAATAAGAAATTAAGCCGAAAATAATAAATATGGAAATAAAGTTGCTTTACAGCTAAACTGCGGCGTTCGTAGACTTCTGGATCGATAAAACGGATAACTTGATATATAAAACTTCGTGAGGGCTTTTAATCAATATCCGTGATTTTAATAAATATAGAAAATATAGTAAATTTCCATAAATCCAAATAAATTATTTTAAATAGACAGAAAAATAATTAAAATAAAATTTAATTAAAATTCTCGAAATCTCAGAATTTACATATGTTAAGGTAAAAGAAAAAGTAAAATACCATTAAAATCGATAAGTAAGAATAAAAGGATATAATTTAACTACCGGAAAGTACGAGTTCTCACACTAGTCGCTCCAAGTCTCTAATAATTTCCTCTTTTATCTCCATGTCGTTGATCATTCCGGACTTTCTGCTAAGTGCATTTGCCACTACATTCGCCTTGCCGGGATGATACTGCAGATTAATGTCATAATCCTTCAACAACTCTAACCATCTCCTTTGTCTCATGTTCAATTCATGTTGAGTGAAGATATTGTAACACCCCATTTTGGAAATGGAATATTACGCATAATCATGGCGTGTCATCAAAGCATACAAGGATAAATGTCTAAGCATTATTCAACCATAAAAGGGAAATACCGGAATCAAACATCGGTAACCCCAAAGTAAAGCTCATCACACACAAACATAAATACTGAAAAAGGAAAGGACGAAACAATGTCCATAGCAACTGTATCAAAGTAAAGGAAATGCATAAAGTAAAGAAAGACATTAAAGCTTCCAGTCCATATGCACCTACGTTTGAGATCTACGAGCGTCCCTGAGTACCTGCCGTTTTGGGAACATGAAAAGGAAAACGGCTGAGCAAGACGCTCAGTGCACGGATGTACAATATAGCATGAAATAGGATAAGCATGTAACATATAACAGCGGAAGACTAAGTACTGAGTAAACTGGTTAAGTATCAAGAAAACTGGTTTTATAGTTTGAAAAGCCTTATGTTTATCTTGTGAAAACTGTTTTAACATATATATACCATAGCCCATATAGGTCATGAAAAGGTCACGTGCATGAATACTTGGAGGGGTGACCTCATCATGTTGATTAGAGGGGATGCCTCTAATCAATATACTGATTTGGGTAGGAGGGATCAACTCCTTGTGAAGGGTGCAAGGCACACACCACATTCACCATGATAAACTGAATAAAACATGTAACTAGGATGCACCCATACGCCCCACCTGATATAATAATATGGCCAAACTGAAAAGGGACGCCACGAGCAATCACTCCGCCGTGGGGAAGTCATAACATCGGTGCCTCCAATGCTATGGTTATGGTACCTCCATAACTAGGTGAAACTGGTCATGCTTGTATATGGCTATAGATTATGCTAAATTAACATAAGCAGTTCAAAACAATAAAACAAATGCTGGGGAAAACAGTTGGCTGCATACGGGGAAATCCTAATAAGGAAAGAATGTCCATACTGAAAGGACGGGAATCCGTACCTCAAGTCCAGTGAATGAACGGAAGAAAGACTCCTACTTCTGGATCACTAACGCTACATGAATACACACGTGTATAAGTATCGATTCACTGATTACGTACTGGGTTTTGGTGTCTCATTACAGCTGATTTGGTATGTTTTAGGTCATGGTTCACTGTTTAAAGCCTTAAACTGTGTTTATCTTGTATTCTGATTTATCTGATTAAGTATTACTGGTGTTTCATGTATTAATATACTTACTGTGTAATAATAAGTAACTTTCCAAAAATAGCAGGTTTCCAAAAATAGAAAGTTTCCAAAAATAGAAAGTTTCCAAAAATAGAAAGTTACCAAAAATAGAAAGTTTCCAAAAATAGAAAGTTTCCAAAAATAGAAAGTTTCCAAAAATAGAAAGTTTCCAAAAATAGAAAGTTTCCAAAAATAGAATTTACTGCCTAAAATAGATTAGTTTCTAAAAATAGAAAGTTTCCAAAAAATAGATCAGCTGCCTTAATTAAATAAGTTTCCATATATAGAAGGTTTCCATGATTAGATTAGCTGCCTGAAATAGATTGATTTCCATATATAGAAGGTTTCCATAATTAGATTAGTTGCCTTATTTAATTAAGTTCTATAAATAGAAGTTTCCATATTTAGAATTAAGCTGGTTACATAAGCTATCATATAAGTCTAAGTGTTTATAAGCTTGTTTCTTAAGTCATATGATATAGTATATAGTTTAATTATTATTTCATGTATTTTAATTAAACTATAGGTTAAGCATTTTAATTAAAGTATAACATGTTTTAATTAAAATGAAATGAAAATACTTAGGTTAAAATGTGTATTATTATTAATAATAATATAACCTAAGTCATGTCTAAATTAATTAATTATAGGCATGTTTTAATAATTAATTAATTATAACTTATAACATAAAAATACTTAGGTTAAATTAGTGTCATGATAAACTAATAATTAAAATAACCTAAGTCATGATTTAATTAATATTTCATGTTATTAATTAATTATATCCTAAGTTCATAATTCATAAAAATTAACATGTAGCATGAATCATGAATTAACCAACGAACCATGAATCGGGCATGAATTCGACACCGTACCCCGAGCCAAACCCGGGGCACACGTGTCCCCTTGCTGCCGTGGGTCCCACATGAGCCAACCAAGACCAAAAGTGGTCTTGGTGGTGGCGGCAATAGCAAACCAAACCCCCCTCGGGTTTGTTTTGCTAGGCGGCTAAAAACAAACACCCTTATAAATCCTTCTTTGATTTTAATTAATACCAAAACATGTTAGATCAATGATTAATTACCTTGTTTTTATAAGAAAAATAATAACATGTTCATGAAAATAATCAAAGATTAAAAGAATTAAAAAGAATTAAAAAGAAGGGTTAGAAAGGTATACCACTATGTAGCTTGGAAAAAGGATGAACAAACACTGATTACACAATAGTTTTTAAGATCAAAATCAAACAAACACCCTCCAATGGTGGTGTTTATGTGGCGGCACAAAGAGGAGAAAAAGGAGAGGAGAAAAACTCTTTTAGGGTTTTTGTTTATTTTCTTGAAAGTGAAAAGTGAAAACATGTTTAACTCTTTACCCCCCTTTACTTGTAAAGTCCATGGGCTAGGCCCATTCCTTGTATGTGTGCCGTGGGTATGGGGGCCCCACATGGGGTACCCGTACCTTTCTCGTGTCCCGATGTTTCGTGTTCGTTCGTGGTTAAACGTGCTCGTGTTTAAAGTGTTTCTGTTTAATCTAACGTGTCGTTTATCGTAAACTTAACGCTCGTAAATATATTATCAGTATTTACGTAATTATTTTAGTTAGTATTTTAAATGGTGATCATGATTTAATTATGTTCACGTGATATATTATTAACTGTTTATCATGAGTTCGTACGTAATCGATACTTGTCATGTCATACACGTATGCACTTGCTTGATTATTAGCACAGTGATCAATACTACATGAGGTAAGTTTTAATCTAGGACGTACGATCTTAAGGGCACTATTCATGGTAAAAGCATGCGGGTTTTACAATTCTTCCCCCCTAAAAAGAATAATTCGTCCCCGAATTATAGATAAAGTAAGCTGAAAAGAAGTGACATACCCGAACTCAAAATATGAAGTGAGGGTAAGAAGCCCGGATAGACTCCTCTGTTTCCCAAGTGGCTTCCCGCTCGGTATGGTCCCTCCAAAGGATTTTGACGAAAGGAATCGTCTTCCTTCTCATGACTCGTTCTTGCCTGTCGAGTACTCGTTCGGGTTCTTCTATAAAGGTGAGATCTTCACGTATCTGTTCCAGTGGATACTGAACCATGTGAAGGGGATGATAATTGTACCCTCTGAGTAAGGATACATGGAACACGTTATGCACGTGCGAAAGCTGAGGAGGTAACGCCAATCGGTAAGATACTTCGCCGATTCGTTCAACGATATCAAATGGTCCGATGAACCGAGGACTGAGTTTTCCTTTGATCCCGAAGCGTTTAACACCACGTGCCGGCGAAACCTTGAGGAAGACATGATCTCCCACATTAAAATGTATGTCCCTACGATGCTTATCGGCGTAACTCTTCTGACGTGACCGTGCTTCCTGCAGTTTCTGCTTAGCTACCTCAATCTTCTCATTGGTCATTTCTATAATCTCTGGTCCTTCGAGTGTTCGCTCTCCCACTTGATCCCAGCAAGTTGGAGCGCGACACTTTCTGCCATACAACATTTCGAAAGGAGCACATTTGATACTTGCGTGCCAGCTGTTGTTGTATGCAAACTCGACTAAACAGATGTAATCGTCCCAATCACCTGTCCATTCCAACGCACACGACCTTAACATATCTTCCAATGTCTGAATTGTTCGCTCCGATTGTCCGTCCGTTTGAGGATGAAAGGCTGTGCTCAGCTTAAGTTGTGTACCCCAAGCTTTTTGCAGACCTTTCCAGAATCGCGACGTGAAACGAGGATCTCTGTCTGAGACGATGCTGGAGGGAGTGCCGTGGAGTCTCATGATCTCCCTTCTGTACGTATCTGCGAGTTTACTTACCGGATCTTCCTTGCGTATCGGTAAGAAATGAGCTGATTTGGTGAGTCGATCAACGATGACCCAAATAGCATCGTGCTTCTTCTTGGTAGACGGAAGACCGGTAACAAAATCCATGGTGATTTTGTCCCACTTCCACTCTGGAATATCCAACGGTTGAAGGAGACCGCCAGATCGCTGATGTTCAATCTTAACCTGCTGGCAGGTAAGACATTTGGAGACATACGTGGCTACATCCTGTTTCATATCACTCCACCAAAAGTGCTGTCTGATGTCATGGTACATTTTTGTCGACCCAGGATGTATAGAAAATGGGGAGCTGTGAGCTTCAGCTAACAATGCTTCTCGGAGTTCTGGATTGTCGGGAACACAAAGTCTCGTGCCCTGCCAAACGATACCGTCTGCGTCCATTCTGAATTCTGTCTGCTTCTCCAAATTCTGAATTATTGCCCAAATCTCTCCATCATCCTTCTGCGCTTCCTTAATCCTAG
Source organism: Glebionis coronaria (assembly GCA_025667525.1). Lineage (NCBI taxonomy): Eukaryota > Viridiplantae > Streptophyta > Magnoliopsida > Asterales > Asteraceae > Glebionis > Glebionis coronaria. The sequence goes on from CM046877.1 coordinate 107,906,184, forward strand.
TCAGTAACTCAGGTTCTACTCTAAGATTCGCCCAGTATCCGTGCTGCCCACGTACCATGATCTTGATGTCTAGCCGCTCCAAGTCCCTTATGTTTTGTTCCTTGATCTCAATGCCGTTGATCATTCCGGACTTTCTGCTGAGTGCATCTGCTACTACATTAGCTTTCCCGGGATGATACTGTAGGTTAATATCATAATCCTTCAACAGTTCCAACCATCTCCTTTGTCTCATGTTCAACTCTCGCTGTGTGAAGATATACTTCAAGCTCTTGTGATCCGTGAAAATATCGCATGATTCTTCGTATAAGTAATGCCTCCATATCTTTAATGCGAACACCACTGCAGCAAGTTCCAGGTCATGCGTATGGTAGTTTTCTTCATAGGGCTTAAGCTGCCGTGAGGCATACGCGATCACTTTCCCATGTTGCATGAGAACACAGCCCAGTCCCTTCCCCGATGCATCGCTATAGATCTGAAATCCACCTGTACCAGATGGGAGAGTAAGAATAGGTGCAGATACTAACTTCTGCTTTAGGTCTTCGAAGCTCTTCTCTCGATCTTCCGTCCAGACGAATTTCTCTCCTTTTCGCATCAGTTTGGTGAGAGGCAATGCCAAGCGGGAAAAGTTCTCCACGAATCTTCGATAATATCCAGCTAAGCCTAAGAAACTGCGGACTTCTGTCGCTGATGTTGGTCTTGGCCATTTAGTGATAGCCTCAACCTTCGCTGGGTCCATAGTGATCCCTTCTGCTGATACAATGTGACCTAAGAATGCCACCTTGTTTAACCAGAACTCACACTTGGAGAATTTCGCATATAGCTGCTTCTGACGAAGAATCTGTAGTACAGTACGGAGATGATCTTCGTGTTCCTCCGTGGACTTTGAGAATATCAAGATGTCATCAATGAATACAATGACAAATTTATCAAGGAATTCATGGAAGATTCTGTTCATCAGATCCATGAATGCTGCTGGAGCGTTAGTCAGGCCGAATGGCATGACCACGAACTCATAATGGCCATAGCGGGTACGAAAAGCAGTCTTGGCAATATCCTGCTCTTTAACCCTTAGCTGATGGTAGCCTGACCTTAGATCGATCTTTGAGAAGTGTTTGGCTCCTTGAAGTTGGTCAAACAGATCGTCTATACGTGGCAGTGGATATCTATTGCGGATGGTAATCTTATTAAGTTCACGGTAGTCAATGCAAAGTCGCATGCTGCCGTCCTTCTTCTTAACGAACAAGACCGGTGCGCCCCATGGAGATGCGCTCGGTCTAATGAACCCTCGTTCAAGAAGTTCCTGCAGTTGGTCCTTCAATTCTTTTAGCTCTATGGGAGCCATACGATACGGAGCCTTAGAGATCGGCTCAGCTCCTGGAACAAGGTCGATGTTGAACTCCACTTCTCTTGCAGGTGGTATGCCTGGAAGTTCATCTGGGAAGACGTCTTGAAATTCCGAAACTACTGGTTGATCCTGAATCGATGGGGATTCAGCATCCATGTCATGAACCGTAGCGAGATAACCTTCGCAGCCATGTGACAGTAATGCACGTGCTTGCAAGGTAGATATGACTTGTACAGACCGTCCGGGTATGAACCCGTTATGGATGTACTCTGGTGCATTAATGTCGCCGAAGATCACTCGATATGAGTGGCAGTCTATGGTAGCATGGTGCTTGGATAGCCAATCCATGCCGAGAATCATATCGAACTCAATCATGTCTAGAGGAAGTGCATCTACTGCACGAACTTTATCGTCAAACTCTAGAGGAAGACTCTTGTATACATGAGTTATTAATACAGAGTCCCTCAGAGGCGTGGAAATGGTAAGCTTATTTTCTAATGGCAAGGGAAGTGTCCTGATGTTCTTAGCATAAGTAGTGGAAACAACTGAATGAGTGGCACCCGTGTCGAAAAGAACACATGCAGCCTGGCCGTACATATACAAAATTCCAGTAATGGTACCTGTAGATTTGTTTGCCTGATCGCGCGATGTCGTGTAGACACGCCCAGTGGTAGGAGGCGGTTTAGTATCAGCATGACCCGAAGTACCCTCCATTTCACCCTTACGGCAATCTCTCATACGATGGCCAGGGAGGCCGCACTTGTAGCACGCGTCGGAATCACGACGACATGGGCCAGGGTGTCTGCGATGGCAAGTGCTGCAAAGAGGATGTGTGTGAATCCTCCAGCAGGAGTCCTTGCTTGCTGAGGGCCTGCTGATGACAAAACGTGTTAAGAATAAGGTATATGCACGAGTATAGGACGTAAGCGTCATAAGATGTTTACCAGTGTTAGCTGAACGGTTAGGCTGAGAACCCCTGTGGTTCTGGTCCCTTCCGTTACCGTGGTTCCTGGTAGAGATTAATATAGTGTCAGCATGAGAGACATAACATGAAATCATAAGAAGATGCATAAATAGTAGGACCTGTTGTTGTTGGAGTGTCCCGTATTGTTACGGTAATTATCATTACCGTTGCGCCTTTCCACAACAGAACGGTCGTTAGAGTGACCGTTTCCTTTGGGCTGATTGGGCTGCTGCTGAGTAGCCGGCTGAGACCGGTCCCCAGTTTTCTGCCTGGAAGATACAGTTTACGAGATGATTATAGAACATATAACGATAAGATGCGGTCTGGTTAACGCTAGAACATGAATCGTTTTACCTCTTGTCGGGTCTTTCAGCTTCCCCGAACTCATCGCGTTCCTGCAACATCTCAAGCTTCCTTGCTGCGTCGGCCACTTGTGCTACTGTATTGAACGTAGCACATACCAGATTATTCGCGACCGAGGTGCGAAGTGCCCACCTAAAATGGTGTGCCTGCTCCTCAGGAGTACCAGCCGCTGCTCCTAGAAAACCAGCTAGGCGAAGAAAGCGCTGCATGAATTCGTTGCTATTCTCGCCCTGTCTCTGACGTATCCCGTGATATTCACGCTTGAGTTTGTCCTGCTCTGCCTTAGGAAAGAACTGTTCCATCACTCTCTCCTTGAATTGGGCCCATGTCAAACCAGCGACCCATTCATCACCTCCTTCTGACTGCGTCAAAGCTAGCCACCAGTTGAGTACATCGCCTTCAAACCTGTAGCACGCCAATCTTGCCTTGAAGGCGGGGTCACATCCCATAGCATTGAAGATTTTCTCAATGTGAGTCAGCCAGCTTTCAGCATCGCTGGGGCTATCAGTCTTTTCGAAAGCTCTAGGACGGAGCTTGTTAAATCTTTCCAACCACACTGCTAGTGTCACTGGGGGAGGAGGAGGAGGAAGTGCCTGATTCTGCGGCTGCTGATTATTGGCAGCTTGGACTTCAGCACGAATGTCATTCCTCAGTTGAGGAAGTAGGGCTTGCATGGCAGCCTGAATTGCAGCATTAAGCTGCTCTTGCTCGCGTGTGAGAACCATCTGACAGTATAACATAAAACATATGATTAACAGTTCAACATAAAATATAAAAAAAAAATTTATGCCAAAAATTTCACGAGAAAAATTTTATGCAAGAAAATCTTTGTACGAATGCATGATGCAGTTTTATGAAAACTTTTGATGCTCGAGAGTGAACGCCTTCGGTCAGTTCACTCAAAATAAAAGACATATCGAGGGGACGCCTATGGGTCGGTCCCAAATCTAAAAGTTTCGATAAAACACATGCGACTAAATAGGGCCAGTCCTGTACCAACCATTACTTAGTCAAAAGGAAAACGGCTGAGCAAGACGCTCAGTGCACGGATGTACAATATAGCATGAAATAGGATAAGCATGTAACATATAACAGCGGAAGACTAAGTACTGAGTAAACTGGTTAAGTATCAAGAAAACTGGTTTTATAGTTTGAAAAGCCTTATGTTTATCTTGTGAAAACTGTTTTAACATATATATACCATAGCCCATATAGGTCATGAAAAGGTCACGTGCATGAATACTTGGAGGGGTGACCTCATCATGCTGATTAGAGGGGATGCCTCTAATCAATATACTGATTTGGGTAGGAGGGATCAACTCCTTGTGAAGGGTGCAAGGCACACACCACATTCACCATGATAAACTGAATAAAACATGTAACTAGGATGCACCCATACGCCCCACCTGATATAATAATATGGCCAAACTGAAAAGGGACGCCACGAGCAATCACTCCGCCGTGGGGAAGTCATAACATCGGTGCCTCCAATGCTATGGTTATGGTACCTCCATAACTAGGTGAAACTGGTCATGCTTGTATATGGCTATAGATTATGCTAAATTAACATAAGCAGTTCAAAACAATAAAACAAATGCTGGGGAAAACAGTTGGCTGCATACGGGGAAATCCTAATAAGGAAAGAATGTCCATACTGAAAGGACGGGAATCCGTACCTCAAGTCCAGTGAATGAACGGAAGAAAGACTCCTACTTCTGGATCACTAACGCTACATGAATACACACGTGTATAAGTATCGATTCACTGATTACGTACTGGGTTTTGGTGTCTCATTACAGCTGATTTGGTATGTTTTAGGTCATGGTTCACTGTTTAAAGCCTTAAACTGTGTTTATCTTGTATTCTGATTTATCTGATTAAGTATTACTGGTGTTTCATGTATTAATATACTTACTGTGTAATAATAAGTAACTTTCCAAAAATAGCAGGTTTCCAAAAATAGAAAGTTTCCAAAAATAGAAAGTTTCCAAAAATAGAAAGTTACCAAAAATAGAAAGTTTCCAAAAATAGAAAGTTTCCAAAAATAGAAAGTTTCCAAAAATAGAAAGTTTCCAAAAATAGAAAGTTTCCAAACATAGAATTTACTGCCTAAAATAGATTAGTTTCTAAAAATAGAAAGTTTCCAAAAAATAGATCAGCTGCCTTAATTAAATAAGTTTCCATATATAGAAGGTTTCCATGATTAGATTAGCTGCCTGAAATAGATTGATTTCCATATATAGAAGGTTTCCATAATTAGATTAGTTGCCTTATTTAATTAAGTTCTATAAATAGAAGTTTCCATATTTAGAATTAAGCTGGTTACATAAGCTATCATATAAGTCTAAGTGTTTATAAGCTTGTTTCTTAAGTCATATGATATAGTATATAGTTTAATTATTATTTCATGTATTTTAATTAAACTATAGGTTAAGCATTTTAATTAAAGTATAACATGTTTTAATTAAAATGAAATGAAAATACTTAGGTTAAAATGTGTATTATTATTAATAATAATATAACCTAAGTCATGTCTAAATTAATTAATTATAGGCATGTTTTAATAATTAATTAATTATAACTTATAACATAAAAATACTTAGGTTAAATTAGTGTCATGATAAACTAATAATTAAAATAACCTAAGTCATGATTTAATTAATATTTCATGTTATTAATTAATTATATCCTAAGTTCATAATTCATAAAAATTAACATGTAGCATGAATCATGAATTAACCAACGAACCATGAATCGGGCATGAATTCGACACCGTACCCCGAGCCAAACCCGGGGCACACGTGTCCCCTTGCTGCCGTGGGTCCCACATGAGCCAACCAAGACCAAAAGTGGTCTTGGTGGTGGCGGCAATAGCAAACCAAACCCCCCTCGGGTTTGTTTTGCTAGGCGGCTAAAAACAAACACCCTTATAAATCCTTCTTTGATTTTAATTAATACCAAAACATGTTAGATCAATGATTAATTACCTTGTTTTTATAAGAAAAATAATAACATGTTCATGAAAATAATCAAAGATTAAAAGAATTAAAAAGAATTAAAAAGAAGGGTTAGAAAGGTATACCACTATGTAGCTTGGAAAAAGGATGAACAAACACTGATTACACAATAGTTTTTAAGATCAAAATCAAACAAACACCCTCCAATGGTGGTGTTTATGTGGCGGCACAAAGAGGAGAAAAAGGAGAGGAGAAAAACTCTTTTAGGGTTTTTGTTTATTTTCTTGAAAGTGAAAAGTGAAAACATGTTTAACTCTTTACCCCCCTTTACTTGTAAAGTCCATGGGCTAGGCCCATTCCTTGTATGTGTGCCGTGGGTATGGGGGCCCCACATGGGGTACCCGTACCTTTCTCGTGTCCCGATGTTTCGTGTTCGTTCGTGGTTAAACGTGCTCGTGTTTAAAGTGTTTCTGTTTAATCTAACGTGTCGTTTATCGTAAACTTAACGCTCGTAAATATATTATCAGTATTTACGTAATTATTTTAGTTAGTATTTTAAATGGTGATCATGATTTAATTATGTTCAAGTGATATATTATTAACTGTTTATCATGAGTTCGTACGTAATCGATACTTGTCATGTCATACACGTATGCACTTGCTTGATTATTAGCACATGAATGTGATCAATACTACATGAGGTAAGTTTTAATCTAGGACGTACGATCTTAAGGGCACTATTCATGGTAAAAGCATGAGGGTTTTACAGATATACTTCAAGCTCTTGTGGTCCGTGAAAATGTCACATGATTCTCCATACAAGTAGTGCCTCCATATCTTCAATGCAAACACGACTGCTGCAAGTTCCAAGTCATGCGTAGGGTAATTTTCCTCATAAGGCTTAAGCTGCCGTGAAGCGTACGCGATCACCTTCCCATGTTGCATGAGAACACAGCCAAGTCCCTTCCCCGATGCATCACTGTAGATCTGAAATCCACCTGTACCAGATGGGAGAGTAAGAATCGGTGCAGATACTAACTTCTGCTTTAGGTCTTCAAATATCTTCTCTCTTTCTTCAGTCTAGACGAATTTCTCCCCTTTCCGCATCAGATTCGTCAATGGTAGTGCTAAACGGGAAAAGTTTCCACGAACCTACGGCAGTAACCAGCTAAGCCTTAGAAACTGCGGACTTCAGTCGCTGATGTCGGTCTTGGCCACTTGGTAATAGCCCCAACCTTTGCTGGATCCATCGTGATTCCTTCTGCTGATAAAATGTGACCTAAGAATGCCACCTTGTCTAACCAGAACTCACACTTGGAGAATTTAGCATAAAGCTGCTTCTGGCGAAGAATCTGCAATACTGTACTAAGACGGTCTTCGTGTTCCTCCTTGGACTTAGAGAATATCAGGATGTCGTCAATGAAGACAATGACGAACTTGTCCAGAAATTCATGGAAAATTCTGTTCATCAAATCCATGAACACTGCTGGAGCATTGGTAATGCCAAATGGCATGACTACAAATTCGTAGTGGCCATAGCGTGTACGGAAAGCAGTCTTGGCGATGTCCTGCTCTTTAACCCGTAGCTGATGATAGCCGACCTTAGATCAATCTTGGAGAAATGTTTGGCCCCTTGGAGTTGGTCAAACAGATCGTCTATGCATGGTAGTGGATACCCATTCCTGATGGTAATCTTGTTGAGCTCGCGATAGTCTATGTAAAGTCGCATACTGCCATCCTTCTTCTTAACGAATAAGACCGGTGCGCCCCACGGAGATGCGCTCGGTCGAATAACGCCTCGTTCCAGAAGTTCTTGCAATTCATCCTTCAGCTCCTTCAACTCTATGGGAGCCATGCGATAAGGAGCCTTGGAAATCGGCTCAGCTCCTGGGATGAGCTCGATATTAAATTCTACTTCACGTGCAGGTGGTATGCCCGGAAGTTCTTCTAGAAATACATCTGGAAATTCTGACACTATCGGGTGATCCTGAATTGATGGGGATTCAGCATCCATGTCATGAACAGTAGCTAGATAGCCCTCACAACCATGTGAAAGTAATGCACGTGCTTGCAGGGTTGATATGATTTGTACAGACTATCCGGGTACGAACCCGTTGTGAATGTACTCTGGCGCATTAACATCACCGAAGATGACTCGATATGAATGGCAGTCTATGGTAGCATGATGCTTGGATAGCCAATCCATGCCGAAAATCATGTCAAAATCATTCATGTCCAGCGGAAGTGCGTCAACAGGACGGATCTTGTCATCAAACTCTAGGGGAAGGCTCTTGTACACATGGGTTATGCGTACAGAGTCTCGTAAAGGCGTGGAAATATTCAGTTATTCTCTAGTGACATGGGGAGTATCCTAACATTCTTAGCATAAGCAGTAGAAATGACCGAGTGAGTACCACCCGTGTGAAAAAGAACACATGCAGCCTGACCATACATATACAAGATTCTAGTGATAGTACCTGTAGACTTGTTGGCCTGATCGCGAGATGTCGTGTAAACGCGTCCACTAGTAGGAGGCGGCTTGGTATCAGCATGTCCCGATGTGCCCTCCATCTCGCCCTTGCGGCAGTCCTTCATGCGATGGCCAGGAAGACCACACTTGAAGCATGCGTCGCTGTCGCGACGACATGGCCCTGGGTGCCTACGGATGCAGGTAGTGCAAAGAGGATGAGTATATCCTCCAGCAGGTGTCCTGACTGGCTGAGAGCCTGATAAGAACAATATACATGAGACTTGATAATAGGTACAAAGGACAATACGGATAATTCGTAAGATGGAATACCAGTGATAGCTGGACGGTTAGGTTGTGAACCTCTCTGGTTCTGGTCCCTCCCGTTACCATGATTCCTGGTAGAAGATTCTCTAATGTGTCAGAATTAAGAATTATACCATGTAATCATAAGAAAAATGAGTAAGTATAAGGATCTGCTGCTGTTGGAGTGTCCAGCGTTGTTACGGTATTTATCATTACCGCCACGCCTATCCGTAGCAGAACGGTCATGAGTCTGACCGTTTCCCTCGGGCTGAGTAGGTTGTTGCTGAGTAGCCGGCTGAGACCGGTCCCCAGTCTTCTGCCTGGAAGATACAGTTTAAAAGAGATGTAAATATGCTTAAAGAATATGGTTTGGTCACCGCTCAATACGAATGTTTACCTCTTCTCGGGTCTCTCTGCTTCCCCGAACTCTTCTCTTTCTTGCAGTATCTCCAGCTTACGTGCTGCATCGGCCACTTGTGCCACCGTGTTGAACGTAGCACACACCAAGTTGTTTGCGACCGATGTACAAAGATCCCACCGGAAGTGGTGTGCTTGCTCTTCAGGAGTACCTGCTGCTGCACCGGGAAAACCAGCCAAGCGAAGAAAGCGTTGCATGAACTCGTTGCTATTCTCCCCAGCTCTCTGTCGGATTCCATGGTAAACCACCACCGGCCTAAACCGGTGGTGCGTGTGGTTCTACAGCCGAGACCCCCTAGACCACCAAGGATAACCCTGACATGCGTCGGGGTCCCTTGGTTCCTCTCGGCTGAAACACCAAAACCAAACCGAGACCTTGTGGTCTCGGTTGGTGGTGATCACACAACCACCGAGAGCCTTGCTCTCGGTTTACACACTAGTCGAACCAAACACCCCCTTAAACGTGTTTTAATAACCCCATGTTTTCATGTTTTTAGATTTAATAAATAATTAAAAAGAAAAGGTTTAAGAAGATTACCTATTCGTGGATAAAAAAGAAAACTAACACGAACGATCTTGCAATAAACTGGATCAACCAAGATCAACAAACACCTCTCTTGTGGTAGTTATGGGCGGTGGCTACAAGGAAGAATGAGGAGGAGCAGGGTTTTGTTTTTTTTTCTTTCTGTATTGTGAAAATATCCCTTCCTTCTTTATTCCTTTTAGTTAAAATTTAAAGTGGGCTGGGCCCATTCTCTTGTCTATGTCGCGCCTAAAGGGCCCCACATGGGAAACCTGTTGATTTTTCCCGTGTTCTATTATTTACGTGTTAACGTGTCTTGTTTACGTGATTTAATTATTGTTTGTTCGTGTCGTAATTTATATTTATACTTACTCGTAATAAATATACGTAAATACATAATATTAGTTTCGTGATTATTTACGTTCATGATTTTCATGTTCGTGATTATAATTATTGTTGATAATAATTATCGTGTCTTAATACGTAATAAATACTTATCGTGTAACAACACTTACGTAATACTTGTAATTTCCTATCGTGAAACATAAACGTGTTAAATAAGGTAAGTTCTAATCATGTACGTAAGATCATGAGGGTACTATTCATGGTAAAAGCATGCGGGTTTTACAATAATGATAATAATAATAAGTGTGCGGCTATTCGATATGGGTTTCTTCCATTTTCTTTCTCTTCTTTGGGGGAATTAGAGGCAGATGCGGTTATATTGCTCAAGAGGATCCGAAATTTTTCTATGGCTCAGGATATCGGTGCACGTGTTGTTGTTCATATATTTAATAGGATTACTTTCGCTATTGTTAAAGAATGGGAGCTCAGATAGTATGTCGGCTACCTACTTACTTTTTGTAAATCTTATTATTCTAATAAAGTGTTGTTTATAATAATTAAAATAATAATAAAATAATAATAATAATAATAATAATAAACATCACTTTATTTTAATAATAGGATTTACAAGAAATTAGTGGGGAGCCGCGATACTATCTAGGCCCCCAATCCTCTAGCTATAGCAAAGCCTATCCTATTAAAAATATGAACAGCAGCGCGTGCACCAATATCTTGTGTCATGGAGAATCTACGAATCCGCTTTAGTAAGTTTATTGCATCCATCTCAAGTTCCCCAAGAGAAGAGAAAGAGAATAGCAGAAAACTGTATCTAATATCAGCACATTTAGCTTCATACTTGACGCGTTTACGTTGTGCAGCCTCAACCACCACACGTCCCGGTGCAAAATCAATCATCCCTATTTGCGTCAAAGGAGATGAACCAGTCAGATCCACACATACATCAAGCCCACCATTCCATGAGTAGAGCAACATATCAGCTGGACGTAAGTGTTTGTCCAGCCCACCACCAAGCCCAATATCAACTTCTTTACCAATGGAAATCCCGTAACGAAAACAGATGTCTACAAGGGTATCACGTACAATGTTATGTCGATGCTTAATACCAACAATACCAGCACACGATACAGCATGATCCCCATAAATATCTCACGTAAATACCCTTGAGCAAGCTAAGCATGGACTCGAAACTGAGAATAAAGGAACACCCAACCGATAACATAATACACACCTGTAAGTCCTATTATTCATAGTTTGTCCTAACCCAGAGATCGGAACCACCCTAAGCCAGTCTGAAGTATGGTCCTCCATTTGAGACTTCCATACAGCCATTTGTCGAGTAGACAAGGAAAAATCAGATTCAACCGTTTGAGCAACACGTGTGAAATATATGTCTGCCAGTTTCTTCATGAGTTTGGGGGCAGCGACCTCACTTGGGTTACTTAAAAGATCAATCTCCAATTTTTCATTAAAAGTACACAATGCATTATCAAAAGTAGGCCCGTAAGTAACAATATCTGAATGTCGTAGTAGCTTAGTTTGCAAAGCGGCTGACTGAAGTCTAGACGCAAGAAATGCATAATTTAAAACATCACCTGCAGAGTAGACACCAAGTCCCCCAAATGCAAAGGGTAGAGTGGAGAGTCTCCATTGCCAATCACCAAAACCAGGACCAGAAGTCGTAACAATACGCTCAAGAGCCGAACGAAGAGCCATGTCAAAAGCACTCTGAGCCCGCTCAAAAAATCGAGGAGAACATGTACGCATGGAGAAATATAGTTTTGATATACCTGCACAAGCACGTAGGAGCAACAACTCACACTGAGGGTCATTAATCTTCGCAACAACGTCCATAAGCTCAATGGATTTGGCTACCCTTTTCATCACAAGCTCGCTACAAAAATCAAAATCTGCACTAACAGGCCCACCTAACAGTTTAACACCATGCAAGGGTCAAGAAATATTAGGCGGGAAAACACCAACAAGTCTGCTTCTAGGGTCCTCCTTTGGCCAAAATATTATTTTTTTTTTATTTTTTTTTATTTTTTAATTATAAACCATCACTTTATTATTATTATTATTATTATCGTTATTAATATTATTATTTATATTATTATTAATATATTTGTATATTTTTTATTATTATTATTATTATTATTATTATTATTCATTTCTTATTTCTTATTTTTATTTATTATTTATTATTTATTATTTTATTATTTTATTATTTTTATTGTTATTTATTAATATTAATACTTATTTTTATTTTTATTATTTTTTTATTTTTAAATTTTATAAATAATTAAATTTTTTTATTTTATTATTATTAATTATTAACTTTAAATTGTTATTTATAAATATTAATACTAATATTATTACTTATTATTATTTTTATTATTAAATTTTATAATTATTATTATTTTTTTATATTTTTTTATTATTTTATTATTATTATTAATTATTAACTTTAATTGTTATTTATTAATATTTTTATTTTATTTTATTTATATTTTGAAAATTTAAATCTCCGATGCTACTAAACAAAAAAATTTAATAAACAATTGTTTTGGATTTATCTTAAAAATTTAATTCTTTATTTCATTTCTAATTTTTAAAATTCTTTGTGCCCTAAAACTTTAAAGCCTTTTTAGAGCATTCATATTAGTAACTTTTTGAAGAGCTAAAAAGGCTTTAGTATAGTCACGTATTAACCCTGTTTCCTAATCAAGTATCAAGAAGAAAACATAAACGATATTTCATCAACAGAAATGAATTGAAATGAAATGAAGTGTCATCATGTTTTTGCAGATTTTTGTTGAGTTGGTATTATTGGCAAACTCACACTTATTAAATTCCAAGACACATGAATGGAATCAAATGGACTTTTCAACCACCAAAGGCCCATGTGTCATTCTTCAGCCTAAACACCCTTACAAGTTACAACAACCATAATCCAAACAACAATAAAAGGTAAAATGAAACTAAAACTAGCAATGGGGCCATATTATATTATCCATGGCATATATGCCCTATTGGAGGCCATATACGTGTGGGTTGTAAACAAAGATTTTAGACATAAGCAAATCAATCTCCACAAAGGTTATGCTGTTTCACTAGATTCATTAGCTATAGTGGGGTAATGGTTTTTTAAGAATGACTCTTTGTTAAATGATAAGTCAAGACCTGAGTTTTGTGCGGGTGTCGATGACACCTATGAATTATTTTGATATAGTATTAATTTTTGAAACAAATATTAATTTTAAAAAAGAGAGAAATGCAAAAATTATCCCTGTGGTATGTCGAAAAATCGAATTACATCATTCGTTAACTTTTTGGACAACAGCCATCCCTCCGTTAGTGCGCGGGGCACAATACATCCCTCATGGACTAACGGTGCAAATGTTTTCTCGTTAAAAATTAACAAAATCTAAAAGAGAGGGTATTCTTGTCTTTTTCCTTTCCCAATGATGTATTGTGAACCTTATCACAAATAGTTTAAAAAAAAAATATTTTTGAAAAAAAAAATTATTTTCAGAAAAAATAAGTTTTATTTTCTCGAAAAAAAAAATATTTTCGAAAAAAAATTATTTTCGGAAAAAAAATAATTATTTTCTAAAAAATAAGTTTTATTTTCGAAAAGAAAAAAAAATTATTTTCGAAAAAATATGTTTTATTTTCGGAAAAAAGTTTTATTTTCGAAAAAATGGTTAATTTTTGAAAAAAAAGAAAGTTTATTTTTTTTCGAAACAAACATTTTTTCAAAAAATTTAACTTCTTTTTCAAAAAAAAAGAATTATTTTTCAAAAAAAAATTAAATTCTTTTTTCAAAATTTTTGTTTCGCTAAATTATTTTTTTTCCTGAAAATAAAACATATTTTTTCGAAAATAAAACTTTTTTTCCAAAATAAAACTTATTTTTTAGAAAATAAAACTTTTTTTCCGAAAATAATTTTTTTTCGAAAATAAATTTTTTATTTCGAAAATAAAACTTTTTTTTCGAAAATAAAACTTATTTTTTAGAAAATAAAACTTTTTTTTTCCGAAAATAATTTTTTTTTTCGAAAATATTTTTTTTTTCGAGAAAATAAAACTTATTTTTTCTGAAAATAAATTTATTTTTTTGAAACTATTTATGATAAGGTTCACAATACATCCCTGGGAAAGGAAAAAGACAAGAATACCCTCTCTTTTAGATTTTGTTAATTTTTAACGAGAAAACATTTGCACCGTTAGTCCATGAGAGATGTATTGTGCCGCGCGCACTAACGGAGGGATGACTGTTGTCCAAAAAGTTAACGAAGGATGTAATTCGATTTTTCGACATACCACAGGGATGATTTTTACACTTCTCTCTTTTAAAAAAAAATTAAATGCATCTGGTGCATCGAAATGTGTTTCTATTCTTATTTAGTTAGTATATTTAAAATATTTGAACACTACTATATTAAGGTTCAAAAAACTGTGTGCCCCCGATCAAATTTGTTTCTGACTTCGTACTTAGTTCTATTAAGGTTAAAACTATGTTAGTTTTTTTATAGATTATGTTTTATTATATATAGACATCAGATTTCATCATGCAATTACACAAAAACACAATTAATAATAGATTTAAGTTTATTTGTATATCAAACTTATCTAAGATATGAGCATCCTCACCCTCTATCTCTCTATCATCTAATGGCTAAGATTAAATCCTCATTTTACACTACATGAGTATTTTCGTCATTTTACCTACCCACTATATAAATCTTTTTCTCCTTTCTTTCTCATAAAACACACACACACCGTTGTATCACTTCTCTCTCTACCCCCTGGTCTAGATTCTCTCTCTACAAATTGAAGCCTATAATCACAAATCCGTCACGAACATCATCATTAATCCATCACGAATCGATTAATTAGATCAATTAATTAACGCGAATTCATATCAGGTTTGTATTCTCATAATCTATTCTTATTTTTTTAGCTTACTTGATTTTGAATAAGCTTATTAATTTATTATCATTAGCTTATTTCGAACGAATATTCTGATTGGTTGTTCTTATTTTGATCGAATTATTCTGATTGATTATTCTTATTTTTATCGAATTATTTTAATTAGTTTTTAATTATGTGAATAAGCTTATTTGTTTGAATAAGATTATGAATTAGATGAGAGTTATAAATAAGCTTGTGAATTAGATACATTTTATGTGAATAAGCTTACAAATTACATGAGAGTTATGTATAAGCTAGCTTATTAGCTTATTTTGGCGAATCATGTGGTATTTTATGTAAGTTAAATTAAGTTTGTTGATGTAAGCTGAAATAAGCTTTATATATCATATATGATAACTGATGATATATCATATATATAATAGATATATCATATATGATATATCAAACAAACCAGAAGAAAATGTAAGTTGAATAAAGTTTGTTGATGTAAGTTGAAATAAGCTTGATATATCATATATGATAATTGATGATATATCATATATAATAGATATATCATATGCGATATATCATCAGTTATCATATATGATATAACTATTATATATGATATATGAAATAAACCACAAGAAAAAACATATTTTGTAGGAGTATTTTTCAGAAAATCTGTATCAACTCTTGAAACCTGCTTTCTATCATATATATGAGTAATTCATTTTGGTGTTAAAATTTTGCATAATATGTTCTTTTCTTTCTTTTAAAAATGTAGTCAGACAAAGATTGTGTGATTGTGTAGGATTGTAACACACGACTTATAATGATATAGAAATGTAGATGAAGATTAAACCAAAAAAGAAAGATTAGATTAGATGAAGGAAAAAGAGAAAACAAGGTTGTGAATTCCTAGTGAGAGAAACACATACGTTTCTCTCTCTACAAAACAATGAAATGGAAAACACACACACAAATAAGGCTTAGGAGGCCTTTTATACTAAGTAGTAAGTGTTTAGGAGGCTTTCCTCATTTGTGTGTTCGGGACTAATTCCCGTTACATAAACATTAATAACTAAGAACTCTCGACACCGTTGAATAGTATTTTTCACGAGCTTCGCAACGGTATATTATATGACCATCACTTTAAATACGGCTAACAATCTCCCCCTAAGGGGTGGTCATGTAATATGTGACTTCACTCCGTTGGTGTTGCAGACTTTGAAGCTCGTTGTCTTGAGAGTTCTTTCATAGTTCCTTTCATGACTTGTGATCTTGGATCTTTGATCTTTGCCTTGACTTGATCTTGTAACTTTTCAGCTTGTGTTCTTGTGTCTTTCTCCACATACTCATGTTTTGTGTTGACTTGAAAGCTTGTAAACAATCTCCCTTGATCATCAGAGTAGCGGAAGTCTTTGTCTTTAGGTGTTCTTGAGCTTTCTTCAATAATCCTGAATATGTGGCCTTGAATTGCGACTCTTGAGATAACGCCACCGTTTGCATTCCACCGGTTTCCCGTTATACAGTACGAATACTGTACCTGTGATCAGGTAAGTTCAAAGAACTTCCTTGACAGGATTTCCAGCTGTGGTAGCCGTTCTCAATACTTGAATATATCGAAAGATAATTCAAAGTAAGGAGTGAATCATGCAGTTCCATTCTGCTGATTAAGTCGTCAATTCACTTTCCTGGAACAAGTCTGAATCAATTAAGAATCAAACCATCGTTGCTTTACAGTTGACACAAGTTTGATTCATATAGAATCGCACAAGTTACCTACCGCAGTGCTGTTTGATGATGACACTGGAAGGATTTCCATTCGTCACTGTAAATACTGAAAAGTATTACTCTGAATGTTCTGGCAAGATCATAAAGATATTGCGTTGAGACCTGGAATGAGTTTGAATCAATTAAGAATCAAACCACTGTTGCTTTCCAGTTAACATATGTTTAATTCAAGTGAATCTTACATATGACCTACCGCAGTGCTGTTTGATGTTAACACTGGAAGGATTTCCATTCATCACTGTGAATACTAAAGAGTATCACTCTGAATGTTCTAGCAATACCACAAGGATAGAGCGTAGGACTCTGTAAATCATCGCTTGTGTTCTAATGATGAACAACAATTGATCTATGGAATAAGTGTCCTAATGAGATTTTTGATGAATCTCGTTGGCTCTAGACTCTATAAGTGCACGTTTATTTGGTAATCGGAGGCTGGAGCAGACTGCCACCTATTCAATATCTACTATCTCGGAGTGAGAAAGTCGATAGAAATGAGTTGAACTCCGTGACAATAAAACAAACTTCTTTTGAGAGAAGCTTGAGTAGGCTGGGAAGGGTTGTGCATTGCATCACTGGGTCCATGATGCTTTGTCTTCAATACCAGAAATCATCAACATGATTCTGATAGTAGATGTATTGACCCGGTTTCTGCCTAAGTTGTATGGAGGGCTTCTTTCTTTACACCCTTTATCCTTACATTTCTTTTTCATTCTTCAACCCCTTCAATGCTTACCAAGACGTCATAACTAGCACCTTGTTGTGATTGTTCCAGTGATAGCTTAAGTCATTAGTCGGCATTATTCCCGTACACTCAACTACTCAATCTTTCCTAAGGACTTCTATTTTCTAATGGATTGTCCCTGGGAAGATCCCTCCGGTTCTGGTTGGATCATAGGACGAATACCTAACCACCTTTTGACACCAATACCATCGTGAATTTATTGTGTTGAAGGGTATAGATATCGTAACCAGAAAAATCAATTGAAAATGAAGTCAAGGTGTTGATGAAATCAATGTTTACACCTTAAGAGTTTTCTGTATCACCAAAAAGGCTCCCCCTACATATGTGCATCATAAAAGGAGAGATTTTTGCACATATTAGGAAGAGAAAGCACTTATATCAAAGATCTTATTCAAGATAACACATTTTAATCACTATTCTCCCCCTCAAAAATTGCATGAAATTGAAATTTTTGTGAAACTAGTGATGAAACATGGAGAGAATAATGTGTCATGAAACTTTGAAACAAATGTTTATGAAATCGTTATACTCCCCCTTGAAAAGAGATTCTATTTAAATAGGGGAGTATATGAGCACATTGTTTTGAAATACTTTGAAAAATTGTGCTCAAAAGTCCGAGAAAAATTGTGTTCATGAGCTTAAAACTTTGAATGTTTTGATATAAGCTCATGACTGAGAAAAATGAATTTCTCGTTGTTGAGGATAAGTCAAAGACTTTCCTTTATTTAGGGACCGGGTTATAGTCTGACATGTGACTATAAGCCATTATGAGAAGAAAATAGAAAAGACATGTTTTGAAAGCATTTGAACTCTCATTCGAACTTTATGTACGTACCCGTGTCGTTATTAAACAACATTTCTAAGCACGTCCATATTATCGATGCTGAGAGACATGTCGGAGAAGAATATTTTTGGTATTTTTTGAAAGGTTTTCTCATTTTTTATTTTGTTTTTATAGGTTTTATATTTTTGTATTTTGATTTTCTGATAAATATATACAAGATTACTGCGAATGTGCAAGACGTTCAAGTTCATCAGGTGTAAAACTACGCATACCAAGTCGACGAACCAAGAATTCAAATCTGTCTTGAGAAAGAGCTTTGGTGAAGATGTCGGCTAGTTGGTAGTCCGTCTTGACAAAGAACAGTTCGATCGTTCCTTTTTCCACATGCTCCTTTATGAAATGGAATCGGACAGCTATGTGCTTGGTCTTGGAGTGTTGGACCGGGTTGCAGGATATGGCTATGGCTGATTGTGAATCACAATAAATAGGGACTTTGTTAACGAAAAAGCCATAATCCGTGAGTTGTGTTCTCATCCAAAGGACTTGAGCACTACACACGGATAGAGACACATATTCTGCTTCCGCGGTTGACAACGCCGTACAGTCTTGTTTCCTTGATGACCAGCTCACTAGCTTCTCGCCTAGGAATTGTGCCCCACCGGAAGTGCTCTTGAATGTATCATGACACCCTGCATGGTCGGCATCTGAAAAACCAGTGAGATTAAAACCAGAATCCTTCGTATACCAGAGACCCATGTTAATGGTTCCCCGGAGATAACGAAAGATCCTTTTAACCTCCTTGAGGTGCTTCTCGGTTGGCTTAGCCTGGTACCGAGCACATAAACAAGTAGCATGCACAATGTCTGGTCTGCTTGAGGTTAAGTACATAAGGGACCCGATCATACTTCGGTATTTTGTAGCATCTACAAATGTCCCTTTCTTATCCAAATCAAGCTTGTGTTTAGTGTCCATTGGAGTACCAATAGGATCACAGTTATCCATACCAAATTTCGTTAGAATCTCAAGCACATACTTGGACTGATTTATGAAAATACCACGGGGGGATTGGTGAACTTGGAGACCAAGAAAAAACGTCATTTCCCCCATCATGGACATTTTAAATCGACTTTTCATAAGGTCGGCAAATAATATGGAATACTTTGGGTTAGTAGAACCAAATATAATATCATCTACATAGACCTGAGCCACCAAGATGTCGTTGCCGTAGTGCTTGATAAACAACGTTGGATCAATAGTTCCTTTGTTGAAGTGATTTTGGAGAAGAAATGATGATAATTCGTCATACCATGCCCTCGGTGCTTGTTTCAAACCATAAATTGCCTTTTTCAACTTGTAGACATGGCTAGGATGTTCAGTATTGATGAAACCTTCAGGTTGACATACATACACATCTTCTTTTAACGGCCCATGCAAGAAAGCCGTCTTCACGTCCATTTGATACACAGTGAACGATCTGTGTGCAGCATATGCCAAGAAAATCCTAATAGCTTCCATCCGAGCAACCGGGGCAAAGGATTCAGCGAAGTCAATTCCCTCCTTTTGTTTATAACCTCTCACAACTAACCGAGTTTTGTTCCTAATGACCGTTTGCTCCTCATCCATCTTGTTTTTGAATAACCATTTCAGAGTGAGGGGATCGATATTGTCTGGTCGAGGTACTAACTCCCATACATCAAGCCGGATGAACTGATTGAGTTCTTCTTGCATAGACTCAATCCATGATGCATCGGTCATTGCTTCTTTCATACTTGCTGGTTCCATTGTGCTGACTGATAGTGCATAGATACACATATCACCATCGGTACGCAGCTGATTTCGTGTTGAGACCGGTCGTGAGAGATTGCCAATCACTTGAACCAAAGGGTGATTCTTAGTCCATTTGTGTTCATGTGGAAGTGTATGAGAAACTTGATGCGAGCTCGACGGATCCACATATGGTGTTGAAGGCTGAGTCGTACTTGTGGAAGCCGCAAATGGATTAACAAACTCATGTTCGTTGAGCATCGCATTGTTTGCATTTTCAGCAACTATTTCATTCTGAAGATGAACATGGTTAGAAATTTGTTGAGAATGTTGTTGAGTTGCGTCAGCACTCGGAGAAGTGGTTGGAATGTTTTGAGTCACTATGGTTGAGGTTGACGTAGATGGTGCAGAAGTAGATGCCGATGATGTAGATGCAGTCGGAGGTTCTTGAACTACCGTAGCAGGTGCAGCTGGGGCATTTTGAGGAACACCAAATGACGAAGGACCCTCCATATATTCATCATATATTGGCCCAAATAAAACTTCCAAGTCACGTTCCGATGGTTGTAACGATGAGATTGTTGACGGTGCAAATTGAAGCGCGAGTCCTGAACTTACATGTCCAGAAGTCTGACCTTGAAGCTCGGGATGTGAACTTCTATGCTGAGAGGCCATACCCGAGAGTTCATCAAAGGTAACGTTCATAGTCTCCATTACCTTTCTTGTCCTTCGATTATAAACCCTGTAAGCACAAGCAGTTGAAGAATAACCAATGAAAAAGCCAATATCACCTTTAGGTTCAAGTTTACCGATATCTTCACGATCATTCTTCGGATAACATAATGCACCGAAGACATGTAAAAATGAAATATCCGGTTTTCTTCCATTAATGATCTCATAAGGTGTTTTGTTGAAACGGGTGTGAATAATGGAGCGGTTTTGAGTATAACATGCAGTTGCTATAGCGTCGGCCCAAAGGAATAACGGTGCACTAGAGGAGAGAAGCATCGTTCGAGCAGCTTCAACTAACGTACGATTCCTCCGTTCCACAACTCCATTCTGCTCTGGAGTTCTTACCGCCGAAGTTTGATGAGAAATCCCAACTTCGTCAAAATAAGCTTTCAATTTCTGATTTGTGAATTCTGTACCGTTATCCGTTCTCACAATAATGACAGGGGCTTGCAGTAGAACTGATGTTTTCTTCAAGAAGTTAATAATTACATCAGGGGTTTCATCTTTTGAAGCAAGAAAGTGAACCCATGTGTAGCGAGAATAGTCATCCACAATGATAAGGACATACCGCTTTCCATTAATACTTTTGATTCTCATTGGGCCACACAAATCCATATGTAGGAGATGTAACCTATTCGTTGAGTTGGGAACAGGTTTGGGTTTGTGAGGCTTCTTCTTACTTTTACCTTGCTCACATGAAGGACAAAGATGGTCTTTTGTATATTTGAACTTTGGAAGACCGGTAACGAGATCATCTTTCGCGAGATGGGTGATGGCATCGAAATTGAGATGAGATAACCTTTGATGCCATAACCACGACTTTGTTGATGTGGCTCGGGCCATGAGACAAATTGGAGAAGCAGCAGACATTTGAAAAAGATCAATGGTGTAAAGGTTGGTGGTACGATTCCTTTCAACAGATCAATTCCTTCAAGATCTCTTACAAAACATGTATGACTTCTGAAAGCGACCTCCAAGTCTGAATCACAAAATTGCCCAACCGAGAACAAGTTATGTCCCAAGCCATCAACAAAAGAGACTCTGGTGATGATTATATTTCCCCAATGAAGATCACCATAGCCTAGAATTGCTGCAACATGATCATTTCCAAATCGAACAGTTCCCATGAAACGCCATACAAAGTTCTTGAGAAGGCTTCGATTCCCAGTCATATGTTTGGAACAGCCCGAGTCCACGCACCAGAGACAAATTTCAACAGCCTGCCAATGATAAGAGAAACAAATATTTTGGCAACCGATGAAATAGGTTCCTGTAGGGTTAGAAGATAATTAAGCCGTATCACATACCGACGTTTCACTGTCAGTATGAGATCTACTAGTGTCGATAATTTTGCCACTACAGTCAAAATTTCTACCAGTAGGCAACCATTTAGAGGTGAGTCTAGGGCTACTAGGCTTAGCAAGACTTTCTGTGGACCCTACATGCGTACTTTTTGGAACATACACCTTAGCCTTAGGAGTGCGTTGTTGTTCACTGACTGACAGCTTGTCAATTCGAGTGTAACCACCATAATTCAAATCATTCATAGTCAAACCACAAGCATCATGACTAAAAGTAAAGAAACATTTATTACATTTAGCACAAATAACTTCAGATTTTTCATTCCGAATAGCAAGCTTAAAGTCATTACATTCAGATGAATTAGGTTTCTGATTATGATTAAAAAGCGGTAAATTCCTAGGGTGTTCTTCTACTTCCACATTATTGATCTTGGGGCGACTACTTCTAGAGGCAAAAGGGA
The DNA here is from genome assembly GCA_025667525.1 of Glebionis coronaria. NCBI lineage: Eukaryota > Viridiplantae > Streptophyta > Magnoliopsida > Asterales > Asteraceae > Glebionis > Glebionis coronaria. Next base: position 107,928,384 of record CM046877.1, read on the forward strand.
CCCTATCATTCCTTGTATTGCTCGTAGGCTGTGGCCTTCTGCTGTTAGTGTAGTTGTTTATTCCTGTAGAAGAAGACACGCGTCTATTAGAATTAGCACTTTTTAGATCAATAACTTGTGGTTGAGTTATAGTGATCGATTTTGTCCTAACGCTTGCTTTACGTTGTTTGCTAGGCACAGAGGGAGAACTAACACGAAACATTCCTGGGGCAATCACAGCAGTTTTCGTTCCAGCAACCTTGGGAAAAGGTGTCACAGCAATACGAGTGGGTCCCGAGGATGCTGGTTTCTGGATCATCGTATCCACAATCGAGCTAGGTTCAGAAGTCTTATCTTTTAACAAGGCCTTTAACTTACAGTTCTCACAGATTTTATCAATAAGTTTCTGATAGACAGACTTACTTTGTTCAACAGCCCGCTTATATGAAACAACAACAGATTCTAAATCTACAATCTTAGCCTTAAGCTTCTGAACATTACCACCACTAGCACTCTCTAACCCTGACGAGGCCAAATTTGTTTCCGAAACCCCTCCTAACTGAGCCTGCAACCTTATGATAGTTTGTTGCATTTCATTTTGAGCTTTTTCATACGAAATCTTGTCATATTTGCATTCATCACATTTTTTGACAAATTTATTCCAAAGATCGGTGAATTCTTTATCCTTTTTAATGACATAAGATTCCATTTTCTCTTTCATATGATCAAGCTCAGTTTGGAGGTTCTCATTATGCGACATAGAGGTACCTAACTCGACAGGGCTACTATCAATACAATCACGAGCTTTAGAGAGGCGTTCAAGATCGTTTTCCAAAACTTTGATTTTATCAAGAGATTCATCAGCTTCCTTCGTCAAAGATTTAAAGTCTTCAACAAAGTTTGCTAATTCTTTTAGAAAAGCGTTTTCCAAATTTCCTAACCGAGCATCAACTTGATTAATAATCAGATTAATATCGTTTTGAAGAATTTTCTGAACCTCAATCTGAACAGGTGATGTAAAATTACCTCCAGTTATTTTTGAATTAACAACACGTTTAAGGATGACAAAGTTATCTTTAAGCTCGTTTAGAAATCGGCGAGTGATACTCGGTTTAGGAGGGTCATCAGACAATTCCTCACTTGGTAGCAAAAGCATTTCAGTATTCGTTTTAGACCGAACAAAAACAGTTGGCGGGTTAACTTTCGGATAATAAACGGGTATCACTTCTTTATCAAGCTTTTGCATTCTTAAACGAGACTCTACAGCAAGTTCAGTAGTTTCCTCGGAATCATGCACACTAGGAGGATCATGCTCATTAGACAATAGCACACTACCATTATATAAAGTTTCATTAGTGGCCTGAACTTTCTTAAGGTATCCTGGATTAGGGGGAAGAGGACAACCTAAAGCCATTTTGTATCGAGTGTAATTTATCTCATTCACTTTTGGTGCGAGCATATTTATCGTCTGCATAGTTTGGCCACGTTTTACTAAAAGGTTGTCTAATTCTCTAATCCTATCCTGCGCTTTGAAAAAATCCTCAAGAAGCCCATCTTCTCGAATTTTGAAATCATGTTTTAGCTGTTTTCTTTCTTCTTTTAAATCAGAAACAATAGATTTTTCAGTTGAAAGTTGTTTATTAAGAGAAGTGATTTCATCATTCAATTCGCTTATCTTTTTAGCACTACTTAAGTGTAAGGCATTTAACTTCTTAGTGGTGCATTTTTCTTGATAAACCGATGTAGCATGAGCTTGTTCAAGTTCCTTGATTTTTTCATGATGAATCTCAAAACTTTTCTCCCGTTCCTTATATCCCGCAAGCTCAGTGGTCAATTTGGCATTAGTTTCTCTAAACTTATTATTAACCACCGTAGCATGATCTACATCCTTAGCAAGCTTATCAAATAGAGATTTATAATACGCATGTGTCTCATCAGGAAGGGTTGTAGGCTGGGCAACTTGATCTACACTAAGGTCCACACTAGGCTCATTTGAAATAATATTACTAGTATTCGTTTGATCCTCGTGTGTCTCAATGTAGGGCTCAAGCATCTCAGTATACTCTTCCTCCTGATTAGACATATTATATATATCATTATCATCAAAACTTGGGTGTACCTCAGAGGGACCGTCTGCATCATAAACGGGAGCTCTGTCATCATGCATTCCTGAGGTTGATGCTTGCTGTAAGTTTGCCATCAAGATGTAGTTGGCATTCACCTCTTCTTCCTCGTCATATTCTGCAGCAGAAGCCATAAGATCAAATTCCTCAACTTGAAGTGGGATTCCTGCCTCTTCTTTTTGTGCTATGAGAAGCTGAGTCTGAAGATAAGCAGCATCCCTCTTCTTTTTGGCTGTGCAATCTCGAGCATAATGACCAAATCCCCTGCAGTTGTAGCACTGAACCTGACGATTGTTGTTTCCATTTCCCGTACCAGTATTCTCAGCCCTTGCAGCCACGATGTTTCCCATCTGGTTACCAACCGCTGGCACAACTATTAACCCATTCTGATTACCCGCATTCGGAACACCCGGATTTGGACCACGGTTTTGCCCATACTGATTTCCTGCATTGCCAACGGTCTGCCCAGCATTCTGACCATATTGTTGAAACTGAGTCCCCGTGTTTCCAGCAACTACCAATTGGCGATCTTGATTCGCATTCATGAAAGGTTGAGCAATCTGCCTATTTCTAGTATTCGAGGAGATTCTCTGATTGTTGTTGGTGGGGTTAATGGTGAATTTGAATGCCTTTGCAAGAAGGGCAAGACCAGTATTAATAGCATGAGCAGGATCAGTAATGTCATCAAAACAGGCAATGGGTTGTTGTAAGTAATTCATAGCAGCAGGGTGTTGATATCCATAAGCGGTGAGTTGTTGTTGTTGTTGTTGTGGCAGGAAGTTACTTGATGAGGGTTGATGGTAGGGTACCATGGGATATGACATAGATGATGGAGAGTTTGCCATAAAAGCCAATGGATCTTGTGTCTTGGCACGTCTTTCTGCCCTAACTTCGTTAGCTTCATCTTGATTCATCTTCAAATAGTCATAAACTTGAGTGTAGTCGACGACATGAAGATCCTTGGTTTGATTGACAAGAGTGACATATCGTGACCATTCAGAAGGAAGATTATCAAGAAATTTGATGTTGGCAGCAATTTGTGTAGGTTCATGTTTGTTTCTTCTAAGATGGTTCATGAGGGTTGAAAACCGATGATAATAAGGTTCAATTTGTTCCCCTTCAGTAGACGTAAATTTCTCCCATTCACGAAGCAACTTAGTTTCCTTTTCTTGTAAACCGATTTCACTGCCCTTCATCATTTTCTGAATCCTAAGCCACATCTCGTGTGCGGTTTCACAACTATCGACAGCAGCATAAACATCTTCAGGAAGTCCCATAAGAATGACTTGAATTGCTTGATCATCAGCGTCGAGTTGTTTGGATTCAGCTTCAGTTAATTCTTCATCTGTTTGCTCATGACTTGAATCAGCTACTGGGTTAGCATTCGTAGGGTCCCCAGGCACAATAATTGTTCTTCTAACATACGGACCCTTTTGAATCGAGTTGACAATCAACTTTCCCAGAGGTTTACATTTTGCATAACGAAGGAGACGACTAGCCCATGTAGTGTAGTTCTCCTTGGTAAGCATGGGTGGACGATTCTCAGTACCCGCAGCATAGATATCTTGTTGAGACGTCATCGTAGAAGTCGTGTGAACAACAGGATCTCAATTCGTAGAAAGCGTGTGGTGATGTTGAAATTCCGAAACTTCCGATTTTTTTCTCAGTCCGACAATAAATTCCTCAGTCCGACAAAACGGTAAGCTGAAAAAGTTGTGTATCGCCAAATTTTGAAATTGAGTTCGAGATAGCCAAAAACTAGTAGGGAAAAAATTTGATTCTACTTGACCTAAAAATTTTAACTTTTTTTTTTTTTTTTTTTTTTGATCTTCGTGTAAACTATGTTCTGAGACTAGTCTAGATGGTGGCTAACACTAAAAATTACTCTAACAAAAAAATTCCATCGGAATGTCTCTCTATCGGAATGTCCCTCTATCGGAATGTCCTTTGATCGGAATGTCCTTTGATCGGAATGTTGATCTGTCGCAATGTTGCTTGTATCGGAATGACTTCAGATCGGAATATGTTCAGATTCAGATCGGAATACTTCAGATCGGAATACTTCAGATCGGAATGCTGACAAAATTTAGGCAGAGTAACGACTCAAAGTTCCTTAAGAGCCGTCGGAATCCCAGATCGCAAAGAACGATCGGAATGTCCAGATCGGAATAAGGTATCGAAATGTTTAGATCGCAAAGTAGAACCTAAGGTTATTGCGATCTGGCCTCACGTGCTTTGTACTTTTCGATGGAGAAACTTGCAAGAATTTCGGAAAGATGAACAAACAAGAAATTTATCAACTTTTGATCCAAAAACTTGAGTTTTAGCTAAAACCAAGATGCCTAAATCACTACTACACGATTTAAAGAACGTATACGACTTAGACACACAGACAAACACGAAAATGTTTTTGATGTTTTGGCGAAAACAATCAAAATCACACGAAATGCTTCAATACGAATCCCTTGGCGAATGATACCACTTGTAGGATTGTAACACACGACTTATAATGATATAGAAATGTAGATGAAGATTAAACCAAAAAAGAAAGATTAGATTAGATGAAGGAAAAAGAGAAAACAAGGTTGTGAATTCCTAGTGAGAGAAACACATACGTTTCTCTCTCTACAAAACAATGAAATGGAAAACACACACACAAATGAGGCTTAGGAGGCCTTTTATACTAAGTAGTAAGTGTTTAGGAGGCTTTCCTCATTTGTGTGTTCGGGACTAATTCCCGTTACATAAACATTAATAACTAAGAACTCTCGACACCGTTGAATAGTATTTTTCACGAGCTTCGCAACGGTATATTATATGACCATCACTTTAAATACGGCTAACAGATTGCCCAATTTGGAACAAAGCAGAGAGGGATGTTTATTATAACAAGAGGATGTGCACGGATATGTTTTAAGGATCAAGACGGAGTAGTCGTTATTCATGAATTCATCATTTGATAATCTGTTTTAAGAATAGTTTATTGCTGAAAAAGAATAGTAGTTTCAATAGAATGTTTTTCGCATCTTTTGATTATGTATAAATAGTTATCATATATGATATTAGAGGTATATCATATATGATTTTACATTATGTTACGTTCTATTTGAATTATCATATATGATTCTGTTCAAAAGTACATTTTTATGTTATGAACAAGTGTTTGATTATTAATTGTGTATACTCTTTGTTGTAATCATGAATTCATAAGATTCTTTGGTTAATGTATCCAAGTTTTCCCTGAGTATCATATATGATAATGCATTATCATATATGATAGTGCATTATCATATATGGCTTAATTTAAATATTAGATGCATCATCATATATGATAGTGCATTATCATATATGGCTTAATTTATCAAAACCATCATGACATAATACCAAGAAAGTTAAACCATATTAACAAGACGTTGTACCAGATACCAATGGATTACAAAATCAACCATATACGTCAAAACTCCATTAGGAGATTACAAGGAAAAAAATAAACAATACATTTAAAACGTAAAATAAAAATTCATGAGCTTCTTCATTAAGCTTCTTGGCCTTTTGGATGCTTGTAATGTTCAACACGCCTTGTAAACAGCCTTCTATGCACAAATAAGAAGATTTTAATTCAATTTTCAAGCGCATAATCATATATGATATATTTTATCATATATGATATTTCAACTTATCTTACTCTATATATAAGGATAAATTTATTTCACGTCATGCTCACACATCCACCTCATTAATCCACCTAAGCACAATTAATATAAGGTGGCAAGGATTAATGTGACATGGCACTCCAAAGAAACATATTCCTGCCACGTCATCACAATATGTGTGCCACATCATCCCACTGCGTGTGCCACATCAACATGAACATGGAACATTTTTTAAAAAGTTGGCAGCAATGGGATTCGAACCCGGGTCTGTCATGCAAAAACACAACATGTTTACCACTATGCCAATTCTTATTTTTGTGTTAGACCTTTTAAAACAAAGGCAATAAAGACCATTCATCATACCATCATTTTTTAATTTGAATCCTGCATTCAATTTCTGAGACTAATTTAAGACTGTATTAATTTTGGAGATCAATTTATTATGAAACATATAATACTTTCCAAAGTAAAATGGATTTGTTCAATTCAGTTTTCAAATCCACACATTAATATCCCCATCAGTCGCACAATAAACAACCTAACATCTAGAAGTGAATCCCTAAATAAGAAATTCACCAGCCCGATTCATCAATTAACCACCAGGTTTTTGAATTCGTGATTTTTTTATTGATTTGTTTGATTAGGGTTTATTTGATTAGTGTTTCTTTATCTATATTTACATACACATATGCATATCGATTCAAAGTTGTGTTTGCTATATGTTCAGAATCAAAGCTTCATCAACCAATTATCAGGTTTGTAAATTTTACATTTTTTATAAAACAATTTTATCCTGATTTGCAGTTTACTTTTGTTTGTCACTAATCTTTAATATTGATCTAATGTTTATATCGATTGATTGATTTGATTTGTTTTATTGGGAAGTTTTTGTGTGATCTCAATAACATTTTTTAGGTGGAGGATTCATAGGTCAAATTGAAGATTCACATCATTGTAAGGTATTTTTATATAGATTTGATAATTTTTATTTCTTCATTACATGTTTACCGGGAATATGATTTGAAGCTCAAGTGAAACATGTTTGATGAAATGTCTAAGATAAAGGTTTTAAGGGATGTCTATTTTGGGTTGTAATTTACAAAATCAACTTTATTTCTTAAAATTATTGAGTTAGTTTTATGTTTGATGTATTTTGGTGCAGGTTTTATGCACAAGGTAAAGCTACAAGAACCAGTGAGTTTGCTAGCCTTCGTGATCTCACAATACTCGAGAGAAGGTAATTACTCACAATATGTAGAAAGTTTTTTGATTAGTTGCATATGAGTACAAAATTGTATTATACACTTTGCTAATATAATTGATAAGTTTTGCTTTTATCAGCCCCATTTGAGATTAAAGTTACAATGTTTATTAGAAATTTATTAAAGCAAATGCTTAAAGAACAAAACTCATTGGGTTGTTCTTTGCTATTTTAGTGTAATTTGTCTAAATAATATGCCAAACAACAAAACCACATTAAAGCACTAATTCTTTTGCCCCGTTTTGGCTCAAGAAAATGAATGATCAGTAAAGGTAATTAAATATGCGTCTCTTATTTTCCATTGTTTCATTATTAGTTATATTTCAAGCCCAAAGGTGAACCCTGAACAGCCAAAAGCCACCAAAACAAATACTCGTGATATCAAAATATGGCTTGTCTAATTAATTAAATATTGCATGCTTGCAGCTAATGATCACATTTATTTGTATTTTCGCCATTTTCCTAATTATGTTGACCTATTTTCCTACTATTGTTTTTTTATATTAAACTTGCATATTTTGCTACTAAATATGGCTAGAACAGAAGAGGAAAATATATGTTGTATATAATGTGTTTGCTCACATTTTGCAGGTTCAAGTCGTGCAATGATAAAATTCAACACAACCTATTATGAAGTAATGTCACCAGACAAGGCTCTGGTGAGAGAAATAGAATCACACACAACCTCTAAATCTCATTTAAGCTCCACGAATAAGGGATAGTCGGGCCACTAACGCTGCACCACTGCATACTTTTAAGAAAATGAAGCAGCTCTAGAGGGGCGACACTTTGGATGTATAATAAGCCTATCGTTTCGACTACAAAATGTGAGTCCTATAATCTAAAAATTCTGTTTTTTTAACTGGGTATAATTAAGTTATCTACTCCATGGTTTTCATTCTATGAACCTCTGAGCTACAACCACTGTTTTAATTGTTGCTATTAACTTTTTCTGTCTTCTTGGAACATGTTTCTTATATATACATATATAACATCTTTCTTGTGGCACCAGTGAGCAAATGAAGAATGTTCACTTTTATCATCCTTTAAAAATTATACCCCTAAAATATTCTACATACTGAATTTGTAAAATGGTACATTGATTTGTAGATTTTTGGTGAGTCAAGGGTGTATAAAACCATTGTGTGATCTTCTACTATGTCCCGATCAAAGAATTAAAATTGTCTCTCTGGAGGGTATAAAGAGTGAATGGCGTACCATTCTTGATTTTCTTTTGTGTTGTTTCATTGCTCAAGCACACAAAGAGGCATCACAGACTTGTGTCCAGAAGAAACTTGATGAGGCAATCTCCTGCTACACCTCCATATATATGTACTGAGATTCTTATCACTATTATGTTTCAGGTTGTGTGATCTCCTGTTATGCCCGATCCAAGAATTGTAACTGTCACTCTCTCGAAGGTGTGAACAGTGAATGACGTGCCATTCATCATTTTATTTTGTGTCGTTTCATCGCTCAACCACACAAAGAGGCATCACAGACTTGTGCCGTTTTTGACAAAACTCAACAACCAAACATGCTTTCAATAGCAAGCCAAATAGCCTTTTTTTGACAAAAAATAAGCAACCAAAGACCCATTATTACAGCAGACCATACACCCATTTTAACAGTAAATCACACACCCATTTTGACAGAAAAAAGTAACAAAATACCACGTTGACAGCAAAACTGCAAACCAAACAGGTGCGTAAAGTAGGGTGTGTGTGCATATATATTTATTTAGGTTGACCGATAGAAGTAGGGTGTGTGTGCTTATGGACTGACTTTTTGCTATCATTTTTCATTGCAGAACTACAAAAACATATTCCCGATGCACATGTCATTATAACCACACCGTTCCACCTGGGATATATGACAACAGAAAGGATTAGTTAAGCAAAAAATTTGTAATTGTTGCTTACATCTCGGATCCGATATGACCTTGTGCATCTTCCTACTGCCGCTACTGCAGGGTTAACGATAAGAAGGAAGCAATGTTGTATCTGTACCCATTGGATGATTGGGTCATGCGGTCTTGACAACGAAAGATGCACGAGATTACTCTTCATTTTATGGGTAAGTGATTCCTCTTCAGCTTCTTGTTGTGAGGATTTTTCCCTTCTTCTTTTGCGTCGAGCCGAGGTCAAATCATGTAACTTTTCTACCGGTTTGAAAATGTGAAGAAGAGATTATATAATCTGAACAAGGATACCTCACAATACACCGTCCAGGTAACTGAACTTCATTGGATGGTTATAGTTTCTGCCATCCTTTTTGCAACATAATGTCTTTATATGTCTTTTAAGTAGAATTTTTTTTATTAGAATACCAAAATAGAATAGATTTTAACAAAGATGTCACCATTAGTTTCTGACCTCCATCTTTAAAAGGATAAGAAGCTAATTAAGCTTAGGCACAACAACATTTATGTATAGTTTAGTGGATATATAAATTTGTATTACAAAATGAATATAGTTGTATATTTCACAATTTAGTGTATTTGTTTGCTATTACATCCATCTTACATTAGTTTTCATAGAAGCTAATATAAAAGTGGAAGGGCAATTTCTTAGATGAGTCTGAAATTTATTTCATTTGGTTTTGTTTACTTTCTTTTTCTAGGGAATCAGGTTGGTGCCGTGGATTTTACCGAAAATGAGGCTGTCAAATCCAACAACACCAAAGGACCAAAGCAGGTGATACACTTGCGGGGTTTTTCCAGCGAGACTTTCTTATGTTAAGGTTAGCAATCCTTGAAACAAAAACACATTTACTTCTGTATTTTAGAAAACGGAAACCATAGAATCAATACACTTTTGGAATGAAACGAACATGAAATATAAAGAACCATCGTTGTGGATAGATCATTATGTAAATGGCCTATTTTGATTTTAGCATAACTTTGGCATTAGTCAAATGACCTTACAAACTATCACTTTTTATACGTAATTTGAAACATTATCTGAATATTTTTGTGGGTCTTTTTTTTAAGTTAGTAATAGTACTACACTATCTAAATATTGTGTGGGTTGATTTCACTACATAGTTACGCTTTCCTTAACCAGATTGCGGACACGTGTAACATTTTATCTTATGGGTAAATTTTGGCTATAGTTAACTGTCAATGCTTACGGGCTTTTGATTGCTCAACACCGGATTTACAGTTATATCCTTACGGAAACTATAAATAGAGAAGAGATTTAATAGCCCGGTGAATAAGCTGAAAAATAAATGCATGGAATTAACTATGCTTTTTTACAAGAAGGATACCCACTTGTAAGTTCGTTTAGATGTAAGAGCTTAAACTATTATTTGGCATTACTTTAAAAAGAACTTTATACTCCCTATTTCATTTTATCTATCAGAACCGAAATATTTGTGAAATTCTTCTCCAACCTTAATTTAATCATTTGATGATTTATTTTGCGGGTTATATTATATATAGGTATAATGTTATGAATTACTGATTAACCATTTTGCAAATCTCGACTGTTTAGGAAATCTGTGTCGAATTAGCCCTCATTATTGTGTGGTATGAGAAAAAACAAATTGTTTATAATGCGGTATAGATTTCAAATTAACAGGTTGATACAAGGGTTTCTGTACCTTCTATTAAAAATTAATCTGGTGTTTATGCCCTATAATAAGCCTAAATAGTTTAGATGATCCAAACACTTTTAAGTTGGAATTGCAAAAATAATAAGTAGACAAAATAAGCAATCTCTGACAACTGATACAGTTATACACGGAGTATCAAACTTTAATTATTTTAGATTGCTTTTTGCAGTATTACAAGTGTTTTGTAATGAGGTTTATTAGCAAAGTCTGAGGCAAACTTGACTTTAATACGTAGACAACGTAGACGTATATATTTTTTTAATGCATAACTTTGGATTATTATTAGAAGGTTAAGCCTTACTTTTTTGTGCGGTATTTAGGTCACTCTTGGATATCTTGAAGCCGAGCTAACCGAAAGCAATGCAAATAATGACAAGTTGCAGCGTGGCTATAGACCAGTGGCGTATATGATAACACGGAAATTTTAAAACTTCACAAAATATACATTTTAGTCACGTGAGATAAGGGTGTGTAGAAACTGTTTACGTTTACGGGGTGTTTGGGTCTGTGTACTCCAACTATGTAGCTTAAATGGGTGTTTGGATCATATTTTAATACGTTTCGAGTGGAGAAAATGTATGCCCTAAATTAAACTCGAATAAGCTGTTGAAGTGCTTATTAAAACCTTTGTGTTTTCTTTAAATCAAGCAGATTATATAATCCAAACTTCTTAAGATTGTGAGCATTTATTTGAAATAATCAAATAGGTGTAAATTTCGAATATTAAACGCCGGTTTTGAATTGGTGTTCTTGCCTGGATTATTGTGTTACAGAGAGGTGTAGGAGGTTTGAGGAACCAGGAAGAATGACAACTGTATTTTATACTAACTGTACTTCATTTCATGATCCCTGAATTGTATATATTGTTGCTTCAACTTTAGAATATATTGCTGCAATGACCGTATAGATACAACATACACTACTCAATATATTAAATCCTCCAATCCTCTAATACGTTCAATCAATATACACGTCCTATGCACACTTCAGTCAATATTTAAAATACAAAAATAATTCGTACAAAATTTCACGGCGCCATTACCCCTTGCACATTTTATGTATTACGGTGTATTTTAATGATGTAGGAGAAATATCCAAATTTGAGGGAAAAGGCTAATCCACGGTATTGAGATTGCAAATAATGGAACAACGAGTATTAAGTTTGAGACATGTGATGGCTTTGAAACATTTGGTTATGAAAAAAGTGATTATGTAGATGGTATGACTTATTTAAAATATATGTCACCGTTGACCGTCGTTCCCTAATGATTGATTTGGGAGTTGTTATCATAGGGGTATAATATCTTTTTTTTTTAACTTTGAGAAAAGAAATACCTTTTTAGTAAGAAAAAAATACATTTAAAAAAAGAGTTTTTTAAAAAAAAAATTGAAGTTTTTAAAAAAAATTAAATTGTACGAAAAAATAAATTTTTTTATAAAATCTATAATTTTAAGAAGTATGAAAAAATAGATTTTTTTTAATTTTAGTTAATTAGAAACGTTTGTTAATATAAAGAACTAACGTTGCAAACGATCATTAACTAAATAAAATAACATTGTCACACTATAACTAACATGATTAACGTTTCGGTTCAAGACGAAAAAAAATTAAAAGTGCATTGGTGGTATAGGTAATAGAATAGGGAAGTATTTTTTGTGGTAAATTTCAAAAATCGTTGTTATTTTATAAAGGACTAAAGGGTAGCATGAACGGCTACAACGTTTGAGATAGATTTGCACGGAACACAACTTTGTTTTTACGAATATTTTAGTAACCTTTACTTTCTCATACCGGATGAATATTCTTTTCTTTTTATTGTTACTTTTTTACAACTAATTAACTCTTACTAAAATCTTACAAAGGATTTCAAGCCTTTGAGAGTAATCAATCATTTTTTCATATCAACCAGATAATTTACGATTCAAATTTGTTTCGGTATGATGAATAATAAACCAATAAAATACAAATACTTTTTTTTTTGAACATCAAATAGAAATACTAATATAATAAACGTAAACAATTTCACAAACATCGCTATTTTACGGTTAAAAAATCATATAATCTTCTAACATCAATTTTTAGCAAAATGAATAAATATAAACGATAATCATAAGTTATACCCGCCCGTTGGGCCTTATTCAGTAGGATATTTTTAATTTTGCTAAAAATTGATGTTAGAAGATTATATGATTTTTACTAAAAATGTAAACTTGTGAATACCGTGTGGAATTTTTTGTTTTAGTAAATAAGAAGATGAGAAAAACAAATAAAGTAACAATTTCTGGTACGATATTTAGTGTTAGAATTTTTTTTACCTTTCGAGATTTACTATGACAGAGTGGAAAAGATATACGTTTTAGTCATAAGATAGTCACCGTTCACCGTGACAGAGTGGGAAAGATGAATGTTTTTTACAAGTCTATAAAAATGGAAGCTCCTAAACGTAAAGATGGTAATTATATCATTCTACGACTAACGTTACGTATAAAGATTTACATAGAATTTTATCTAAAATTATGTACTTTGTAATTGTGGATGCCTTATTAAGTTTTATTTCCTCCTATCGGATAACCGTTAGTTTATTTTTTATCCACTCTATTATAATTTTATATTGTTCTTAATTCGCTAAGGGTTGCTTTAAATTTATCAATGATACTAAAAAAGCGCGCCCGCCCATCATATATTTTAGAGTTTACAAGAAAGGTTTGAAGGTTTTATGTTGTGATAGAGATGGTAATTATGCCAATTCCACGACCAACGTTGTTAACAAAGAAGTTGTCCATCGAATTTGATCCAAAACTCTATATACTAATAAATTGCATATACTTTGACATATGATGTATTTCCTTTTATCGAATTAGTACTCGTGTATTTTATAGTTAATTATTTTGTCTTGAGGTTTTTTGTTGATTTATTTTATAATATTTATTCAATTAAACATACTTAAAAACTGTTTGTGTTTCATTAATAAATACATAGTTTATTCTAATTAAAATTATAAAGCACGCCCGTCCATCGGACGGGCTTTACAACTAGTATCATATATGATAAACTATATCATATATGATATTTCACTAATATGTCATACTAAATTTGTTCAGCGAGATTAAGCTATAAAACCTTATAACTCATGAAACTAAGCTAATAATTTAGCATATAATTCATCATAATAAAGATGATGATAATTTATAAGCTTATTCACAATAATTATCTAATAAGTTATCTTATCATTCGACGCGTTAAATTCACGTAATTTATCAAATAAGCTATAAAAGAATAAGATGAGTTATAAGCTTATTCACGTCGAATAAAAGATGAATAAAAACAGATCGAATGAACTTTACCTTATTTTACGAAGGAGATGATCGATTTACGAAGGTGATGATGGATGGATGTGATGTTTGTGATAATATATTAAGATCTGAAGATGTGTGTGTGTGTGTGTGTGTGTGTGTGTGTGTGTTTTAGAGAGAAGAAAAAAATGTCGATCTAATAGATCTGGGATGTGTGGAGTGGGAGGGGTAAATGACGAAAATGCCCTTCCGCCCTTTTTTAATTAAAAAATAAAACTTAATCTAAACCTTTAATTAAGATTAGATGAAAAGTGAGGATTGGTCCCCTTGTATCCAAAAGATACAAGGTATCCAATATAACTATTCTCTTAATAATATACATATTTATGTAGTACTTATTCATTTTACATGGTATTCTAGCTTTTTTATCAGGATTTTGTTTTTTTATTTAATGCATAAACCTTAACCGTAGTCGTCACAAATACACTAGATATATTGAGTTGACACCACAAGACCATATTTGCCTTCCTCATCAAATAGTTGTCGATGATCATTTTCGCTGACAATAAAAGTCGATTATCAAATTACGGCTCCCTCTAAAAAGCAAAACAAGTGAGGACATAAAAATAGAAAATGTCATAAAATAATCCACCAAGCATTATACAAGTATTTCACTAAATACAAGTTAATCTTCGTGCAAATAATAAAGAAGTTGAAAGAAAAAGGAGAAAAGAAATGATACCAACATTTGGAAATCTCTCCCTCAAACTACAAGCAGTGTATAGATGATAGATTAAGGTCAAGTCTAATCAATGTCTGTGGTCCGTTAGATTAACGTTATGTTAGCTTATTATCTTGATCATGAATGGATTTAATGGGGCTTATAAGAGGGAATGGAACCATCACGGTGTGGGGCTGCGTGGGGCTGTGTGAGGCCGCGTGACCACACCGTCGTAAACGGCATGAAAGACGTCGTGACCACGCCCACGCCAGTGAAAACCATGGCTTATTTACACTCCCCCCCCCCCCCCCCCCCCCCCCCCGCCCCCCCCCCCCCCCCGTTTATTTTTCATACCCACCCCTTATGAATTAAACCCAACCAACCAAACCCTAAACGTCTATTTTTATGGAGGGAAAAAATTGATTTTTTAAAAAAAAATCTGCTAGCCAACGGCTAGTTTTGAAAACATTTAATTTTTTTTTAATATTCAAATGAGCCCAACAGCTAGTTTTGTCAACATTTAATTTTTTATTTTTACTTTTAAATTTTTAAAACAGCCTAACGGCTAGTTTTTTTGTTTTTTTAATTAAATGGCCAACTGCTAGTTTTTAAGAATCCCAAAAAACTATTTTAAAAAAAAATACCCCTATATATACATAACAATATCCCCTCTAAATTTACACACTCCTAATCCTTAATCTATTTCATATCACATAAGAAATCATGTCCGGAAACCCCAACAAACCTTCTTTCGTTGGTCTACTTAACACGTTTACCGGAGGTCCGTCTTCACAAGAAATGTTTTCGGATGATCCGGCATGGTTAGAAATCCAACGACAAGCCTACGAAAATTTCGAACAACAAAGATACACTCACGTTCAATCCGACGAGGATATTCAATTCCAAAAGCTTCAACAAAACCCACCTTCCTTCGATGAACCGCAATCCACACAACCCACAGCCGAATCGCAAAAAAAACCCCGTAAACGGGCGGCCAAAAATAAGAATGTTGATTTGAGCTAACTAGGGGCGGATTTTGAAAAAAACCCGGATGTGTCGAAAACTAAGTCACGTTGGGTTTCATCAGAGGAGGCATTGATTGCCTCATGTTATGTTGAGATTTCGGAGGAAGCGAATGTCGGGAGATCTCAAAAAGGCGAAACGTTTTGGTATAGGGTTATGGCGACTTTTAATAACCAAAATTTTCAAAACCGTACCAAGGATATGATTTCGAGTAAATGGAGGGTTATTTGAACCACGCTTGCCAAAAGTTCAATGGTTGTTACCGCCGTAGAAAGGCGGCAATCAAAAGTGGGGAAAGTGATTTGGATGTGATGGCGAGGACTCGAACAATTTATCGGGCGAAAAATAAAAACAACACTTTCCACCTCGAAGAAGCTTGGAAGGTTTTGAAAGCTCATGCGAAATGGGACCCTCCCGAACCCGTTGATTTAACCAGCGATGTTCCGTCTCTTGCAAATGAGACTCTTTTTGCACCGGATGCAAGACCCCCCCTCTCGGCAAAGAACGAACCAGAAAGAAGGCAAGATCCGAGTCAACGAGCACGGGAGCGAGTAGTGGGTCGAACTCATTCGGGGATGCTCTAACCGCTGAGTTTCGACTCAAAAGGCAAGCCGCCCAAGAAGCCTACGAAGTGTCGATAAACAAAGACAACGAGTGGCTTATGATGGAGCAACTAAAATTTCTCACAACGTCGACTCGGGGTTGTGACGAAACCGAAGCTCGTTTGATCAATGCGAAAAAGGAAGAAATAAAAAAGAAACTTGATCGAAGTGAAGATTAGTTTTTTTTTAATTTTCGTATTTTTTTTTATCCGAATTGTTTTTTTTTTAGAATGTAATGTTTTTTAATTTGAATGAATAAAGTAAATTAGGATTTGAATAAATTATTTGTTGAAGGTAGTTTATGAAAATAAGTGAAAAATAGGTAAATTGTTGTGGAAATGGTGTGATGATAAGATGGGTTTTTTTTATGTGAAAGTAAAAAAACTGACATGACGGGATGTTTTTTGGTGTGGAAATGTGATTACTCCCTTTGTTCTAAAGGCTTATGCTTTTAAAATACGACAACTTTAAAATAAGTCTAATTTGTCACGTGGACTTGTTATGTCATAAGCTTTTAGCCCTAACCTCATAAAAGGGGCTAAAAGCTTTAGCATAAGACATTTGACTCATAAAAATATTTAATTATGTTTTTTAGTAATTTTGCAATAATAAACTTTATCCTCGGTGCAGTTTGACAAGTTTACAAAAATACATATTTTAATTTCGACCTATTATATAAGGGGTTTTACTAATGACCACCCATAGGGTGGTTTTTTAACCCCGGCCTCAATATAATAAGTCCTAACCCCGGCCTCAGCTTGTGCCCATTTCAGCAAACAAACCAGAGATCTCGTTATCTAAACATACGAAACAAAATCAATAACACATATTCGTTTACTATCTTACACTCCCCTATCATAAGGACAAAGCTGTGAGTTTGACAGCTTTTGGTTGGATTGTTGTTGGTTAAACCTACTAATACCGTGTGCTGCTGATTAAACTGAACAACCAACTTTTAAGGAACCATATGTGTTGGTTAAAACATGTCTGCTACATATTTGGGCCATGTTAGTTTCATATAGCCCACATATGTTTGAAAACACACACAAGGCAAACCTAGGAAGTTGACCCACGTTACGTAAAACTGGGTGTTGCACGTGTCAAGAAAACTTCTATTTTATATAAAATTTACTTTTCGTGACTTAAAATAGGTGTAGCCCATGGAACACCCGGCTCCCAAAACAGTAAAATGTTAAAATGTTTGAAATCTTGCATATGATACAGGCTGAAAAAACATCATTACATACATTATTTAACCAGAGTTTAAAAAAAATTGACCCAATGCTTTCAGGGACTACTATCATCCAGAAACTCGGGATCTTTCGGCTTAGGAACCGGACTACGAATGATATCATCAATGTCATATCCGCGTTCTCTTCTTAAACTTGTTGCCAACAACGATAAACCAGTTTCCTTTCGATTTGATCTATTCATCCTATTGCTAATGTTATGAATGCTAGAAGTTTCTTTCGCCTTGAGCAATGTAGTGTCTTTACGCCTTTTGTACCTTTTCCAAGCTGCTTGTATGAAGCATGCTGCCCAAGTTCTCCATTGATGTGAGTGAACCCTAAAAGTGTGTCGTAGCTTCTTGCTGTGCAGCTTACGGAACTGTGTAGCCACAAATTTTAAGTCTTTTGAGGTGAGAGCGAAAGCTTCCACCTCAGAAATAGAAGTGACGGTACGCGTGGATGACGGAATTATGACACTTGGACGTGGGTCTAGTGCCCATGTCAGCAATTCCTCACCACAAAAATCACCAGGGCCGATCTCACACTGGTTAAAAAACCCAGAACGGCCCCCACCTGTAGTGTAGGAATCTAAATGACCTCGCATTATAAAAAGCATTTCGTTAGTGGGGTCACCTTCTCGTACTAGGCAAGTTCCGCCTGTTGAAATCACGGGTTTTAGCCTTTCGCATATTGCGTCAATCGTACGCTCATCCATTTGATCAAATAACGGAACCTGGTCCAATTTACATAATTGTGTTAAACCCAAGTTTTTGGAGTAAATTTAGAAATCAAAATAAATAAATAAACTCACCCTTCTAACGAGTTCAGCACAAACATAACGTTTAATATCTCTACGGATATCTTGAGGAAGGGCTTTAAGAATTTCTTCTTCATCAACCCCTCGAGTTGTAATCCATTTGTAAAGATCATGTTTCCGTACACGCTCCCTCATTTCGTGCGGTAGATGCCTATGGTGCATCCATTGCTCGGTATCCATCCGTTTTACCCTGTACTCCTCTAGTCGCTTGGTTCTTGAGTCGAGATATTGCTGTATCACAGAAAAAATATGTAACTCAAAACACTCATATTAAGACCATGAAGTGCCATAAAAAAAGAAAACTCTACTTACTTGCATATTGCCGATGAGCAAAGCGAAGAGTATTAATCCGGTAATCCCTATGAGTATGCAAAAGAGTGATTCTGCTAGAAACGGACTGGCTTGAAGTTCTTGGCCTGCCGAACTGCAAAACTCGAAAGAAGACATATGTGGTAAATCAAACATTTCCGCATTCTTTTGTTGAGAATTTTTGGTTTTGCGAGGTTACCTCAAGCCTCTGAGACCCCACCAGAGACAATAGCAGTATTTTTTTAAGAAATTGGCGGAAGCGACACTGTAATTAACCGCATCCTCAACAAGTCCATATTTGTAGTTTTCAGTATCTGCACATATACTTGAGACATTGCTCGTTGGATACCATGCTTCTCGTAAAGGAAGGTTCACGTTAACACAATCGAAATATCTGTGTCTGCATTCCGTTTCAACATCACATATTTGTACCCAACATAACCCTTGCCTCTCGATCGCTAGAAGATACCACATCGACCCAATTACCTAACAAATAAAAAGTCTGTCAGTCATGTAGTTGACTAGACTATGAGGATGTCTGGAATTGCTTACTTTAGTGTTTATCAGGTTATTTATATAAGCAGACAAGTAATTTTGAGTATTTGGATAGAACTTCTTATTTGTTTATGTTTTAGTAAATAAGCCCTTCAAAATAAGCTGATTATCTGCTTAAATTTTTAGCTGGAAAAGCATTTTGAGATAGGAAATTCCAAACACCACTAGGGTGTTTGGGACTGCTTATTTAAAGTGCTTATATGCTCATAAGAAAAAGTAGGTACTACACTGTTTTTTTTATGATTATTTAAGAGTTGAATAAGCAAATAAACGTTTTCATCCAATTACTCTAGATTACGTAGCTGCTTGATAAGCAAGCAAAAAGCAATCTCAGATCCTCCGATAATGCATTTAGAGAGTGTAATCCTGTAAAAATCAACATACATGAGCAGCCAACATGAAAAGTACTAGATTATAAGCAGCCCCCACCCAAGCAACATTAGCCACTAGACCGGCTTGTTTTGATATATGGGACCCGAGTCTAAACGTTAGATAAAGCCTTAGGAAGAACTGAAGCATGATAAAGTATAACACACTCGTCTTTGTGCTCATCATTTCCGACTTATCAACAATGTGGAACCACGTCATTACTTGTGGAATAGGAAGTGTGGCTAAAAAGTCGAGCCAAAATTCACCCTTTAAATACCTCTCAGATATACTAGACGAGTCCAGAATCAATTCACCTCTTCCAAGCAAACGGGAAGAAGGTGCCACATAAGCTGTACGGAACCTAACATAAATCTTTATCGCATAAAACATATCAACAATTGAACGGATAAGAGTAAGTGTTATTTTGAGGGTATTGTCTTCTTTTAAGCACATGTCATCTCCCACCACAGGTAAGTAGAAAAATAGAGGGTCTACCGCGAGGGAAATAAGAGCTGCGATTAGAAACAAGTGGTTCCATTGATTCATGGATTCGCCTCGTGGGTCAAGAATTGTTTTGTCGGTCTTTTTGTAATCCTCTGAGAAAACACGTGAAAGCTTTTTCCCGAGTTTTGGATCATCTGTCTTTGGAGAAGTATCTCGTTCCGGGGTTTCCACATCAGCATCAAATCTGTTACATAAAACTATCAGTTATATAAAATTGCTAACATCAATTCTATACAGAAAATAAACATTATTCTTTGACCTGATGTATCGTTGAGAATTAGACATTGTGCTGGACTTCATCTGATCTTTTGCTGAAAATGCTGAGATCTAACAAGCCAAGATGGGCATCGTCTAGACTAATAAGAGAGGACACAACAGTACTTATGTTGCCAATTTGTGCTGATTAAGCAAAGAACTTAAAGATCACGTTAAATACACTGATATAATGAATTGATTTAAGTTGTTCCTATAATTGTCTACTATCTGTAAACTCGCTATAAAACAAAACAAGGAATGAAGGCAGGTACAAGAAAAGGAATTTATTGAATTGTAGATACAAACCAAGAAATCAGTTGACACTCTTTTCCTTGGACCAGGAACATTTCTGAAATCGAGTACTTTATCCTATGAAAATTGCAACATTGGCCAACGGTTATTACAAAGCTATTTGCCTATCAGCCTAACGCCACAAACAAGTCTAGTGAGTTGAACGGATAGGTTACGGTTATACTCAAAGCTCTGCAATTTGCTTCATTAATTGACGCTGAAATGTTTATAGAACACAAATATCTTTTATTAGAAGTACAAACAAAAGGGGAATTCTGTGAAAGAGACTAATCAAGATAATAAACCTGATTTTAATGAAAAGGCCTTTGGGATCTTCATATTCTCAATCCCAAAAAAAATTAGGCCAAAGACAAATGCCAATATACTGATTTTGTCTTACGTGCAATATAATAATAGAACCCTCACCAATAAGCCGAGCAAAACTCATTTGCAGACCTCTGTCACGTTGTATGGCAGTAGCCTATGCGCATTTGGCAACACATATCAGTACAGCAGTATCTTCATCTTCCGAGTCCAAAGTTCTCGATCAAGCAAAACGCTGTTGTTTAAGATATTCAGACACAGCTTGTTAGCATATTTTCCATTAATTTTAAAATTTTGACCTTTTCACTATGTATGTGGAGTCATGAAGATTAAAAAACCTTATTTTATACAGAAATCGGAAGTGAGTGCAGGTACGTGCAGCGAACACCGAATCCAATAACTGTATTCTCTATATGTTCTCTTTTCGCAAGTCGTAACAGCTGTTGGCTCAGGCATTTAGCCAAATTGGCATAAAAAGTATCCTTGTAGGAAAATTGTATATGTTCTATCAGAATAACACCAAGATCTCAGTTTTTATTGAAAATTTAACGCACAAATTAAGCTTTAGAACAACAGTTGTTATGAGAAGAGTTGTGACGCGCTACGTCTCTTTCTAAAGTCTCAGAGAACCAACTTCTGATTTCATTTAACAATATGATCCAGTTTATGTGAATCCCGTTACTTAATAAATGCATTAACCAACAGAGGGAGATTCATCTTAATAAGAACAGGGTGCAGCCTAGCAATATCACAATCACATACTAACATTCTTCCAAGAAAAGATCCGAACAAATTCAATTTGCATACACCAAATTGATAGATTACAAATCAGTATATAGTTTGAAAGCACAGATTACAAAACTTAACGACACTTAGAGAACTGCTAATCCTAATGTCACATAGAAAATTCACTTAGTGGCAGCTTCACTATAAGCATCATTTTCCTCTCCGAAAGTAACATAGTCCACCTGTGTCAACAGTCACAAACCAATTAAATACCATACCAAAGGATTTTATTAAACAGCTATAAGTTGACAAAGCTAAGGCATACCACACCTTTTAATTAACTAAAATTGACGCCTTTGTGGAGCTTCAGCAACACTAACACGGATATTTCTGCCATCAAGATCCTGTACAACAAGTTACATTTTAGTTCACAACTGAATTGGACAAGTGGATATATATGTGAAAAGTGAACAAGGACTTACAACGCCGTTTAAAGAGTCGATTGCATTGTTGACTTCATCAGCAGAACTGTAAGTTACAAACCCGAAACCCCTTGATTTACCACTATCCCTATCATAGACCACCTTAGCATCCAAAACATTTCCTTGCTCTCTGAACAAAGTTTCAAGAGCAAGATTATCGACACTCCAAGAAAGGTTTCCAACATACACTCTGTTGGTGTTATCGAAGCTTCTACCACCACCACGGCCGCCTTCCCTTGATCCTCCAAAAGATTCCTCCCTCCTTGGAGGTGGGCCCGAGTTCACCCTAATTGCTCTCCCATCAAGCTCCTGAAATTTTCAAAAAAAAAAAATATCAGACTGACTATAAGGAATATAACACCGCAACATTAGTAAAAGCTCTAAACTTTTAATATGCTACTTGAATTCAAGTCAATAAGATGTATAGTATACAACTACTTACATAGCCGTTGAACTTCCTAACAGCTTCCTCGACTTCTTCGACAGATGACATAGTAACAAAGCCAAAACCCCTGCTTCTTCCGCTAACTTTGTCGTAGATAACCTGCATTAAAAGTTCGCGTCAGTACAAATTCTAATTGTGGGAAAATTTAATCAGCTTAAAAAAGCATCATCCTTGAGGAACCGCCTAACATATAAATAACATATAGTACCACTACAAAAAGATTGCGAGGAAAACCTTATCCACACACAATTACCCAGATTAGGCCTTATACAGCACTTATACCCTAAACCAACACAAACTTAAAATGCAGATACATAAAATTTAACACAAAATCGAAATACAAAAACATACAATTCATGTCTAAAACTGTACTAATACCTCTTTACATAATTTCATATAAATACATACAATTCAGGTCCAAAACACTACTTAAAACATCCAATTACCCCCAAATTACATTGCAATCACATTAATTTCAGGTCTAAACAAAACTTAAAACATCATAATTAACCCAAAATAAACTGAAGATACACACAATTAAGACCTAAAACAGCACTTAAATATCAATTACACACCCACTAGGCCACTAATACCACACAAAAAATACATACAACTCAGGTCTAAAACAGCACAAATAAGTCATATAGGTGGGCTTATGAGCTTATTTGATTTCGGCTTATATAACATAAGCTGAAAACAAACAAGCTCACAAATACCCCCCCAAGCCATTAAGGTAAAAACAGTAATAAAAGATAAAATCTCCCCAACTTCACAACACAAACAAACTAATTTAAGGCCAGTACTAATACATCAACATAACACAATATTACATTGCAAATACATACAATTCAGAGTCAAAAACATATATTCTAACACAACACATACACTTAAATTCTAAAAAACAGTTCACTAGTTTTACACATCCGGCGCGAATATACATCAAAATTAGGTCTAAAATAGTACAAACACATCAAACAGATACAATTTCACAATTAAAATACAAATAATTCAGGTCTAAGGGGGTGTTTGTTTAGAGACTTAGGAAACATAAGTCCATTTCGGCTTATATTATCATAAGCCCGAATTTTGTGGCTTATTATGAGACTTGTGGAATTATATAACTTTATTATGATATGATAAACTTATATAAGCCATACGTCTCAAAATAAGCTACAGGGCTTATGAAATATAAGCCGAAATCTGGCTTATTTTCGTCTTACGTTCCATAAGACCCAATTTTGTAGCTTATGGGCTTATATAAGTTTATCATATCATAATAAATTTATATAACCTCATATGTCTCAAAATAAGCCACAAAATTGGGGCTTATGAAACATAATAAGCCTATTTCAGCTTATGTTTCATAAGCTTAAACAAACCCCCATGTCTAAAACATAAGCCAATTCAGGTCTAAAACAGCACAATTACACCAAAATTACCCCAATTTCACAACACAAACACATACAATTCAAGCTCTAAAAAGTACAAAATACCAACAACAAAAAAAGTTAAAAAAGAAGAAGATAATTTATACCTCAACCATCTCAACATTACCAGCAGCCTCAAACAAACCAGCAAGCGCAGCACTATCAACACTAAACGGCAAATTCCCAACAAAAATCTTCAAATCAGGGCTAAAACTCTGCTGCTGTTCATCCTCACCACCAGAAGAAATCTCTTCACCATTATCATCATCAGCTAGCTCTAACCCAGACGACACAGCCACATTCCTGACAATCCATGAACATGGTGTCGGCTCAAACACGTTTTTAGAAATGGGTTTTGAGTGGAGATGTGAAATGGGTTTGAAGGATGAAGGGGTGTTAAAAGTGAGTGAGGATGGTGTGGGGGTTTTAGTGACGGAGAATTGGGTTTTAGTGACGGAAGATACGGTCAGGAAATGAAGAGATGTGGCTGATGAAGTCATTTTGGTTTTGGGGTTTAAGGTGAAGATAAGATTTTTTTGAGGATATGAGAAGATGAAGATGAGGGTTTGTGTTTGGGGTTTGGGATGAGGTTTATATAGGATAATGAAATGATGTTTTTTTTTTACATGGGTTACCTAAACCGACCCGTTTTCTTATCTTATCTTGTTGGTGTACTTTTGGCAAATGGTAAGACCAATGTTTTGAGAAGCTGAAATTCGATCGGGTCATCGAATCACTTCAGCTAGTTTGATCTACGGTCGAGTATGGCAAATTCAAAACCGTATCAGATCAAACTGACTCGAATCGGACTGAATAATCTCGGTCCGGCTTCGGTTACGGTTTTGAACCATTTCGGTCATCAGTCCGGTTTGATCTTATCAAAATCTTGTCGATTATGTCTAATAGGACCGGACCGAGGACCGAACTGGATCATTTCAGTCCAGTCTCGATCCAAGGTTTTCGACCATTTTGATCCTCGATCCGGTCCAATCTTTGTCGGTCCGGTCCGAGCCCAATGTTCAGCCTTACTTTGATCATTAAATCAGTTTTGTACATAAACAAATAAAAAAAGTATTTGTAATGATTATTGTTGCAAAAATCAATTTAAGTGGTCGATTAATCGACGCTTAAATGCTAGATGGAGATTAAACGTATTAATTTTCAATAATCGATTTACTTAAAATTCGGTTTATATATCAATTAATCGAATAAAACGATTAACTCGGACATAATTAACTACATCGGACAAAAAACGGCTAAATCAGTCAACTCATTTAAAGATGAAAATTGGTTAATCAGAGATGAATCGGTAAATCGGACAAATGATCGGCTAACTCGAGCAAATTGGGCATATCCTTTCAAAATTTACAATTTTGTATATAAAAGGTCCAATCTGATTAGTCATTGATTAATTTTCGCTAAACTAAAGGAGGCGAAACCCATCCACCTAGCTAACGCGTTTAATGATAATAATAAGGGTAAAAGCTATATAATACCACTTTACTTATTAAGATGTGCCGACTTTAAACACTTACTAATTAATCTCGTGACTTTACCATTGTACTTTCAAATTTGTTTCGACCATACCAACATAAGCATGAAATGACTATATTACCCTTTTAAATGACCAATTTACCCTTTATCTTTTACCCTTTCACACTGATTAAAAAACCACTGACTGCATGACCTGGAAAATACATAGCTTACAAGTCCCCACATATATGTTTTATACTGAGTGCTGACTATTCAAGTCCCCTCTTTGTTTTTGTTACTGTAGATGTTGCATAATAGTCTCACAGGTTATTAAATGTTCATTTAGGATGAGGGCGTGTTGGTAGTTCTTCGTGATATATTTATTCCCAATTCTTAGTGAAAGTATGTTCTCTTCCATAAACATTTTCCACATGTGGTTTCACAATCTTGGTAATTAGTGGTTCTGGACAAGATTACCATGTGCAACAAATATTTTATTCAGCATTTGATTACTAAATGTGAGTCTGTAAAACTTAGGTGATCAATTCAGACTTACCTCGAAATAGTTTGGATTCACCACTGATTTATTTGAAAATAGATCCATATGTAATATTAACGAAATAGAAAACGGAATAATTGTAAAAATTGGGAGGTATATTCGAATCAATGATATGGAAGATCTTTCAAGTGTTGGAATCAGAATTGGATTGATTTATAGGTTGTTGTTGGGATTTAGGTTTTGTTTTGATTTGGGATTTGGCTAGGGTTAGGTTACAGATTTGGGGGGTTTTGATTTGTGTGAAAGATGATGGTATGAAAATAGTGATTAAGTGCAGATCTATGTGAAGAAGACGAGGGTAATATAGTCATTTTATGCTTATATTGGTATAGTCGGAACATATTTGAAAGTATAATAGTAAAATCACGAGATTAATTAGTAAGTATTTAAAGTCGACACATCTTAATAAGTACGATAGTATTATATATCTTTTACCCTAATAATAATAATAATAATATTTATATGAATCATGAATATAACGGGCCTAAAAATCATGTATTAAAAATCATATGCAAAAATCAAATTACATCGCAAATATATACAATGTAATTTCTTTATTCGTAAAAAAACACAAAGAAACAAAACCTAGTTATAGCTCTCAAAAACCAGGTTAATCGAGTCACTTCAAACTTAACAGGTCTAATCGTGTTTCGAAAATATGAAACTCGATTTAGTTCAACCGTTGTTTCAACCGGACCGATTCAACCAACAAGTCAAACCAAATTTTAAAACATTGGGTAAAACTACTAGCGATGATCAATTCGTGTGATTTTGATCACTTTTGTTACTTCATTATCAACCCAATTAAATCAATTGCGTGATTAAATATTTGTAGTAAAATGAGCACGGTTATAACAAAAAACATAGATTTAAGTTCATTTGGATATCAAATTTATCAACGATACAGGGGACTAATCCTCACCATCCATCTCTCTACCATTCAATGTTTGAGATTAAATATTCACTTTACACTGCATGGTATTTTGATATTTTCACTCGTCCACCATATAAGTTTTTTTCAACTAACCACCTCATAAAAAAACACACGTCTTTTTGTTTCTCTTCCTTTCTCTTTCTACCTACGATATACTCTCTCTCTACAGCGAATCTATTAAGCTCAACCGCAGCACCGATCTTGGGGTAAAGAGAAGAAGCAGATCCGTACATGGGATTATGATGATGCGATTATTGTTGTTGTTGTTGCATAGGTTATGGTCTGTCATACATCAATGATGATGATGATGATGATGGTGATGATGATGATTGTGAATTGTTGTTCTTGTTGTTTAATCCGTCATCTCGAATTGATTAATCTATAATAACGAATCGATCGATCCATGTCATGCATCAATGATGATGATGATGATGATTGTAATTGTGAATTGTTGTTCTTGTTGTTCAACCCGTCATCTCGAATCGATTAATCTATAATCATGAATCGATCGATCCATCATCATGTTTGATTATGATCTATTCTTATATTTAGCTCATTTTATTTGATCAAGCTTATTAATTTATCATTATAATTATAAGCTTTTGATTAGCTTATATTGCACGAATTAGATTGATAAATTTTTTCTTAATTATAAGCTAGATTATTAGGTGATTTATGTTAATAAGCTGATTTGTTTGAATAAGCTTTTGATGTATATGCGAGTTATGAATAAGCTTTTGAATTAGAGAAGAGTTATGAATAAGCTTGTGAATTAGATGATTTGAATTTATTTTATTGAATTATAGGCTAACTTATTAGTTTATTTAACGTTTTATCAGGTTTTATGAATAAGAGATATATGGATACGCTTATGATCGTGTAAATAAGCTATATTTATTAAGAATTTTTATGTTGTTGATGCAAGTTGAATTGATGTATCATATATGTGTTAGAATGCATAAAACCCCATGGATATGATTTATTATTTATCTAATACTTATAGTACATCATACAACATACTAGAAACATTATACCTTAACGGACCCAAAGTCCACAAACCGGGCTTGGGCTTTATTATCTCTTAATACTCCCTCGCAGTTTGAACGGGAGGCTTCTCGACGGACAAACTGGACTGAAATCCTCTTCTTTGATCATTTTCTTTGTTTGTTGAAGCGGAAGAATAATTGTATTCGACGGCATAGTTGATGACTGCTTGCAGCTTCCTCCTTTGCGTGATGTTTTTTTTTTACGTCATGGCTTGCTTTGCCTTTAGGTAAGAGCGACATTTTTACCAACTAATTTCAAAAAATGGCAATGATTTCCGATCATAAAACAAGAATAATGATGATGATGATGATGAGACACTAGTCATAGTCTTAGGAATTAATACCCTAGATTCGACTAAAAAAACTAAAACAAAAACAAATATATTTTTTTTGTTATACACAAATATTAGTAAAAAAGTAAATAAACACAAATATGAGACACCTAATCCGATGTCAGTATCATTCGCTTCTTTGACGTGCTTTCTTTTCCTTTAATCCACGAGCATGAGCATCTTTTCTTTGAATTGAAAGAACACTTGGATGAGCAGATAAACAACAAACAGAAAGCAAACCAGGAAAAGAACAAAAGAAAACATTGCAATGGAAGAATTTTTTTTTTGATTTTTTTTATGACGGTTGTTTTGAGTATTAGGGTTTTTGGATCGGGGTATGGCCTGATAGCATGTTAGAATGTATAAAACCCCATGGCTATGATTTATTATTTATCTAATACTTATAGTACATCATAGAACATACTAGAAACATCAAACCCGAACAGACCCAAAGCCCACAAATCGGGCCTATTAGACGGTTATTGTATGGCTCAAACCCGATTGTGGGTTTGGGTCCATTAGGGTTAGGTTTGCTTGTTCAATAAGCTATGTATGTGTTATAAATACATTGGCAATCTTCATTATGTAATTACACAAAACATTGAATCAATATATTATATCTTTCATGGTATCAAGAGCAGGTTAGATCCACCAACAAAATTTCTCATCCTCCGGTCATCGGCCTACATGCCGGTGATCCGGAGGGATCCTCGTTATTTTTCGCTTTATTGCTTTTTTTTATTAGGATCGTGTCTTTTTATCCTGCATAAACCCTAAACCCTAGTCGTAAAAAAAATGTGTCCTGTCACCTTCAATCAACCTTTTTTTCCTTCATTTATTTGTGTTCGTTGTGTCGAATATCTCATTGCCGTTTTTCGAAAATAGTTGGTTAAAAAATGCAGCACCTACCTAAAAGCAAAGCAAGCCACGCAAAGGAGGAAGCCGCAAGCAGCAAACAACTATGCCATAAAATACAGTTATATTTTCGCTCAAACAAAAAAAATAAGAAAAGAAGATGCGGGTCTCAACATTCATTCCAGCTTGAACATTCGGAAGCCTCCCGTTCAAACTGCGGGGGAGTATTAGACGGTTATTGTATGCTCAAACCCGATTGTGGGTTTGGGTCCATTAGGGTTAGGTTTGCTTGTTAAATAAGTTATGTATGTGTTATAAATACATTGGCAATCTTCATTATGTAATAACACAAAACATTCAATCAATATATTATATCTTACAATATGATACATTATTTAGATATGATATATGGTGTAACTTTATTTACAGAACTCATCTTAGTGACAGAACTTACAGAACTCTTGTTTTTGAAGGAAAACATGTATGTCTGAAGGAGTACATGTATGTTTTTAAAGAATATTTGTATTCGCGAAGCATATTTGAATTATTTTTGTCAAAATTAAATTAAATTAAAAAAAAAAGATATCAAAAAACATACATGTTTGAGGGCGTGCATGCATGTATGTGCACGCATTCAAAAACATACCTTTTTGAAAGCGCGCATGCATGTATATGCACCGATCCAAAAATATACTTGTCCGCTTTCAAAAACATACATTTAGTCCTTCAGACATACATGTTTGCCTTAAAAAACAAGAGTTCTGCAAGTTCTGTCACTAAGATGGGTTCTGTAAATAAAGTCCCCCATGATATATGATAGGCATATCAAACATGATACATGAGGTATCATATAAGATGTTCCTGACAAACCACAAGAAAAACTCAAACTTTATGACTAATTTACACAAAATATCTTTAAGCTCTTCGAACATGCTTTCTATCATATATAATATTGTATATATGATATTGTACATAGATTGGTCATAAAAAATCAAAAGATGCTATGGATAGCTATGTTAAGTGGCATGTGGCTTACAGTTGATAATCAAATATGTTTGACATGGCTCAATATCATATCAAATATGATTGTGGCTTATTATCATGTTTTATATATGCTAGTTATGAGTAAGCTAATGTTAGTTCGGATAATTTGTATTATTAGGCATTTTAATTAAGTTGCTGATGTAAGTTGAATTAACCTTGATGTATTATATATGATATTGATATCATATTTATCATTCATGATAGTTATATGATATGTCACATATGATAGGTATACCATATATGATACATGAGGTGTCATATATGATGTTTTAAAAAAAACCACAAGAAAAACTCAAAAACTTTGATATTGTACTTGACTTTTCACACTTTTGACCTATTATGCATTTTATATTATCTGCTACATAATTCAGTTGTCGATAAAATGATGCCTAATATATTATTTTCTCTCTCCTATAAATGCACACTTTGTGAACACAACAAAAAGCACATATGGATATTGTAATTGCTCGGTTGGAGCAAAGCATGAGGACATGCACGCGTATGTGGAAGGATAGAATGAAGTCGCCGTCGTGGCCCAAGAGGATGTCTTTCAGGAGAAAAGTATATATGGTTGTACATGACTTTTTACACTTTATCAAAGTCATGTACAATATTAAAGTCTGATTTCATATTAAAAAAATTATAATGATTAAGTAGCATTACAAAGTTAAACCAATACATCATCATACAAAAATTATTAAAAGATAAACTATTCAAATGTTTAAAACACGATCTCAGTTATCAACATTTTTGTTGCAAACTTGACGCTCGTCTTTGTCATTTTCATGGACTTGATCTTGTTATTTTTAGCCGGGAATCCGATATTCTACTTCTTGGTCTTGAGATGATTGAGTTTTTTCAAAATGCATTGAAAACAACTTTCACTACACAATATACACACAACTAACTTTTAATTATCCACTAAGAGATGACAAACTTGATTTATGATACATCCATATATCATATATATGATACATTTGTACAACATAAGTTAAGCCTTTAATAAGTGTGAAAACACTTATCCTTTTACCACTTAATTATAATAATAACCAAGCCAAAACGTGTATTTTATGTCGTAAATGTCGGAATTATGCGTGGTTTGTGTTTTTTTGTGATTTAGGATCAAAATGTGAAAAGGGAAGAAAACAAGGGCGTTCACGGGCTTTTATCGAAGAAAAGGACAAAAGACGAAGTCAAAAGATCAAGAGTGCAAAAAGAACGGAAGTCCAAGGCCTATTCTGAAGATTTATCGAAGAACAAGTCTAAAGACGGAAGTTTAATAAAGCCGAAGAACTCAAGTCTAATTAATGAAGAAATTACAAGACGAGTTTAATTAATCCCGAGACAAAGTCGAAAAAGTCGAAGAATTAAGAAGACGAAAAGACGAGAAAGAAAAGACGTGAAGAAGAAAGAAAAGAGCAACACATGCTTCCTTCCCTTCTCCCTATAAATAGAGACCTTCATCTCATTTTTATTCTTGTTGGCTAACTTGACAAACTAGTCTTCCACCATTTTCATTACTTGCACCTTTAATTTTCATGTCATTTACTTAATTGTCATTTTAATTTCCTTGTCTTGAACCTTTAATTTCTTGCCTTTAAATTCAAATAAGTCTTTTAATTTTGTTGTTGAATCCTTATTTTCCTTTAATAAAGCTTTTCATTATCATTCTTATTCTACTTTTCTTGTTTTTGATTTAATTTTGATTCGGATTAAGCATTGATTTTGCTTAATCTTATTGCTTATTAGATTAAAAAGTTTATCTTTTTATTTCTATCTAGGCTTTTATACGAATTAAGCTATAAGTTTGACAATCTTATTGGCTTATTTTGTATTTAGCTTATTTGTTTTAAAGTTTTCTTAAAAGTTTTATCTTTTTAAAGTCTATTTTATAAAGTTTTCGTATTTTGTGTCTTGAAAGTCTTTAAATTTTTCTTATTGTTTCGTCTTATTATTGTGTTGGTAAAGTTTTGATTTGTGCTTATTAGAGTTAGCTTATTTAGTTTTGCTTATTGCGAATTTCACTCTATCGAAAAGGGATTCTACATTCCGACGGCTTCACTTATTCCGATCGTGACAATTGGAAAAGGGTTTTGAGATTCCGACGGCTCTTTGCGATCAACATTCAGATAGAGTAATTCCCCCTTATTCCGATCGTGATTGCGATCGCTCATTGCGATCGTATATTGCGACGGGTCTTAAGGCTTTATTGAGACGAAGTGCTGCCAAAATTTCCATAGCCACATTCCGATAGAAGTGACATTCTGACAGCTTGCACATTCAGATAGTATTCCGATAGCTTTGTTTTTTATTCATTCCGATAGAGCTGTCCTCATACATTCCGATAGGCTCATTCCGACAGGAGATTCCGATCACATTCCGATAGGTGAGTTGTTATTCCGACGGCTTTGTCGTGACAACATTCCGATGGTAAGCAACATTCCGATCGTTATTCCGATCGGAGGATTCCGATGGGATTGGGTTTTGTTTTAATATTTTGTGTTAGTTTTATTTTATTTTAAGTTTGCATTGTTTTAAGTTTTCAAATTTTTCACGCTTCCCGAAATCTCTGTTTTTACCAAGTATTTTTCTAGTAATTTTTAGTTTAATTTTTAAAGCTTTTATTTTTATTAA
This sequence comes from Glebionis coronaria, assembly GCA_025667525.1. Classification (NCBI taxonomy): domain Eukaryota; kingdom Viridiplantae; phylum Streptophyta; class Magnoliopsida; order Asterales; family Asteraceae; genus Glebionis; species Glebionis coronaria. The sequence continues at coordinate 107,961,268 of CM046877.1, forward strand.
ATTATCAATTTTACTTTCATTTTAATTAACTTGTCAAATTTACTTTTCGTCGCGCTTTAATTTTACGTCATTTAATTTCTCGTCATTTAACTTTAAAGTTTTAATATTGCACCATTTACTTCTTTATTAGTTTTAGCTTTAATTACCGTCATTTACTTTAACGTTTCGCACATTTACTTTACTACAACGACCAATATATTAGTTTCCACCAAAAGACGACTGACTCGCACGTTAACCAGTAATCAATTCGATTAGACCGATTACAACGAACATAATTTTTATACTAGGCAAAATACCAGTTATTAAATGGCGCCTCTGCCGGCTCTTTTCGTGAAGATTAACGGTTTTCTGTGAGAGACGCGTTGAATTTTGGGATCCGTTCACTAGTGAACGTTATTTTTCTTGCTTAAAAAATTAAAAAAAACCCATAAAAATTAAAAATTGTTAAAAATCCATAAAAATTAAAAATTTTCAAAAATCCAAAAAGATTTTTATTTTTATTTTTACACGTACATATATATTCTCTATTTCTTTGGTATCTTTTTCTTTTGCTTTTGCAGGTGTATGCGTACTAGATCTTCAACTTATTCATAGCCCGAGACTCGTGAAGATTTAGATATGGCTGATGTGAACAACAACAATAACCCACCGCACCTCAACAATAATAATACAACAATGTTCCCCCACCCGACCTTCGAACGATGGAGGAGATTTGTCAACACACAATGAATGGACGAGGAGGACCGATTGCGCCGATGCAAATCACGGCTCTAGAGTTTTCGTTGAAGCATCACATGATCCAACAAGTACAAAATACTTGTCCATTTCGTGGATTGTCGGATGATGATGCCAACAAACACCTCGACAAGTTCATTACCGTTACTCAAAGCATGAAGTTGCCCGGTGTTACTATGGATTTTCTTCGCCTTCACCTATTTCCACACACCTTATCCCACCATGCCGAAAAATGGTTTGATCGTCTTTCGAAGAATTCAATTCATACTTGGGATGAGATAACTCAACGCTTTTTGTCGCGCTACTTTCCACCATCCATGGTCACGAGCCTTCGAAATCAAATTAGTGGATTTACACAAGAACCCGACGAATCACTTTTTGATGCTTGGGAACGATATAATGTTTTGATCGATCGATGTCCTAACCACAACATGCTCCCCGTCACCTTAATTGATACTTTCTACAACGATTTAACTTTTCGTGATCGTGATACGATTAATGCAGCCGTCGGTGGCACATTTATGAAAAGAAGACCTGAGGAGTGTAGAGAGCTTATAGAGAACATGACTACTCATCACAAAAATTGGGATTCATCCGCATCTTCAAGGAATAACCCGAGAGTCAATGATTCTTCTACTTCTTCAAACCCTGATATCACCGAATTGACCCGTGCAATGGTCGAAATGAGCAAAAACATGCAACTCTTAGCTACAAATCAACAACAAGAAGTTAAAGCTGTAGCACTTTCTTGTGAGATCTGCGGCAGTCCTCATTCATACACTGATTGTCCTTCTACTCATGACAATCTGGAAAACGTGTATGCAGCTTATGGTAACTACTCAACGGAAAATTACCAAGCTCGACCTCAAGGTGATCGTAACTTGCTAAGTTACCGTTCTAACAACTTTCTTTCAACCGGTTTTTCTCCTCAAAACCACAACCCCAACAACTACAATAGAAGCAACCCAAACCCACCTCGAGCTTCTAATCCTTATCACCCACCCGCTTAACAAGCCCCACCCATTAATCAAGATGTTGAAGCTTTCATGAGGACCCGAGGAGAGCAAATTAAGAATCTGCAAAGCCAAATTATCAACTTGAAAGGGGATATCACTAAGCAAGGGAATGATATTAGATCCGAGCTTCGACATGATATACAAACCTCTTTTAGCACTCAAACAAATGATTTGAAGAATATGCTGGCTAGTTTCTTACCAACTACTCAACCCTCTACTTCGGGCTCTCTACCTTCAAATACCGTCACCAACCCAAGAGCGAATGTGAGTGCTATTACTACACACAGTGGAGCAACCTTAGTAGGACCATCTATCCCTCCCCCGGTTATTCCATCTACACCTCCTCCACCACCATTTATCCCTCCTACTCCCACGCCTAGTATTAGTTCTCCATTACCGTCTCCACCTCTGCATGACGAATTACCCAAGAAACACCCTTCACCAACCCACCTTCCACCTATAAACCCAACATCCCTTATCCTTCTCGCTTAGACAAAGGCAAATTGCTCACCAAGGATGACATTCAAGTGTCGAACTTTTTGAAGAAGATTTCGGGAGTGACCATTACCCTTAGCCTTGTTGAAGCTCTTGCCCAAATGCCGACATTTGTTAAGATGTTTAAGGAATTGCTTAATAAGAAGGAGAAGATGGCCGAGTTTGTTAATAATCGACTGAATGAGAATTGTTCTGCAATCCTTCTTAAAGAAATTCCGGAGAAACTTGGAGATCCCGGTCGTTTTGTGCTACCATGTACTTTTAACCAAACCGAATAATCTATTGCCTTAGCCGATCTCGGGGCAAGTATTAATCTGATGCCTTTAAGTGTTTGGAAAAAGTTATCATTACCCGACCTTACACCAACAAAGATGAATCTTGAGCTAGCAAATCGCACTCTCGCTTACCCCGTTGGTATTGCCAAAGATGTGTTTGTTAAAATTGGCACCTTCACTTTTCCGGTCGATTTTGTTGTTGTTGATTATGAAATGGACCCTCGTATTCCGTTAATACTTGGTCGGCCATTCTTGAGAACCGGAAAAGCCTTAGTCGATGTTGCCGAAGGTGAGTTACTCTTAAGGGTCGGGAATGATTCACAAGTTTTTAAAATGGGGAAGATCACAACCAAACCCAATGAAAGAGAATCAGCGAATATGATTAATGTGCTTGATGATTTTGTCGTCTACAACAATCCTCTATTCGATTCTTGCTATGATAATCCATTGTTCAAAGATGATGTGGATGATTCTCTCTCCAATTAGATCCTCCACCAATTCATGAATCTTCGCCAATCTATGATGACTATGATGATGATTCTAGTTCCGATGGGGATGATTATGATAATTTTACTTCTGAGTATCCAGACATGCCCACTTATGATGATTTTGATGAGCCTGATACTCTCTCGAGTGATTCTTCTCATGATGACCTTGCACCTACTTTTGATGAAGATCCTCCGCCAACAACACTTGATCCTACTTTGGATGATTACTCATTTGAGGAAGATTTTGCTACTTTTCTCAACACTTACTTCCCAAATAAGAGTGATTCTCCTCCTTTGGACTTTGATGATTATGGTCTTTATCCTACTTTGGATATGAAGAAACCCGTTTCAAAGGAGAAGAAGCCGGAAGACACCGATATCCGCAGTACTTATGTCTTGACACCTCTCTATCCACCTTCTGAGGATGAGATTGTACGAGTTATGAGCGGATCTTCTTCAAGGTCTACTGAGCCTGAGGTTATTTTCCCCTAAAGGAAAAGGTGTTCGATCCCGGTATTGCAATTTCTAAGCCATCTCAGTATCCATCTGATGAAATAAAAGGAAAGATTTTTGGAACTTTTGGAGATAGGCATGCACCTCAGCACACTTGCTACCACCGTGCTCCATCTTTGCTTAAGGGAACCTTGCCTACTTTTCTTTAGCTTGCCTTGTTCACCTTAAGCTTGTGCTACTTGATGGATGAAAACCATGTCTTTGATCCAGGTGGATGTGTTTCAAGCTTCTTCCTATGCTAATCAAGGTCGAGTCAGGCTCACGACTCGGTTAACAAAAACAAGAGCACTCGGGAGGCAACCCGCAGTATCTATCCTTTTTCTCTGTTTTTTATAATAAGTGTAGAGGGAGGCCCTAGTATGTGTTTATTGTTTTCTTTCTTATAATATGCAGGGATTCGAGCTTTCAAAGATCCATTCTTGATGACTTTTGACGACCCGTGATTCCGTGTTCCCGTCTTCCCGGTTTTATCCTAAACTCTTTTGATTCTCTATTTTATATTCTTTAATATTTAAACTAGGAATCACTTTAGTTGTCTCTTCTTAGCGAGATTTAAACAACGTGCAGAATGTCCTAAGTGTTGGGGATGTTACTTACACATGCTTAAACATTGAGGACAATGTTTATATTAAGTGTAGGGGGACTTCTATCGAAGTTAAGTGGGGTTTTCCTTGTATTTGTCCTCATTTTAACCGGAAAATTGATTTTTCGACATTTTTCAAAAATTTTAATCTATTTTGGCCTAGTAGTATAGTAGTATTTTCCTTTGTTATCATTATTTTCTTTCGTTGCTAGAATAAATTTTTAATAAAGTGGTTTTAATTTTTAAACGTTGTGAATCTTTTGACTCAGCCCGAGTTTACTTATTCAAGTTTACTCTAGCTAGTATCCTTAACGTTTTTAAATCAAGTTTTGCTAGGCTTATATATAGGGAACTTTAAAACGCGAAAGTCTTAACTCTTACGGGTTAAGAACAAGAACTTTTCGCAAGTTCCTATAATTGATCCTAGAAAGTCGTTTATCAAGGGAACTTTAAAATGCGAATTCTAAACTTGAAAAAGTCTAAGAAGTTGCAAGATCCTATAGATGACTTGAAAACCCAAAACTTTGGTTTAATTGGCTAAGCATCCACGAGTCTCATTCCTTGAGATTTTAAATTATAGAGAACGAGAGATGATAGAGTCAATTATAAGTTTGGTATTCTTTCATGAATTTATGTGATTTAATTATGAGCTTTTTCTCCCATCGCTTGTTAATAAATTTAATTGCAATAAGTAAGGTTGTACGATTTGGAAAGTTACTTAGCTTCTAGCCCAAGATCGTTTAAAAGTTGCTCGGTATTATTTAGAGTTCATAGCCAAGGCATAACTTATTGAAGAGGGATGCGAAGATTGGCTAGTCCGAAAAGGCCCTAACAAGGCATGAGGGCTACATTTTGTTGCTAAAGATCCAAAGTGATGTGAAGAATCATTTATCAAAAACCAATATGAAGGATCGAGACACACGACGAAAAGCAAATACTCCGTAAAGATCATGGAGAAGTCTATCCAAAAAGGCCATAACAAGGTATGAGGATAAATAGATCCAAGTCCTAAAAGGAGGCGGGTCGTTGTATATCAAGATCCCAAATAAAGATTGGAGAAAAATGAAGAAGTCGTGGTCCAAGTATGAAGAATCTCTCAAAACTTCAAGTGAAGAAATTCCTATTATGAAGAGAATACCATTATTTCATGAACGTCTCTCAAGATTTGAAGTATGAAGTCGCTGCCAAATATCGGTCCGAGAAAGGTCTCAAATCGTAAGCGAGTTATGCCAAGATATGAACTTTATGAGGTCCCCAGAAACAGTTTTAAAAGATTTTGTCCTTTAGCTAACTATTGATTAGATCGTTCTACTTTATTTTCGGCCTAAATAAACTATCGAAATAAGTCAACAATGCATCCTCGTGATCATTCAAGACAATAATAAAATATAAGAGATACACCTAGGAATAAGGGAGTCTAAGTGAATAATTGGCCCACATGAGTTTGTGATAGTTTGCTAACTTATAATAACAATGATCTCGTTTATAAGCTTGGTATGGGGAACGTGAAACTTGAGGGTGATAAACATTCATGACATTCCAAAACCATAAGGTAAGTCTTTGTTCTTTTTACTTGTCTTATGTTTAATAAAGGCCAATGTGGATTGATTATGATGGAAAATATAAAACTTGCTTTGTAATTAATGCATTGCATGAGGACATTGCAATGGTCAAGTGTAGGGGATTTAATAAGCGTGAAATCACTTATCCTTTTACCACTTAATTATAATAATAACCAAGCCAAAACGTGTATTTTATGTCGTAAATGTCTGAATTATGCGTGGTTTGTATTTTTGTTGTGATTTAGGATCAAAATGTGAAAATGGAAGAAAACAAGGGCGTTCACGGGCTTTTATCTAAGAAAAAGACAAAAGTCGAAGTCAAAAGATCAAGAGTGCAAAAAGAACGGAAGTCCAAGGCCTATTCTGAAGATTTATCGAAGAACAAGTCTAAAGACGGAAGTTTAATAAAGCCGAAGAACTCAAGTCTAATTAATGAAGAAATTACAAGACGAGTTTAATTAATCCCGAGACAAAGTCGAAAAAGTCGAAGAATTAAGAAGACGAAAAGACGAGAAAGAAAAGACGTGAAGAAGAAAGAAAAGAGCAACACATGCTTCCTTCCCTTCTCCCTATAAATAGAGACCTTCATCTCATTTTTATTCTTGTTGGCTAACTTGACAAACTAGTCTTCCACCATTTTCATTACTTGCACCTTTAATTTTCATGTCATTTACTTAATTGTCATTTTAATTTCCTTGTCTTGAACCTTTAATTTCTTGCCTTTAAATTCAAGTAAGTCTTTTAATTTTGTTGTTGAATCCTTATTTTCCTTTAGTCAAGCTTTTCATTATCATTCTTATTCTACTTTTCTTGTTTTTGATTTGATATTGATTCAGATTAAGCATTGATTTTGCTTAATCTTATTGCTTATTAGATTAAAAAGTTTATCTTTTTATTTCTATCTAGGCTTTTATACGAATTAAGCTATAAGTTTGACAATCTTATTGGCTTATTTTGTATTTAGCTTATTTGTTTTAAAGTTTTTTTAAAAGTTTTATATTTTTAAAGTCTATTTTATAAAGTCTTCGTATTTTGTGTCTTGAAAGTCTTTAAATTTTGCTTATTGTTTCATCTTATTATTGTGTTGGTAAAGTTTTGATTTGTGCTTATTAGAGTTAGCTTATTTTAGTTTTGCTTATTGCGAATTTCACTCTATCGGAAAGGGATTCTACATTCCGACGGCTTCACTTATTCCGATCGTGACAATTGGAAAATGGTTTTGAGATTCCGACGGTCTTTGCGATCAACATTTAGATAGAGTAATCCCCCCTTATTCTGATCGTGATTGCGATCGCTCATTGCGATCGTATATTGCGACGGGTCTTAAGGCTTTATTGAGACGAAGTGCTGCCAAAATTTCCATAGCCACATTCTGATAGAAGTGACATTCCGACAGCTTGCACATTCAGATAGTATTCCGATAGATTTGTTTTTTATTCATTCCGATAGAACTGTCCTCATACATTCCGATAGGCTCATTCCGACAGGAGATTCCGATCACATTCCGACAGGTGAGTTGTTATTCCGACGGCTTTGTCGTGACAACATTCCGATGGTAAGCAACATTCCGATCGTTATTCCGATCGGAGGATTCCGATTGGAGGATTCCGATGGGATTGGGTTTTGTTTTAATATTTTGTGTTAGTTTTATTTTATTTTAAGTTTGCATTGTTTTAAGTTTTCAAATTTTTCACGCTTCCCGAAATCTCTGTTTTTACCAAGTGTTTTTCTAGTAATTTTTAGTTTAATTTTTAAAGCTTTTATTTTTATTAACTTGTCAATTTTACTTTCATTTTAATTAACATGTCAAATTTACTTTTCGTCACGCTTTAATTTTACGTCATTTAATTTCTCGTCATTTAATTTTAAAGTTTTAATATTGCACCGTTTACTTCTTAATTAGTTTTAGCTTTAATTACCGTCATTTACTTTAACGTTTCGCACATTTACTTTACTACAACGACCAATATATTTGTTTCCACCAAAAGACGGCTGACTCGCACGTTAACCAGTAATCAATTCGATTAGACCGATTACAACGAACATAATTTTTATACTAGGCAAAATCCCAGTTATTAGCCTTCAACTTTGCCTAATGCTTATCCCACAGCTTCAACAATGCTTATCCATGCTCTTGCACTCTATTTATGTTACTCCAACTAATTTCTAGTTATATTACGTCTAAATATACACAATTACAACAAACAACAAAGAGTATCATATATGATAATCTGTGTTAGGGGTGGCAAAACGGGCAGGCTAGGCGGGCACGGGCATCGGGCAAAACAAGTGACGGGCTAAACGGACGCGGACAAACAAGCGGGCTAAACGGGTGCAGGCTAAAACAGACAAAAAAATATAAAAACGTAGAAATAAATATTAATAATACTTGTTTGAAAGCCGGGGATAAAAATTAAACATAAAAGATTCATCGAGTATCTTATTTACTATTTTGCATGCGTCTATTAAGCCCATTTAATATCTTACATGTGCGTCCATTTAAACCATTAATAATGATGGATGAGCAAAAAGTGCTCAATCATTTTTTAAAAAATGTCAAAAAAATGCCTAAACTTAGCAAAACGGGCAAGATTTTCACCTCTAATCTGTGTAAACCACTTAAACTGCTTATAAAACATAATTTTAAATAACATAAACTCATAAGCTCATAAATAAGCGTATCTCATTTCGTCTTATATTTCAAAAGCTCAACCTTCGACACGATTTATCCAAGGTTGTTATGTCATAACAAGCTTATATAAGCTTGTGTGTTTCTAAATAAGCCGAAAATTTGGGATGATAAACATAAAAGGAAATGAGATAAAAGCTCATAAGCCTTAACACAAACACCCCTGATCCTAAGTACTAACTAAAACCAAACCCTAACGACTAATTCAAACAAATACACATCAGAAAGATGTTAATAATGAAACATACCATCATTAAAAGATGATGAAGAAGAGTTACATATTGTTATAGCGACGAAACAATCAACCACCATTCACGATCACCTCCGTTCCATCTCCACCGCGTCTTCTTCTTCTTTCATCACCACTCCATCACTCACCGATTTGGATAACCAAAATAATGAGCTACTATGCTTGCTCCCCCCACGTGGTTGCCACATATGTGTTGGGGTCTATGTTAGGATTTGATTCATGAATTGACTCGGATTCGATTGTGTGTGTTTGTTGTGTGTGTTTTGTAGAGAAGAAAAAGAACGATGTGTATGTGTGTGTGTCTTTTTCTATTTGGGGTGGGATGTTAGGTGGGGTTGTGAAAAGACGAAGATGCCCCTCCTTCCTTTTTAGCTGTTTTTCTTTTTCTTTTATTAATATAGGTGGGATTAATCTGGACCATAGTTCTTGGATGGATAATGGGAATCGGTCCCCATGTATCCACAGAATATAAAGAATGCATTATAACCTTCTACAAAAACATATCCGATGAGAATTAATATAATAAACACTCGCACACAAACACACTTGCACCATTCGGTCGAGAAAGCGATTGAATCTTTCATTTTCTACTAGCATGGTGCTCGTGCAATGCAACGTCGAGTACTTGGTGACGATTTTTGAAGCGAACAAATGTTCGTATCTTACCTATCAAATTCGTATTCACATTAATGTTAAAGTGGTAAAAAAGTTACATCAAAATAAACCCGCTAAAAATAAAAATAAAAAGAAACTAAAAAGTTAATAAAATATATCAAAATGAATATTGAGTTAAAGAGCACAAAATTTAAGAAAATGTGTTGAATTTAGATTATAAAAATAATAAGTGTATACAAAGATATTTCAATTTAAAATTAAATATGTTATTTTAATATATTTATGCAAAAGGTCATGGTATATAATGTGAAAAAAATATCTAATAACTTGCAGTAAAAAATTATGAGCTTTTTGTTACAAAAATTTCAAATATTTTATAATGTAGTAGTAAAATAAGATAAGACTAGGAAGACACGTCCATGTCTTTTAAGCAATGAGAGAGGATATCTTTCGGAGGACAACCGATCATGGAGTCGACCATCCATAACGACTCGTCTAATAGTGATTAATGTTGATGCTAATTTCCGCAGAGTTGACCCGAACAGCTCCTGAAGCCGTATGTCGTCATCCTCAGCTTGGAAATAGGTTGTCAATGATAAAAGAACCCGTTAGAAGGGGTCCTAGACCAAAGCCCGGGAAACTACCCTCCGACGGTCAAGTCAGTGCCTTGTTGAAAAGGTCTTAGCATGATATATGATGTATACAGTATATGGAGCATTATGTATAGAGAGACAATGTAGAGAGAGTATGTGTAGAGAGAAAATAGAACCTATTTTAGAGAGAAAGATGGGGTATTTATAACCCTACATTTGCATATAGGTCTTTTATATATTGGTCCTTATCTATTAGCCTTTTATCTTTTGGTCCTTCAAGTATTAGTCAAGTACATTTTATCACATACGTCAACAATTAACATCATCGTCAGCTCACGTCAACTTCTCTTTTCACAATAGTGATCAGGAAATGAAAGTAAGTTGGGCTTTTTTTTATGCATTTTGCCCATATTTGTTCGATAACAACATTGGTCACTCTTTACTCCATTAATGAACGAGGAAAAACTTGTCAGTATTGGTCTTTAAATAAGAATTATGTTGCACAGGTTTATTCAATCGTGACCAAGTGACCTAGTGGCAAAGCATTCAAACTTCCACGAAAAGTGTTGAGTTACACATTTTGGTCGGGGAAGTGCCGGATTCTCTTACAGAGATACCTCAATTAAGCTGCGTACATCTAAGTTAAAGACCCTCCCCTCTTAATATTAACATGGAAAACCTCAGACTTTTTGCAATGGTGCATTCCTCTTTTGCCCCAAAACAATCATATCAGGGTCACGTTACTACCATAACTTTGCACTTCTACTAATTTTCAAAATCTATACTTGCGTCCACGATTTGAGGAGCATGACTACACAATCTCCCCTTGAGGAGTGAGACTCGAGTCGACCTTTAGGTCGACTACAAGAGTCTTTTATTATCCCAATCACTATCACGACAATAGAAGGAATGGCGATAAATTGTAACAAAGAATCCATACGCAATTGTTGTACCAAGCGTAATATCACTTTCACAGTGACATGTATCCGTAGAAGTAAAACATCACCCGTCAACAATTAATTTACATAAATTGCCCAGAATGTGTGTTACAAATGTCGAATCATAAATTCAAAATAGGGGCCAAATGCCCCCAATGCATCTTGAAGTCAAATACTTCGATATCCAAAGACAAACGTCGAATCATAATTTGGATATTTTCGCACGCAGACATGTTAATATTTGCTTCCTAGATATTCCGTGACAAAATAAATTAGATCTCATAAAAATCTAGTACTCAAATGTTAGGTTATGCAAAAGCCACATCCATTGTTTTAAATCACTCCTTGATGGAGACAAAAAAAGTGTAGCATACACAGCCCACAACTGTCAAAAAACAATTAATGGCCAAGAGGGCTGATAGAGATGTAGATTTCTTCAACTCTTCATATAGTTCATACATAAAGTTTCCAAGCAAAATACCCAAAACACCCTTCCCGGTATCCGAGACCTTATTGAGAGACCTTATTGAATTGAATTTTACCATTACAGCTTTTCTAAACAAGAAGAACAATATTACTACTTGACATTGACAAGTGAAAGTTACATATATTATACCAACTTGACCCAATTAGTATATGCACAGAATCAGACATTAGATAAGCCAAAATAGAGAGGCTGTAACAGCAGATTTGTTGCTCAATTGGCCAAATAGCTACACTAAGATAAAGACAGATACATCAAAATGGAATAAAAATAATAGCAGACTAGGTTGGATTACTAGGTTGTACCGTACGGCCGAAAAACCCTATCGGTTTCAGAGTTGGTTTAACGGTCAAATAGCCTGTATGCAGCAAAATAGCGACACGATAGACAGGAGGATACAAAACAGACCAAGCATAATATTATTTAAGCATTCTATTTTCTGTTTCGGTAATAATTCTGGGTTTAACTTTCTTGATAAATTTACTGACTTGTACACATCTGCTGTCCTCAGTACTGAAATGTGCAGAGAAATGACACAAGGGTTTTGGGGACGTTTTTGAAACCAAGTCATGAGTGAAAGATGGAAGTTGTGTTTCATGAATATAAACAAGTGATATCCCGTGTATGTATAATGACAATTTGAGGCTTCAATGAGTCGTTCTACTTTATTTTCCAAGTTTTCACTTGATAATAAACAGGATACTCAATTCTGTTTCGTGCAACTCATAGGATGGGAAACACATGAACAGAAATACAAGTGGAACATCTAGAATTCAGATAACAGGTCATCTCTGGTCTCATGCTCATCCTCTTCTATGCTTTACAAAAATAGTGACTGTAAAATGATAGAACCTATCAAACACAGGGCCTCGAGTCATTTTAATGTTATACTAACACACTAAGCAAAGTGTTTGGACAGTGTAACAAGCGAAAACTTACTAAGATCACGATGAAACTGTACAGTATCTCGGGATGCCCAAAACAGCTTCTTTTGTGGTCACGAATGTGTCTTTGTACGCTTGTACCAGATTCCGGATGTTCTTTTTAGCATACCATGCTACCAAACTACCATAATCATGTAACATGCATAACCTACTGCTATATTCTCTTTTTATATAGGTCTATTAGTTAAATAAATCAGTCATTCACACAAACAATAAAATCCTAGTAATGATTCTGATCGTGTATAAGTTACTAACATGAATATTGTTCAACACGCTACAGCTGGAAGGAAGGCCAATGAAGTGGTAGTACTAGAGGGCGTGTGGGATTGTGTTTAGTACTTTAGTGGGAGACTGACTGATAATATCGTTCACAAAACACCAAGTATCAGAAAACATTTCCTATAAAACTATTTGAGAAGTGTGGTTATCTGCACAATCTGAAAGACAAGACAGTTGTAAAAAGAAGGTCGATGCTACTTTTTCTGTAAAACTTCTGCAAAGACAAAATATATTTAGCAAACACAATCCCAAAAAACATTTCGAACGAGATCTAACATCAACAAGCTTAGTCAGTTAGTCAAAGGCGGAATAAAGATTCTGCTCAGCAGCAATTTCTTGCAGCTGTCTAAAGTCTAAACATAACAATAGTGTTTTTTTCGGTTCAAGGCTCAGGCCATCCTTTATGGTTGGAAAATTGCAGCTGTCTAAAGCCTAAACAAAACAATAGTGTCTTTTTCGGCTCAGGGCTCAGGACATCCTTTATGGTTATATGTTTCTCTCATTGTTTATTCAGTTCAGGGTAGACCTAATGGGTCACATTTACAAACCTCAAACAAAAAATTCTAATACCGACGCCCAGTCCAACCTACCCAATGTATTCGAGGGGGGGGGGGGGGGGGGGGGGGGGGGGGGGGGAACCGATAAAGATCTGGAGTCACAAGCACAAAATTCAACATTTTCCCGAGGCATGGAGCTTTAAGTTCTTAGCCCTCTTAAATTATCTGTCAGGAAATTTTTAAAGTAAAAGCAAATGATAAATAGCATTGTTTCAAGAGACTAAAAAATACAAAACAATGTAAGCCGGTTCTCAGGTGTGCTAAACACAAAATTCTTCGCCCTAACGAAGATCAAACAAATATAAAATGTTCTGTAAAGTAGTTCTAACTCCTGAACTAAAAACCTTAAGGTGCATGTTACAATAACTCCAGCAAAGTTTATTACGCAAAGATTAAAACTATAATTAACCATAAAATGACTCACAAGGGTCAGGCTGCAACCGGCACTTGTTTCTTCGTTTTCTTGCTTCCAGCCCCTTTTATCATCCTCGATAATATATCTGCCTGTTTTGTGTTCCCCTGTTCATTAAGAAGCTTGATCAACTCTTCCTGGCTACTTTTATCGGTAAGACCACCTTTCTCTTTTATTTTACATAAAATCGAATAAGCATTAAGCGTTTTTCCAGCAGCCAAAAGTGCATCCAAGACCTTATCATAACTCGTGTACTCAACACTATAGTCTCTCTCCAAAGCATAATCCAGTAACTTCACAGCGGGTATTGTCTTACCTTTTTCACATACAACCGATAACAAACTATCAAAATCAGGAGCAAATCCAGCATTCATCAACAATTCGATACGTCCTAAAGCTTCCTCAACGTGACCCCTTAATAAAAGTGCTTCCAAAATTTTAGAAACCAAATCCATATGCTCTTTAACACCCATGTCCACCATGGCTTTCATCACCCGACTCGCAGTTTGTACCCTCCCATCTTCAAACAAACTCTCCATTACTGACCTGAAAAGAGCTGAATCCGGTTTGTGCTCGTTTTCAATCATGCCATCGAGAGCGGTTTTAGCATCGGCTGGCTCGTTTTTCTTCAAGTAGCTCTCGACAAGCAGCTTGTAAGCACTTTCTTCTGATGGGACATTTCTCCTCGTCATAATTTTCAATAACTCAAAACCAGAATCAGGATTACCTTCTTTCGAATGACCGCTGATTATCGCATTGAAACCGACAGGATCCAAAACACCTAACTTCATCAACTGACGGAATAAAGTTTCCGCCTTTGATGTCATACCATTGTCACATAAATACTCAATTATCGGGTTATAAGCAGTTGCCTCGAGATCCAAAGTATTCTTTGTATTCAACACAATCTCATGCTCTATAAGTTGATCCACCAACTTAACCGCTTCTTCATAAACATTACTTTTACAAAGATTTTCAATTAAAACGCCATAGTGTCCAGCTTCAGGGGTCACATTCAACCGCATCATGGACTTAAGCACATCCGCAGCTGCTTCAAGATTACCAGCCTTACACTGACCCGATATCAACTTTAAGAAAATAGAATTATCCAGTGGAGCAATATGACGATGCGCCATTTCCTTCAAAATATCATGTGCATCCGTCATTCTCTCAACCTTACAAAGAACAGGCAATAAAGCGGAATAAGTAATAGCATTCGGTTTAATACCATAACCTTTCATCTCTTCAAACAACTCCCACACTCTATCAGCGTCCCTAAGCATACTCTTTTCCAACTCTCCAAACATACCCTCGGCATACCCTTTAATCATACTAGTATAAGTCACAACAGTCGGTTCAATATTCTTACTTTTCATTTCAACAAAAAATTCCTCAGCCTTTTTAGTATCAAAACTTCGAAGAAAACCATTTATGATAATATTATACGTCACAACATCCGGCGTAATCTCACGACTCTTCATATCCTCCCAAAACCTATAAAAAATCCCTATCCGCTTTGACAAAAGCAACCCCCAAATCATAACATTAAACGTATGCCTAGTCGGAACAATCCCCTCAGCCAACATCTTATTAAAATAACGTTTCGCCATCATATACCTCCCGCGCCTCATAATAACCTTAAACAAAACATCATACGACTTAATACTTCTCGCCACACCCAGCTCCTCCATACTGCTAAAAATCTTAACACTCTCTTGCACAATGCCGGCTTTTCCGTAACTATCGATCATGGCCACAAACATATCCTCATTCCACTTAACACCCTTTTTCGGCATATCCAACAAAATGCACCTAGCATGATTCAGCTTCCCACTATTCCCCAATATCTGAATCATCTTAAAAGTAGTCTCCTGGTCATGTTTAAACAACCCGGACCTTTCGACCCATCGAAAAAACTGTAACGCGATATCGGGCTTCTTTTCGCAACTACACAACACATTGTACACAATATCATGATCAAACACAGGTACCACGTTTCTAATCGAGTTCTGCAAACGTGTGGTCCAAGCTCTGTTTGACATCATCCTGGTGATTAAAGACTCGATCTTTTCATGGTTTTGAGGGTTAAGTCTTCTGGGTCGGATCGGGGTCGGGTCGGGTTGAGATGAAATGGGGTTTTCAGCATCTGGGAGGTCTTCATTTGGGGTTGGGGTTGGGGTTGTTGATGTGCAGAAAAGGCTTTTTAATGGGTTGAATCTGTGATGGGTGTTTGTTGATGTGATTCTTGCGAGATTTGAGAAGAAATTAGGGTTTATGAAATGGGGTTTTGATGAAGAGATTAGGGTTTGGGACATGGTGATGGTGAAGATGGTGATGAGTGACAGTGATGATGATGGAAATGGAGGAGATGTGATTTAGGGTTACTAGGGTTTTAGGATGTGTAACTGAGTTGACTCGGTTTATAAGTCGAGTTAGTTACTCGACTAATAAACTATTTGAAATCGATTCGATTTAAATTAGTCGAGCTCAAATTCGAGCTACTCGAGTATATATTTGAGTCAAGTTTGAGCTAATACGGATTTCGATCGACCTGATAGACATAGATAATCATTTTCTAAATTTTCTATTTAAGCACGTAAAAATAGTGATTTTATTTTGTTTTTATCGTACATGGTTTAACCTAAACGCGAATTAATGGACCTGACCTTAGTTGTTCCGATTCGAGTTGACCAGAACGTGACTAACTTGAATTCAAATGGCATCAGGTTCGAGTATAAAAGTTTTAGCTTTGATCTAACCCGAATCGAACCGAACTTCGACAAAGCCGACTAACACCCATATAAAGTAACCTATATAGCTTATAAAAGTTTCATGGGTCTCGTGGAGCAAAGTTGTGGCCCGTGTGAAGTCGGGAGGTCTCGGGATAGGTTCTCTTAGAGCCTTTAACCTTAGTTTTCTTTCTAAATGGTTGTGGAGATGGCACTCAGACAAGGATGCCTTATGGTACCACATTTTACACTCGATTCATGGCTCAAAGGGAGGTGATTTTCTAAATTATGCTTCTATCGACATAAAAGGTTTGTGGTATGATATCCTAAAGGCGTCTCATGAGGTGAATAGTTTACATACTCCTCTTTCTTCCTTCTTTATTCGTTATATTGGTGGAGGAGGCTCGGTTAAATTTTGGGATGAAGAGTGGCTTGGCACTTTTAAGCTAGCTGAAGTCTTTCCTAGATTATATGCTTTAGAGACCATGAAAGATTGCAACATCTCTGAGCGTTTGTTCAAGCTGAATGATCATCTTTGTTCGGTATGGAATTGGCGTCGTTCTATCCGCAACGGAAGAGAAAAAAAGGAAATGGATAATCTGGATTGCTTAATTCATGGAGTGGTTTTGAAGTCAGGTCCGGATGGTTGGAGTTGGGCTCTTGAAAGGTCCGGAAAATTCTCAGTTAAATCTCTCCGGGTCAAATTAGATGAGAATATTCTCACTTTATCCGATGAAAAAACTAGATGGAATTATCTAGTCCTGAAGAAGGTGAACATTTTAATATGACGAGCCGATAAAGATAGTCTTGCAACCAGATTTAATCTAGACAAGAGGAGTATTGATTTGCATTCGGTCTTATGCCCTATGTGCGACGAAGATGTTGAATCATTAGACCATTTGATAGGCCAATGTTCTTGGTCTCGTAGCATCTGGAATTTTATTTTTATGTGGCGGGGCTTCTCTATTCCTGAGGATCTCGATTACAAAAGCGTTAGCAATTTTGCTAATCGTTTGAGCACCGAGAAAAAAAAGAATGTTCTCTCTATACCATCTCCACTGCTTTGAAGCTGTTATTTTCACCACTGTTTGGCATATTTGGAGAAGCATAAATGCAAATATTTTTCGCTTAAAGGAATCAAATGGTTGTGATATCTTCAAAGACGTTCAAAGTTTGTCTTTTTGTTTGGTGAGTAATAGGTGTAAGAAACTTAGTTTAGATTGGGAGTTGTGGGTGAAAACCCCGATTTTAGCTATCTCTTCGATTATGTAATTTCTTTTGTTGCTTCTAGCTTCTTGCTAGATCTTGTTCTAATAAAATTCCGCTGTTAAAAAAACATAAAAACTACGAGAGTACCTATGTCTTCTGGGCAATTAGTTCACAGATAATCCTTACAAATAATGCTTCCTAACATGATAGGTAATTAATGTTTCTCCTCGTGAAAAAGTATAAAGTTTTTTTACATCATTGGCAAAAACTTGTCTTTATGTAAGTCTATAATAGACTTACAAAAAGCATATAAGGAATTACGAGAAGTTTTCCCACCCATTTGCATATATTTATATAGAGCATCGAGAACGGTATCACTTAGAGTTGCAATAAGGAAATGTCAACTTTTCTTGTACAATCAGTACTTTGTTGAAAATATGAACATTATTAGTTAAATACCTTAATAATGTGTGCGATTAGTGATCAGATCATTCAAAATCGCTTACGGGATAACTTTCGCCATACACTAAGCTGACAGAAGTAAAACTTATTAGACCATCATGAGCATCACAACGATCTCTATTTAAGTATTTATTATGTTTCGATAAGTTTGTAGAAAAACATGTATCAAATCACCTCAAAACACTTTCAACTTTTATTACCAAAGATTTAAGGTCAAAACAGAATAAATAAAAAGATAAACTACTAGTGTTACTCACGTGTAGCTCTATTATCTACATGATAATAGTTTTACAAATGATCAAACAACAATGAAAAGATTAAACAAGTTTCTGAGAACAAGTATCTAGAGAGAGAGTAGTAGTGTGTTTGTAAAAACACATAGATGGAAATGAGGCGATGAAAACTAAGAGAGAGACTCCTCTCAATATATGAAACCTTAAGGCTAAGAGTCGTTGTAGTATAGGGCCACAATGTTGGGCTTCATGGGCTTGAGTCCAGAATCCAACAACAAAAACTCCACTAAACAACTTCAGTCCTTCCATTCCATAGCATGATGCAAACCAAGTCCTCTTCAATAACTGAAAGTTTAAAACATAACATAATTAGTCCCTTTGGTTAAAGATGGGTAGCAGATTAGGTCCTTAGATTTAACATCCCCCCTTAATCTGACAACCCATACATATTTATCATTCCAAGTTCTCTTACAAACTTTTGATGTAGACCAATGTCCAACCCTTTAGTCAGTACATCTGCAATTTGATTTGCAGAGTCCACTTTGACAGTTTTAACAACACCATTCAAAAAAATTTCTTTCACAAAATGAAGGTCAAGTTCAAGGTGTTTAGTTCTCTCATGAAAAACAGGGTTGACAGCTATCTTAATAGCTGAATTATTGTTACAGTGAAGATCCACAGGCAAAAGGTTATGACATTTCAAATCACCCAAAAAATTTAGGATCCAAATCACCTCACTAGTGACTGAAGCAAGAGCCCTATACTCTGCTTCAGTAGAAGATTTAAAGAGAGTATGTTGCTTCTTACTTTTCCAAGAAACCAAATTACCATTCACAAAAACACAATAACCAGTTATAGACCTCCTAGTGACAATGCACTTAGCCCAGTCTGCAACAGAATAGGCTTTGAAAGACATACCAGAATTTTTGACCACATGAATGCCAAGACCTGGAGATCCCTTCAAGTATCTCAAAATTCTAAAGGCAGTTTTAAGATGAGACTTCAAGGGAGAGTGCATAAACTGACTTAAACAATGTACGTCATATGAAATGTCAGGCATAGTATTGGTCAAGTAGATAAGTTTTCTCATAAGTTTCTGGTAGTCAACAATGTTATCAAGCAAAGGGTCAACCTCTAAAGCTTCATTGGAAATGGAAAGCTTAGAGGCAAGAGGTGTCTTACATGGTTTGTAGGCAAGCATACCAAATTCAGACAAGAGGTCCAAAACATACTTTCTTTGATTCAAGCAAATTCTAGAATTAGTATTGATAACTTCAATTCCCAAAAAATATTGCAAGTTTCCCAAGTCTTTGATTTTGGAGTTTCCTTTCAAAAACATTTTAAAGTTCTCAGTTTCAGTTTTATTATTACCAGTAACAATGATGTCATCCGCATAAACAAGAACAACAATAAACAATTTATCATCAGACTTAGTGTAAAGAGAGTAGTCAGATTTGCTTTGAACAAATCCATTTTTCACAAGCACAAAAGTAAGTTTAGAATTACACTGTCTTGGAGATTGGTTGAGTCTATAAATGAACTTCTTCAATCTACAAACTAGATTTTTATTTCCAGTATAGAAACCTTGAGGAGGTTTCATGAAGACAGTTTCATCTAACTCACCATACAAAAAAGCATTGTTGATATCAAGTTGATAAATAGGCCAGGACTGGTTAACAGCTAAGTTAATCAAGCATCTAACAGTCACCATTTTCACAACAGGGGAAAAGGTCTCTTCATAATCAATCCCCTCTTTTTGGCCACAACCCATAGCAACAAGTCTAGCTTTGTACCTTTCTATTCCATCACTGGATTTAAACTTAAGTTTCCAAACCCATTTAGAATTTAAAGCAGTTCTACCAGCAAGTAACTCAACTAAGTCCCAAGTATCATTCTCAAGTAAGGAAGTAAATTCTAAGTTCATAGCATCAACCCAATGTAGGTTTTGAGAGACTTCAAAGAAGTTACTAGGCTCACTATTTCTATTCAATTGGGTAACAAAAGATAAGACACCCCCTTTAAGTTTGGCATAACCAACAAACTTTTCAATCCCATATTTAACCTTTGAGTTAACAACAAAATCATTGTATTTTTTTGGAAAAACAGAAGGTCTAGAAGACCTTCTCAACCCTTGATTTCCCTAAGCATTAGTATTAGAAGTGTCACCTAAGTTTTCTCCCATGCTTTGATCATGAGAAGGAAGACTTGGGTTAAATTCTAAAGTACCCTCAGAAGTGTGATTGTCATCAAGTGTGGCTGCCTCAATCCCATTTGAGCTAACATCTGTGGTATCATTGCATGTGGCAATGTCTCCACTGTCACCAAGACTCATGGGTGGTTTGCTAGCACTTGGTGACCCATGGTCACCATTATGTTCATTTGTTACTCTCTCATCATCATAGGGTAGCTTAGGGATATCTAAGTAAAAAAAGGTCAAGGCTTTATCATTTTGGAAAACATCAAATTCTTCATTATTATTCTTTTTATTCAAAACACCATCTTTAAAAGGAAAATAGATTCAAAAAATTTGACATCTCTGGAAACAAAAAATTGATGTCTGTCAAGACTATAAAGCTTGTAACCCTTTTGAGAATTCGAGAAACCCATCATCACATTTTTTTCAGACCTACTGGACAATTTATCATGACTATTTAAAATAGTAGCAAAACAAAGACATCCAAAAGTTCTAATATGAGAGAGATTTGGGGATGAATTGTAAATCATCTCATAAGGAGATCTACCATTTAGCACAGAAGAAGGTAATATGTTAATAAGATAAGTAGCAGTTAGAATGCATTCATTCTAAAGTCTCAAAGGTATTCCCCATGAAACATAAGGCATCTAGTAACATTTAACAGATGCCTATGTTTCCTTTCAGCAACCCCATTTTTTTGTGGAGTGTAAGGACAAAAGGTCTGGTGTATAACCCCTTGATCATGACAGAAGTGTTGAAAACTATGATTAACAAATTCAGTCCCTTTGTCACTTTTAAAGATTTTAACATTTCTTTTAAATTGATTTTTTAACAGATTGAAACAATGTTCAATATAAGTCCCAACTTCATCTTTACTTTTAATCAAATACACCCAAACAGCCTTTGTGAAATCATCCACAACAGTAAAAAAAATACCTATGACCAGTGTGACTGGTCACCTTATAAGGACCCCACAAATCTAAATGAACAAGATCACCAAGAACTTTAGTTTTATGATCACTTAAAGGAAATAGTTCTCTAGTTTGTTTAGCTCTTTGACATATTTCACATAAGTCAGTTTGATCAAAGTCAGTTATGTTCAAAAGATTTTTTAGAACACTTAGAGCAGGGTCAGCAGGGTGACCTAATCTAATATGCCAGTCATGTTTAGAAAGAGAGCAAGTAGGCACATTGAAATTGTTCACCATCTTAGTACCTTATATATATAAATAGTAAAGACCACCACATTGTCTACCAATCCCTAAAATAGTTTGGGGATTCAAATCCTGATTCACAAAAAACATTTATTCTCATAAAAAACAACCAAGACCTTATTATCCTTAGCAAGTTTGTGAACAGAAATAAGAGTAACACAATAATCAGGAATAACAAGAACATCAAACAAAACAAGACCATTTGAAAGTTTGAGGTTACCAATTTTGGAAATAATAGCCTCAGTCCCATTGGGATGAGCAACTCTAATATTTAAGTGTGAAATATCAAAAGCATTATCCAACTCAGTTTCATTATTGGTCATATGTTGATTTGCCCCAGAATCAACAACCTTCCCATTATGAGCCAGTTTCAATTTGATGTTAGTGTTAGAACAAAAAAACTTTTCAAAGTTATCATTAAACACTTTGCTGTTGTTGAAATAAATACCTGCCATATTCGCATGAACCCCCTTTTGAGAATCATTAGCAGAACTCTTGTTATCCTTAATAAGAGAGAGCAAAGTGGTCAATTGGTCATCAGTGAACCCAGATGAAGAGGGTGTCCTAACAGAATTGTTTGACACATTTTTCCCTTTATAATTTTGCCCCCCCCCCTTTCTTTTTCCAAAGTCACTAGGATAACCAATGATTTTAAAGCATCTATCAATGGCGTGCCCATTATAACCACAATTCTCACACACAATTTCAATATTAGTATTACCATTAGGTCTATACCCATTGTTGTTAGGAGCATTAGGTCTAAAACTAGTGGTGCTAGTGCTAGGTCTAAAGTTACCATTGTTGCCAAAGTTAGGTCTAAAAATTACTAGCTTGAGAATTTTGAGGTCTTTGAACATTGTTTCTAGCAGGCCCATTAGAGAAAAAAAAACAAAGTTTTGAGCCCTCTGAGAAGACCCAGAACCACTACCATAAGCCACCCTGTGAGATTTCTCATTGGAAATGACGACGTAAGCTCCCTTAACATCAGGGAGATTCTCTCTAGACAAAATGGAACTTCTAATACTCATGTAAGAATCATCCAAACCCATCAAAAATTGCATCAGTTTTAACAATTGATTATGTTTTTTAAAATCATTGAGAACAGAACACACACAAGTAGGCAACTCAATGATGGCATCATATTTTTTCCAAAAAGCATTCAACTTATGATAATAATCAGAAAGATTAGACCCATTTTGCTTCAATGTATTAATCTTGTGATGCAAATTAAAAATCGCAGAACCATCAACCTTATGATAAGTCTCTATAAGTTCCTTCCAAACATGTTTAGCCTTTTTTGAAAAAATCTGACAAAGGAATAGTTCCTCATAAATAGAGTTTAGAATCTATCCCAAAACAACAACATTCACCTTGTCTCACTGTTTTCCCAAAACTTCATTTGTAATAGATCTCTTACAAGACCCATCAATAAAACCAGTTTTACTTTTACCTTCCAAGGCAAGTAACATGGCATTAGCCCAAATCTGATAGTTTTTAGTCCCTTTAAGTTTAACAGTAGCAACAGTCAAGACAGCTGAATCATTAGGGTACAAATGCAAAGGGTCACTTAAGTCAAGCTTACTTATAAGTGTAACTGGATCAGTTACACTCTCAGTATCAGTGTCACCATGCTCTGACATGGTGACAGGTCAACAATGGTCAAAAAATAACTCAATCCAATGCCAACAAAGTTCCCAGGCTTCCAAACCACTCAAGGGTGGCAGGTCAAAGTCAAGGCAAAGGGTGAGGATCCAATAAAGGGTAAAATAAGAAAGACAACCAACCCCAAACAAGAACAAAAAACAAAACAGGCACACACAACAAGTAGCAGTTAAAGAGAGAGAGTGTAAGAGGTGTTACCAAACCCACAAAAAACACAATCGAACTGTTACTCCTAGATTCACTTAGTCTAGGAAGTAACAGAACCTCCAAATCACAAACCCTAATTTTCCTTCGAGGGAAAAATAGGGGAAATGACCAAAATCAACGAACCAACGATAGGAATACACTTCCCTTTTATGAAACAACCACCAATCAAAAAGATCTGTCAATGAACAGTGAAACCCTAAATTTTTTCTCAAGGAAAATAAGGGAAAATCACCACAATCAAAAGATAATACCACCAATCGTCCAAAAAAGTAACCCAATGATATGTGAAACCAGATCTCAGAAACCCTAATTTTTCAAAATAAAAATTGAGGCATCAAAACTTTAAATCTATAAGTAATATTAACAGATCTAGCTATCTCAATAGCAGATCTTCTAAAAAAAGTATGTATTGTAAAAAACCCCCAAAAAATTTTTGAAATCCTAAAAAAAATTTCATCGATTTTCAAGAACCAGGCTTTGATACCATGTAGAAAAACATGTATCAAATTACCTCAAAACACTTTCAACTTTTATTGCCAAAGATTTAAGGACAAAACAGAATAGATAAAAAGATAAGCTACTAGTGCTACTCACGTGCAGCTCTATTATCTACATGATAATAGTTTTACAAATGATCAAACAACAATGAAAAGATTAAACAAGTTTCTGAGATCAAGTATCTAGAGAGAGAGTAGTAGCGTGTTTGTAAAAACACACAGATGAAAAAGAGGCGATGATAACTAAGAGAGACGCTCCTCTCAATATATGAAACCCTAAGGCTAAGAGCCGTTGCAGTATAGGGCCACAATGTTGGGCTTCATGGGCTTGATTCCAGAGTCCAACAACAACAAACTCCACTAAACAACTTCAGTCCTTCCATTCCATAACATGATGCAAACCAAGTCCTCTTCAATAACTGAAAGTTTAAAACATAATATAATTAGTCCCTTTGGTTAAATATGGGTAGCAGATTAGGTCCTTAGATTTAACAAAGTTAGGGTTTTAGGGATTGAAGAAGTGATCGGCCCATTCAGAATCGATTGCAAAATCACTCTTCACCGAGTCTTGAAAGAAGTAAGCGGTCACTAGGACAATCGCGAGCAACGTAACAATTTTAATTTAAATATTTACCATGTTTTCATAAGTCAAGATTCTAAGATTGTCGAAGTGAAAGCTTGACAAAGCATAACAACCTTTTTAAGAAAACTTTGGATCAATACTACTAACATCATCTTCTTCGGAAGTAAATTATGAGAAGATTAAAACATATTTCTTTACATGAGATGTGTGGTATAATAAAGCAATTTTTTTAAATGTGAATGAAAATTAAAGAGCATTTGAATATTTATATAGATAAAATAAATATAAGTTTTTTTTTTTAAAAAATGTTATTTTATTTTTAACAAAAAAAACCCTTGACGAATGACTTTTTAATCGTTAAAATATGTTTTTTTTTTCTTTTTTGTCAACCTCTCCGAATAACTTTGGTTGAAATTATAACTGAACCTTTACAATTGTATATAGGTGGTGCGTCGGGTGTATTAGGAAGGACGCGTCCTAAAAACGATACGCACGAATTTATTTACGTTATGTTCTTACAATCTATTTAGTGAACGGTTGTTTTTTTTTAATTATAAATAGTAATTCTTTTAACAAGGTTTTACTATAAGTGGTATGATATCTCTACTATTTATAATGTAAATTTATCAAAATGTTGAATGTTGAAAAACCTATTATATAAGGAAATGTTAAAAATCATGCAAATTAAGGAAATGTTGAAAATTCATATTGAAAAGCTGTAACATGCAAAGGTTGACTATATAATTTAATGGTTGCCACTCTTCAATTCAATGCTTCAACGTATTACATAAAGAAATGAGTTCAAAAGTATTTTTGGAACCTGTTCTTGAAAACCTTTTATATAATTTGATTTGATTGATACAAGACATTTACATTACAACCGATTATTATTATTATTATTTCTCTCTATCTCTCATCTAAAGATGATTGTTGCCACCGTTCCCGCCATTGCCACCATCTTCGCCAACACAGATGGTTTGAATGATGTTTCCGGTTAATGATTTGAGTTACCTAGGAGATTTTGGTGTGTGGCTATTTTTCTGTAAAACCTGATTCGTGGTTTTTTTGTTAATATTATTTTTTTATATATATTAATAATGGTTTCTTTTTTTTATTAAAAGGAGGTTTAAAATTTAGAGGCATCCGATATTCTTTTAGATATTTTTAAACAACTGGTGATGTTTAAATATAATCATGTTTGTTTGTGGTGTAGATCTTACATGATAGTCGTTTTTGGGTCTTGAAGGTTAGTTTTTTTCTCTTCCAGTTTTGAACTTCTTTTTTATTGATTTTGTAGATCTTGCCAGCTTTATTGATATTGTAGATCTTGCCAGCATTTTGGTAGATGTTGCCGGAAGTTGCTTAGTCGCCATCGGGATATGAGGTTTCTTTGTTATTTTTTAGAATCGAATACTTTTGTTAATAGACCAATGTCTTTCTTATAAATTTATTTACTTTTTGTAAGTCAGAGTATCTTTTTACCGATTTATGTGTGTTTTTTGTATACATCTGTTTGTTTTAGAGGTCGTCGGAATATATGGGTTTTTGCCATCGGAAGCTGTATAACTGCCTTGGAAAATTTGACCGCCTCGAAAGGATGTATTTACAAAGTGTTTGTGATAACATAAAGGTGTGTCGATTCGTATTGTTTTGAACCATGAAGCCGAAACTTAATGGATACTACAGTCTGTGATTGAAGCATCAAAATTTCTATGGTTGAAACCTATCTCAAGATTATTTATGGTTTTGACTACTACGCAAGTATGGGTATAATAATTAACAAGAGATGCAAAATATCTTCATTTTATATGGTCAATGTGAAGGTGCCCATGTGGGATGGTTGACATATTTCACTTGGTAAGCATCAAGAATATAGACATATATGATATAACATCGTTGTGGCAAAGTAAAGAAGAAAAAGAATATATATCTAAATTTAGGGATGAGCTCGGGACTAATCCCGTCTCGAACCTGTCCCGATTTAGTGCTCTCGATTTTTTTCTGATTTAAAAAGTTATGTACCAATCCCGCACCGAACGGGATTCGGGAATCGGGAATCGGTACCGGTACGGGTAACGGTACCGGGAAATCGGGATTTTCCCGTTTTTTTTTTCGGGAATTTCCCGATTTGGTACCGGTCCCTTCCCGAATTAGTCGTCCCGAATTTTTTTTCACCTTATTTCGTAGTCCCGATCCCGTACCGAACAGGATTCGGATATCAGAAATCGGTACGGTTCCGGGAACGATTCGAGTTCGGATTCGGGATTCGAGTCCAAATGCTCATCCCTATCTGGATCTGTCTCAAAGTTTGATCTTATAGTCTATCAGAGTTTGATCATATTTTTAAATTCAAAATCGTTGTGCATTTGTTAACAAATCATTCTTTTATAACGCTTCGCAGTGTTATGTTTGATCACATTAATGATTCCAAAAAGCCTTAAATAAAGTTTCTAAGGATTTTATCTCTAATATTTATTCAGAAAATCTCTTGTAATATATGCGTGATGTTTATTTGTGTTTAAACCATACCATAAAACTTGTTCATATACGCGTAAATTATGCGAGTCTAAAGAAAATATGTCGGTGAAGATGAAATTTTGGAAATGATTTAAGTTCATAATAATCTTTGTATGAGATCATTTGACTTTTACAATCTTGTCATTTAGTAGTCAAAGTTTCCGATAATAGTTAATTTTTGTTAAAATTATTATCCATTCAAGGTAGCATTATTTTTTTTAGTTTTCTGTAGCTTTTTACTTGTTAGTTGTTTGTGAAAATTGTGAGTATAATTTAGAAGGAGCATACGATTTGGTGAGGTTTTTATAGTTGATGCAAAATATTGACACTCTAAAATTGGACCATATGTTTGTGCTGAGTGGACTTGGTTATTTTTGCGACATTCTATGCAACACATTATTAGTTTGTCTATAATACTTCTCGGAAATTAGTTTTAGAATTGAAAATGAGGCATTTAAAGTCACAAAATCTTCATTCTTCATTTAACTTAATGCTAAAAACCTAAAAAGTTCTGCCTCATAGATCCTAAATTTTGTATACATGTAGTGGGCTATGCAAGGGTTTATCGAAAAAATTGTGAAGTAGACGAAGTATGAAATTTTGTTTTAGACTCAAAGAATTGTCACATGTTAGCAAATAGTATTAACCACTTGCTAGAGCAGTTTTCAAAAATTTGTCTTGATCTATTTGAAGAAGACATGATTTTTTCCAAACTAAAGAGTACACAATTCTAAATAGGGTTAAGCAAAAACCGAATCGATCATTTTTGGTTCGGTTTTTGATTTTGTATATTTTTGTCGGTTTTGCTCGATTTGGTTCAGTTTCGGGTAAAAATAACACGAAAAATACGCCTAAACTACATATTCGGTTCGGTTTCGGTTTTTCTCGAAATAATTCCGTTCCGTTTTCGATTCGAGGTCTTTTTAAATCTGTTTTCGGTTCGGTATTGAACCGATCCTCCGCCCTTTCAAATGTGAGTGTCTATTTACCTGATTATATTTTCTCGTATGACCAACTTTATGTTAGAGGAATATTACGTACAACTATAAAGGTATCATTGAAATTAATCATATAGTTTGGTCAAGATGTAATATACACCACAAATGCCATGTACGAGAAGTTTTACGCGAGGAGTAATATGTGTTATTATATTTTATCTCATAATTAATGTAATGTTTACTTTCAGTTTTATCAAATGTTTTTATATGTTGTTTGATACATGTTAAAAATTTATTGCAAGTTTCGATTGTTTACAATTTCATTTTGATCTATCTTGTTCTACTTTGAACGTTACATGAAACACTTATCACAGTAACATATATCATTAATTATCCGCCGCTATGCGCGGGTACTCGTCTAGTCATGATGCAAATGTATTCATAATTCATGAACGTTACAATCATGAAAAAAATACAAGATTGCAAACACAACTATGCAACCGAATTCGAACCAACCGGATGAGAAAAAGTATCCGACCAACCGGATTCGAACCAGTGACCTAAGGATACCAGTTGAACAACTACAGTCCTCCGCTCTACCAACTGAGCTATGGTCGGTTTATGTTTGTTTTAAGCAACTCTTATTCAGTACCGAAATAGGTTCTTTACAAGAAAGAATTACTTCTACTAAATAATGGAAGATAATGATCCTCGACATTGTGTTATATGCATATTGAGGGCGAGAAGATTGAAGTGAATGAGTGATGACTTATTTTTCATGAAATGTGAAATGAGTCGCACTCCGTTTTAATCCTCTCGTCGCAATGTTGACAATACCAGGACACATAGTGCTTCTTCATCGTTGTGTTTCTAACACGGTACCTCATTGCGTAAAGCATAAACTTTTTTCCCTTCTTCTTGATAACTGGTGACCTTTGAATGTAAGATCCAACATAAATGTCTTATAGAGGTCGGGCGCTTTAGTATAATGCAACCAAAGCTCTTCATTCTAAACCATAATGCTTACAGTTCCAAACTTCCATTTCATTTAATAGGGAGTAGAACAAGTAATCTGACCTTTCTAGTAGATCAAGGCTTGAACCTAAGCTACTAGTAATTGCTGTTTAGTTAGTTGCTAATGCGTGTCTTTATGCTGGCGTGTGCTGTTGCTACTGTAGTTGCTAACTTGTATGTGAGAGGATTATTCATTACAAGCGTGGCGGTGGCTTACATGACTTGTATGTCTAAATAAATTGGTTTATCTCACTGCTTTGTTATGATTCACGCTCTCTTTATTCTAAATTCTCCGGTGGTTATGTGATCTTTTGTTCGACTGTTTATTTCAGAGTTTAGGAATTATGGTTCTTACATGATTTTAACAACACAAGACATAGCATCCTTTTGTGGTTTTATTTTAGTAATTCAGATTTAGTGCAATGAAAATGAGTTATCAAAGAAAGTTTTTGCCATTTACTTATTGAGATACCTAAGTGCTAAGCACTCGGCGGCCAATAGTAGTGGTATGTGAAGATGAGCGATATGATGCAAACTGTTATCCATATCTTTGTTTGCAACATCATTTTCCACTTTCCACTACAAGTGTTTCGTATGTGTTTTCAACATGGTATCTTGAGTTACACACAGACTGTTTCATCAATAACGGGTTGTTTATCCTTGATAGGATTTCACAGATACATACTGTAAATGTCCTCTTCAGTATAATAAATCCACTCTTTATTCTCTGGGTTAAAATATACCCATCGTCAGTTTGGACTTTTGGTTTTAATGAAAACCGGGCATTTTGTGGGACGGTTAAATGTTAAGTCGATGAAAGAAGAGGTAAAAGTGGAATCTGGACTTTTGTATTGCACTAATGAATAGAATGACTGAGGCTGATGTTTGGCTAACAAAATGAACTTTCGAGGACACCGAAATGGAAAAACAGAACTAGCTTCCGCCCTTCTGTATAAATTTTAGGAGCAGAAGCAAGAAGGTTGCCTAGAGAAGCTTATTTACATGCTGTGGATACTGTTATTAAGGATGTTGAGTTAGGTCGCTATGGACACTGCTGGTATTGAAAATACGACTACTAAAGTATTGAATCACATTGAGGAAGTTGAAAACCCCAACTTTGTTTTCATATGTGCGGTGATCAGAAGTAGATGTCACAAAAGGTATATAAGAGGAACTCGCTGATACGACTCTTGTAAACTGCATCCACAATATCTACGTACACATGCCCAAGCACTTCCTGCACATCTTTATTGGAAGGCAACGAACATACATATAAAGATCTATGCTTATCATTCAGTTTCCACTCTATATTGCTAAACATGTTTACCAAACACGCAAACACACAACCAAATCATTCTACCTTAATCTTGACGATGCATAGTTACCAAGTTAACAGCTTGAAATTTCCTTTTTGCCAAACAAATGATACCTTAATTAAGGTCTGTTTTTTCTGTTCATTTTACTTGCTGCGTCTAGTTTGTTTATTACTTGCTGTTTATAGAAAACAAGAAAATACAGCATGAATGAATAAAAAAAAAATAATAAAATCCGACCAACCGGATTCGAACCAGTGACCTAAGGATACCAGTTAATCAACTACAGTCCTCCGCTCTACCAACTGAGCTATGGTCGGTTTCTGTTATTTTTTAACAAACTTATGTACAATCTTTTATTTACTCTCTCCATTACAATTTACAAGAAAAGATAACCATTATGTTGCCAATGTTTTTTTAGGCACGAAAATAAACATATGTTATTTTAATCATTTCTCTAATTGGTAGGTGTAAGCCATGCTACACCCGGCAGGCCGGCACCATGTAGGTTCGTCCTAAATGTAGTTGCTTAGGTGTATCTTTGTGTTGTTAATACTGTTTAGTTGGTTGCTATTCGCTATTTTGCTAATTTGGTGCACAATGCAACTGATGTGCATTTTGCAAGTGCACATTTAATAATATGTGGTTATCGACTATTTGGGATTTATATATAACTGTTTCAAGTTGTTTTACCCTATCCAACAAAACTTACAAATTACCGAGTAATTTTTATCTGTAACAGCTAAGGATAGGTGAAACCTTAACTTGCACATTTAGTATGAAGAACCAGACTTGTTAATTATATACAGTATGTAGTTTGATATTTACAGTAGATATCTAGTCAGTATCAAGTGATCGGTGTGTATAGTTACTCGGAGATACACTTTTGGGAAACACAGTGCTCATTGCTCCAAGGGCTATCACTCGGGTAAAGCATTGTACTTGACATTTTATTTGTCAGGCGGGTTGAAGCATTTTGTCAGCGGATTATTGCATGAAAGGCAAGACTAATCTTTTATAATCAAGTCTTTGAGGAATGACAGAAGAACACTGCACAATATGCTTGCAGCAGCTACTTGTCACAGACTCACAGCACCAACTTATTGGTAATTTGAGACTAAGCTCTAATATATCCAGTATCTACAGAATAGAGAACTCTAAGTGTCGATAATAGCGGATTAACAAATGTCCATCTTTAAACTAGTTATATTTTGAGTCACGCTCTCACAAGTCACGAGTATGGTTGCGTTAACAAAGCATATTAGGAAAATCAAGCAATACCATTTCCGTAGAAGTAGTCTGACTAGGTTTCTAATGCATACTCTATTCTTGCAAAAGGAAGAATGGTTGTGCGAAGATGACATAACATATTAACATGTAGTATTTCCGGGAACTAGAATTAATCCCTTCACATCTTATTAAGACTGTTTATCAATGAGGAACGGATAGCGTCTCCTAATCAAACAGAAAACTAATGACATGTTCAGATTTTGGGGTAACATTTAGTTAATAAATTATAACTTGTAACAATGTTTTATACAACATGATTTTTGTACTACAAAGTACAAACTATATATTTCTATGCAACCATTTACATATGTTTCAAGAATGAAACAGAAAATCTGCAATTATACATCATGTAGCGTTCCATTTTATATCAAGATGTATCATCCCATTTTTGGAGTTAATTAGATGGTACTTCTCGTTGATACGATTGTTGTAAACTACATCCAAAAGATTTATATCCACGTACCCTAATGCTTCCTGCACATTATAGCATGTTACTTGAGAAGACTATACATCATATGGGTATTTGGTTTTGGTTTTAAGTGACGGTTTTACCTTTGATGACCCAAATCCAAACGCTCTATGCTTGCGTTTGCTTATTACTTCGATATGAATAATCTCTTCTAATAGAGCTTCGTCTAACATAAACTGGAACTCCTCGTTCCAAATTGGGTCCCGAGTTTTCTTCAACAACTATGATTGAATACACCCAGTTAGAAATTTCAAAGTAAGTACTTCCGGAGAGCTAAAAGTCTAAACTAACCTTGGTTTTACGTTTCTCTCCTTTGAAGACAACTAAAGCAAAAGGGTTATTATTATCATGTTTTCCTTCAACGTTATGTGCACTGATCACCGTCACCAAAAGCAAGCCCGGTCTATTCACAAGTGAAGTTGTTTTCGGAACGGTTTCTCTCCTCATATTGATGCTGATAGGCCCGGTAAAGCCTGTAGTGTCTTCCACAAAAGGAATGAAAGTTAATTCCACTGTAATACTGCCTCTTGGCTTCCTGTTACGGGTATCATTGGAATCTAAATTTTTAACCAAACCAACAGTCAATTCCTTTTTCTCATGCGGTTTGAGTAGCATTAGCGGGATAACTTGCATTCCTAATTTGTCATGCATCCCAACCTACAAAAGAAAAACATGATCAACAATTTACAACTTCAAAATTGAAGAGCATTAAAATCCGAACCTTTTCCCAGTCGAATACATGAAGTTCAAGGACTTGAGACATGGGGTCGTTCACAGTAAGTTTGAACTCTTCATTCCACTCGGGGTTCAAATTTTTAGGCTTTATAGAAGTCTTCTTCGAAGGAACAATCCTTCCTCCACTTAGTTTGAGCTTCACATACGGATCAGAAGATCCGAGTATATCCATCTTTAAGAGTTCACTTGCCCTTACAACCTTCACTTGCAGTATACCCACTGGTTTCTTCGTTGCACCACTGCCCGAAAACCATGATTACTAATCGTCAATCCAGAATATTATGAGCCATTTTAAGTTACAGAGATAGTATTCAAAAACTGTATGCTATTGCAACTTAAGGAGGTGTTTGGGTGTGCATTTTGAATAATTATAATCAACGAAACCTTGTGATACAAGGGGAATAATTGTATAATCAGGAGCAGAGATCCATTTATCCAAATATTTAAGCCTCGTTGAATATATCAGTTTAAAAGGTATAACATAAATCTTACAGGGAAGCATCAAGAATCGGTATCTCCAAAGCTTGAGGCCAAAGATAGAGACTTGCAACCTGTTTCTTGATTAATTTCTGCCATCAACCAAAATTCAAACTAATTTAGCCTATGAACCTCACAATTCAACAGAGCAATAAGTATACCACAAAAAGATAGAACTTATCACCTGAACATAATGATAGAGTCCCGGGATCGCCATTAGATCACCGCCCATAACTTTCAAGCCAAAATCCACTTCTGGCTAAAACACATACGCACCACAAAGCACTCATCCCTATATTTATACATCGCTACACATAGCTCAAAAAACATACTAAAACTGTTCTTACCTTATCCATTAGAGAGACAAAAGCGTTTGAAAAACATGGGAATGTTGGCACGAAAGGTTTCAGAGTTACTCGCATCGAAGCAGTTATATGCATATCTATCAGCTGACAAAAAGCTGTCTCATCAGATAAATTGCACAAAAGTTTTCTGCATATTGTGACATGTACAGATGTGTATACCAACCTGAACTTTTATTGGTAAATATAAAACGTTCAAGATCAAAGTTATGTCCGGATTTCCTGCCCATTTAGTCTCAAGATCAATGACAAGATGGTTCTCATTCATCTCGTGTACTTTTATACCTGCCAAATTGTTATGCAAAAGGCTTGATAGCTAGAAATATGAGAAAACTGAAACTACTAACATGTGTAGTCGTTAACATTACCTTGAATTATAGGAGGAAGAGTTCCAAGTGTAACAGTTTCAAAGTCTATTGATCTTATGTAAAAAGTGCCAATGTATTCAGAAAGTATAGGGGTTGACATGCTTCTGATCATACCACATATTGCCTATCGAAAAATGACATCAATTTGGGATTGGTGTTATCATGTATATACTTCTAAATAACAGATTAAACAACAAATAATCTTTATAGATGTGTATCACCTTATCTAGGTAAGGCCACATATCACTAAGTATATCGTTCATCCAGTCGACCTGTATAGTAAGACCATGTTAGATTCTTCTGAAGAGTGAAGAATATGAAACAAGAATGCTCGAAAGTAGTACTCACTCGCTCATAATCAGGGTGCTTGACCCACAATGGAAGCTCAGCCATAATATCAACCAACGAATCATGATCAAACTCCTGAAGCGGCCTAGTGAATGTAGTCTGCATGTGTAAGTTAACTGAATGCTTGAAAATAATCTTACAAACATCGCACACCAAACCAATCATATTTTATATAGATGTCTTCATTATTTAAATGGTATGTCTTATATACACTTCATGATGAAGATAAAAGTTCGATTTATCTGCATAGATAGCAAACAATTTCTTCAACAGTACACTTGTTGCGCATCTTAGAAATTATTGAAGTTTAGTGGCTGTTTGGGATTGATTATTAGGACTGCTAATGCTTTCTGGAATAAAACACGATGCATAGGATAGTGTTTGGCACTTGATCTGTGGTTATTTAAAAGTGTTTAATATTTCGAAACTGCTTTGCTTGTATCTAAATTCCAAACACTCAAAGCTTTTTATCCCCTATATCAAAATGTGATAAAGACATATGTAGTTTTACTTATCTGCATAAGCTAGTTTTTGAAAATTGCTAGCTAGCTTTATACCTGCTTGTTTTACTCTAATACACCACTTCAGAAAAGCTCATAGAGCCTGGTTCAAAAATGCATAAAGCCCAGTTTTACATAAGGGCTTAAAAGATGGTGAATCTATACGATGTAAACCTATACTTTTGTCCATCAAACTGCTAATCTATGTTAGAAACCACAATCACGAGAGAAGGAACTTAAATAAGCAATCTCGTACGCTCTCTTAATAACTTACATTTATAAAGAACAAAACCTGTCACACTCTAGTATAACATTCATTGATCAACCACAAAAATACACAGACAAGATTAAGCTGATAACACGCAATATATTCATTCTAACCCATGATCAACAAACGCTAGACGCTAGAACTAGAAGCATTTTTAAACGTTAAAAAAAAAGGAACTACGAAAAAATATAGGATAAAAAAGAGTCACCTTCTTCACATCTTTACTATCCGTCGTCGGTCTAAAAATGAGAAAGCCCAAGAAAAGACCGAAAGGAGTTCCGAAAACGAATCCTATAAATCCCAATAAGCTCATTTCGATACTATTCGTCGTAACAAGTTGAAATTACAATGTCCATTATATAAACACAATCTTTAAATGGTTCAGTCTAATGAAATATATGGTGTATGATTATATATTTGTGTGTATCTTGCAAGGTTAGATATTGAAATGGTGTAGCGTTAACGTAATGCAGAAGTGTATAATGAAACACGATTGCATAGACAAAAATGAGCTTTTAAGGAATTACAAAATCGAAAATGAGAATGTTTGGAAAGGTTGTGGGACCGTTTAAGTTACGTTGTACTGCCTCGTTGTTTGATATAATTGTATCTTCACCCCTCTAAAAGAAACTCTTTATAATTTTTATCGTCCTCGAACTTCTCGTAAGTGTCGATTTCAGCTGGAATCCTGTTATCCTATTTATTCTCATGATGAACGTTTAATTGTTTGAAAAAATAGATGCTCATATAAGATCATTGTGATACTACTACTATAAGTCGAGTGACCCTAACAACATGTCTTACCAACATTTCAGAGCCAGGCCTCCTTTTTTTATAGAGGGAAGTGAGAAAGAAATGAATTTTCGAATCATCTAATTAAGCGAAGCTCACACACCGCCTGATTTAGAGTGAGATAAAGTTGCCAATGCGAGTCACGTGCATTTTCACTCACTAATGTTTACATACTTCAAAAACTGTTAATAATCTTTTAAAAATATAATAGACAAACACCTATCTAGCTCATAACAAACGTAACATAAAAAGTAAGAGAGTTAAAAGAATCACTTGCTCGTTTATTAGATTGGTTCTAGCCTGACACATTCATTCTTGATTGGTTAAACTTGTTGTCTAGACTAACTAATTCGTTTATTTTTTAAGAGGTTTTTATCTCTTTATCTGCAAATCATGTCTTAAAGCATCTAAAATATTCATCTATACAAAAAACTGTTTGTTTTTATACTATTAAGATATTTTTTTTCTCTTTATCTTTAACTTTAAAAAGACATACAAAACAAACAAAAACGTATGCACACGTAACAAACATAACGAAAACAAATGGAAGCATAGAAAACGTACGTAAACGTGCAAAATAGATAAAAACGAAAAAAACGCATAAAACGTAATGACATGCAAAATATACGTAATGAATACTTCGGTATAAAAAGTAAAAATTTAAAAAATACAAACGAATATTGAAGGTGATAGTTAGAGGTGAGTAATAAAGAAATGCGAAAAAAAGAAAAAAAAAGAAAATTTATGTATAATAAGTGTTTTTTTAGCACTTATGTGTGAAAAAGAAAAAAACAAACAAAATACTTTTAAACGCTTCAGATGTTTGTAGACAAAAGAGGCTAAAAGAGGCTTTTTTTTATATAAACAAACGAAGCCAACTGAGGAACCACTTCAGTTTTCCGGCTGTGTCCAAGACTAATTATTATGTTACAGAAATCACGATGAATAGGAGGTTAATGATATAATGGCAAAACTACAAGTATGGTTTATGTAAATACATGTGGATATTGACCTACTAAAAGCTTAGAAAAATACAAGTGTGTGATAAAAAGATGTCCAAGACTGCTTCTTCATGACTTTTCAACACTACACGTTTCTTAGCTTTATCAACTTTCAAACTCAATAACTTTGAGATTGCAACACGAAGACATCAAGATAATCAATCATTTGTTCTTCGTATTTATGACACTAGTGGAAAACTCGGAGTTTGTTTCTATACGTCGATTATTCGGTTCGGTTACAAAAATTTTAATTCGAGTAAATTTCATGTTTCGTCTTTGAGGTTTACATATTTCGTCCTTTTTACAAAACAAGTACGTAAATCATCTTTGTTGTTATCACATAGTCGCACATTTCGTCCTTTTGTGACACTTTTGTTAAATATGACCCTCACGTGCAGAAAAAGTGAGGGTAACTCGGTCCATTCACTTTCTTTTCAGTATATTTAGGTTTTTTATTCGACATGCAAACCGATTAATCCTATGGCGACTATCTTTTTGAATAGTTCAAACTCATCGCAGATGAACCTCCGTGATCACCCCAAATGTCCATTCACTTCCTTAGATTGTTCAAATGTTTTCTTTCTCCGTTTTTGGCATTTAGCTTGTTTTTGAATATACAAAACAACACTATATGAGCATTGTTTGACTAATGAAAGTCAAAATCATCATTTATCATATAAAATGAACAAATATGCAAGTATCAAAAGAGAGTAAATTGCAGATATCGTCTTTGTGGTATGTCATTTTTGCATTCATCCTCCCTGGTGTATAGTAAGTGCAGGCGCCCTCCCTGTGGAGATACTTTGAGTTCGTTTTTGTCCTTTGACCAAACGGGGCCTAACAGTTGACTGTTAACTCACCGTAGCTAGAGGATAGATTTGTCTTTTTTTTTACTGTTAGTACACTACACCATCTGACCATATATACAAACAGAGGGAATGATTTAAGTTTTTTAGAGGATTGAACTTGCAGGTTATCAGATGCAAAGGTGTAGGGGTTAGAATGAAACTGCTAGAATCTTACATGTAAGAATGCTAGTATTACTGTATCAAATTATCATCTAAGCCATTCAATTAGTATTCATATTAGAACAATCAACCTCCACCAAATTCGTATAGTATTCATATAAATGAACATTTTGCCTCTTAACACTCAAAGTACTTCATACATTTTTACCATTGTATGCAGAATCTTTCACAATTATACCTTGAAAACATCCTGAGTCCAACAACTGCATTCGTCGCCATTATATATGTTGTATATTTTAAAAGTAGGATCGCATACTTTGAGAAAGTCGTTTTACAGCAATCCCAAACTTTGCAGGAAAACTATTTATGTCTCTCAGATCATTTTCTGTTAGTTAGTAGATTATAAACAAGGTCTTCATCTTCTGCTCGTATATGTCAGTATGTGGACTCATTTATTGGGATTCGATTGATTAGAGTTTGTGGGTGAAAAGGGGAAAATAATTAAAGGATGATTATGAACTGATTTAGGGTTATTAGCCACAATATAATTAAGATTAGCATTGGGTCGGGTTAGATTTGGGTAAACTTAGTTAGACGGTAAAAAAAATGAAAAGACAAATCTATCCTCTAGCTATAGTGAGTTAACAGTCAACAGTTAGGCCCCGTTTAGTCAAAGGACAAAAACGAACCCAAAAGATCTCCACAGGGAGGATGCCTGCACTTACCATACAACAGGGATGATGAATGCAAAAATGATATACCACAAGGACGATATCTGTAGTTTACTCTACCAAAAGATAAACAAAATTAGCATACATTAATTAATACATAAGACTTGGAACATCAACCTTTTTTTGGGACGCCTTCTCTTGACCTTTGAACTTGTGTTCTTCTCTAACTAGTATCCACAACTTGAGTTACACTAGAAGCTTGAATTAGACCTTAATTTTGTGTACCAGAAGCACTACCTTGTTTATCCTTTGCAATCATGTATATTTTTTTTTCTTTTTCCTAAGCCAAAAGCATCACCTTAGCCCGGACAACATCTCTTGTTATGACCCAAATTCATGCATTTAGAACATGAAACTGACTTTCCTTTCCTAGTAAGTTTTCCATCTTTCACACACTCAAAATCACCCTTCATATTCTCTGCTTTTTTTCTTGCCTACCCACTTGAGGTGTATATACACGACAGGATGGAAGTATGTTAGCCTCAAAATATTGAGTCAAACAAGAATGCTCGGTCATATGTTTATTATGTATCGTATATTAGAACGTTGTAATAGGTAGTAGATTAGTCGTGTATTACAAGCTTAACTTTAAGCTAAGGTTCATTCATAAGTAACCAAAGCCCAAAAGGAAATCCTGGCCCATTATCATATAGCCCATCATGCCACATGTAGGCAAGGCTATATAAACCACTCCTTGCATGTAAGGAGAGGTTGGTTGTCTCATTTTTTGATTCTCCTAATCTAATATTCACCAAGTTTCTCTCACTACTTTCTCTCTCTACTTTCTCTCACTACTTTCTCTCTCTAGAATTCATCTTTTATCTACCTTTCTTTCTTGTTTAATCATCACAAATATATGGGATAACAATTGGTATCAATCGCCATGGGGTAGTTTTGTGATTGATTGTTGTTATATCATTTGATTCGTATGATTTAATCCATACATCATCTCGAATTCAAATCTTTTTGTGTTTTTCGTGCTCCACATCTTGATTTACATCTCCTATATAGTTGTGGTAGGGATTTGGTTGCTTTTGGTTGGTTAAAATCACGGATTTCTTGTCAAAAATCTCATTTTTTTACCAAAAGTTTCAGAACTGCACAAGTATTCCGATAGAACTCCATCAGAAAAGGGTTTCATATTCCGACAGTTATTCCGACGGAATTCCATCGGAAAAGGGTTTTAACATTCCGACGGTTATTCCGATCGTGTATTCCGACAGCATTCTGACGGTTATTCCGACAGATTATTCCGATAGGTCATATTCCGACAGATTATATTCCGATAGTACATTCCGACAGCATTCCGATAGAACATTCCGATGACACATTCCGATAGAACATTCCGATAGTATATTCCGATGCATATTTTGTTCGAGTACATTTTAGACTTAGCCACTATCTAGACTAGTCCCGGAACATAGTTTACACAAAGATTAAAAAAAAAGTGATTTTTGGCGGGAAAACTCAAGTAAATTTATTTTTTCCTAGACCATTTTTAGGCCATTTAAGCTTCAATTTCAAATTTTGGCGAAGCGAAAAATTTTTCGACCCAAAGTTCAAATTTTCGGACCAAAATTCAAATTTTTAGGCCAAATTTCAAATTTTTTAGGTTTTATTTTTTGTTAAAATTTTCATTTTTCAAAATTTTTCCCTACTAGTTATTGGCTATTTCTAACTTGAATTCAAAATTTGGTAATTCAAAATTTTTCGGTTTACCATTTTTGTCGGACTGAGAAAAAATCGGAATTTTTGGAATTTCAACAACAACACAATCACACCATATCTACTTAAGATCCGAAGTAACTTCATCAATTGAGACACCATCGTCATGGAAAAAAGCACTGAGTGTTCAGAAGTGAGAACTCTCGAGATGGAACGATTACAACAACGGACAGGTATCATGAGAGAAAGTTCAACGAACGGTATTAAAGGACTTCGGTCAACTTTTGAGTCTCAAGAGTTTTACGAGTCTTAGGTGAATCCACTAGCACTTTCACAAGAACATTCACCCAAGCCATAGATAAACTTGCCACACAGCTTGTCAAACAAAGACTCATTGGTAGTGAATGCCGGACCACTTTAACTGAACTCAAGACAATATTTGCAGTACAATTTAACTCTGAATTCATCGAGTCTCCGAGTACAAGGGAGTGCTTCAAGAGGAATAATGGATTGGATACTCTTTCCTATAGAGATTTGATCACCCAGAACATCGAATTCATTGCAACCTATGTCAACAAAACAATAATTCACGAACAAGAGATCGACAGACGGTTCAAAGCAAGTGGTGGTACAGTATCGGGTCATGAGAATGAAAGCTGCACATGACAGAACACAAAGCATACCATACATGGGATAGAAAGCAGCAGCATGGGCACACAAGGCATCAGTCCTGAGACTGTCATCAGCAATACACCTTCCTATGATAATGGTCCTGTTTATGATTCTGAACCGTTGGAAGAGGTACAC
The DNA here is from genome assembly GCA_025667525.1 of Glebionis coronaria. Classification (NCBI taxonomy): domain Eukaryota; kingdom Viridiplantae; phylum Streptophyta; class Magnoliopsida; order Asterales; family Asteraceae; genus Glebionis; species Glebionis coronaria. Next base: position 108,002,249 of record CM046877.1, read on the forward strand.
AATGATGAATTTAATGTGTTTCCCAATACCAATACGCATGAGCATCGTGATCAAACAACAACCCTTATTGACACATGCATGACGGAAAAGGTTGATAGCAATACCACACCCGATTCATCAGACATGTGCAATAATGCGTTTGAGGATGATCAACATGCAAATGAGTATGATGATGAGGAGCGTGTCGCGCTTGCTAATTTAATTGCCACTTTACAAAAAGAAGTCACAGAAACTAAAAAGAGTCAAAAGCAATTAAAGAAGGCAAACGCTACGCTCACTCAAAATTTTGAAGAATGCAAAACTGCTCCAATTAAGTCTAGTGAGACCCTTGATAGTAATAGAGCTGAGCTTCTTCAAATGACCAAAGAGCTTGAGGGGTACAAGGGTAGTGCGTTAAAAAATCAAAAGGACGATCTTGAAAAGAAATACAACGAAACTCTTGAGTTATTAACCAAAGAGAAACGTCAATTTAATGTTTTATTAATGGATGAACGTCAAAAAACGTACCTTGCTACCACCAAAGTTAACTAACTTGAACAAAGGCTTTCTATAACCACTATCGATTCTGCTAAAATTCTTGAGGTAAAGAAACAAGAGGTTAAAACGTTAAAACAAGATTTCAAAAGTCGACATGAAAAAGATACTGAAAAAGTAACGGACTAGAAAAACAAGTCAAATTTTTGAAGAAAGTTGTTTATAAAACGCATGACTCTATTCAAACCCTTAGAATGATAGCACCCCCGTCGATGCTTAAGGGTCAAGCTAGCTTTGCAAGTCCTGATTACCTTGCCCAAGCTCAAGCTGCGAACCCCCGCCTTTATATGGATGAGTCCGAATGGACCGATCCTGAATGTCCTCTTGGTTATGATGAGACATCCCTTTGGGAAGAGGAGAGTAGATCGCCGGTCAATAAAGAGTTTGTGAAACCATACAATTATGCTTATGAGAATAGTCTATATGGTCTTTTCACTACACAAAAACAGAAGTCTTGTGAGGAATTGTTTTTAGAATGCAAACAAAGAAGAATTCAATGGAAGAAAGCTTTTGCTACTAAGAAAACAAACGTTTCTAAGTTCATCAACTACTTGCCTCTTGATGCTTCTAAAAGCAAGAGTAGGCAGACATTTGGGTTTCTACAACATTACACTGATAATATTAAATCCATTGTTGAAAATGAATGGAAACAACGACAAAATGACGAGTGGAAAAAAACAATTCCTCAAGATATAAATGTGCTTATCAAACAAATCTTAATACCGAACACGACCACATTAAAAGAAAATATGCTTGAATTTGAAAGATTAATTCGGTCTGAAATGTTTGATGATTTAAAATTTGTTGAGTCTATTGAGAAAGAAATTGATGATCTTCAAATGGACTCCGTTTTTTCTGATGAATATGATTTACTCTTAGAAGAATGTCTCTCCAAAGATATTTTGTGTGTTACTCTTCAATCTTGTGCTGATATCGATGAATATTCTGATGTTGCATGCAAATATCTTGATAAAATCAAATAATGTGAGCATCTTGAACTTGAGCTTTCGAAACATAAAGAAAATGTTGATAAAAAGGCTTTTGAGTTACTTCAACACAAAACTGATTTCCTTAAAAAACATTGTCATTCTCTTGAACTTGCTTTGCAAAAAGACGTTGGTAGTTTTCCACATGATAATAACTTGCAAGAAAAACTTTCCAAAACGCTTCGAGAAATGAATGAACAGAGTTTGGAAGTTAAAGGGTTGAAAGCTCAGTTACAAGACAGGGAAATAACGATAGCAGAGTTGAAGAAACTCGTTGCTAAGATGGGTGGGAAAACTGTGGAACCTAAAGTTGTGAAACCTGTTGTTTGACAACCCAATGCCTACAAGGATCTAAAGCCATCTATCTTAGGAAAACCGACTCCTTTCTCCAATTCTTCTCATGTAAAATCTAGGTTACCCCCTAAGACCGATGTGCAACCAAGTGTTCCAAAACCATCCATTTCACCCTATGTTCCTCCATTTAGAAAGCACATTGTTTCTACACCCAACCATGTGAATGCACCTAGCACTTCTAGGAATCCTAAAAAACGTGTGACATTCGCGTCCACAAAGGAATCTGTTGGTTCAAATGACTTCGTTCATACCAACAACCTAGAGAATGCTAAACAAAAAGGGAAGATTCAGAAAGACAAACCCGTGTATTCAAAACCTAGTTCACCAAATCCCGCTAGAGTTCAACACACTCCTAATGGTAGTCAACCAAAACCTAGGATCTCTCACCAGCAATCTAGGAATTGGAAACCATCCATGGATAGTAGTGTTTCGAACACTACGCCTGAACGATTTGAACAACCCAGGAATACAAGGACTTTCATGAATCCCAAATTCCCTGTATGTCCCACTTGCAAAAAGGGCATTCACAATGGAAATCATGACCATTGCATTTTACAATACCTCTATGAGGTCAAATCTCGTTCCTTTGAACGGAGATCGAATACAGAATCCCATAAGACAACAAGGAGATACAAACCCGTCGCAAAGAAAAGCAACCACACCAAATCTGAAACGTGGATTCAAAAAGGACATAGTTTCTCTCCAAAGAAGTCTTCCGTTGTGCAAGAGAAAACTACTCCTAAATCTAGTCTTCAGTGGAAACCAACGGGTCGGATCTTCACGGAAGTTGGTCTTAAGTGGATTCCAATAGAGAAGAGTGATGAAACCTGCGCTAGCACGAATGCAAATGTTTTGGCCGTAGACAAGGAATTTGTTACTCTTAACACTAGTATTTGTACGAACTCTTCTTCTATTATTGCAGGTACCTCAGCGAATTCTGAACCCACTTATTCCTCCAAGGGTTCCAATTTCTGTACATTCGATATCACCTTCTTCTGCTGTACAAAAGTCTATTTTGGATTATTTTTGAAAAACTTGATAAAACACAAAAATATAATAAAATGTAAATATCCATAGAAAAACAAAATAAAAAATGGAAAAAATTTCAAAATACCAAAAATATTCTTCTCGACATGTCTTTCAGTATCGATAATATGGACGTACCTATAAATGTCGCTCAGTAACGACACGGGTGTGTATATAAAGCTCGAATGAAAGTTGTAAATATTTTTCAAAACATGTCATTTCTACTTTTAATAAAGGAAAATGTCTATTTTGGAAAAAATTTCCAACAACGGGTAGAGCAATCTATCTTGGGTTGAGATTGTCACAAAACATTCAACGTTTTGAGCTCAACACAATGACTTGTAATCACTTTCAGATTGCAACCCGGATCAATATTCACGGGGGAGTGTACGATTTAGTGCGCTTACCCTCAGCAAAAGAAGAGAAATCTTCTTACACTTGAGTGGATTCGTCAAGACATTCAAAGTCTATGAACTCAAGTTTATGCTTTAGAAAAACCTATTCGACAAAAATAAATAGGATTTTTCAAAAAGCGTTGAACACAATTTTTTCAAGAATTTTTCAATGATTATTCAAAATCTTTCAGAAATTGTGTGTTCAACAACTCCCATCCTCAAAAAGAGAAATGTGGATCACATCCTCACAATGACAATTCAATTGGATCAATTTTTGAGGGGGAGCATTTTAACTTCATGCAAAAGATTAACACATCTTTCTCCCGGAGATTTTCAAGACTATTTTGCAAAATATATTTTAATAAAATTTGGTATCTCTAATATCTAAAGATTTTATATATTAGAGATAGGGGAGAAAATGTGATTAAAATGTGATTTTATATAAGACTCAAGCACTTTAACTCTTACCTACATGTGCGAAACATTTTCGATTATCGATGCACATGTGAAGGGGGAGCATTTCTGAAACGACAAAACTATCAAGGTGTTAAAAGTTTTTCAAACATCTTGTTAGACATTTGAAGTGGTTTTCATGGTTACGATCAAATACCCAAAACATCTTTAATTCACGACGTTATTGGTATCAAAAGGGTGGTTAGGTTTAAGTCCTATGATCCAACCAGAACCGGAGGGATCTTCCCAGGGACAATCCAATTGATTATTAGAAGTCCTTAGGAAAGGTGGAGTAGAATGTGAACGTAGCTGAATGCTGACTAAGTACTGATGCTAGCACTGGAACAATCACAACAAGGTGCTAGTAATGATGTCTTAGTAAGCATTGAAGGGGTTGAAGAATGAAAAAGAAATGTAAGGATAAAGGGTGTAAACAAAGAAGCCCTCCATACAACTTAGGCAGAAACCGGGTAACACATCATGAAGACAACTCATCATGGACCCAGTGATGTGAAGCACAACCCTTTCCTAGCTACTCAGGCTTCTCTCAAAAGAAGTTTGTTTTATTGTTACGGAGAATAACATGACTTCTATTAGCTTTCTCATTCCGAGATAGTTGATATTGAATAGGTGGCATCTGCTCCAGCCTCCGACCACTAAAAGTGCACAAATCGAGTCTAGAGCCTAGAGATCAATCAAATCTCGTTAGGACACACGTATGACGAACAAGAGAGTCCTACGCTATATCCTTGTGATATTGCTAGAACACTCAGAGTGATACTACTTAGTATTCACAATGACGAGTGGAAATCCTTCCATTGTTAACATCAAACAGCACTGTGGTAGGTCATATGTAAGATTCTTTATGAATTAAACATATGTAGAACTGAAAAGCAACAGTGGTTTAATTCTGAATTGATTCAAACTCGTTTCAGGTTTCTACGCAATATCTTTATGGTCTTGCCAGAACATTCAGAGTGATATTCATTAATATTCACAGTGACGAATGGAAATCCTTCTAGCGTCAACATCAAACAGCGCTACGGTAGGTGACTTGTGAGATTCTTATGAATCAAGCTTCTGTCAACTGGAAAGCAACAATGGTAAGATTCTTTATGAATCACCCTTGTTCCAGGAATTTGAATTGACGACTTTAATCAAGCGGATATTCATCCAATTGATTCACTCTTTATGTTCGCAGTCTTGCTTTGAGACGGTCGAGTAAAGAGAACGGCTAATACAGCCGCGAAACCCTGTCAAGGAGATTTTTAACTGAATCTACCTATCACAGGTACGATATTTAATATCGTATAACGGTCTTCACCGACCAGAGGGAAAACGCTACCGATTTAGGACGAATGTCAAAGCCATTCAGTCCGTGTCTATGTTTTGTCTCGAGAAGGTGGCGTCACGGTGTACTCAGCAAAGTCAAAGATTCAAAACCACATACTCATGCCTAAATACATATTCGACAATTAATAGTGTGAGCATGTGAATGAAGACACAAGATCGCAAGATGGCAAAGACAAGTCAAGGATGATTTGAAGATCTTAAGATTAAAGACAAAGTCGAAAGACAACTACAAAGACTCAAAGATCACAACATGAAGAAACAAGACTACTATTACACGTTCAAGACTCATTTATGGTGAGATTAGTACTCTACAATTCTCCAAATGGCAAAGGGTAATGACCGCTCACAAAGGGTAATGACCTCTCATTAGGGGATATTGTTAGCCTCAAAATATTGAGTCAAACAAGAATGCTCGGTCATATGTTTATTATGTATCGTATATTAGAACGTTGTAATAGGTAGTAGATTAGTCGTGTATTACGGGCTTAACTTTAAGCTAAGGTTCATTCATAAGTAACCAAAGCCCAAAAGGAAAGCCCGACCCATTATCATATAGCCCATCATGCCACATGTAGGCAAGGCTATATAAACCTATCCTTGCATGTAAGGAGAGGTTGGTTGTCTCATTTTTCGATTCTCCTAATCTAATATTCACCAAGTTTCTCACACACTTCTTTCTACTTTCTCTCTCTAGAATTCATCTTTTATCTACCTTTCTTTCTTGTTTAATCATCACAAATATATGGGACAACAAAGTAGTTGATTGTTCATTAGTAGGTCATTGATCCATGCCATTAGAGGGTTCATTTTGTAAGAGAACATTTTTCATGTTCTTATTAATATACTTGCATGCAATCCATTCTTTGTGGCATCTTATATTGCTGCTAAAACATGCTTACAAGGAAGACCATACAATTTTCATCTCCTATATTCACATTTTTGTTCATCTAAATCCACCACATATGCATCTAGAAAAGGACCTCTAACTCCATCTTTGACACCTCCCCCCCCACTTCCATGTGGCTTTGTACATGCTTGCTTCTTTTTCTTAACTACATCAAACAACTTGTTAATATTAGAAGTAAGTGGTCCAAAACACTTACTCTGTGTTGGAAATACGTTTTACGTATTAAGAAGGATCGATCACTCCAACAATAGTCCATGTAATAGCTCGTAGTTTAGTTACTTATCTTTATTTAACAAACAAACCCAAGCCTAGCCTACAACATGTGTAGGCCGGTCCAAATGTAAGCCCAAGCCCATGACAAGAGCTTGGGTATATAAACCCTCTCCTTATATGGAGAGGGTGTGTGGTTATTCATTTTAACACATAGTTCTTCTTATTTTCTCTCTCTAGAATTATGTGAAATCCACATCTCTCTATCTATTTCTCTCTCTAAAACATAAGCAAGATTTACACATCCTACAAATGGTATCAAGAGCCATGGGATGATTGTATTGTTTATGTGTTTGTGTTCTTGATTCATACGCCTATTTTGATCCATTTTACACGAACCAACTTTTTTTTTTGTTTTTTATGGTTTTTTCTTGATACAAATCTTCTACATAGTTGTGGTAGAGATTTGATATAGTTACTTTGGCTAAAAACACAAATTTTTTTGGTGCTTTGATCATTTTTTGGCTTAAAATCACGAATTGGTTGAGTTTTGTCTGAGAAAAGTGGGATTTATTCCGATCAGGTCATCAAAAAAGGGTTTACAGTTATTCCGATCAGTGTAATCGGAATAGGGTTTAGGGATTCCGATTGCATTCCTATAAGGGACATTCCGATTTGGTATTCCGATTCAGTGCATTCCTATAAGGGACATTCCGATTTGATATTCCGATTTGGTATTCCGATTTGGTACATTCCGATAAGGGTATTCTGATTAGGATATTCCGATCAAAGGTATTCCGATTTGGTACATTCCGATAAGAGTATTCCGATAGGACATTTCGATCAAGGGTATTCCGATAGGCTTATTCCGACAGCTTTCCGATCAACATTCCGACAATCCAAAATTATTCCTTAAAAAATTTCGATCGTGTGTAATTTTGACTTGGAATTTTTGGTTTATCGATAACATATTTTAGGGGATTTTAACATTGTTTCTCGACTTCAACTCACAACAACAAACACATTTACTTTCTCTCATTGATCGATCAACTTTGTAAATCTTAACTTATTGAAATGGAGTACACATCTCTAACGAATAAGTCCATCCTCTCGGGTACGGATAATCGTCCACCAATGTTGGTGAAGACTATGTATGAGGAATGGGCTTCCCGAATGGAACTTTATATGTTGAACAAAGAGAATGGACATCTCATTTGGTCATCGGTGCTCAATGGACCATTGGTATATGGTACTGTGACGGAAGGTGATGTTACTCGTCCTCGCACTACGGGTGAACTAACTGGAGATGCTAAAAAACAAGACAAGTGTGATAAACAAGCTACAAACATCATTCTCCAAGCCCTTCCTCCAGATGTCTACAAACTCGTCAGCAAACATAAAGTTGCCAAAGAGTTATGGGATAGAATTCGTGTTCTCATGCAAGGCACCTCGTTAACTAAACAAGAACGAGAGTGTAAGCTTTATGATACTTTTGATAAGTTTGCCTATGTGCCAGGGGAGACTCTCAATGATTACTATATGAGATTTACCCTATTGTTGAATGAGCTCAATATCTAGGGCATGGCAATTCCTACCTTTCAATTGAACACCAAGTATTTGAACACTCTTCCTTCAGAATGGAAAAAATACGTGACGGATGTTAAATTGGCTAAGGACTTGCATAACACCAATGTGGATAAACTTCAAGCTTTTCTTCAACAACACGAGTGCCATGTGATCGAGGCTCGGTTGTCTACACCTTAAGTTCATGATCCACTTGCAATGTATGCTTCTCAACAAAACATGGCTTATACTTATCAACAACCATCATACTTGCAGCAACCACCACTACACACCTATCAGCAACCATCTTATCAACCACCAATGATGCCACAACAAGCATTTCAACAAAGTGTTCATCAACAATCTTTTCCGCAGCAACCACCATATCAGACATCACCATCACAAGCCAACACTTATCCAATGGGCTATACTCCTTAGCAAGGATATTTTCCAATAGAAGCACAACCAGCACAAGCTTTCTACTCTAATGAACTTCCACCAATCCAAGCACCGGTCTTTACTCCAAATGATACGCCAGCTGATGTTCTAAACCATCTCACAGCCTACTTGTCAAAACTTGTTGCAACTAGAGGATTTCCACCAACAAACAATCAGCTCCGCACCTCTTCAAATCCTCGACAACAAGCTACTGTTCAAGATGGTCAAGTAACAGTGCAACCTATTCAGGGAAGGCAAAATTCATATGGACCTCCTACAAGGACTGTGAATGCTCAAGCTGTTAATTCTCAAGCTAATGGAAATGGAAGTCCCATTGGTCCTAAAAAGGTTGTGACTTGCTATAATTGCCGAGGACAAGGTCATATGGCTAGGGAATGCACTCATCCGAAAAGGAGGAGGGATGTTGCATGGTTTCGTGAGAAGATGTATTTGGTCGATGCTCAGTCAAAGGGAAAGATTTTGGATTTAGAGGAGTTAGCATTTCTTGCAGACCCAGGGGCAGCAGATACTGAAGGCATTGCAGTCGTTTCCACTTCTAATGCAGCTTATCAAGCAGATGATCTTGACGCATATGATTCGGATTGTGATGACATTCACTCTGCCCAAGATGCTCTCGTTGCTAATCTCTCTCACTACGGTTCTGATGTCGTCAGTGAGGTACCCACTACAACCAATCTTGGTAATGATGATAATCCACATCAAGTTGGACATGAAAATGACAACCTCGAACAGCATTCGGGAACTAGTAACTCAAATGATGTGGTACCCAATCCTACACATTTGAGTGAACCTCAACCAAATGCTACTACGGGTATGGAATCTTATGCTCAACATGATTTCGTCATGGTACCTAAACATATTATTGATCAAAATACATATGGCCCTCAGACAATCCGTAGATACCAATTCCACCCTAACTGTTGAGCTTGCGTTGCATAAAGAAAAGGTCAAAGCTTTTGAAATGGTCCCTCAAGCTGAAAAAATAACTTATTCTGAATTTGACCAATTTTGTTTTGAAAAGCTTGAACACTTGAAAGAAATAGAATCATTAAAAGCTAATATTTCCAATGAATTAAAAGCAAAAGAGTCGGTTGTCAATGATTTTTAGAAACTTAAAATGGATTTCGAAACTCTCGAGTCTAAAAAGTTTGAATCAGAAATTAATGCTACCAAACTTCTTAAATTCAAAGAACAACAGCTTTTAAAACAATACGCTTCCACAGAAAAGGTTCATCTTTTAACTAAATCATTTAAAGAACTCGAACTTAAGCGTCTTCAAGATTTACCACCTAATCCCGGTTATGCAAAACAAGCTCAGGAATATATTCCCGGTCTTTATGATATGACCATAATTGGCAAATCGAAAGAAGCACCTTTTGTTCGTAGTACTGAGGAGACACAGTCACTTGCGGAAGAAACTCATTCTAAAATGATTTCAAAATTTCATACGATTGATTATGATCAGTATAACAAAGATCAATTGTCTAAGAAGACCCGCATTCGCTTACAAAAGGAATTAGCTGAATTGACAGTTCTTGTGCCCCAAAGTTTGTCAAATGAAAACCCTCCTAGTACGTCTCCTACACTTGTCAAAACGGATTTAACGAAGTTAATTCCACCGGTAAGTAAGGCGTCCGTTAACTTAAATGCGGTACACCAACACTTAGCCTATTTTGACAAGGTCATTTTGGAACGTACGACGGCTTCGGCCGTAACGGAAGGTGAATGGAACTTTGAGCACACTAGAGCTGCGTTTCGAGATGTAATTGTTCCGTTTGTAAAGAATGTTAAGGCTTGTCTTAGTAATCTTGATCAAGATTTGCTTTTGGAAATAGAAGAAGTTAGACGTGTTTTCAATGAAATGGATGATGCTTATGAAAATAGTTTACTTGAAATAGTACGTGTTTCACGCCAAAATGATCAGCTTTTGAAGCAAGTGATGTCTCATGATATAGTTTCCGTCTGTGTGAATAAAAGTGTTGATAATGATTCTATTGTGCATATTGTTGAATTTGTGGATAATGTGGTAGATAGTACTTGTCACGAATCTGACGCTGAATTTTTAAAGCTCCAAGATTCATATTCTTCGCTTTCAAAACGTTTTGATGAGATTCAGACACATTGTATTTCGCTTGAATGCAAGCAACAATTTATTCAAGAAATCTTTGAAACGTCATTCGAAGGTGTTAATATCGATGATGCAAACTTTGAAAAGAATTTTCGATTGAATTTACAATCAAAACAGCGTCAGCCAAGTGACAAAGTTGCTAAATATTTGCCGATAGAAATAGAGAAATCTAAGGAGCTTAACTGTGTGAACGTACTTGAGGCCGCTGAGAATTTTAAACTTGATCTAGATAATCGAGTTTCCAAGATTTTGTCTAAAGTTGATAACTTAAAACAGAAAAATACACGACTCTACGATTCAGTAAAGCCCGCATGTGCTGATACCACTACACAGAATCAATCCTTGATTGAACAACTGAATCGAAAGTCGGTGGAAATATCTGATTTGAGGGAACAAATTTGTGATAAAAATCTGGTCTTGGCTGAGTTACAGGAAACACTTCGTACTCTAAAAGGTAAGAATGTTGTGGATAACGCAGCCACTGTCTCAGCATCGTCCTGTAGTGCAATCAAAAGGAACCTTATAGCCGTCACACCATTTAATAAGGGCCCTAGGACTAAACCATCTCAAACTTTGGTCACTAAAGATAAGGCGGAATCAAAACCAGCTTCTAATATTCCCATGTTGCCTTCTACAGGAGTAAGCACCACTACTAAGGCTCAAAGATCTAAGCTTAAAAGAAACAAGAAGAATGATAGGATCTTGCCCCCATCTAGTAGTCAAGTGAAGAAGAAAGTAGAAGCCTATCCTAGGAATGTTATTTCTGTTTTGAATAAAAAGAATCATGTAGCTAAACCTAAAGGCTTTGCGGTTGTGCAACGTTCTAAGCCTAGTGTGAATTCTAATTTGAAATGTTGGAACTGCAATGAATGTATGTTTTCTAGTTGTCATGATTCTTGCCTTATTGACCATGTGAATGAGATGTATGCCCGAAAAAATGGATTAGAATGGAAACCGACTGGGAAAGTGTTAACCCAAGTTGGTTGGATGTGGCGCCCCACTGGTAGAACTTTCACTATAGTAGGAAATATGTGCCATTTGACTAGGATCACTCCCACTAAAGCGAAGAAAGCGTGCCCTTTAACTAGGAGTACCAAGGCTACCAAAAACAAGCGTGTCCTTTAACTAGGAACACCGACACTACTGTCGGAACCAAGTGCCCTTTAAATAGGTCTACTCCCACTGTAGTGCCCGCGAATAATCCAAAACCTAAGAAAGTTGGAACAGTAAAACCTGTTAGTGCTAAAACTCACATTAGAAAACGCATGAAATCTAAGGGTCACAAACATGTTAGCAATTCTGATAATATTTTATCTGTATCTGCTAACACTCCGGAACCAATTGTTTCCAATGCATTGTCTACTGTTGTTGTTGAAAACAGGTGGTCCAAATTGTTCTCTGGTATTTGGACTCTGGTTGCTCCAAGCATATGACCAGAGATCGCTCTCAGCTCAGAAATTTCGTCAGCAAGTTTCTTGGTACGGTTAGATTTGGAAATGATCATATTGCAAAGATAATGGGTTAAGGTGAATATCATATTGGGAATGTTATAATTTCAAGAGTGTATTATGTGGAAGGTCTCGGTCACAACTTATTTTCTGTGGGACAATTTTGTGATGCAAACCTCGAAGTTGCTTTTCGAGAGCATACCTGCTTCATTCGTAATTTGGAAGGGGTTGATTTATTAAAAGGAACTCGAGGGAATAATTTGTATACTTTGTCTCTACAAGACATGATGGCCGCTTATCCCGTATGTCTTCTCTCCAAAGCATCGAAGACTAAGTCATGGTTATGGCATCGACGATTATCTCATCTTAACTTTGACGCTATTAATCATTTGGCGAAAAATGAACTTGTTCGTGGTCTTCCTAAACTTTCATTCCACAAGGATCATTTGTGTTCCGCGTGTACAATGGGGAAAAAGCACTAAGAAATCATACAAATCCAAGACTGAAGACACCAACCAAGAGAAACTTTATCTGTTGCATATGGATCTTTGTAGGCCAATGCATGTTGAAAGTCTTAGTGGTAAAAAGTACATCCTCGTCATTGTCGATGATTACTCTCAGTTTACATGGGTGAAATTTCTTACAACAAAAAATGAGGCACCGAAATTCATCATCGGATTTCTCAAGATGATTCAAGTGCGTCTCAACACTACTGTCCGACGCATTCGTACAGATAATGGAACCGAATTTGTGAATCAAATCTTGCGTGATTATTATGAAGAAGTTGGCATATCTCATGAAACATCCGTTGCACGCACTCCACAACAAAACAGTGTCGTTGAAAGGCGAAATCGCACACTTATGGAAGCTGCTCGAACGATGTTAATTTACGCAAAGGCTCCATCGTTTTTATGGGCAGAAGCAGTATCTACAGCAGTGTACACCCAAAACCGGTCACTAATTCGTAAACGCCATGGTAAAACACCTTATGAGCTTCTCCATGGTAAAGTACCAGATTTATCATATCTTCATGTATTTGGTTCTCTTTGCTATCCAAATAATGATGGTGAAAATTTGGGAAAACTTCAACCAAAGGCTGATATTGGTATTTTCATTGGTTATGCACCCGCAAAGAAGGCATACCGAATCTACAATCGTAAGTCTCGTAAGATCCTCGAAACTGAATGTTGATTTTGATGAGCTGACAGCAATGGCTTATGAGCAAAGCAGCTCTGAACCCGCACTTCATGAAATGGGACCCAGTAACATTAGTTCTGGTCTTGTCCCAAACAACCCTACTTCATCATTTATACCACCTACTAGGAATGACTGGGATACGTTGTTTCAACCGTTATTTGATGAATTATTTACCCTCCAAGTATTGTTGCTCCAGAACCTGAGGTAATAGCTCCGGTAACCGAAGTTGTCGCTCCAGCAACCGAAGCACAATCAGATACGTCTGCACCTACAATTGGTCAAGATATACCTTCAACAAGTAATTCTCAACCAACACCTGTTTCAACTACCCATGTCATGCCTATTGATGATGAAGAGGATGATGATGATCACGATTTGGAATTCGCTCAAATGCGTGAACTTCCATTCTTTGGTGTACCTATTCCCGACCCTAATCAAGCCGGGTCGTCCACCTCAGAGGAAGCTCCTTCTACAGTCTACTCTAATCCACGGATTCGTGAACATGACAGCAAGTGGACAAAGGATCATCCTATAGATTCTATTATTGGTGACCCTAATCGTCCGGTATCCACACGCAGTCAGCTACAAGAAAATGCAATGTTTTGTCATTTTGATGCGTTTCTCACTGAAGTTGAACCTAAGACATGGCAAGAAGCTTTTACTCAATCCTGTTGGATAGAAGCTATGCAAGAAGAACTTAATGAATTTATACGTCTTGAAGTATGGGAACTTGTCCCATGCCCGGATCAAGTGCAATTACTCACTTTGAAGTGGGTTTAGAAGGTGAAACTCGATGAGTTAGGCGGAATATTGAAGAACAAAGCTCGACTAGTAGCTCGTAGATACAAGCAATTATTGGGCATCGACTTTATGGAATCCTTTGCACCTGTTGCCCATTTGGAAGCTATTAGACTATTCCTCGCTTATGCAGCCCACATGAATATGATCGTTTATCAGATGAATGTGAAGACGGCATTTCTGAATGGTGAAATCAAGAAAGAGGTCTATGTTCAACAGCCAGATGGTTTTGTGAATCCTAATTATCCTAATCATGTGTACAAGCTTAAGAAGGCTCTCTATGGGTTGAAGCAAGCTCCACGCACATGGTATGATCTATTTTCACAATTCCTCATTACACAAGGCTTCGCTAAGGGCAAGGTGGATCCCACGCTGTTCATTCAGAAACGAGGTAAAGATATGATTATGGTACAAATATATGTTGATGATATTATATTTGCAGCCTCGACCCAAACCTTATCCGACGAGTTTGGGAAACTCATGTCTTCCAAGTTTAAGATGTCAATGATGGGCAAGGTATCATTCTTCTTAGGTCTTCAGATATCTCAGAGTCCCAGAGGCATCTTTATCAATCAATCCAAGTATGCTCTTGAATTGCTTAAGAAATATAAGATGGAATCTTGCAACCCCGTGGATACTCCAATGGTGGAACGAACTAAGCTTGATGCAGATCCACATGGAGTTGCCGTTGATCCGACACTTTATCGTGGAATGATCGGTACCCTTCTGTATATCACAGCTAGTCAACCTGATCTTCAGTTTTCTATATGTGTGTGTGCTCGGTATCAAACTCGACCTACTGAGTTACACTTGGCCACTGTGAAACAGATCTTTCGATATCTTAAAGGAACCACTAATCGGGGACTTTGGTATTCGAAGGACTCTTCGATTGCGCTTATGGCATATGCAGATGCGGATCACGCAGGTTGTCAAGATACAAGGCGTATCACGAGTGGAACTTTGCAACTACTAGGAGATCGACTAATTAGTTGGGCATCAAAAAGGCAGAAAAGCGCTGCAATTTCAAGTACGTAAGCAGAATACATAGCTATGTCTGGTTGCTGTGCTCAAATTCTTTGGATGAGATCGCAATTAACCGACTATGGTCTAGGTTTCAACAAAATTCCGATGTACTATGACAACAAGAGTGCAATTGCCTTATGCTGCAACAACGTTCAATTCTCCCGGTCGAAGCACATTGACATTCGCTACCACTTTATCAAGGAGCAAGTGGAAAATGGAGTAATCAAGCTTTACTTTGTCCGATCTGAGTATCAATTGGCGGATATTTTAACGAAGGCTTTAGATCGCGCTCGAATTGAATTTTTGGTCGACAAGCTAGGAATGAGAACTTTCTCGCCTGAAACTCTAAAGGAACTGGCAGATGAAGCGAAAGAATAGTGGTGGTAAACTATTCTTCGTATCCTTGGTGATCATCTGTATATATTGTTTATATTTTTATCCACAAAAGCAAAATACAAAAATATAAAACCATATAAAAACCATAAAAATTGAAATATCTTGAAAAATCCAAAAATATTTTTACTTTATTTTTCAAAGGCATGTCTTTTGGTACGATAATATTTACGGCCTTAGAAATGTTGATTAATATTGACACGGCGCCATAAATAGAGTTCGTACAAAAGTTGTAAATATTTCATAAAACATGCCCTTATGGCTTGTAGTTATTTCAGACTGCAACCCGGTTTTCACATTAAAGCCAAGTATTTCTTATGAAAGCTTTGGCTCACAACGGGAATTAATTTTCTCGGGCAAGGTTTACTTTAAAACCTTATAAGGGATCAAGTTTACTTTATAACTTGGTCTAACGCAAATCTATGTACGTTTCAGTGCATTTATTTGTTAAAACAAGAGAAGTCTTGTTTTTATGAACCTATCATCTCTACAACCATAGCAATCTACAATTGGTATCTACATACTCGACGATGCGACTACTCAACCGACGACTACAACTCTTTCAATAGAACACGGGTCAACTATTGAGGGGGAGCAATTTTCAAGCATTCAGAATCTTCGATGCCGAAAGTGCCAAGCTCACTAACTGGTGTCAAGACAACAATACCAATCGTACACGTGGTGTAAAGAGATGACTTCAGACGTGATGAGGCGACCAACATATGCTGAAAAGAACCATTTGATCTTATCATATGATGTTCTCATCAATCAGGTCCAACCTTGTCAATTTTTTTCTAATATGGTGAATATGTGATCATGTTACAAGTCGGTATCATATCTCATACATTTGGTATCATGAAGATAAAACGGACTTGAATTTTTCTTCCCAAAACCTTTGTTAAAACCTCATTAAATCAATTGATATTAAAAACATCGATTGGGTTAACATTTTTAATATGGGGGAGAAATGTGATTTAATATGTAAAATTATCACAAATGGTTTGACTTAATGTGCTGGCTCATCCTGACATATGCGAAATGTTTTCGAATATCGTGGCATATGTTAAGGGGGAGCAAAACGGATTTGCATATCAAAATGGATTTTCATGGTGACATATACTTACCCAAAACCCACTTATTTCACGACGATGAAGATTGTGGTGTCATAAGGATGGTAGGATAGGTTAAGTCCAATGATTCTTTCTAAACCGGAGGAATCTTCCCAAGGACATTCCATAGCTAGAAATAGTAGTCCTTAGGAAAGATGGAGAAAGATTGTGAACGTAGCTGAATGCCGACCAAGTACATAAGTTAGCACTGGAACAATCACAACAAGGTGCTAGTTATGACGTATTGGTAAGTATTGAAGGGGTTGAAGAATGAAAAAGAATTGTAAAGATAAAGGGTGTAAAGAAAGAAGCCCTCATTACAACCTTAGGCAGAAACCGAGTCAATACATATGCTATTGAGATCATTTTTAATGATTCTTGATATTGAAGATAGACATCATGGACCCAGTGATGCAATGCACAACCCATCCCAGCTAACTCAGATATCTCTTAAAAAATATTTGTTTTAATCACACAGAGACAACGCATTATCTATTGATTTATTCACTCCAAATAAATTGGTATTGAAAAGGTGGCACTCCTCTCCAGCCTCCGATCACTGAAATCCAAAGTGCACGATCGAGTCTAGAGCCATTTGAGATCATCAAATATCTCATTAGGACACATTTCCATAATTCCTTGCTTCTTCACACACTGTGAAAAGTAAGAAAGATATTAAGAGTCCTACGCAAAATCTTCATGATCTTTCCTGAACATCCGAGTAATACGAAAGTATTTACAATGAAGATGGAAATCCTTCTTGAGCGAATATCAAAAAGCTTATGGTAGGTGACTTGTGTGATTCTTTATGAATCAAACTTGTGATAACTGGAAAGCAACAATGGTTTAATTCTTAACTGAACTTAAACACGTTCCAGGCCTCTACGCAATATCTTAGTGATCTTGCCAGAACACTCAGAGTGATACCTTAGTGTTCATAGTGATGAGTGGAAATCCTTCTTGTGTTAACCTCAAACAACACTTGGTAGGTAACTTGCAAGATTCAATATGAATCAAGCTCGTGACAACTGGAAAGCAACGATGGTGCGATTCTTTAATGGACCAAACTTGTTCCAGGAATCAGAATTGACGGCTTCAATCATGTGGATAATTTTATCCAAATGATTCACTCTTTACGTTCGCAGTCAGCTTTGGACGGTCGAGTAAAGAGAACGGGTTTACCCGCGAAATCTTGTCAAGGAGATTTTTAACTAAATCTACCTGCCACAAGTACGATATTTTATATCGTCCAACGGTCTTCACCGACCGGAGGTAAAATGCTACCGAATTAGAATGAAATGTTCAAAGCCATTTCGTTCGTGTCTCCTTATGTTGCGGCATTTGAAGACGGTGGCGTTGCGGAATCCGAGAAGAAGTCGTCCCCGCATGCTTATACTATATGCACTTAATACCTTATCTAATTCAAGAAAGCCTAAAAGTTAAGTCTTCCGCTGTATCGAACTCTGAAGCTTTCAAGAATTACAAAGGTATGAGTATGTGGGACATGGTGTCACGAGGAGGCGAAGATTACAAATGATGGATGCACAAGATCAAGGCAAGAGATTAATGCTCAAGATTGATATCAAAGATCACATCAACATGTTCACCAGAAAAGAAAAAGAAAAAGAAAGACAAAGACTACGAGCTCAAGACAAGCATAGTATGCTAGGTTTATCTTATTATTGTAACTTGGGTAATGCCCTTGTTCGGAGTGACCTCCCTTAGGGGGAGATTGTTGGAAATACGTTTTACGTATTAAGAAGGATCGGTCACTCCAACAATAATCCATGTAATAGCTCGTAGTTTTGTTACTTATCTTTATTTAATAAACAAACCCAAGCCTAGCCTACAACATGTGTAGGCCGGCCCAAATGTAAGCCCAAGCCCATGACAAGGGCTTGGGTATATAAACCCTCTCCTTAGATGGAGAGGGTGTGTGGTTATTCATTTTTTACACATAGTTCTTCTTATTTTCTCTCTCTAGAATTGTGTGAAATCCACCATCTCTCTATCTCTTTCTCTCTCTAAAACATAAGCAAGATTTACATATCCTACACTCTGCACTTTTTAAACAATGATAATTCTTTTCCTCAAATATTCTCTTTGTATTCAAGACATGTAATGATTGGTTGATCTCTTCCATCAACTAATTGTCTATTGAATACTTCACAAATATTGTTCAACATTAGATCACAATGTGCTCTCTCTATTATAGGCAGCAAAGCTTATATAAGTACTAACCTTGTTAATTTGTGTAATTAAATGAATAAAAAGAAAAATGTATTTACGTATGAAATGAAATCTACTCCATTGTTCATTGTACTGGTAGGACCTTATTCAAGTACTCCTATGCAACAATATTGTATGTTTTAAGCTCCTTCATTACTTTTTCAAAATAAATTGAGGTTGTACTAGTTGTAGCCTTCGATAACAACTCCTTGTAGTTACCACCCCACCATTAGACTAAGGGGAGTGGGGGCAAACTCATTCACCTCCACGTTAGTGCCACATCAGCTTTTGAACAAACTCACTACAACTCACTCACACTCACTTTTGGAGGTAATGACACTCACTACAACTCACTACACATCACTCCCACTCTTTTATTAAATATTTTTTATTCATAAGATAAAAACTTTTATTCATACACGCGGGTAAATGAAAACGATACACGAGTAAATAAAAACATTACAAGGATATTAAAAAAAACACATGGATAAATAAAAACGATACACGAGTAATTTTACCCCACTCTGCTCAGCCTTATAGCTTCATGTTTTAATTTATGTACTTTAGGTAGAATTTATGTTCAACACTAGGAAATATGGACACAATTGCTGGAATGATTCCTTATAAATGCAAAAAAAGTTAGGTTATAAACCATGTAGAAACTATAGGGGGTTGAATAGTTTCTCTAGTTAAAATGATACAACGATCGGTTTTCAAAAATCCTTTCAAAAACTAGATTCAAGTAATTTATGTGAAACCTTCTTACGCACAATATAAACAAGTGATAGTGTATCTAAACTAATAAGCACAAGTATATGCAATAATAAATAATGAATGGAAAAAGATAAAGGAAAGGAAAGATCAAATCGAACACCAAGGATTTATAGTGCTTCGGCAACGAAGCTCACTCTTCGTTCCTACTCCACTCCTCGAGTACTCTTTACTCGAGAGTTCACTAATCAACAAGCTCCGTGAGGTGGAAAAGCCTTACACGTCGCAAAACCAATTTCCGACTCTAAGCTAAAAGTCGAGACCTAATCTTAGCTAGGACCAATCTACACCAATATACTTTGAGGCATAAGTATTAACCACAATACATTCACAACTTCCAAATATACACAACAATTTTGATCTTCACAATAACACAAGAATGAAATAAAGTTTAGATCTTGAGTAGATCTTGAACTTGACACAACACTTTAAGGATGAAAGTGTTCTTCTCTTTGCACTTGAGAGGATGAGATGGGCGGAGAAAAATTCACTTCTTAAACAAGTATAATCAACCAAATAATAAAGGATTTGTGTGATTAAAGAATGTGTATTGAATATGATAATTTGTGTGCAAATAAGGGAAAACAAAATCTGGAAATAGTCCACTATTTATAGGAGAAAGGCCCACAGGCTAAATCTGAGCGCGGCATGCGGTTCCTTATCGATAAGGAATCGCCAGGACCTATAATGATCCGCTGGCTCTAGACTATGCTATTTTTGTCTTTTAGGGAGGAAAGTCCATCTGGTGGAATAAATATCCAAATGGCATATTCTTTACCAAAAGGAATATCCTATGTTCAAATTTTCATTTTATTTTAATAAAACATTTTCTTAAAATTAAAGTTTATTAGAAACTTTTGTCACTTATAAATAAAAGTGAGTTTTAAAAAATTATAAATCATTAATCACTTAGTTAGGTTAAAAACTTGTTTATTCATACCTTAAGTGATTATGGATTAAATGAAAAATACTTGGACTCAAGAATTCTATTTTCGTTATTTTCATAAATGCTTGTTTCTATATTGTCGTAATCAAAACAAAGCGAGACCGAAAAATGTAAGTAACGTTTTTAGGCATCATTGCATTAAAAAACACAATTGACGCCATGTCCCCTTTTTCATTCTACCCAACCACTTTTCCACATTTCAATACATCCCTACTTGGACTTCTGTCTTTACCATCCCTGCTATATTTGTAGGGAATACTGTATACTTTTATTAAATAAATCGAATTACAGTAATAACCATTAACAGAAAATAAAAGAACATAAATTACATAACTGATAGTAAAATAAAAAGCAGTAAAGGTATGAGACGAGGCTCGTGTTGAACACGATTCCCTTAAAATAGATTCGTCGTCTATTTCCCAGGGCACAACGTGCAAAGCTGTTGTACAACCGGACTAGACAAACTTGCCTGAAAGATCACAGAAGCCTTGCGTGTTTTGATCAAAAACAGTTGGAATAATACTGGTGATGGAGCTGTGGTTTTTCTGTCTGTGAAAACTGAATGAGAAAGGTTATATTTACATTGAATACTTGACTTGTTCTCAAAGAAAAATATATACCATAATCAGAAAAATATGTTATAACTCAACAGATTCCTGTCTTTTTAATACAAAAATATTTTGTGAATAACTTATGTATTAAGTTAATATCCATTCTAAAAATAGGTGTACATAATTTCCTAGAAAAAATCCGAATTCGCATAAAAAAAGATATCGGGTCTGCCCGCACCCAGGCAAATTTCGGAGATGCATTCGTTTCCGCATGTCGCGCGCTCATGTCCAAGTTCAGTAACTTCAAACCCGTTTTTTGCCTAGAAATCTCACTTCCCCCCCCCCCTCCCCCGCCCCGAAAAATGCAAGTAATCTTTTTAGGCATCATTGCATTAAAAAACACAATTGATGTCATGTCCCCTTTTTTATTCTGCCCAACCACTTTTCCATATTTCAATACATCCCTACTTGGACTTTTGTCTTTAACATCCTTGTTATCTTTGTAGGGAAAACTGTATACTTTTATTAAATAAATCGAATTACAGTAATAACCATTAACAGAAAACAAAAGGACATAAATTAAATAACTGATAATAAATAAAAGCAGTAAAGGTATGAGACGAGGCTCGTGTTGAACACGATTTCCTTAAAACATATTCGTCGTCTGTTCCCAAGGTACAACGTCAAAAGCTGTTATACAACCAGACTAAACAAACTTTCCTGAAAGATCACGGAAGCCTTCCGTGTTTCTGATCAAAAAACAGCTGGAATAATACTAGTGATGGAGCTGTGGTTTTTCTGTCTGTGAGAACTGAATGAAAAAGGTTATATTTATATTGAAAACTTGACTTGTTCTCAAAGAAAAATATATACAATAGTCAGAAAAATATGTTATAACTCAGCAGATGCTTGTCTTTTTAACACACAAAAATATTTAGTGAATAATTTATGTATTAAGTTAATATCCATTCCAAAAATAGGTGTACATAATTTCCTGGAAAATCCGAATTCGTAGCAAAAAAGATTCCGGATATGCCCGCACCCAGGCGAATTTTGGAGATGCATTCGTGTCTGCAGGTTGTGCGCTCATGCACAAGTTCAGTAGCTTCAAACCCGTTTTTGGTCTAGAAATCTCACTTTCTAACCCCCCCCCCCCCCCCCAACCCCCCGCGTGCGCGCATATGCGTGGGAGTAAAAACCCACATATAAATATTGAAGGTAGAAACCAAGATTGCCTTATAAACATGTTTTCACTTCATGTTTTGAGCGACGTGGGACAATTTTATTTCCCAAATTTTGTGCTTTACGTGCCTCACTTTGAGACACGATATCTCATTCATATTAACTCTATTTTAGACATACTTTAGCTCGTTGAGAAGCTCTCTTCGAGGATAACGCAAAGCTACTAATTACTACGAATATATATAACATATACGTATATTAAATTGTGTCCAAAATTTGAAAAAACTCATTTTGGAAAGCAAAATTTTTCAACAATCCCCCACATGAATGGGAATCAGTCGAAAACATACGAAAGTTTCGACAAAATTTCTGCAGTTAAGTCTTGCATAGGATAGGTAGGTGTGATCCTTTGAACCTTCCCTTGTGAGATGCACTTAGTCTCCTAGATCTGAGTAGATGTGATGTCCTTAAACTCAGCCTCTATTTATGTAGACGACAATACACACCCACACAAAACTCCCCTTGACCTTGTCAAACCCTCATAGTCGTGCTCGTTATGGTCATGAACACTCGCCTGGTTCTGCAAGAGCTCTTAGAAATTGCGCCCCTACAGTTTGCTTCGAAACGACCCCACTTATCTCTCACATAGGTGATTTCAACTTCAATCATTAAAAATATATGCTTTATGATTTCATCTTCAATCATTATGCTTTATGATTTCATCCTTAATCATTATGCCATATGTTTAACCTCTCAACAAGTCACATTATTTTAGGAATGGACTAAGAAAGTTACTGTATTAAGTAACTCCCCTACATTGACATGACTTTCCCCATAATTCTATGATTAGGTTGTCCTATTGAACCCAGATATTAGGATCTCCAGTCAACTTGGTTAGGTTTTCCTTCATAGAAACTCATTTCTTCAAGGGCTTTAGTCCCATTCCTTTAGATGACTTACTAACTAACTCTCTGCTTAAACCTTTCGTAAGTGGATCCGAAATATTATCCTTTGACTTCACATAGTCAATTGAGATAAATACTTTTGAGAGTAGTTGTCATACCGTATTATGTGAATGATGGATATGTCTAGACTTTTCCATTATGCATTGTGCTATGAGCTCTACCAATTGTCGATTGACTATCACAATATACTAATGGCCCTTACCGGTTTAGGCCACCTGGGTATGTCCTCTACGAATTGACGTAGCCATTCCGCCTCTTCTCCACATTTATCTAACGCGATAAATTTGGATTCCATCATGGACTTAGCTATTATTGTTTCTTTGGATGACTTCCAAGATATTGCGGCCCCTCACATTGTAAACACATATCCACTGGTCGATCTAGAATCCTTTATGTCAGATATCCAATTTGCATCATTGTATCCTTCAATGACCGCCAGATATTTAGCATAATTCAATCCATAATCACGAATGTATCTCAAATAATGAAGTACCTTAGTCATAGCTTTCCAATGTGCTTAACTTGGATTACTAGTGTACCTACTCAGCATGCTAACATCATATGCTAAGTCAGGTCGGGTACATGTCATCAAATACATTATCATGCCAATAACTCTTGAACACTCTAATTGGACAACACATGCACCTCTATTTTTAGATAGATACAAACTGGTGTCAATTAGAGTTCTAGCTAGGCCGGAATCCCCCGTATTATCATTATTCAGAATTTTGTCCACGTAATGTGCTTGACTTAATGCAAGTCTACTCTGAGTTCGTATGATCTTTATTCCAAGGATCACATCAGCCAAACCCATATCTTTCATGTCAAACTTTGATTTCAACATGTCTTTAGTAGACTTGATCATCTTGTTGTTACTGCCAACGATAATCATATCATCAACATAAAGACACAAGATTACATATCCACTATTTGCGTCTTTGACATAAACACACTTGTAACATATATTAATTTTGAATCCATTCTCTAACATGGCGTGATCAAACTTTTGATGCCATTGTTTAAGAGCTTGCTTTAATCCATACAACGACTTATCAAGCTTGCAAACTTTGCTCTCTTATCCAGGAGCCATGAAACCCTCGGGTTGGTTCATGTATATTTCTTATTCTAAATCTCCGTTTTGAAAGTCATTTTCAAATCCATTTGGTGAACTTCTAAATTTCTTAATGCAACAATAGCAAGAATCATTCTAATAGAAGTTATTACCGTAACAGGCGAATAAGTGTCAAAGTAATCTAGACCTTCGCGTTTTCTAAATCATTTGATCACCAATCTTTCTTTGTACTTGTCAATGGTGCCATCAAATTTCATCTTATTCTTGAAGATCCATTTATAGTCTAGTGGTTTACAGCCAGGAGGTAAATCCACGAGCTCCCAAGTATGATTTTGTAGAATAGACTTCACTGTTAATCACTTCTTTCCATCGAGGCCCTTATGAGGAATTTACCGCTTCTCGATAAGAAGTGGGTTCATTTTATACCATAAAAGAGACAAAATCGGGTCCAAATGATTTCTCAGTTCTAGCCTTTTTGCTTCTTCTCGGTTCAACCTCTTCTTCCCCGGGTTGATCTAATCTCTCATCTTGAAGATTACTATCATCTTGTTGTCTCTTATCTTGGACAACTTCGTCATCTATTCTAGATGAGCTTCTAGTTTCCTTTGTTAAACAAGTAAATATACTTTCAAAGAAGGAATTATTCCTTGATTCCATTATTGTGTTCTTGTGTATATCTGGACTTTTCGAATCATGTACAATGAAACGATAAGCACTGTTATTCTTAGCATATCCAATAAATATATAATCCACAGATTTAGGTCCAATCGTTTGGTCCTTAGGTTTCAGAACATCTACCTTGGCTAGACACCCCCACACTCGTAAGTACTGGTATGATGGTCTTCTTCCCATCCACATTTCATATGGCGTTTCCTCTTTATACTTACGATGTATCTTGTTTAAAAGATAAGTAGCCATTAGAATGGCTTCTCCCCACATGTCCCAGCTCAAACCAGAACTTAACAACATGGCATTAACCATTTGTTTCAAGGTATGGTTCTTCCTTTCGGCAATACCGTTTTGCTGAGGTGAATAAGAAGCAGTGAACTCGTGTCTGATTCCATGTTTCACACATAGATCAGCAAAATAAGACATATATTACCTCCTCTAGTACTTCGTACAACCTTGATTTTACTACCAAGTTGATTCTCAACTTCGGTTTTGTATAGAACAAACTTGTCTATAGCTTCATCTTTACTTTTCAACAAGTAAAAGTAGAAGTACTTAGTGCAATCATCAATAAACGTGATGAAATACTTATTGCCACCTTTTATGGGTAGTGATTTTAAATCACATATGTCTATGTGTATCATATCAAGTGGTTAGGTTTTTCGTTCAACCGATTTAAAAGATGATGTTGTAAGTTTGGCTTCGACACAATTTTCACACTTATAATTTAAATCAATATGAAAATTTGGTATGCTATTAAATTTAATCAGACGACGTGTTGAGTTAAAATTAATATGTCCAAGATGATCATGCCACACATTAAAAGACTCAATCAACTAAGCAGAAGAATTCATTTTATTGATATCATTCTTAACAACTATTCCATTGAGCTTAAACATACCATTCAGGTCATACCCCTTACCGACATACATGTCTTAGAAACAATAACTTTATTAGACTAAAATACAAGACGAAAACCAAAATTATTCAAAAGCCATCCAGACACAATATTTTTACGAATCTCTAGAACATACAAGACTTTAGTTAACTTGAGCTCTTTCTTAGATGTCATTTTCAAAATAACATCTCATTCTCCCTTGATAACAACATTTGTAGAGTTGCCTATGTACGGCTTCTCTCCATTGTCAACCACTCTAAAAGAGTGAAACATACTCTTGTCAGCACACACATGATGGGTTGCACCAGTATTAACCCACCAATCAATGTTAGTAAAACCTAACAGGTTAACTTCAGAGATCTTGGCAACAAAATCAGACACCATAGCAATCATGTTTACATTATCATTCACCATATTAGCCACGCGTGGAGTCACCCACTTCGGCGCCTTGTAGTTAGTAGCACGATGACTTAGCTTGTCATAGTTAAAGTAATTTACTTGGAACTTCTGCTTCACAATTCTAGCTTTAGGAGCAAGGTACTCAGACTTCCCTTTGTTATTCTTGTCATTCTTCCCTTTGCCTATACTCTTGCCTTTAGACTTTGAAGAAGACGAACCATGCTCAACCATATTTGCTTTGGCAGAATCAGGTGTATAAGTGTTTTTCTGAGCAAGCTTGTTGTCCTCTTCAATACGAAGATGAACAACCAAGTCTTCAACGCTCATATCCTTTCACTTATGCTTCAAGTAGTTTTTAAATTCTACCCAGCTTGGAGGTAACTTTTCAATGATAGCAGCAACTTGAAAAGTTTCACTCAAACTCATACCCTCAGCATGAATGTCGTGTAGCAAAACCTATAGATCTTGAACCTGAGTTATCACATTCTTTGAATCAGCCATCTTATAATCCAAAAAACAAGCTACCACGAACATCTTTGTACCAGCATCCTCAGTTTTGTACTTGCGTTCCAACGACTCCCATAATTCTTTGGCAGTCGTAGTCTTGCAGTACACGTTGTACAAAGAGTCCACCAAACCATTCAGAACATAGTTGTGACACAAGAAGTCTGAATGTTTCCATGCTTCAACAGCTTGCACGACTTGTTGGTTAGTGGGTACACCTTCTTTAGGAGGTTCCACTTGAGGTATAGTCTCCTTTAAGAACTTCTCAAGGTTCAAAGTACGAGCTACCATGAACATGTTCTGATAGAAGAACATGTTCTGCTGCCACCTCTTAAAACTCCGCCCATTGAATTTTTCTTGTTTTTTAGCATGATTAGCAACTGTGTGGATAATTGGCACACCGGTTACATTCCCATTATTAGTCGCATGGGTTACAGGAGTTTCGGTAGTCATCCTGAAAGACCACACAAGATCAAAAACACAAACAGTTAAATAAACTGCTATAAATCAGTATCTATGAAATTCAGTCGTGATTTCTATAGATTATACCAGATCTACTTCAAAGAAACTTAATATTGGTTTCAATGAATCAGATGCAATAATCAAATATATCAATTTAATAGAAACTCAATCTTGGTTTCAAGATAAACTAATTAGAACAACAACTTAAAAACGATAGAGATCCGATAATTAAAATATGTATAATTAAAACTGATTTCCAATGAAACTCAATCCTGGTTTTGACAGAAGCAATTTATACATAAATCTGTTAATAATATTTGTAAATGCAATAATGCCTAAAAATGTTACTTGCATTTTTCGGTCTCGCTTTGTTTTGATTACGAAAATATATAAAAACAAGCATTTACGAAAATCGAATTCTTGAGTTCAAGTATTTTTTTATTTAATCCATTATCACTTAAGGTATGAATAAATAAGTTCTCAACCTAACTAAGTGATCAAGGATTTAGTTTTTCTTATAACTCACTTTTATTTTTAAGTGACAAAAGTTTTTTATAATAAACTTTATTTTTAAGAAAATGTTTTGTTAAAATAGAAATTGAAAATCTGAATATGACATATTCCATTTGGTTTAAGAATATCCTTTGAGGGTAAAAACTGTACCAGTTGGAACTTCCCACTAAAAGACAAAAAGGAGCGGAGTCTACGACCGCAGTTCCTTATATAGGGGTGCAGTTCCTTAGTGATATGGAACCACAGGTCTATTTAATGAACCGCACCCAGAATATGACCGTTGGGCTCTTGTCTTATAAATAGTGTACCATTTCCAGATTTTCATTTCACCTCTTTTGCACACAAATTTCCAGATTTAATCCACCTTCTTAAATCACTCAAATCCTTGATTATTTGGTTGATTACTACATGTTTAGAAGTGAATCTTTCTCCTCCCCTCTCATCCTCTCAAGTGCAAGGAGAAGAACACTTTCATCCTTGAAGTGTTGTGTTTACCTCAAGATCCATTGAAGATCAAAACTTTATTTCATTCTTGTATTGTTGTAAAGATCCAAATAATTGTGTATATTTAGAAGTTGTTTATGTATTGTGGTTAATACTTAGGCCTTAAAGTATATTGGTGTAGATTGGTCCTAGCTAAGATTAGGGCTCGATTTTTAGCTTAGAGTCGGAAATTGGTTAAGCGACTTGTACGGTTTTTCCACCTTAAGGAGCTTGTTGATTAGTGAACTCTCGAGTAAGGAGTACTCGAGGCATGGAGTAGGAACGAGGAGTGAGTTTTGTTGCCGAACCACTATAAATCCTTGGTGTTTGGTTTGATCTTTCTTTTCCTTCTCTTTTCATTCATTATTCTTTATTGCATATACTTGTGATTATTAGTTTAGATCCACTATCCGTTGTTCATATTGTGCATAAGAAGATTTTACATAATCACTCAAGTCTAAGTTTTTGAAAAGGATTTTTGAAAATCATTCTTTAACCAAGTAAATTTAAGAAACTATTCAACCCCTTCCCTTTTAATTTCTACAATTGGTATCAAAGCGTGGCTGCTCAAGCGTTTTTAAAATATATTGTATTTTAAAACTTGAATCGATCTATGTATTCCAACAAGTACCTAGAAGAGAAATCTATGCAAAGACCACCACTTTTTGAAACCGATAGTTTTATTTATTGGAAAAATAGATTTAAGACTTATGTGAAATCAAAAGATTTATATCTTTGGTATGTTATTACCATTGGTGACTTTTTACCTTATCAATAAAATGAAGCTTTTAAAAATAAAGAACTAGTTTCTTTTGAAAATTCTAATGATGACACTAAGAATAAGCTTGCTAAAAATAATGAGGCTAAAATGGTTATTTATAATGCTTTGGCTAAGAAAGAGTATTAAAGGATTTTTATGTGTAAAACCGCTAAATAATTTTGGAACACTCTTTTAGTAACACACCAAGGTAATAGTCAAGTCAAAGAAAGCAAAATCGATCTTCTTGTTCAACAATATGAACAATTTGTCATCTTAGAAGATGAAACTATTGATTGTGCATTTGTTAGGTTTAACACTAGTGGAGAGCTAAAGTCACGGCGATTGAAGAGTCAAAGGATCTAACTACATTGTCACTTGATGAGCTTATTGGTAACTTGAAAGTTCATGAAATGATAATCTTGAAGGACTCGGAGTTGGTGAAAAGCAAGAGTGAAAGAAAGTCTCTAGCACTAAAGGCGAAGAAAGTGCAAAGTGACCACAAAAGCTCTTCCTCGGAAAGTGATGATGAGGAATATGTTATGATGGTTAGAGACTTCAAGAAGTTCTTCAAAAGACGAGATCAATACGTAAGACAACCAAGCAACGACAAGAAAACTTTCTCCAAGAACCGATTTGCTAAGAATGACAAAGGTGATAGGAAATGCTTTAGATGCGGTGATCCAAACCATTTCATTGATGAATATCCCAAACCATCTCGTGACAAGAATCACACGGCATTTGTTGGTGGATCGTGGAGCGATAGTGGTGAATAATGTGAGGATAATGTTAAAGACGAAAAGTGTCTCATGGCTCATTATTCTAAAGAGGTACATTCCGAAACCGAATACTATAGCAATGATAGTTCTTCTCTAGATGAATTAGAATTAGAAGGTCAATATAATAACCTATGCAAACTAAGTCTTAAATTCATTGAAAATAATAAATTGCTAAAATCAACTAGAACTAAACTTGAAAATGAGATTAGTGAACGAAAAGCTAAATTAGCTAAGTTTGAGAAAAATAAGTAAGTTGATCTAGGTTGTCTAAGTTGTAAAAGTATTAGACAAGATAATGAAGATCTCAAGAGCACCTCCATTAAATTGGAAAAGTTCATGAAAAGCACTAGTGCTCTTGACGACATGTTAAGTAGACAAATTCATTCAAAAGAAAGACTTGGTTTAGGTTTTGACACTAATGAAGCATCTACTAGTGAACCAAAACAAGTTATATTTTCAAAAAAAAGGCTTGTTGCCCGCGGATCTAAAAAGTATGCGGCGGTTCCATATAATTATAGAACCGCGGGGCACGATAATGAACCGCGGACAGAGACTCTTAAAAGTGAAGATTCTCAAATTTCTGAAAAATCTATTTTAGGTAAAGGGCCAAACATCTTGTCATTGGCAATTTCAAATTACATGTTCTTGATAAAAGGGAGCTTAGTAAGTTTTATACACCTTTAAGTAAACTTTTTAATGGGAATGAAGGATTATTCATGAAAATCATCTACTCCTTTAAGAGTACGAAATGATTCAAGGCCTAGAAGTAGAACACCTACACCTAAAAACAATGAACACTCTAAGTCACGACCTAGGAGTAAGACACCCACACCTAGAAATAATAATAGTTCTAGATCAAGGTCTAAAACACCTAAAAACAATAGACATCAAAATGTTCATATGAATTGGAAATATTTCCAACAACAATGTTTTTCTCCGTAGGGTATGTGTCCTCCATTCATGCATCCCAACCAAATGCAAGGGATGTTTGGAACTAACAACTTTAGACCCATGAGATATTGGGGACCAAATATTTGATTTTGTGTGTTGTTACCTATATATGCTTGGGAATTGATTTGGAGCCCGACGAGTGGATTAAGGATAGTGGTTGTTCTAAACACATGACGGGTAATCAAAGTTTGTTCTCTACTTACAAAACCTATAATGGAGGTAAGGTCACATTCGCTAGTAAACTACATGGTGACATCATTGGCAAAGGTACGGTTTCTATTGACTCCGTGACCATTTGAAATTTTGAGCACGTAGATAACTTAGGTTTTAATTTACTAAGTATAGGTCAAATTTGTGACAATAAGTGTAAGGTCGTGTTTTCCGAATATGATAGCGAAATCGTAAAAGATGGAAAGATCATCGGAAAAGGTGTTAGAAAGCATGGGTTGTATGTCATGAAGGTCAATAGGAAGTCTAAGGACAACTAATGTCTAGCGACTTTAGATGACAGTTCTATTCTTTGGCATAGGAGATTAGGGCACGCTAATATGCGTTTGATTCAATATCTAGTCTCTAAGGAGTTGGTAAGACATCTCCCTAAGATGAAGTTTGATAGTCACTTTTGTGATGCTTGTAATGATGGGAAGCAAGTTCGCTCAAGTCACAAGGCCAAGAATTTGGTATCGAACTCTCGGTGCCTAGAGCTCCTACATATGGATCTCTTTGTATCTTCCGCAATATGGAGTTATGGAGGTAACCTTTATAACCTAGTTATAGTTGATGACTATTCGAGATTCACTTGGACTAGATTTTTGGCTAATAAGAATTAAGATTTGGATCATTTGGAAGTCTTCAGTCGGAAGATCCAAAATCAATTAGGATGTCCATTTGTTTCTATTAAGACGGATCATGGTAGGGGATTTGATAATGAAGTGCAATTTGGTGCCTTTTGTGAAGCTCATGGTATTACCCATAACTTCTCGGCTCCTCGCACTCCACAATCAAATGGGGTAGTTGAAAGGAAGAATGGGACTATCCAAGAGATGAGTAGGACCATGCTAAATGAGCAAGCCTTGCCTCAAAAATTTTGGTGCAATTTCGTTGACACATCAACCTATATTCTCAACTGTATTCTTATTCGACCTTTTCTAGGAAAGACACCGTATGAGTTTCTTAAAGGTAAGAAACCCTCATTAGAATACTTTAAGGTGTTTGGAAGCAAGTGCTTCATTCTCAACACCAAAGATTACCTTACTAAGTTTGACCCAAAGTCGTACAAAGGTATCTTTTTAGGTTATTCTCAAACTAGTAAAGCTTACATAGTCCTCAATTGAACCCCGGATGTGATCGAAGAATCACTCAATGTGACATTCGATGAAAATCCACCTTTATCTAAGACACCAACTTTGGTAGATGATGACTTAGATGAATTAGACATAGTTAAAGCCAAAGAGGTTAAAAAACTAGGAGTTGAAGACCTTAATGTTGAAAAGGGAGTAAACATTAAGGAGTCTAAGGATTATGCCCTAGATAACGTCATAGGCGATCTTAATCAAAGGACCCTTAGATCTCAAGTCCTAGATCAAAGTAACTTCTTTTGTTTTGTCTCCTTGATTGAACCAAAGAATGTTAAAGAAACTTTGATGGATCAGAGTTGGGTCATCGCCATGCAAGAAGAATTGAATCAATTCATTGCTAATGATGCTTGGGAACTTGTTCCTCCACCTATAATTACTACCATTATAGGAACCAAATGGGTCTATAGGAATAAGTTAGATGAGAATGGTGTTGTGTCTCGTAACAAGGCTAGACTTGTAGCTCAAGGCTATAATCAACAAGAAGGTATTGATTATGACGAGACATAGCACCCGTAGCAAGGTTAGAGTCCATTAGGATCCTTTTAGCTTATGTTTGTGCTCTATACTTTAAGATTCATCAAATGGATATAAATAGTGCATTTCTTAACAGTTTGATCAATGAGGAGGTATATGTGGCTCAACCTCACAGCTTCATTGATTTTGAGAAACCCGATCATGTTTACAAGTTTAAGAAAGCTCTTTATGGTCTTAAATAAGCACCGAAAGCTTGGTATGATATACTTAAATCGTTTCTTGTAAAACATGAGTATACGATGGGGATGGTAGACAATACGCTCTTTACAAAGAAGAAAGGATCTCACCTTATCATTGTTCAAATATATGTTGATGACATTGTATTTGGTTCAACTTGTCAAAGTATGTGTGATGACTTTGCCAAAATCATGCATGATGGGTGAACATAACTTCTTTTTAGGACTCCAAATTAGACAAATGGACGGTGGTATTTTCTTTAACCAATCTAAGTATGTTAAATAAATGCTAAAGAAATTTGGATTAGAGGACTCTAGGCCTATGAAGACTCCCATAGCCTCGGATACTAAACTCACAGTAGATGATGATTGTGAGTCGGTAGACAATACCAAATATAGAGGTATGATTGGTAGTTTGTTATAGCTAACGACAAGTCGACTAGATATCATGTTTAGTGTTTGCCTTTGTTCTCGTTTCCAAGAGGCTCCGAAAACCTCTCATCTTGAAGCGGTTAAGCGTATCTTCCAATACATTAAAGGCACTATGCATTTAGGATTATGGTATTCTAAAGGGACCGGCGTAGAAACCATAGTATACGCCGACTCGGATCATGCCAGAGACTATGTGGACTAGAAAATCACTAGTGGTATTTGTACCTTCATAGGTTGTTGTTTAACTTCTTGGTTCTCTAAGAAACAAACCGCTCTTGTCATATCTACTATGGAAGCCTAGTATGTGAGTACCAGCTTGTCAACAAGCTCTATGGATGAAGCAAGCACTTGTTGATTACACTTAATGATGTTCCCATCATGTGTGATAATAAGGGTGCAATAGACCTTAGTAAGAATCCTGTGCAACATTCGCGAACTAAGCACATAGAGATTCACCACCATTTCCTTAGGGATAATGTTCAAAAGGGGCATTTCGATTGAGAAGATATCCTCGGGTAGAAAACTTAGCCGACATCTTCACTAAGCCACTTAAGAGGGAACATTTTAATTACTTGCGTCTAGGTCTAGGTTTGATGGAACATATACCTTAATTGCGCTTGTTTTTATCGAGTCTTTTCTCTTTTGTTTATTTTTTTTCTTTGAGTCTTTGAGTTTCTTTAAACTCTTTTGAAAATTCTTCTCTCTCTATTTTTCAAAACTTCTCAAAGTTCTTTCTAAAATGGTCGAGAAATGTTTTTACTTTGTTAATTCAATCTAAAAATGTTTTTCATGGTTTCTTGCTATTGATATCGAACATACATAATTCATATGTATGAGTCACTCAATTATAGCGAGAACAACATTGAACAATGGAGGATTCATGGATTATCAAAATGTGTCATGACTATGTGTCAAGATAAACACACCTCCAGCATCGATTTTACTTTAAAATCTAAGAATTTTGGTTAAAGTCGTGTTTGTTGAGTTCTTATGTGTTTCTTAGTCTTTTATTACTCTTAGGAAGGGCTTTATGATAAGTTAGACTAGAATATTAGGATTTGCTGAATTGGAAAATTCTCATTGTCCTTCAAAACACACCCTTGTCGGCGGATCCTTAAATGTCCGACGGATCCATATATATATGGAACCGCGGGTAAATTTGTTGAACCACGGGCAGAAGCATCCAAAAACGGATTTTCTGAAATTCCAAAATGCTCCAACACTTTTTGGAATCTTTGTTTTAAACCTTTTAGCACTCCTAAAATATCTTGTGCTTTCTTTACTTAACCCTAAGCATTTTCCATCCATTTCTCAAATCAAAATGTCTTATTCACCAAATGAAATCCTTGATTCACCTTCATTTTCCCTTATTTTTTCAATCCAAATTCACCCAAGAACACACCAAATCGAATCTCTTTTCCTTCAAAGGAAATTGATTTTGGAAACTCTTTTTTTCCACCATTTCCCTTTTGTGTTCTTCCTCCAACACATGATAATGTCATGCATCATGGAACATATTGTCATTGTTGTCAATATCAACATCTTGCCATGTCTCATATCTATGATGACTTGAATTACATCAAGAGTCTTCTAGTCAAGCCTCCTCTCCATTATGACTACAAGACTATTGCCAAGCCTCCACCACCACATTCCGCTACCACTCCGTCTTCTAATTAAGCATGTGGGTTGCTTATTAATAAGACATCTAATTTAATAAAATCTTAGAATTCTATTGTAACTTAGATTAAAGTTATGCTTAAATTTTAGGCTTGTATTTCATACATCTTTGTATGACTTGTTTTTTCTTGTATCTTTTCATGTTTTTGGATTAACATGATTTCTTATGGGTCTTGGATATCTGTCTCTTCTCTTCTTATTTGTTTTTATTATGTGAAATATGTTGGGTGTTTCTTTTCTTCTTTTAACACTTCTATGTAGCTTGTCACCATAGCTCGATTCCTTGATGCCCCAAGCAAGGGGGAGTAAGAACCAAGGGGGAGAATTAGAAAAGTTCGGTTCTTCTCTTCTACAAATACTTTTGCTACCTTTTTTGCTTCGACAAAGGGGGAGAAATGCAATAAACTCGTCTTCGAAAATCTTGTCTTTATACTTGATTGAGTTTATGCATTGTCGGAATCAAAAAGGGGGAGATGTTAATGCAATAATGCCTAAAACGTTACTTCAATTTTTTGGTCTCGCTTTGTTTTGATTACGACAATATATAAAAACAAGCATTTACGAAAACAACGAAAATCAAATTCTTGAGTTCAAGTATTTTTTATTTCATCCATTATCACTTAAGGTATGAATAAACAAGTTCTTAACCTACCTAAATGATCAAGAATTTAGTTTTTCTTAAAACTCACTTTTATTTTTAAGTGAAAAAAGCTTTTTTTAATAAATTTTATTTTTAAGAAAATGTTTTATTAAAATAGAAATTGAAAATTTGAATATGGCATATTCAATTTGGTTTAAGAATATCCTTTGAGGGTAAAAACTGTACCAGTTGAAACTTCCCCACTAAAATAAAAAAGGAGCGGAGTCTACGACCGTGGTTCCTTATATAGGGGTGTTGTTCCTTAGTGATATGGAACCTCAGGTCCATTTAATGAACCGCGTCGAGATTATGACCGTCGGGCTCTTGTCTTATAAATAGTGTACCATTTTCAGATTTTCATTTCACCTCTTTTGCACACAAATTTTCAGATTCAATCTACCTTCTTAAATCACTTAAATCCTTGATTATTTGGTTGATTATTACTTGTTTAGAACTGAATCTTTCTCCTCCCCTCTCATCCTCTCAAGTGAAAAGAGAAGAACACTTTCATCCTTGAAGTGTTGTGTTTACCTCACGATCCACTGAAGATCAAAACTTTATTTCATTCTTGTGTTGTTGTGAAGATCCAAATAATTGTGTGTATTTGGAAGTTGTGTATGTATTGTGGTTAATACTTGGGCCTTTAAGTGTATTGGTGTAGATTGGTCCTAGCTAAGATTAGGGCTCGACTTTTAGCTTATAGTCAGAAATTGGTTAAGCGACATGTACGGATTCTCCACCTTATGAAGCTTGTTGATTAGTGAACTCTCGAGTAAGGAGTACTCGAGGAGTGGAGTAGGAACGAGGAGTGAGCTTCGTTTCCGAACCACTATAAATCCTTGGTGTTTGATTTGATCTTTCCTTTCCTTATCTCTTTTCATTCATTATTCTTTATTGCATATACTTGTGATTATTAGTTTAGATCCACTATCCATTGTTCATATTGTGCATAAGAAGATTTCACATAATCACTCAAGTCTAATTTTTTGAAAAGGATTTTTGAAAACCATTCTTTAACCAAGTAAATTTAAGAAACTATTCAACCCCCCCCCCCCCCCTTTCTAGTTTCTACAATATTAATCTGATTTAATAAAAGTTTTGATTCTGTAACGTAAAATATGTTTTAAGATTGTAGGAAAAACTGTATACTTATATTAAATAAATCGAATTACAGTAATAAGTAATAACCATTAATAGAAAATAAAAGAACAAAAATTAAATAAAGTGATAATAAATAAAAGTAGTAAAGGTATCAGACGAGGCTCGTGTTGAACACGATTCCCTTAAAACAGATTCCCCATCTGTTTCCCATGGTACAACGTCCAAAGTTATTGTACAGTCGGACTAGACAAACTTGCCTTAAAGATCACAGAAGCCTTGCGTGTTTCTGTTCGAGGAACAACTGTAATAATACTAGTGATGGAGCTGTGGTTATTCTGTCTGTGAAAACTGGATGAGAAAAGTTATTTATATTGAAAATGACTTGTTCTCAAAGAAGAATATATACCATAGTCAGAATAATCTGTGATAACTAAACAGATTTGCCTGTATTTTTGGCGCACGAAAATATTCTGTGAATAACTTATGTATTAAGTTAATATCCATTCGTAAAATAAATGTACATAATTTCCTGGAAAAAATCCGAATTCGCAGCAAAAAAGATATTGAATCTGCCCGCACCCAGGCTAATTTTGTAGCTTCGAGCCCGTTTTTTGCCTAGAAATCTCACTTTCTGCACACCCCCTGCGCACGCGCGTAGGCGTGGGAGTAAAAACCTACAAATGAATATTGAATGTAGAAACCAAGATTCTCTTATAAACATGTTTTCAATTCATGTTTTGAGCGACGTGGGACAATTTTATTTCCCAAATTTTGTGCTTCACGTGCCTCACTTTGAGACACAATATCTCATTCATATTAACTTCATTTTGGACATACTTTAGCTTGTTGCGAAGCACTCTTCGAGGACAACGCAAAGCTACTATTTACTAGGAATACATATGACATATATATATTAAATTATGTCCAAACTTTGCAAAAACTCATTTTACAACGCAAATTTTTCCAACAATCTTCCCTCTATTTGATGAATGGACTACCACAACTGACTTGAGATAAATTAATTTCACTAGAAAATTTGCTATATGAAGGCATTGTACCAACATATTTCGCACTAACTCTTTCTTTGTCATTCTTAGTAATTGAAAGATTTCTCCCCGTCTTTACATAATTCTTTCTTATGCTATCCTTAACAAGTTTTCTATTATCAAAATCTTACCAATAAAGGAAATCATACTTGCCCCTATCAATGAACTTTCCTTGTTTCCTTAACTCTTTTATCTTCTTTCTTCTTTCAATATCAATTCAGCATCTAGATCATTGCCAAATAAATCAAGATCAATAACATCTAAATCCTCTTCACCTACATCAATCTTTGACTGTATAACATCACCTACTACAACCAATGTATTAAACCTTTTAATGTCATTTAAATGGTTGCATATCCACAACAACATCCTCTATGATATTTTTTCATCTACAAACCTATCAACATCATAACTAATTTCAAATAGACCTACCTCATGTTCATAACCATCGTCACTTTCCAATTCTGTGTCAACCTCTTTTTCTACCTCACTTAATATGCTCTGCCTTACAGCATCTTGTATTTATGTGTATACATCTGTGTTAGCCATATAATGTGAGCGACAAAGGAAATTACAATAATCTACATAGTCAAGACACACATGGACTAGTATTGTCAAATTTTATAAGTTAGATGGTATCCCGGGTTATATATACCCTCCTAGACTTCACAAGGAGTGTGAGGATTATCATTTGTGTAATATCTTTCTCACTCTATTTTACACACACTTCCCCCCCCCCCCTCTCTCTCTCTCTCTCTCTCATGGCTAACTACATATTCTATCATTCTCGACCTTCGGATCAAACCTTTGTTACATGAATCTTATAGGTTGACAATCTATATAATGTGCTTGATTACCACTTGTGTCTATCCATATTTCCTTAGCCTTGCTGCTATTACAACCCTCTACCTCTTGTTTCTTAAAATTGCTACTACCACATGCTTCTAACTCTAACCACGGAAATTTACATGGTCTTAAAAAAGGTGGATTACCTAGGTATTTTACACATGACCTAGGTTTGAATGGACCTTCCTTCGGTATCAGTCATTTCCTAACTCTTTCTTCATATCTAAACTAGTTCTCTTCACCTATAGTCAAAGGTTTGAAACTAAAAGGAGTTTGTAAAGTGATTTTAGTAAAAGCTTTAGTGTCATATGTAATATGTGTCTAAGGTTGTAGTATCATGTGTTATACCAAACATGTCAATAACTCAAAACATCACGATTACTACTAGGCCATCATCTAAGTTACTTCCATGTTTTAAAAAATGGTATTACCTAACATTCTTTTTGCCTATATCCTACTTCTTTCCTAGTGCAATCAATTATTTTTTGGGTATACCTAGATTTTCGACTCGACATTGCGTGCCAACTAATCCCAAGATGACTACTTTTTTGGATATCTCGGAGTCGTCGCAGTTGAACCTAAACATAATTAACAATACCTAAACAGTATTCTCTGTCGCCCTCTAAAGTAAATAACCAGCATGATTAACCTTGTAGGATAACAAGTCTTCATATGTCTAAGCAATTCAAACACTTTCGCATTGTTAATTTTGATCCAATTAACCACTATAACTATATTTATGTGAATTTGGTTTTTGGTTCGAATTAAAATTAATCCGGTTTGGTTTAATTTTGACTTAGGCTCAGTTACAAATTCAATTCGATAAGGTTTTGATATTCGATCCATTCCACGTCTCTTTCAGTTATCTATACTACATTATAAAGCATTTGGGACTATTCCTTAATTATAAAGTCTGAAAATTCAGACACTCTAACTTACTTGTTATAAAAATTGCAATAGCTAATATTATTAACAGGTGAGATATCTCACTTACCTCTATTACATCAAAACAAACCAATAACCATCACCGCCGGACTTCTATACAACCACAGTCGTCGCAACTACGATTGTTTTGATATTTATTTATGTCACCGGAGGTGGACTTTTTGATCAGAGGTGGCTGTTGTGTCTAACAAAGAAGATGGGTTGAGACTATTGTACTCAAAACAATGGGAAACCACTAGCAATGGGAAACCACATGCGTAAGGGCATCCACAATGCATTGTACTCAAAACAGTATAATATATTGTCACATCACTAACACATCATCATACTACATATGCTTAAAACATACCCACATGCATTGAACCTTACACTAGTTTATTGAGTTTCCAAGTCACTAACTTATTCACAACTTTTATATATAACTCCAAAATATGTAAATAAGTGGTCCGTATCCATGGTATAATATGAGTTTGTTAAGAGACACACTATCATTATACATTCTTATGACATGGCTTTTTCACAATGCATTGAACATATACCATGTCATTTGAACTTGTTATTGTACTCTTCATTGAAGATGGCCTAAGTAAATTTTTGTTGTTTTCTATATACTTTCTTTAATAAAGCTTTTAGTACTTTTTTATTTTTAACGTAAATAATAGTAACCAGGGAGTACTATCTGTTTTCCAATTTTTTGCTTTCAAAGTTAATTGGTTAAAATTGTCAACTATTAAGAAAACGGAAGTTCAATTGAGTTCAATATAAAACAAAGTGGGTTTAAATGTGTTTATACGTTGTTTTAGTGAGATACTAGTATCGTACCCGCGCAATGCAGCGACGAGTACCCGATAACTACTTTTTTACCGAACAAATCTTACAATTTTACTAAGGTTCAAATTAAAGTTAAAGTAGTAAAAAAATTAAATAAACTTAAATAAACTCATTAAAAATGAAAAAACTAAAATTTAATAAAATTATATCAAAATGGACGTTGAATTAAAGAGCACAAAATTATAGAGAATATAATGAAATTATATTATATAAAAAATAAATATATCAAAAGATATTTCAATTTAAAATAAAAGTTATTTGAATTGTTTGTTACTAAGGTAGTTACAAAAGTTTGTTATAAAATTATATGGATGTATGAGATCAATAACCTTCATATTTTAATTTTTGGTTTGGAGTTAGGTTTAGAAATTTTAGGTTCGGGATTAAGATCGGAGTTAGCCTCTTTATATAATAGTATATATATAGATAAGGTAAATTGAGGTTTAATACTTTTGATTTTGCTTGAAATATTGAGTGATTGATGTATTGTTGTACTCCTTCCGTCCTAAATTAATTGTCTACTGATAATATTTACACAGTTTTTGAAAATTAATAGTTACAGTATTTTTTCTTTTACTTTTTTGTAAAATAACAATCATACCCTTACGCAATTAATTAAACATTTGAATAATCTTTGTAATTTTTAATACCATTATGGACAATATGATAAACTTGTTAAATTACCCACAACTATATTTGAAAGAGGAAAATAATTTCGAGACGTACCAAAATGGAATGAGAGACTATAAATTTGAGATGGAGGGAATAATATTTTTTGGGTCGAGGTTTCATCAGCTATTGCATTTAAGTAACAATTTTAATGTTGGACATTTTATTAAGATTGGGCTTTTAAAGTTGCTATAGGTTTTGATTTCAACTCAAGATTGAAGTATGGTAATGTTGTCGGGAATTTATAAAAGCTTGTAAATATTTATTATGCTGACGTGAGTATCAGTGGGGTTGTTAGCCATGATCAGGTTTGAAAAAACGTAAGTTTGTTTGTATTTTTTTATTTTAATGTACAATGTTGGGTGAATATATAAGTAAGTTACTGCAAAATATATGAAATATTAAAATCGGCTGGTGGTTAAAGATTAACTTCTTTTTAAATGAACTACCGTACGATTTGAGTGTTCATTTACAAAAAAACATGTTTTGGTGCGAATGAAGGTTGCGATGGAGACTGTAGGGTTTAATCCCTACAATCCTGGTTAACTAGATGCGGAAAAGACGATCGTGAAGTATACACACATAAGCAGAATCGAATCGACAGAAAAGTTATCGACGCCCACAAGGTAAATCCCTAACCGATTACGATTAGTTTATTGAAAGAATGACGTGTTTGGTTCGTTCCCCCTCACCTCCTTTTATAGAGATGAGGGGGAACCGACTATAGCAAGTCCTACGGGTCGGGTTGGGCTTAGACATTGCCAACCGACCTTTATTCATAGTTATTAGGCTACTCGACTCTTAATCCCTATACACGACTTAGGCAAACATAAAGACTAAATATAACAATTTCCACCTTAGACTTTATATTAGCCTATCCTAACACTCAACAACTTCAAGCAGTGTTGTAACTTGCGTCCAGGTACCACCTTCGTCAAGGCATCCGCAGCATTGTGTTCAGTATCCACCTTCAGAAATTCAACCATCTTTGCTTCCAAGACTTCTCTGATAAAGTGATAACGCACATTGATGTGCTTTGTCCGTTCATGAAAAACATGATTCCGCGATAAGTGAATCGCGCCCGGATTATCACAATTAACTGCAACAGTGTTGAGCTTCACGCCCAACTCTTCCAAGAGTCCCCTTAGCCAAATAGCTTCCTTAACAGCCTCCGAAAGGGCCATATACTCTGCCTCTGTAGTTGAGAGAGCCACCACGTGTTGTACCGGTACTTTCCAGCTTACAACACATCCCTGTACTAAAAATGCGTAACTAGTGAGAGACCTACCCTTATCCGGATCCTTAGCGTAGTCTGAATCAACAAAACCTGTTACGTCCACATTGTTGCCAAGATTTGTCCCATACACCAGACCCACGTTTACAGTTCCCTGCAAATATTTCATAATCCACTTCACTGCTTTCCAATGGAGTTTACCCCGATTCGCCAAATATCTGCTAACTACACTTACTGCATA
The DNA here is from genome assembly GCA_025667525.1 of Glebionis coronaria. NCBI lineage: Eukaryota > Viridiplantae > Streptophyta > Magnoliopsida > Asterales > Asteraceae > Glebionis > Glebionis coronaria. The sequence continues at coordinate 108,044,446 of CM046877.1, forward strand.
CGCTATGTCTGGCCTCGTGCACACCATCAAGTACATTAAGCTCCCAACCACATTTGCATACGGCACCCTACATATTCTTTCAACATCACAATCCCTAACCGGGCAATCCTTCAACGACAGCTTGAAGTGCCCACCCAATGGTGTCTGAACCGAATTCCCATTGTCCATTCTAAACCTTTTTAAAACTTTAGAAACATACGCGGATTGTGACACCCTCAGAATCTTGCGACTCCGATCCCTGACGATCTCCATACCAAGAATCTTCTTTGCTTCCCCGAGCTCTTTCATGTCGAACTCCCTTTTAAGCAAAGACTTGGTAGCCGCGATCTCAGCCTTGCTTTTACAAGCAATCAACATATCGTCTACATATAACAATAAATAGATATACTCCCCTGGTGCATAACTCCTGTAATATACGCAGCTGTCGTAACTGCTACGCTTAAACCCGTTGCTCAGCATATACTCATCGAACCTCTTGTACCATTTCCTAGGTGACTGCTTCAAACCATAAAGAGATTTCATTAACAAACATACCTTGTTACCTTGTTCAAATCCTGGTGGCTGCCTCATGTAGATCACTTCTTCAAGATTTCCATGTAAAAACGCCGTCTTTACATCAAGCTGCTCCAGCTCATAATCTTTACACGCAGTCAATGCAAGTATAACCCGAATAGATGTGTGTCGAATTACCGGCGAAAATACTTCATTGTAATCAATACCTGCCCTTTGTGTGAATCCACGAGCCACCAACCTTGCCTTGTACCTATGCTTTTGAACACCTTCAATCCCTTCCTTTATTTTGTACAACCATTTTCAACTCACCAGCTTTTGCCCAGCTGGATGATCTACTAACACCCAGGGCTTGTTCTTCTTCAGAGAATCCATCTATTCTTTCATAGCAGCTTTCCACTTAGAATTGTCTTCACAAGCAACTGCTTCCTGGTATGTCAATGGTTCATGAGTATCTTCTTCCTCTGCTGCAGCAAACGCGTAAGCAACCATATTACTCTCATCCCGAAACCTTGCCGGTTTCGTTCTTGTCCTTGGCTCTCTATCTCAAACCAATTGATAATCTGTGAGATCCGGTGGATGATCAATTTCTTGAACCCCTTCATCTTCATCATAGCCATCTTCCTGATCTGGATGGTCTTCCTCAGGCGTATGATTATTTAACCTCTGCAGTTCCACCTCAACCTGTAATTCCTCAACAGGCTTATATTTTCCTGCACCAGAATCCTTCAACGTGTCTTTGTACATGACACTTTCATTGAAGACCACGTTCCTGCTTGTGACTATTTTAGGCGATTCATTATCAAACCTATATAGTCTGTACCCCTTCACACCTTCAGGATACCCCAAAAGAACGCATTTTACAGCTCTCGGCTCGACCTTACCTTGTTTAACGTGTGAATATGCGACACAACCGAAAACTCTCAACATCCCATAATCACTAGGATGTCCCGACCACATCTCCATAGGTGTCTTCTTCTCAATTGCTGTCGATGGTTACCTATTTATAAGATATGCGGTCGTACATGTCGCTTCCGCCCAGAAGGTCTTGGGCAATCCAGACTGTATTAATAAACAGCGTACCTTGTCCATGAGAGTTTTGTTCATCCGTTCTGCTAACCCATTCTGTTGCGGCGTCCCGGCAACCGTCAAATGTCTAGCAATCCCACTCTCAGTGCATAGCTGATTAAACTCCCGGTTACAGAACTCAAGACCATTATCCGTCCTAAGCTTCTTAACCGTCCTCCCAGTCTGATTCTCTACTAACTGTTTCCACTCTTTGAACTTTTCAAATGCTTCGTGTTTGAACCTGAGAACATAAACCCATACCCTCCTGGAATAATCATCAACTCTAGATAAGAAATACCTCTTACCTACTAATGATTCCACTTGAGACGGACCCCATAAGTCTGAATGAACATAGTCTATCACTCCCTGAGTAGTGTGCCTTCCTACATCGAAACGGACTCGATGTGCCTTTCCCAGAACACAATTCTCACAAAAATCGAGCTTACCTAGACTCTTCTTGCTAAACAAACCCTGCTTTTCCAGCACGTGTAGACCCGCCTCACTGATATGTCCTAGTCTTTTATGCCAAACTTACACAAGACTGTCTTTTTCTTCAACACTAGCATTAAGCTCACCGGCCAATGCATGGCCATCCAAAGAGTACACACAGTTCTCCCTTCTGGTTCCAGATATAATAACCCTAGAACCATTAATCACCTAGATTTTGCCCGACTGCAATTTTACGATATATCCCTCTTTTTCAAGAGTTCCCAGCGATATCAAGATTCTTTTCAATTCAGGAATGTACCTGACATTGTTTAACACAAAACTTGACCCATCTTTCAGTTGTACCTTTACCTTGCCAATACCCCTGATCTTGCACTCCCTGTTGTCGCCCAACAGTACGCTGCCCCCATCGCATTCCAGAAAATCAAAAAATACATCTAACCTGGGTGACATGTGATATGAACCTCCTGAATCCATGATCCAATCTTGCAGTCTTTCTGCACTCATCACCATCATCACCTCAGAATCGTCGTAAATCGAACCACTGAAGATTGGTTGATTATCTTTCTTGACGTAATCTTTTGACTTCTTGCGATTATTCTTCGGACAGTCTCTTCTCAAGTGCTCCTCAGATTGTTAAATAAAGCATTTGAGTCTTCCACCTCGAGATTTCGATCTTGACTTTCCCTTTGACTGATGCGAATTCCTGCGATCAGTTCTTCCCCTCACATATAACCCTTCACCATCATCCCCATTCTCCTTGAACCTTTCTTTGATTTCCTTTGAATTTAGTGTGGCCATCACGTCCTCCAAAGTCAAATCTTCCCGTCTATAAAGCAAGGTATCCACAAAGTGTTCGTATGATGCTGGTAAAGACGTGAGTAACAATAAAGCAAGATCTTCATCTTCGAATTTTACCTCAATATTTGCTAAATCAAGAACGATTTTGTTGAACTCATCTATATGCTCGGAAATCTTTCGTCCAGACGACATGTAGAATGTATACAACTTCTTCTTCAGGTACAACTTGTTGGCCAATGACTTTGTCATGTACAAAGACTCGAGCTTTGACCAAACCCCTGCTGCAGTCGTCTCCCCGGTAACCTCTCTCAGGACCTTGTTACCTAAACACAAAATCATGGCACTGTGAGCATTCTTGTCAAGCTTAGATTTCTCTTCAGCTTCCATATTCGCGGGGAAAACCTCCAGAGCTGCTTCACATCCGTTCTTGATTAATAAAGCACGCATCTTGATTCTCCATAACCCGAAATCACCAGTTCCATCGAATTTCTCGATGTCAAACTTGGCTCCCGTCATTCTTTACTCCCTTTGTTGATTTGCTAAACCTTGTGATAAACCCTCACAATCACAAACCGACAAAGTCCCTTCAGTAACTCGCTAAACCTTGTGATACGTTAAACCTCACAATCACGAATTACGGAGTCCCTTGTGTAAATACTACAAAGTGATACTTTATATTTTAAAACAAAAAAATTTTACTAATTCAATTTGCCTTAGCCCACAATCTGCTTTCTAAATCTAACTTTGGCCCAATACAGTTTTATCCAACCTTGGCCCAAATAGATAAGACAAATTATTACTAAGTACTAACCCTACCGTCTTTCTTCTTCCCTCTCTATCACCTATGTAACATCAACGATAGAAAAGAAAAGAAAAATGGCAGACACCTTCGATCTTCAATCACCGAAAATCAAAGACCCTTAACTGTCAATCGCTGCAACACCTTTGATGTTCGATAACCTCAAACGCCAATCCTTCTTTGATCGATCCTAGTAAACCAGCAGATCTTCAAAACCGAAGCTCTGATACCACTTGTAGGGTTTAATCCCTACAATCCTGGTTAACTAGATGCGGAAAAGACGATCGTGAAGTATACACACATAAGCAGAATCGAATCGACAGAAAAGTTATCGACGCCCACAAGGTAAATCCCTAACCGATTACGATTAGTTTATTGAAAGAATGACGTGTTTGGTTCGTTCCCCCTCACCTCCTTTTATAGAGATGAGGGGGAACCGACTATAGCAAGTCCTACGGATCGGGTTGGGCTTAGACATTGCCAACCGACCTTTATTCATAGTTATTAGGCTACTCGACTCTTAATCCCTATACACGACTTAGGCAAACATAAAGACTAAATATAACAGAGACGACCAGGGTTCGTGATGGGAACATTCTAGGTCACAATCATATAATGTAAAAACGGTATAAATAAAGAAAATCTTCACAAATATAATTATCAGATATCTCCGCCGTATTGCGCGGGTACATCTTATATCTATAAAGATTCAGTCCTCATGTCATAAATGGAGAGTCTTTAAGATAGAAACCTTTGTACCAAAACATTGAAAATACAAACCATCATCCAAATTTCTAAACCGTAGGTAATAAATGTCATATATAACACCTGGAATGTCAATAATTTCAGCAGTTTTAAAGATACAAAAGAATACAAAACATCATGCCATTATGCCATTAGAAAACCATAAATTCTGACATCTATAAATACAGTGCTTTACCTCCACACACATCCTAACATATCTTTAACCAAAACCAAACGTCGTAGTATGTCGACAGGGGAACATAATGTGTAAAAATAAAAAACTGATTCAGAAAAATAATTGATTCAGAAACCCTCTTTACCACCATGCTACCTTCACTTCACGTCGACTACCACCGAAATGAAAACCCATCTCCAGCCACAACTTTTTTGTCATCCACGATCTCGCTTCATGTTCTTCTTTCTTTTTATTTGAGTTTTGGTGTACTATTGATGATGATGGAGGAGGTGTAGGATAAGTATTTGATTCAGTTGCTTTGAACTGATACGAATGGTGCTAAGAAAATGGGGAACATGATATGTTCTTTGATTGCTTTTCCTGACAGTGATTTGAGATTAGTTTTGATTAAAAATAGAGATAAATTAGTTAAAGATGATTTTGTTATGTGGCTGCCTGAGATTGAGATTAAAAAAAATTAGGTCAGCTTTGTATATACGAATTAATTGATTTGGGATTTGGATCATTACTATTGATGATGATGGAGGAGGTGTAGGATAAGTATTTGATCCAGTTGCTTTCTAAGAAAATGGAGAACATATGTTCTTTGATTGCGTTTCCCTAACAGTGATATGAGATTAGTTTTGATTAAAAAGAGAGATAAATTAGTTAAAAATGATTTTGTTATGTGGCTGCCTGAGATTGGGATTGAGAAAAATTAGGTCAGCTTTGTATATCCGAGGTAAATGATTTGGGATTTGGATCATTGTGGAGTTGGGTTGCCATGTTCTTGGGCTATTTTGTTATTTTGGCAGAAACATTAATACTTATATATGGGTTGGCACTCAAATTTGCTTATTTGATGATAGTGTTATGTTCCAATGCATGCATACTAATAAATATTAATGATCATCGGTTATAATTGAGGTTTATCATATGATAAAATGAAAAAAAAAATTATGACCGATTTTTTTTTTGTTTTGACTAAAACTTATGACCGATATTGATCTTCATAACATTCATTAAAAATGGCTAGATTTGGTATGGAGATTTTTAATTTACTACGAGCTGTTTTTGATATTAAAGTTGGATTTTACGAGAGCGTGTACTTATTATACTTGAACAAGAGTGAGCAAAGTTCATGATAATATGAATACACGTTAGCAACTTCATGACACATTCGTGGCATCGCCGGGTCTGAAAGCCTCGTACTAGTAAACTATAAAGTCTAAAAGTAAACGTATGTCGCTTCAAGGCAACTACGAGAGTACAATGGGCTATCGTTTAAAAAAAAAGTACAAAGGGCTAAACCAGTAACCTATGATAATGTTTGAAAGCTTATTTATATTTCTGAATCCAATGGGCCAATGTCTTATCAAACTATTGTTGTAAAGAACTAAAGATAATTATAGTTAAAACAAGTAGAACGCACCCGCGCTACGCTGCGGGGCCATTTGTTTCTTCACTCATTCTTTCCGATGTCCATCTTCTTTACTGTTGGAAAACGCATCTTTAATCACATTGTAAGGTCCGTCACGGATCTCAACTTTAATGGTGCTTCGTTTTTTTATCAAGAATATTACACTCATCCTCATTTCTTATCGTTGTTTTCAGATCTTGTGCTGTGACCTGCACGCCAACAAATGAATCAAAATTTGCGCCATTCATCATGAGTTGTTCAGTTCCAAATATTAGGTAACAAACGGCTATGATCACATACCTGAAAAAATCTCACAACATTTTCATAAACACCTATGTTTCCACTACAAACATTAAAGTCCATAGTTATGTAGTATATTATACTAAGTCCCATACTGTCTCAGTCTTTGTCGAGAATCCTATCAACAAAAAAGAATTGAAGTAATGAAAATCGTTTCAATTAACCATGTTTCACATGAAGTAGTTATGCTAACCATAACAAAGTACTTGATAATATTAGTCCTAAAAAGAGACGACCTTTTTCGATACGTGATTCTATCAACTGATCATCATTTTAAGAAAATATTACAGCAAGTACCTGTACCACTAACGAATATTGACAAATTAAATGAGAAAACTAAGGTAATAGTTTCACTTACACTCCTTTTTGAGCCATCAGCGCATCGCAATTAGCCAAAAACAACAAATTTCTAACTAAGCTGATTCTAAATATGAACAATTGAATATGCAGACAGTGCGATAAAAGATCACAGCAGCCTACGATGTGTTTGGGAGATCCTATTCGAAAAGCTTATGCTAACACCTCCTTTAAAATATAGAGCACAGCAGACCCAAAACCCTTAAAAATATTTGTTTGGAGCATTCTAAAACTCATTACTATAACTTGAACGATCAGAACTAAATCACTTCCATCGACTATCTAATCTTAAACCCAATATAAACCAATTAGATGTGAGGAGTCCTTACTATGTAACCTTCTAATAGTGTTGTAACTTTTTTGTACAGAATAAGCAAATCCAAATACTATTTACTAAAATGCATATATCTAAGGATCTTATAGTAGTTGATTATAAAAATAAGCAATCACAACCTCTGAAAAACCTAACTATATAAGCAGGTAAGCACTTATAAAAAGCAATCCCATGATGCAATAGATTCTATAAGAAAAAATAAACCTATTGTAGTAATGAAAAAGGCAGCAAAATGAACCTTGTTTTTGCAAAGTTCCATGATCCGATACAAAATCACAACCTGTAAGAGAAAAACAGAAGTCTATGAGACATGATGGATTTGCAGGAAGGTAATATTACTAACAATAATATTCAACCCATGTTATTTACAGCTCAGATGAAGTGTTCCTGGAATTTGCATCAAGTGTACATGTCCGGTTCTTGGTTATTATGAAAAAGTGGCTTGCTAAAGTTTTTAATTGTGATGACTTGGGAAACATCTTATTTCTGAATATGTTAAACAATCAGTCACTACATACCATAATTAATGCACTTCCTGAAATGCTAACGGCGTTTTAGGATTTATACTAAAACTGTTATCTAGTCATTGGGTTTGGTCTATCTAGATATACTCATCTCCTTGGGCTGCCCACCACAGAAGTCTCGAAAAGATCCTGCTATAAAAAAAATCAGCTTCATTGCACATAAAAAGCCCAAAGATTTGATTTGTTTCCATACCTGGTCCTTGAAGCACGAACTTCAGCGTTACATATCCCTCTTTTACTCCTAATCTTAGACTTCCTATAGAACGACGTGTCTGAGGTTGTCTTTTTCGTAGACGCTCCCAATTTTAAACAAATAAGAACATAAGCCTAAATTTGAAAATACCAAATTCATAAAAAAAAAACATGAACATAATCAAACTCTGATCCGTACCACCGATTTTTTTTAATAAATTTGAATACAAAATTATCAATCAGGTACTACGTAAGAGCATAATCATTCATATCAATAGCAGCTCTATCACATCGGCTTTGTGAGAGTTTTTAAATTGTATTCTTTACAGCTGTACGCTAAAGAAGGCTAAGTATTTTTATAGCTAATAATTACCCGAAAGCGCTTACTCGCTACAAAATGAGAAATTCCAACCTTGAGCAGTGGCGAATGCAGAAAGTGTGTCGTCTATCAAGCAAGAAACTGACCATGTTCATCCTAGCCAGACTTTAACCGGGCGAGAACGGACCTGGGTCAATTCATAAAGTGTAGGTTAATAGCTTTTGGTTGGGTAAATTAGTAAATACCATTTTGAATTGTCACAAACGTCAGGGAGAAGGTGGCATTGCGTGATATAGACTTAATTCTCATGGGAGATGCAATGGGCAAGGCTGATAAGCGAAAACACCTAAAATAAGAAACACCACCAAAGGCATAGCTACATAACACGTAAGTGATATGAAAAAAAGATAACAAAAACATGTATATATGTGGTCACGAAAAACATACCAACACCCAATTCGGGATAAACTTTTTATCATAGAAATTATTACAAACTAAGACACCACTATTGTTGTAGGTTAGATTGTACTAAGAAAAAGTTACAGTATTGTTCGTTTGCGCTGGTATGTTTAAACACGGCACTGAGCATGGGTTTCAGTCTCAACCGAGTTTGTACGAAAATAAATGATCACAAAAAGATTCAATCTTTATTAAAAAAACAGATCGAACCTAAAGAAAAGAGTGTACCATCTTTTTTGACTTGCCGGAATCCCTGCTACACTTCAGCCACCCAAATCTCAGTCCCTAAAATCGAAAACCACAATATAAAACACGGACCTCTACCAAAGCATGAATTCAACAATCTCAAGCTGAAACTTAATAGATTGCAAAAATAAAAATTAAACTTTCAATCAATTTACTAAATAGCAAAAATAAAAAATAAACCTCCTATCAATCTTATAAAAAAACTAATCTTGAAGAATATAATTAAAGACTCAAAATGAGACGAAAAGTGGGGTTAATAAACTCACAAAATCGATTAGGGGAAAACTACTTCTTCTCCATCATCATATATAACAGATGCATCTGGTAGGCTTGGCCGAAAAATTGGGGGAAAAATGGTGGATTTTGGTATCTGGCCTTGGGGACGGTGGATCTTGTAAAAAATTGTGGAGTTTGTAGAAAAGAATGAGTGAATATATTTTATCGAGGGTCGATACCACATACACGTAAGGGACACGTGGGAGAAATATTTTCCCGCCAAAACAAAGCGATATCATTAAAATAATCCAATATGCTTCCTAAAACAGTTATAAGTAGTAATGTTTTATTTGAAAAGAACTTTAGTGTAAAAGTTTCGGCTTATAATAAAGACATTCATCTGACGGTAAAACCTAAAGCGGGTGGTATCAATATTTGCATATGTTTTAAGCATCACTAGAAGTGTAAATTAGGATTGGTTAGATTTTATTGTAATTGTAAAAGTCGAACACGAGCATATTTGCTTTTTAGATTCTATCACGGTATGTCTTAAAAATATGATGAATGTTTTTTAAAGTCATAGACTTCAGTGTCATATCATTTTTTTAACAAGAATTGATTTGTTGATAAGAACTGATATGCTAAAAAAAGTCTGAAAACCCGAGTAGGTATAAATTTTCCTTTCGAAATGAACGAAAGAGATAAATGATATGCTTAGTATGGGGTTGTGATGCCCCATTCATTTATATTTGAAAACGTAGTTTGGGTTACCAAACCCGGGGGTGGTTGTGAGCCGAGTTCATGAAATGCGTTTGACGAGTATTGGGTAAATGGTACGGGTTTGGATTGGGTGTCGGGTTTCGGATTGAGAGAATGTATATAAAATTACGAGGTTGTGTTTAAGAATTGTGAGTTTTAGCGAGCATTTATAAGTAGAATGTGTGTATTATAAAAAAAAAATTAAAAAACAAATAGATAGTTTTTATAAATTGGAGCCCACAATGTTACAACTCACGCATGTGAGAGAGCTATATTTTTTTTTTTCCAAAATCACGTATAACTTGGAAGTATTGTATGAGACTTACGCGTAAGTTGAGGAAACTCACACACGATTTCTACCTCATACAGTCAACAGTCCGGCCTAAGGAAACAATTATAGTATTTGTTTCATTGTTTGTATTGAAACATATTCCGTAATAATTATGAAATTTATGTTAAGGGGGCTAAAAAATTTTGATAGACCATAAAAATTATGTTTTAGAAGCTTGAATGAAGTTTAGGCTATCCACAACGCAAATGGGTCACAACCTATTTTTTTTTCAGTTTTCTCTCTCCTGCGACCTAATTAAAAAAAAATTAAACATAATAAATTTCATAAAAAAAACATTACATTTATTTAAAAAAAATCATTACATTTATTTTAAAAGAACAGTACAATAATCCTAATAAACTAAAATTAACTCCATAAATTAGAAGTAAATGGGGTATAATGCATCAGCTAAAAGTAACTCCAAAAATTGTCAAATTAATATTTTGTGAGGAATTAAACAAAGCTCAATATATTAAAATTTGGAATTTTTTATAAAGTTTATAAACACGATTAGAAGATGTTAAATTTTTAAAAAAAGTTTTTTTTTATAACAACACACAAACACAACACAAACATAGAAGACCGAATATTTCCAAACAGTCGTGGGTAGGATCGAATAGGGGGATCGAGAACGGCGATCTAATCGCCGCAACGGGCCGACTCGATCGCGATTTGCTGCGATCGACCAATATTCCCGACCGTTGTGAGTAGCCTTAAAAAGAGGTCCAAATAAGATTATTCTTTTTTCAAAAAAAGGTTAAAAACCAGAAGGGTTAAATATGAATTTTATTTTTATAAAAATACATTCACCAAAGTCATCAAATATATAACTATATTATTATTGATTTATTGTAATAAAGATATTTTTTTATTTAAGGAGAATTTTATATATATCTTTGTTTTTAGTCAAAGGGAGAAATCAAATAAAAAAATTTGTGAGAAGGATAAGGAAAAAAATTTAATGATTGATTTAAAATCAATGATGAGATTAAACCAATATCCTACTAACTAACTAATTATTTAAACATGATTTTTAAAAAGTTCTTCAAAAATTCCAGTAGATCGGGTATGTCGGTGGAAAATACTTTTATAAAAAGAGTTTTTTTAAATCAAATTTTTTTTACCGTTTTTTAATTCACAAAAACGAAATATTGATGCACAAAAATGATATTTTTTTATGCTTTTTACGTTTTTTTTTGCATCAAGAATTCATTTTTAGGCCCAACTTCTTTTGAGTTTTTGCTTTAATATTTGATGTCGCATCAAACTAAAACAACTTGAAAATTTTGTGTATGAAAAAATTTTTGTACACCAAATTTCACTTTTTTTGCATCAAATTTCGTTTTGTGTGCATTAAAAAAACGTAACAAAGTCAAAAAAAAAAAACTTTCTTCACAACTTTTTTATGCACTAACATATCCAACATTGTGGATTTTTTTTCAGAATTTTTTGAAAAGTTTATTAAAATCATGTTTGGATGGTTAGTTAGTTAGTTAGAAGTATGGATTGATCTCATTTATTGATTTTAAATCAGTAGCTGAAAATCCATCTTATCCTTCTCACCAAAAAAGTCTTTTTATTTTAACTCTCCACAAATTACCTATATATTCAACCTCACCAAAAAATTACATATATATCCAATCTAAAACATAAAATTACCTATATGTCTAAAAACTTATTTTTTTTTTCTTTTTCCTTTTTCGAAATAACTTATCATCTATCTAATGAGACTTTTTATTTTTACTCAATATAAATCTCACCATCCGGCTCTTAGCTTTTTGGTCTCACGTTTATGTGCTTGGACTCTTTAAGCACAATGTAAAAGTAATATAATTTCTAACAAGAATATGATTTACGATTATTTAGTCAACTTATTTAGATTTGGATAATGAGGAACAAAAGTGGTCGTAAGAAATGTGAATATTTCCCTCGCATATTAGTGTTTGCTATTATATGATTGTATGCTTTATAAAATTAATTATCATCAAAGAATTAACGGGCTTACTATGTTATTTGGCCTTGTGTGCCATATATTTATTTGAGTTCAATTATGAAATTTATAAGGTTTAAAGTGAACTCAGAATGGGGTTGTTTACCTGTTTTTTTACGATAAACGTGTTTGACCAAAAGAATAAAGTTTATACGCTATATGTCACCACTTCAGTAAAAGAGATGTAAATCATATGAGTGGGGCTGGTAAGATAGTTGGATTTAAAAGTCAAAATAATTAAAATGATTTTCAGTATTTAAGATTCTGTAGCGAAAACATAAGATAAATAAATATTGTAGTTACTTTAAAATCAAATGACTTTTGTAGAAACTAGAAGGAGGGGTTGAATAGTTTCTCATCGGTTTATCTCCTAATTAAAATTACTTTCAATTAGGTGAGTGTACAAAACTATCTTTTACTTGAAAGCTAGTTGCATAATGATTATGTTCAGTTCTAATGCATTAACAATGTGTAGTAAGTATAATGATAATGAATGTAAGTAATGAGTAAGGAAAGAAACAACCTAGTAGGAAGACACCAAGATTTCTAGTGGTTCGGCAACGAGGCTCTATCCTCGTTCCTACTCCACTCCTCGAGTACACATTACTCGAGATTTACACTATATCCACAAGCTCCCTTCTTGGCGGAGAAAACCTTACAACGTCGCTTACATTATTTTCCGACACTAAGCTAAATGTAGAGACATAATCTTAGGTAGGACCAATCTACACAACGTCGCCCACTTCACCATTTTACGACACAAGGCTAGATGTCGAGTTCTAATCCAAAGCTAGAAACAATCTTCACAACGTTGTCTACTTCACCATTTTCTGACACAAGGCTAGATGTCGAGTTCTAATCCAAAGCTAGAACCAATCTTCACGACTCTTCACTTTGAAGCTAAGTGAGAACTTCACACAACACAACTACATATCACTTTATACTTTACTGAGAACTCACAAGACACAACCACATCACTTTATAATTTAGTGGGAACTAACACAACTAATTACAACTCAACTAAACATATCCAAGTACACACATGTAGCTTGGATCTACACAACACAAATCCAAGCACACGCATGTGCATTGGAATTTACACAAATCTAATCCAAGTATTCACATATAGCTTGGATGAACACAACTAGTCCAAGTATTCACAAATACATTGGATCTACACAAGACACAAATAAACAAATGATGAACATGACTAGATCTTTAGGAGAAGGTGATCTTCATCAATGCTTCATCTTTAATCACATCACAAGTGTGTGAGTGATCTTCTCTTTGGACAAGGTAAAGAAGAAGATCAAGAGGATAATCATGAGTAAACATACTTAACACATTAAGTGATCATTTACAAGTTCTGGATAGCATACAAGTTATGGATACCTTTTTATGACAATAAATATGTATGTAATTTCGAGTTTTGTCATCTTTGATAAAATGTGAAATAAAGCAATTAGACATCGGCTCAGTTGGTATTATTTATGACAAATAGGATAAAAAGGTATTCATCTTATGTCATAATTCAGTTAAAAGTATTCAACTTTTTCTTCTCAATTTAAGGTACTGATCTTTTTTTCTTATTGCAATGTTAGGACAATTAACAAATTTAAATGTTATATATTAACGACTATTTACATTATTATTGCATCATTAGTTCTTTATATTAATGACACTTTATAATAAACTAAAAAATCGTTTTTTACAGATTTAGACCGTTGTCAACCTTTTTCGTTTGAGTTTTACCGTTTTCGTTCAGTTTTTAATCATTTTGGTCCGTTTTTTGTTGTTTTCATCTGTTTTACCGTTTTCGACCTTTTATAGCGTGTTTGATATCGTTTTTGACCTTTTTTTTACTGTTTTTGTCTGTTTATGGGCGTTATCGCCTATTTTTTATGAACGAAAAAGCCAAAAAAAAGGGTTAGAAATGTTAGAAAATGTCAAAAACGGACGAAAACAGTTAAAAGCCGCAAAATGGACACAAACGGTCAGAAGGGCTCGAAAACGTAAACAATGGACGAAACGGTAAAACAAGGACGAATGTTGTAATACAGGCCAAAACGATTACAAACCGAACGAAAAATGGTATAAATCATATGAAAAAGGTAAAAAAAAAAACAGTCTAAAATTGCGAAAAAACTAATTTTGAGTTTATTATATAGTGTCATTAATATAAAGGACTAATGATGCAACAATAAAGTAAGCGATCATTAATATATAACCTATAAATTTGTTAATTGTCTCAACATTGCAACAAGAAAAAAGACCGATACCTTAAACTGAGAAGAAAAAATTGAGTATCTTTAATTGAATTTTGGTCTAAGACAATTACATTTTTACGCTATTTACTCTATTATTTACGGTAAATGTTCAATTAACTGGTTAAAGTATATGAATATTGGCTGTAAGAACACGTAATTTTCCCACCATTATTTTATTCTTTTATTCGTGTTTTTGAATTTTCCAATGTATTTCATTTCTTGAATTCTTTATATGTAAATCCTGAGATTATGATAATTTTAAAAAAATATACTTTCCAAGTATTTTCTAATCATTGATAAATACTTCATATGGAAATATAAAATTCTTATTTTATTTTTCCCTATTTAATTTAAATCAAAGTTTTTGATTTAAAATCACCCGCGTGCGTTTTACAACGAGTTTATTCAAAATCAATGAACAACGAGAATTTCTAGTGACCGCGATACCGATGGATGCCCAAAATTTTACATTTTATTATCGATTGTTTCGATAATTATTATTTTCGATAATTTCGTTTTAATTACGTGTTAAGCCGTGTCGGGAAACCATATAGTCATATTTATGATGCATTGTAACTTTTGAAAATTATTTTTATGAAACCCGAGCCACGTAAATATTTTCAAGATTTATCAATAGTCATTTTATACCCTTTAAACTATTAAATTGATTTTAGGTCCAAAAGAATGCAAACTTAGCAAGTTTAACCCTCCACCCCACTAGATAAATGTTTTTTCTTACACTTCTCTCATTTTCATCTCACAAAAACACACACTAAACAAAAAATGCTCTCCTCCCTTTCTTTCTTAAAAATTTCGCCACCTCCTTAGCTCAAAACACCCTCAAAAATTTGATTTTAATCTTGATCTAACAAAAACAAAATCAAGTCCCATCTCTAATATGTTCTTGTGATTCTAATGATATCAAATTCATGTACATGCATCAAGGTTTTAAGATTTTATGATTTGTATAGGTTTTGATCATCTTGCATGTATGGTTTTTGGTGAGATCTTCATGCCTCGATGCTAAAAAGTTATATTTTGATCTTTGATTTTGTTAAAAAATTTATTTGCAAGTGTTTAGGAGTGTTTGGTTGATGGGTATGATAGTAGAGTGATTCTATAGGTATGGGAATGATTGGTTTTGGTTGGAAAATTGATTTGTTATGATTTTCTAAAAGTTTATTTTGGACAGCAGGTTTAGAACAGATTTTTCGTGGGTTTAAGTTTGAATATAGGCTGAGATTATTTGATTTTATTGTAGAGCTTTCCGAGACGCTCGTATTGGTATAAGATAGAGCTTCTAACTCATTATGAGTCAAAAGTTATGCTAGTTTTAGTATTCGTGTACCGGGAGACGCAAGTCGGCGCAATCCGAAATTGTGGCTGATTTTGGTTCGACTCTCGGGAAATTTAGGCTTGGTTAGATAATGGGTACTACTGGTTTTCATAGTCTATAAACTTAATTTGATGATTCTAGTAGTGGTTTTAAAAGACGGATTGTCGAGATAATACTTTTAAAGTGGTCTAAACGGTTTATAAAACAAGTGCACAATCTGTCCCAAATTTGGATTCGAGTAAAGTGTCGAGTTGATGGGTTTTAAAATGTAAACTTTGGCTCAAACTTTGGTGAGGTCTTATACAGGTTATAAGTGACATTGACACCAATTTTCATCTAAATCAGACAAGTCTAGCTAGGGTAGACCGATGTGTACATTTGGAGTGTACATGCTAATTGGTATTTTGGACACATAGTTCAATGCTTGTGTTGCGTGAGTTCGAGTATTCACTATCGGACATGGTGACTTACTCAAGTGTTTAGTCATTATATAAATGACTTAGCTACTGGTCCGGGTAAGATAAAGGGGTATTTTGACTTGCGTTGATTTGGTGTCGTGTAACGAGTCAATTTCAAGTGTACAAGTGTTTAAACGGGTAGTGTTGGATACATGCGTTAATATGGATTCATTTGTTTCGTGCCAATAGTTTTGAAATATGAATACTTTGAAAACATTCGAGTCATATTATATTTGGTATATATCGATATTTGACTTCGAGTCTACTTATGACATGTTAAAGACAATTTTATTTATTTGTTTAATAATCATGTAATCTGATTTGAATAACTCTTTATCTTATGCTCTATGGACTATATGCTATCGATCCACCCTTGTGACATCTCCGCTGATAATTCCACATATTTTGACCCTACCCGGGGGTGTCACAGAACACAACCATTTAAAAACTGTATGCTATCCAGAACTTGTATGCTATCCAGAACGTGTATACTTTCCAGAATTTCGATATTATTATTGCTTTTTAGTCTAGCCTTGAGTTTCCTCTCCTGATCATGAACCGTTAGTTAATCATGTTACCAAGCGCAAATGTTGTGGGTGGATCCATCGGGATTGACTATCCCCGTCCCGATTACCTTGACACACTAATATTTGTTTATACTTGAGTATTTAGGCCGAATACTCCCTAGAGGAACATACATTGAGTTAAGTTTCGGTTCATGAACCGAACTGCAATAACAATAATAATAGTATCGGACTGTGGTTGACGTATATAACCATTTCCCCTACTACGTGTTTACAAATGAATGCTTGTGTTCCACACCTCTACTGCTAAACCTATGAATATCACTCAACTTTATGTTGACAATTTTACATGTTTTGTAAAACCCGCATGCTTTTACCATGAACAGTACACTTATGATCTTACGTACATAATTAAAACTTTCCTTATATACCATGAACATGTATCACGAATATCAATTACAAGAATTACGTACGTGTTATTACACGATAAGTATTAAATACGTGTTAGTACACGATAATTATTAACAATAATAATTATAATCACGAACATAAAATCATGATCATGAAATCACGAACATATAATTATGTACTTACGTATATTATTAATACGATGAATGTCGTTACGTACAAGTAATTATAATAACATGAATAATTGATAATTACGTATTCTATTATTATTTTTAATATACGACATGTATTTACGAATAATCAGTAAAATCACAAAATACAAATTCACGACATCTAAATCACGCCATTTAAATCACACGACACAAATAATTAACACGACTATTATACGTGTGACACATAGAATGATAACAAAGGAAATTTACAAGTTTAAAACACGAGTACGCATAAGGTTTTAGCGAGTCACGAATAATTAATAAAACAAGCTAATTGGGCTGTTTTTGGGCCTTTAGTCGGCTGTAAAGGAGAAGGGGGAAGGTATTTGGGCCGAAGCCCAATAAATGGACCAAACCGACCCTCAACATAGAATAAAAGACGGGAGGCCTTGTTTTTTTATTTTTCTGTCGACACAAACACCACAAACATAAAACCCTAACTTAATAAACATGTCGGCGTTTTGTTTTCTCTTTGGATCCTTTCCGCCGTCAATCTCCTCACCAAGAATCAAGAAGAACGTGACTTTTAAATCCAAGACCAAGATTTGTATACGTGGGTTTTGATTTCTGAAACCCTAAAACGCAAGATAAGTATCATCAATCGTTTTTTTTATCTGTTTCTTTTGATTCGTGGGTTAATTATTCTATAACACATCAAACATAATTAGAACATGTTAAAGAACGTAGGATTTAAACAAGGTTAAAAGGGGGGTTCCGTGTTGGCAGTCTACACGCAACACTAAGACCATTCTAGGTCTCGGTGGTAATTAAGTTCCAACAGCCGCAAGGCCAGTTGGTGATATCCCTCCACCAGCCGCAACCTTATTAGGTGCAGTGGTGATGTGGTTCCATCGGTAGCAACCCAAACACACCCTACAAATGGGTTTTGTTTAATAGCAGTGGGAACCGAGACATTTGGGTATCTCAGTGGTAAATAATTACAAAAACAGTGGGTAGAAGTGACTCGCAGCAGGATCGAATATAGGCCAATGGGTAGCCTTAACCAAACAACAGGAACAAACTATGGCTGAACGTATCTTGGACAACACTGTTGTTCAGGATATTAGACAGTACTGTTTTAACGGGATATGGGACAGAACTAAGGAATATCTTGGATAAAACTCGAATAGCATATATGGGACAACACTGTTTTGGGTTATTTTGCTAGTATGTTTGTTTTGTTCGTGCGACCGAGACACGGGTGTCTCGGTAGGCTTGGATACGTTAAAAATATGTTATTAAACATGATTAGTTTTAATATTATTTACGTGTTATGATTAAATATTTTATGCGACTAAATTTATATTTAATTAATGATATTAACCAAGGTATTGGTTAGCCTAATTAAATTAATAACTAGACTTAATTTAGTTACGTAATCATCAAGTTTTAGTAAAGTTTATTTAATTAGGGTTACCTTATTACTAAATTATGATCCCAAATAAATAACTTATTTTATTATTAACTAATAATTATTTATTTTAGTTTAAAGTATTTATTTAATAAACTTTACTATATGATCATGAATTATATATGATTTATGCTTATTAACACGTAAGAACATGAATTTACACTAATCAGAATACATGCTTTGACATGAATCAGTAATACAAGTAAGAACATTTAAGGCAAGACAAGAACAAGTAAAACGAGTTAATGAAACGTCAAGTAATTAATAATCATTAAGTATAAGTTAACCAATCAACTCATACACGTCCCTCTTTATGATGTAGCATTTAGGGAGTATGATCCTTCTTCACATTCTCATCTTCTACGTTATTCTTCATTTGCATTACTGGACGTGAGGTACGGATTCTCTGTCCTTTCAGTATGGACATTCTTCCTTATTAGGATTTCCCTTATGCAGCCAACTGTTTTCCCCAGTATATGTTTCTGAATTGCTTATGTTTAATTAGAATACCTAAAGCCATATACATGCATGACCAGTTTCACCTAGTTATGGAGGTACCATAACCATAACACTAGAGGCACTGGTGTTATGACTTCACCACGGTAGAGTGATAGCTCGTGGCGTCCCTTTCAGCTTTTGGCCATATTTTATTATCAGGTGGGGCGTATGGGTGCATCCTAGTTTACATGTTTTTAGGAGTTATTCAGTGTGAATGTGGTGTGTGCCTTGCATCCTTCACAAGGAGTTGATCCCTCCTACCCAAACCAGTATATTAAATTAGAGGCAGCCCCTCTAATTTGCATGACGAGGTCACCCTCCAAGTATTCATACACGTTGATAATTCATGACCTATATTGGCTAATGGTAAACATGTTAAACAGTTTTTACAAGATAAACATAAGGCTTTTCAAACTATAAAACCAGTTTTACTAAGTTATACCAGGTTTTCCAGGACTTATACATTTCCGCTGCTATTAGTCTTATTTATGTTTCAGCCATTCATACTATGTTGTATATCCATGCACTGAGCGTTATGCTCAGCCGTTTTTCCTTTCATGTTCCCAAAAACGGAAGGTACCCTAGGACAGACTCGAGCATTTGGAGGACATGCATAGGATGGAAGCTGCCATAGACTTCTCCTTTTGCCTTCATATACTTATGCTTGCTTAGTCATTTCTTATTTCTTTTACTCTATTATGTTTTGGGCTTATGTTTGGAAACCGATGTTTGATTCCGGTTTTCCCTATGGTCATGTATGTTTTAGTATATTTTACCTTGCATGCTTTAATGACACGCCATAATTACGCGTAATGGTCCACTTACCAAAGTGGGGTGTTACAATTATGGTATCAGAGCCAAGGCTTCGACCTATAGGCTCTAAAACTGGACATGTGACTAGTGGGTAGTCACCAGGAGCTTCCTAAGCCAACGCCTGTTATTCCACGAATTGATGTTTTCAACACATTGTTGTTTTAACCATGATGTTTCAGCACCTTGATGTTTTAACCTCGATGTTTTCATCGATATTGTTTTACTAATATGGATGGACAACCGTCATTCATATTTAGTTATGTGTCATTGTTTCATGCATGACGTTCCTCGTGAACTGTGACTATGTGGACTGAACCCCAGTAGTTCATAATTGGTCACATAAATTTTTTCTGATAAGTTTTAACAGATGATTTTCACGTATCTATGTTTCATTGTTGCAGGGATTATGACTAAGTAATGGTTGGTACAGGAATGGCCCTATTTAGTCGCATGTGCTTTTATCGAAACTTTTAACTTTGGGACCGACCCATAGGCGTCCCCTCGCCATGTCTTTTGTTTTGGGACCGACCCATAGGCGTCCCCTCGCACAAATAAAGGTTTTTATAAACAACATCATGCATTCATGCACTGTTTTTCATGCATAAAATGTTTCTCATGATTTATTTGCATAATTTTTTTTATGTCCCCTCATAAGTTACTGTGTTTTTTATGTCAAGTATGTTTTCATACTGTCATGGTTAACTTCAGTTTCATGCTGATTATGTTATACACTCCTTCATGTTGGGTTGTTTCATGTTTCTTCACGATGACTTCGTCTTCACGTGATTATGTCTTACGTCTCTTTTGTTGTTTATGCTTTCATGCAAAACACTGTTGAATTCATTTAAATCCTGCTTTCATGATAGTCATGGTTGGTTTTCATTAATCATGCTTTCAGGAAAATCATCGTTGAAATCCGTTTAACCACACGTTAGCATTTCTCTATACAACCAGAATGAGGTATATACTGGCATTGCCAGGTTATCATGATGGTCTTTCTAACCGTTTAATCAGTTATTTTCATTTCAAATCATGTCAGATGATCGACCCCATATCGATCACTTCATGTACATTCCATGTGTACTCCATGTACCGTATACCATGTGCATATTCCACTTGCTGATATTCTACAAGATTGTTGATGCCACTCATAACTTGGAGATGTTACTAAAGGTTGATGCTGCTGATGTTTGGAGACGCTACGAGATGCGGATGATGTTCACAACCTGGAGATCCTACAAGACGAAGACAAAGGCGTTAGAGCAAAGCAATTGGACGAGAAGATGCTTCACCACCAGACGATTTCCATCAATCATTGTCCCAAATTCTTAGTTACATGTCACACGTCATTCAATTGTCGTTTCAGTCATATGAGTGAAGACCGGTACCAGCCGGCCACTCAGCTGAATAGTTACATGAATCAGAGTCATGAGAATGACCGTCATGGGACTAACAGATTAGACGATAGTAACCACTACTATGACAACAACTATCCTAGAAATCGCAACCCAAGCTCTGGCCACGGACGTGATCAGAAATACAACGGGATCAGTAGTCCAACCGATCCGACAATTCTGGCATATTAACCTAATATTTGTAGTTCTATTTGTTTCACATCTCGAGACACATATCAAGACATCAGTCAAGACACATGTCTCATGTATACTTTCTGTAGACACATGTCAAAACACCAGTCAAGACACATGTCATGCTTGTAATTCCCAAGACACGAGTCAAGACACATGACTTACGTCCAATTCTGGAACATACCTAAGAAATTCAGGGTAACCTCCAAAGGGTATATCCATTTTGTGGCGCCATGTATTAATCAGGCCACAAGAATTTCAGTACCATCACCGGCGTATCAGTGAGATCTATCATGATTGCTCGATGACTGATGTAGTAAAATCGTACACGTTTTAGGAAAAACGCGTATGAGTGGCAAGTATTAAGTTCTACGCTTTAGGAAAAACGTAAAACCGAATAAATGCGGGTTCGTTCTCGAAGGAGGTGTGTATTAATGTGCCAATTAATAAAATAACAATGTTTGGATTAGTGACGTTTTTGGTTTTGAGAGAGAAAAATAAAAGACGAGCTACGACTACGTTTAAACTACGACGAATTAACGTAAAACGCGAACGTAAATACGTAAAACGTGACGAAATTAAAATTAAAACCTAAAAATTAATTAAATGATTAAACTAAGTCTTAAATAATATAAATAAGAATAAAAATCCAACAAATATATTTTAAAACCTTTTATTAATTTAATATTCAATTTTTAATGCTAATTAAAGCCCAAAAATTAAATATAATTAACAAAATGCCCAAAATATTATTTAATTGAATTAATAACTAACTTATATTATTTAAAGACTAAAAACTATTTTCCAAAATTTTAAAAACTATTTTTCTATTTTTAAAACACTTAAAACTATTTTTAAACTAATTAACACTACAATAATTATTAAAAATAATAAAATAATGCCAAAATTAATGTGACAATTTTAAAAATCCTAAAGTACTCTAATGAACAGTAGAAAAATAAGAAAGTTTGAAAAATGTAAAATTTTGCACTAAAAGACAAAACTAGTTAATAATTAAACCCTAATTATCTAATTTAATTATAAAAAAATAATTAAAAAGATGAACAGTAACTAATTTTTATACTAAAAAACTTAAAATAATAATCTTAATCTATAAAAAATTTTAAATCTGAAAAATAAAACTTTTTACCACTAAAAGACAAAAAAACAGAATATTAAAAAGTGATTAAAATAGCTAAATAATATAAAAAATAGAAAATGAACAGTAACAACCAAATAAACTAAACTGAAAAATCAGAAAATTAAAAAGAAAAATATTGCAAAAAGAATGAAACCCTAATGCTTAAAAAAGGTCACAAAAGACAAAAGTTTAAAAATCCTGAAAGTGACTACTTGGACTTTTTGTCCAGTAGTGCAGCAGTGGGAACACTTAACAAAGACAGTGGGAACTTTTTCCCACTGTTAGTGTAAAAAAAACGGGTTTGGACTTGATTTCTTGATTCTTGCTTGTTTGTTGGTTTTGGATGACAACAAAGGCACCCCTACACTCAGTGGAGTGTAGGGAGTCAATATGAACACAAAAACTCACAGGCACAGAACAATTATCACACAAAAACAAGCAAAAATAGTTGCTGTATGGGTTATGCTATGTCTGTGAACAGTGTTGGCTATCTAGGTGCACTTAGATGAGTTTCAAAGCTTGGTTTCTTGCTTAATAGCTTCCCAAATGACTACAAACTAATCCACACCCCTAGCTTACACCTATGTCTAACATGATGCAAAAAGTGGTGGGCAAAAACAAACTAAATCAAGCAGATGGGGGGCACTTGCTGATTTGGCAATGTTATAACAAGTTTTAAGCATGCAAACCTATTTTTACCCTACCAATCTTGAAACCAAATAACAATACAGTCCTAATACTACCTATAGAGAGAGTCTAACTTATTTTAAGCCAAGATTTTCCACAAAATCCTAGCCTAATCTGCAAAACCAAACACACCCTTAAATCTGAAAATGAACTTTTCTCAAACAACACTCAAGCAAACTTAAACCAAACTGATTTAAAATGGCCTAAACAAGCATATGGAACTAAATTAAGCATGCTCAATCAATAAAAACAACCTATGAACAGTTAACACCAAAAATCACATAAAATGCACATAAGGCTTCAAAACTTAGCAAACAGGGTTCAAGCTTATACCTCAGGCTGAATCCTTCTATTTGGCTTAAGGGAGAGCTTATGTGAGCTTATGTGAAGTTTTCTGATGCAGAGAAGAGGTAGTGTTGACTATCCAGTCAACACCCGTTATATCTTCAACTTGTACAATAATGAGAATGGAAATGGACTTTGTACCTGCCAAGAAGATAAATGAAACAGAAAAAGTGACCTGTGGATAAAACTAATAAGCTATGAGCAAGCTTATTGAATAAGCTGCCTTAGCTTATAAGCTAAATAAAAAAAAAAAGATTAAAACTGATTTTCCTTCTTCTTAAATATTTTGGAACCTAACTTTGCAAACTTATAACCAACTCATGAAATCATTCCAAAAAGAAAATCCACTTTCACTTCAATCCTTTTCTAAATGATTTCCAGTAAAAAAAAAAAAAAAAACTTTTTCAAGAACTTATCAAAAAATGATTTTCTGAAAATTCTTAGATAAATGTAAACCTCTAAACTTTTAAGCTAACTTGTATCAAATGAAGGCTAAAACAATAGAAAAGGAACTCAGAATTGTATTTAAGTTTTATTTCATTTTCATTAATTTAAAAAGCAAATACAAAAACTGGAACAAAAACCCTATCCACAGGTTGGAAGGTGTTTTTATACTAAGCTAAGATGATTCTAGAATTCTAAATAAAAAAGTACAAATGGGAAACCCTAGCTAATGAAAATCCGATTATACCCCTTTGATGTCTTCAAGAATTTTGGGTCAAATGCCCCATGTGATGCCAGCTCTGTTTGTGATAATCTTGAACGTTCATTGGGTCCTTGGGGACCAAGGAGATGCTTAGGAAGCGTTGGATGACTGTAAGATTCGCTTTATGCCATTTTTGGTGTGACAGGGGAAGACGGGGGACCCACACAAGTCACGGGTTGGGGATTTTGAAAGGTGGGTTGGGCTCAGAGGGTGTCTAATTAAGTTTCTGGAAGCTTTGGAGTTCTAATTTTCAATATTTAGGCTAAACCCAAATTAGGGTTTGTGGATTAGGGAAGAAAGCAGGTGGCGTTTTAATCTGTTTAGGGGGGGATTAACTTTTTAAAATTAGTGTTAAGAGGGAAAAAGTGTGGGGTTTGACCAGTTGTGTTGACTTGGGCTTGGGTTTGGGCTTGGTCGGGTTTGGTTGGGGTAGGGTCGGGTTTGGTTGGGTTTTAAGTGGGTTTGGGTTTGTTTTGTCCCTGTTTGGCCCCCAGACTTCCAACTTTTTGTCAATACAAGTTTAAACAGCCAACATCTTTCTTTCCTTTGTAAATAAGTTTACATGACTTGTCATTTTTGGCAAGGCATGTATATAAACTTTCACCAAGGGCCTTCCATGTAATTTTGGCATTCTCCAAGGACCAATGATGACATATCTTGAAACTTTAAGGGCCCACTTGTAATATATGAGATTTACAAGGGCCTAAAGTGACAAGTCTTCAATAATTGAGGGACCAATCTTGCCAATCTTCAAAACTTCAAGGTCTTTTTGGAAGATTCATTGCTTGGTGCTTGGTTCTTTGTGCGGCTTCGTTTCCCGTGTTCGTTTTTGCTTGATTCCTTGTAATCTTTTGGTGAATTCACGATATCCATACCTAAAATACACAATGAACAAACATAGGCACATATATAGGTATTTTGATGACATTTTAAGCGTTTTAAGCCCAATTTGGACGATGAGACTATGTATAAATACAGTCTCATCACTCCCCCATACTAAACCATTGCCGTGTCCCCACGCAATGCTAGAATTAAGTATCATAGCACTTCCAAAATTCATTTTATGATGACATTTATTAAAGACATAAATTTAAATAAACTACTACACGTGTTTTAGACATAATGTAATGTTTTCATCACGATTAAGTGACTTTTAGGATCATAGAACAAGAACACGTGAATGCTTCGTTAGAAATAATTTCGTCGTCCTCGAGTTTCACCCAATTCCATGCTAAGCGTGTGACGAGATCATTGTTATTATAAGTTAGCAACACGGTCACATCTTATTAGTGTTAATTACGAACCTAAACTCCCTTATTCCTACTTGGTATCTCTTATATTTTATTTTTGTCTTAATGATCACGAGGATACATCATCGACTTATGTGTGAATAGAGATTAAGTCTAAAAATAGAAACTTAACGGTGTAACCAAAATCATCAAATCAATAATTCACCCCAATAGACAACGATGTCAAAAAATTAAGTCAACAAGAAGGATCGATAAACACGGTTTTATAACGGTTTTGAACATGAGACTTATTACCAAGACTTTTATACGCCCCCTAACGGAAGGGCCTTATTATCTTTGGTTTACCTCCATCTTTTATTCAACTTCGCCATGAAGCTTTTATTATGACTTCGGTCTTGCCTTGCCTTTTATTATCCGCCTCATCGGTGGTTTTATTAGCCAAAGACGTATATCCTCACGCTAAAGCGAATTTTAGATCTTTAAAGCTTCGAAGATTAAGGCTTGATTCACTTTCAATTTGGGCATAGATTTTTCGGCCTTGTGAGCTTCAAATTTTTGCTTAATTTAGGTAAGCACTTGAAATCTTATTATTAGGTGAAGCTTTCGATTATTCGGGTGCCAATACTTCAAAACCGTGACGCTGGCGATACCTTAATGTTTTCCCAATTTAATTACATGGAAGCTACCAAAACAAATTAGAAACCCAACAATAGTGACTAAACCGCCAAATCAATATTTATTAACAATTATTTATGCAAAAGCGTGGGGAGAATAAGCTAATAATTACTACACATAAGATCGTGACGATTACGAGACTTATAAATAACTTTATCATTTCTCGTCCTCATTTAAGAGACTTAGCCTAAAAAGTTAAGGAATCGAAGCTAAGTGCTCAACACGCACGGTCGAGTCAAAAATTACTCTCATTCTCACCATCGGAAAACCTACATTCGTGTCTTAAACACTTATGAAAAGCAAGAAAATTTTAAAATTTGGCCATTTTTAGCCTTATTTGCAACAAAACGATAACAAAAAGATGAATATTGGATTGCGTGTTGACGTAAGCAAGGTGAAGTATCTACTCACCCCCCCATACTAAAACTAAACATTGTCCTCAATGTTTCGAGTCTAGGGGTGTAAACACCCCCATACTAGAGACGAAGTCGAATGCTTAATCTCGAGCATGGAAAGGGTAAAACGAATAACCTAAAAGCCGTTTATGAATTATGCTATTAAGATAAACGTTAGAACATAAAAGGATATCATCGGATATCGGAATCTCCAAAGGCAACGATCGAAGCTCGAGTGATCCATAAAACGAACACGAGAGGCTTCAATGATGACGATGAACCTAATGAATCACAATCACAAACAACCACGAAACAAAGGTAGGAAGAGCACAAGTCCCCTCGTTACATTAACTAAGAAAGCGATAATATTTACAATGATAAGCATGAGAATCCCCCACGAGGCACCTTGTTTTTGATAACCGAGTCAAAAGCTCGACTCGGATCCCCATAAATGTGATCATTTAGGGATAATCTTGGTATGGTCATTTTTGGTGGGGCTTACATGATAAACAAGGCCCAAAAGTACATGGAGTACTTTAAAAACCCGATATACGTATACCGGGGTCAAAGATGGCGTCCTCGTTTCCGGATGAAAGACGAAACAACGCTACTCCAACACAAACCCCAATGGGGTAGAAGAAAAGAGATGAGAAGTAGAAAGGTGGGGCAAATGGTAAGTCAAACTTATGAGCTACTCGAGGTAGACTCACACCAAGCAAACGAAAAGATTTTCCATTTATTGCATCGGTGGAAGACCGAGATTTCCCTTTACAAGCAATTCCGGGATCGTAAATCTCGTCCTCGGTGGAGAAATGTGAGGGAACATTTGGGGCTTCCCCCACACTAGATCCACACCAACCATCGTCAAAAGGAGTAGACGAGGTGGTAGCACTCATATAACGATGTGATGACGGAGTTAAACATGTAGAAAAATCTTTTAAAACATTTTTAAAATCTTTTCCTTTTTCATCATTTAAAAACTCTTTATGAAAACCCGATTGAATAATGTTGAAAATATTTGGCGTGTCAAATTGAAAATTAGTCGCGCTAAAAATCCTCACATTTAAGTCATTAGTGGGAGGGGGTGGCGGATTATATAAGTTCTCAAAACGTTTGTCAATAAAGAACACCGCCCCCTCGGGGTCAACATACTCGTCATCCTCATGAACGTCGATCTCATCGATTTCTTCATCAAAGATAGGCTTGTCAAACCAAGGCTTGTCATTCCCCTCCTTGAGTATCTTAGAAACTCTCTCGAAAAGATCACGATCAAGCACGAAACCATCATTCTTTTGTGGGGATCGTTGATAAGTTAGATCCTCACGAATGTGGTAAACGTCATTCTCAAATAAGGAGTGTTTATTAGGTAACTCCTCGAGAATTGGATTCTTAGTGGTCACATGAGTTGGTTCTTCATCGAAAATAAGACGTTCTAACTCATTTAGTTCATCCTCGATCTTGGAAAGGTCGACCTCACTCGTAGATGGAAGTGAAGGCATAAGAGCTAGCTCTCGTTCAATGATTTCCTCAATCTCGGGATCAAACTCATAATCATCGTACTTCACATGTTTCTTCTTAGGAGAATCAAAAATAGCATGTGGATGTCTAAGTACGTGATCAAGCTCGGCAAAATCGCCATCGTCATCGTCAAAGAAAGAGTCGATGTGAGCACTCACAACCATGGACTTACAAGCACTAGGGCTATGCTTAGGTGACTTTTCTAAGATGAGAGGATCGATGTCGATAAACCCTTTAGCCTCAACGGGTGTTGGGCTAGGCAAAGGAGGCACTTCGATGGAGTTAGAAGTTGAAGCCTCAAAGACGTGGTCCTTCGAAGGTGGTGAAGACGAATCCATTTTGGTCATTGTCGTGATGGCATTAACGTCACCCTTCGGAATTGGTGTTTCACTTGTTTCGCTAAAAACATCCCAAAGTGAGTTTTGATCCATAAATTTACACATACCCTTTTGAATTAGGTACACGTATTCTTTGTCATTAAAATCATCATCTTTAAAACCGTTTTTCTTAATTCTTTCAAAACATGCATCAAGCTTCATTCTTTCCGCTAAAGTAAACATTTTGAAATCATTAGAATTAGAATCATTAGGTTTTGAAACCTCGGTTTTTTCATTCTCATAAAATCCTTGGGATTTTCTAGCGAAAAAGTCAATTTTTTCATCCCCATATCTCATAGTAAGTCTCCCCTCGTGAACGTCGATTACGGTTCGAGCCGTCGATAAGAATGGTCGGCCTAAAATAATGGGACATTTAGGGTCACACTCGTAATCGGATATAACGAAATCCGCGGGAAAAACAAACTTTCCAATCCTAACATAGACATCCTCGGCTATTCCAATTGGTATTAAAGGTGTACAATTTGCAAGCTCGATTGTCATGTTCGTGGGGGTAAGCGAAGGCAATCTCATCAATTTCCAAAGAGAATGAGGCATAAGATTGATGCTAGCACCTAAATCGGCAAGGGCTAAACATCCCTCAATCTCGGAAAAATCACAAGGTAGTAGAAATTGGCCCGGATCCTTTTCCTTTCTCGGCATACGCCTTTTGGGTTTTTTAAGAAAGATCGAAGCACAAGTTTCTTCAAGGGTTACTTTGGTAAGGTCGACAAAGCTCTCTTTTTGAACCGTGGATGGAATTTGAGGTACACGAGGGTGTGCACTTCTTTCCTTGGTCGCCACGTTCACCCCATCGACTTTAGAACAAGAAGACGTCTTAGAAGTCGAGGGTTGAGAGGGATAAACAACACGGAATCCTTCAAGGTTAGGGGTAATCACACGACCTTTCTCACGAGACGAGGCGGCTTTACATTGTTCTTTCGGATTTGCTACGGTGTCACTAGGTAATGAACTTGATGACGAACCCGAGGACTTGTTCATTATGGCCGAAAACATTTTTTTAATATCAATTTGCCCTTGCTCAATCTTCGTGTTTTGCAATTTCAAAGTATTTTTAAAGTCGTTTTTCAAAGTACCAATTTCTCCCTCTAATCGTCTCATATTAGCCTCATTCGTTTTCATGTAGTTTTGAAAATCGTTTGACGAACTATTTTGATTTGAGTTAAAGTTCCCTTGGTTTTGATTATTTCTTTGAAAATTGTTTTGATTCCCACTTGAAAAATTATTTCCTTGATTGTTATCTCGATTTTGCCAAGTTATATTACGACCTTGATTATAACCTCCTTGATTTTGATTCGAAAAATTTCCTTGTTGATTATTTCCTTGAAAATTGTTTCGATTTTGAAAATTGTTGCCTTGGTTATAATTGCCTTGTTGTGATGGACCGGCGTTATTTTGATTTGAAAAATTGTTGTTTCCATTTAACGCACTCACATTAGACGTTTGGCCATCCGTAGCCGCACACTCGTAATAATTATGAGGTCCACCACAAAACGTACACGAAACCTCAACCGCTTTCACCGTAGCGGGAGCGTCTTTCTTTTGCATCTCAATGAGATAAGACGTGAACACATTCGTCAATTTATCGACTTTCGCATCAACTCTCTCAATGTCGCGATTAGAACTACTAACATTGGCGACATTGGCAACACTCGGTGCATTGCGGAGTTGGTAAACCTTGGATCGGTTCTCGATAATTATCAAAGCTTCTCTCGGAGTCTTACATAAAAAGTTGCCACCGGCGGCGGAATTCAACGAGTCTTGTTCGTGAAAATTAAGACCGTTGTAAAACGTATCGATTTGGTGCAACTCGGAAAAACCATGGTGAGGACATTGCCTAAGCAATTCCTTAAAACGATCCCACGCGTCTCTAAAAGATTCATTCGATTTTTGCTCAAATTTTGTAATCTCGTTTTTGAAAAACGTAGTCTTAGACGGTGGGAAAAAATAATTAACGAACTTGGAAACGAGATCCTTCCACGTAGTAATGGAATTAGGTGGCTCTTTCTCGTACCAATCCTTGGCGGCACCATCGAGCGAGTACGGAAAAAGCATAAGCTTGACGACATCGGTGTCGACGTTCTTAAACTTGCTCGTGGCCAAAAGACGATCAAAATTCCGAATATGGTCGTGAGGATTATCGGCTTCACGACCTCGAAACTTCGTAGCTTGGATCAACGAAAGCATTCCGCTTTTGATCTCAAAATTCTCCGCCTCGATTGCGGGAATTACGATCGCGTCTCCATAACCCTCGGTGGGCGCTTGGAGCAATTCCATCATCGAACGATTGTCGGCCATCTCGTCTAAGGTCTCTTCAACAACGATATTAGGAAAGTCGGTTTCTAATTCTCTTCTACGTCGTCGATTCCTTCGATTACGATTGCGTCGATTCGAAGCTTCACTAGAATTGGAATAATCCTTCGATCGAGTGCGCATGCACTAAGCGTAGAATGGGTGGTAGCAAAGAAGATTCTTTTTGCGGCTTTTCGATTTTTTCAATTTTTTTGGTTTTTGATTGGTTTTTTAATTTTTTTGGATTTTTGAATGTATTACGTAGACACAAATCTACAAATCTCCCCTCGAATCGACTTTCTCGATTAAAGGAGCCTCAAAGAATGAAAACGAACACGTGGAGTGAACGTTCTCGATGACTTTAGAACGTTGGTGGAACACCAAAACGTTCAAGAGGGTTTAATCTTGAAAACACAAGCAAATATAATATACGTAGATAATACTTGGGCGGCAAACCCTCGATTAGCCTTCTTTCTCAAAACACGCACAAGCAAGCGGAGGAAACGAGGCGGCGCGAAGCACTTAAGAGCCTTTTTCCTTTAGGTCGTGAAATACAACCGCCTTATACCCACCTTATAGTTTGTGTTAATCAAAATTAAGCCTCACGAAAGTATTTATCTATTTTGCCTTTAAACTTTTGCTTTGGATTCGAATACAATGATCGAGTGATGAAATCCCGAATCAAGGTTGTGATTTCTCACGTATTTGGAGTACTTGTATATTTATTTGTTCTTACGTAGATACAATATAGTAATAATAATATTCACAAGAAAAAAACGAAAACCAATATATCTACAATATAGTAAAGATTGTTGTGTGTTTAACTTAGGAAAATTAAACACGATTTATTTGGATATTATACTATAATAGAGAAAAATAACAAAAATGAGTATGTACGATATTCACGCTTTCCAAAAAAAATGAAAAGCAAAAACGCACTACTCACACAAACACGATACTAATAATGGCAACACACCTCCCCGGCAGCGGCGCCAAAAATTGATGTAGTAAAATCGTACACGTTTTAGGAAAAACGCGTATGAGTGGCAAGTATTAAGTTCTACGCTTTAGGAAAAACGTAAAACCGAATAAATGCGGGTTCGTTCTCGAAGGAGGTGTGTATTAATGTGCCAATTAATAAAATAACAATGTTTGGATTAGTGACGTTTTTGGTTTTGAGAGAGAAAAATAAAAGACGAGCTACGACTACGTTTAAACTACGACGAATTAACGTAAAACGCGAACGTAAATACGTAAAACGTGACGAAATTAAAATTAAAACCTAAAAATTAATTAAATGATTAAACTAAGTCTTAAATAATATAAATAAGAATAAAAATCCAACAAATATATTTTAAAACCTTTTATTAATTTAATATTCAATTTTTAATGCTAATTAAAGCCCAAAAATTAAATATAATTAACAAAATGCCCAAAATATTATTTAATTGAATTAATAACTAACTTATATTATTTAAAGACTAAAAACTATTTTCCAAAATTTTAAAAACTATTTTTCTATTTTTAAAACACTTAAAACTATTTTTAAACTAATTAACACTACAATAATTATTAAAAATAATAAAATAATGCCAAAATTAATGTGACAATTTTAAAAATCCTAAAGTACTCTAATGAACAGTAGAAAAATAAGAAAGTTTGAAAAATGTAAAATTTTGCACTAAAAGACAAAACTAGTTAATAATTAAACCCTAATTATCTAATTTAATTATAAAAAAATAATTAAAAAGATGAACAGTAACTAATTTTTATACTAAAAAACTTAAAATAATAATCTTAATCTATAAAAAATTTTAAATCTGAAAAATAAAACTTTTTACCACTAAAAGACAAAAAAACAGAATATTAAAAAGTGATTAAAATAGCTAAATAATATAAAAAATAGAAAATGAACAGTAACAACCAAATAAACTAAACTAAAAAATCAGAAAATTAAAAAGAAAAATATTGCAAAAAGAATGAAACCCTAATGCTTAAAAAAAGTCACAAAAGACAAAAGTTTAAAAATCCTGAAAGTGACTACTTGGACTTTTTGTCCAGTAGTGCAGCAGTGGGAACACTTAACAAAGACAGTGGGAACTTTTTCCCACTGTTAGTGTAAAAAAAACGGGGTTGGACTTGATTTCTTGATTCTTGCTTGTTTGTTGGTTTTGGATGACAACAAAGGCACCTCTACACTCAGTGGAGTGTAGGGAGTCAATATGAACACAAAAACTCACAGGCACACAACAATTATCACACAAAAACAAGCAAAAATAGTTGCTGTATGGGTTAAGCTATGTCTGTGAACAGTGTTGGCTATCTAGGTGCACTTAGATGAGTTTTAAAGCTTGGTTTCTTGCTTAATAGCTTCCCAAATGACTACAAAATAATCCACACCCCTAGCTTACACCTATGTCTAACATGATGCAAAAAGTGGTGGGCAAAAACAAACTAAATCAAGCAGATGGGGGGCACTTGCTGATTTGGCAATGTTATAACAAGTTTTAAGCATGCAAACCTATTTTTACCCTACCAATCTTGAAACCAAATAACAATACAGTCCTAATACTACCTATAGAGAGAGTCTAACTTATTTTAAGCCAAGATTTTCCACAAAATCCTAGCCTAATCTGCAAAACCAAACACACCCTTAAATCTGAAAATGAACTTTTCTCAAACAACACTCAAGCAAACTTAAACCAAACTGATTTAAAA
Organism: Glebionis coronaria; assembly: GCA_025667525.1. Classification (NCBI taxonomy): domain Eukaryota; kingdom Viridiplantae; phylum Streptophyta; class Magnoliopsida; order Asterales; family Asteraceae; genus Glebionis; species Glebionis coronaria. The sequence goes on from CM046877.1 coordinate 108,078,072, forward strand.
TGGCCTAAACAAGCATATGGAACTAAATTAAGCATGCTCAATCAATAAAAACAACCTATGAACAGTTAACACCAAAAATCACATAAAATGCACATAAGGCTTCAAAACTTAGCAAACAGGGTTCAAGCTTATACCTCAGGCTGAATCCTTCTATTTGGCTTAAGGGAGAGCTTATGTGAGCTTATGTGAAGTTTTCTGATGTAGAGAAGAGGTAGTGTTGACTATCCAGTCAACACCCGTTATATCTTCAACTTGTACAATAATGAGAATGGAAATGGACTTTGTACCTGCCAAGAAGATAAATGAAACAGAAAAAGTGACCTGTGGATAAAACTAATAAGCTATGAGCAAGCTTATTGAATAAGCTGCCTTAGCTTATAAGCTAAATAAAAAAAAAGATTAAAAACTGATTTTCCTTCTTCTTAAATATTTTGGAACCTAACTTTGCAAACTTATAACCAACTCATGAAATCATTCCAAAAAGAAAATCCACTTTCACTTCAATCCTTTTCTAAATGATTTCCAGTAAAAAAAAAAAAAAACTTTTTCAAGAACTTATCAAAAAATGATTTTCTGAAAATTCTTAGATAAATGTAAACCTCTAAACTTTTAAGCTAACTTGTATCAAATGAAGGCTAAAACAATAGAAAAGGAACTCAGAATTGTATTTAAGTTTTATTTCATTTTCATTAATTTAAAAAGCAAATACAAAAACTGGAACAAAAACCCTATCCACAGGTTGGAAGGTGTTTTTATACTAAGCTAAGATGATTCTAGAATTCTAAATAAAAAAGTACAAATGGGAAACCCTAGCTAATGAAAATCCGATTATGCCCCTTTGATGTCTTCAAGAATTTTGGGTCAAATGCCCCATGTGATGCCAGCTCTGTTTGTGATAATCTTGAACGTTCATTGGGTCCTTGGGGACCAAGGAGATGCTTAGGAAGCGTTGGATGACTGTAAGATTCGCTTTATGCCATTTTTGGTGTGACAGGGGAAGACGGGGGACCCACACAAGTCACGGGTTGGGGATTTTGAAAGGTGGGTTGGGCTCAGAGGGTGTCTAATTAAGTTTCTGGAAGCTTTGGAGTTCTAATTTTCAATATTTAGGCTAAACCCAAATTAGGGTTTGTGGATTAGGGAAGAAAGCAGGTGGCGTTTTAATCTGTTTAGGGGGGGATTAACTTTTTAAAATTAGTGTTAAGAGGGAAAAAGTGTGGGGTTTGACCAGTTGTGTTGACTTGGGCTTGGGTTTGGGCTTGGTCGGGTTTGGTTGGGGTAGGGTCGGGTTTGGTTGGGTTTTAAGTGGGTTTGGGTTTGTTTTGTCCCTGTTTGGCCCCCAGACTTCCAACTTTTTGTCAAAACAAGTTTAAACAGCCAACATCTTTCTTTCCTTTGTAAATAAGTTTACATGACTTGTCATTTTTGGCAAGGCATGTATATAAACTTTCACCAAGGGCCTTCCATGTAATTTTGGCATTCTCCAAGGACCAATGATGACATATCTTGAAACTTTAAGGGCCCACTTGTAATATATGAGATTTACAAGGGCCTAAAGTGACAAGTCTTCAATAATTGAGGGACCAATCTTGCCAATCTTCAAAACTTCAAGGTCTTTTTGGAAGATTCATTGCTTGGGGCTTGGTTCTTTGTGCGGCTTCGTTTCCCGTGTTCGTTTTTGCTTGATTCCTTGTAATCTTTTGGTGAATTCACGATATCCATACCTAAAATACACAATGAACAAACATAGGCACATATATAGGTATTTTGATGACATTTTAAGCGTTTTAAGCCCAATTTGGACGATGAGACTATGTATAAATACAGTCTCATCAATGACACTTTCATTTTTGCACCCATATTTCATGTATTCATGACCATAAAGGACGCCATTTGTATTCCCCATGTATACGAAGGTTTCCTTCAGCCTAATAATGAGATCTAAGTTGCTAACGCATTACCTCGGACAGATATCCTAATTATGGGCTACGAACAACACACCATACTACGTTTCATGATTATGTACAGTAATGTTCAGGCTCCTGAATACATTCAGCATGGTTTTCCATCAGGAAAATATGTACAAATTATCTATGCCTTCCAAGCAAGTGCTTTGTTATCCATGACTGCTAAATATTCTAGCTGTCAGTTAAGACACGATCACTGAAGTTCCTCTTACGTATAACCAGCCGATTATACCAAAATCTTACCATACATTCCAGAAGAACCTTCAAGGCGAAGGACGATAACATGAGATTATGTTTCGACTACCGTCGACTTAAAACAAATCACCATCCATAACCGTTATTCTCCTCCACGTATTGACAACATGTCTAAATCAATTTAAGGGGGTTAATCACCTTTCCAAGATCGGACTCATGATCATGCTGCCAACAGTGACGAGTGAAAGAGCAGGACATGTCCATGACTGCTATTCGTAGACGACTCAATCGTGCTAGATTCATGATTTTGTATTAGTCTTATAAGTGCTCCAGCAGCATTATGAACTTAATAAATTGAGTTTCCATGAACTCATAAACATATTCATCAGTGTTTTCATTTATGACAACCTAACCTTCTCTAAAGACTTGAGAAGAGCAGGAAGACCATATTTGCTCTATGTTGCAAATTCTACGACAGGAGAAATTTCACCCTGAAATTTTTCAATATAAATTCTGGTTGATTACAGTGACACGCTGAATCACACGGATTCTCACAGTTAATCTCAACATGACTCAGCTTATGCGTAAAGGTGAGAACCCTACACAACGTTAGGAGTTCAAAGAAAATCCTACGCTAAGAGAAGTCTAATTTCGGAGACTTATAGTTCCGCAAATTTCTACGTATCAAGTTTCTACGAAGCAGGATATAGTTACGTTCATATCTAAGTACCTGACATACCAACAGGCTAAGATAGAACACCAACGGACTAGGATGTTTTCCATCATCTGAAATTGTGAATAGAAATGGGACAAGATCTCCATGGATTTTGGTTACCAGATTAACGTAAACTCATAAGAAGCATGATGCTATCTGGGTTATTGTCAACGGTTTGATAAAGTCTTCAGAATTCTTACATCCACAAGGATTTCAGAACCAACAGATTGATCAGACATGTTCTAGCCAAGGCTCATCTGATCACTTGGTAATCCCTCAGCTATCGGGCCAGACAAAGGTCCGCATTTGTGCTCTTTATTTACGTTCACGTCCTTATTCAGATTGCACGACTTGCTTTCACACTCACGTTAATGACACTATTCACGTTCATGATCGTATCCTGGCTTACGATTTTACGTTCATTTTCGTTCTAGGAACTTTTGCATGAACTTGAGAGACCAGACCCAAGTTTAGTATAACTCTCTATTCTCAGACAGACGTTTCACGTCACATTTAACGTCTCACCTTATAGCGTTTGGCATTATCACCGCCGTATTCCATGTTCACGATATGTTTCACATGTCATGTTCATGCCACGTTTCTCATATCACGTTCACGATATGTTACACGTATCATTGATCACGATATGTTGCCATATTATACTCACCATATTATACTCACCATATCTCCACGTATCACGTTAAAAAATTTTCACGTATCACGTTCAAAATTTTTCACGTATTACGTTTCAATGTGTCTCACGCATCGTTGCTAATTATAAGTTAGGTTAGATCATTTTGCATCGTAATGTTTCTGTTACCCTTGCACGTTAACTTTTATTTACTCGATCGAATTTAAGGGATCTATTTTACGTAGATGACAATGAACTTTTACGTATTTTTAAGTCAAGGTCATGAGGACCAAGATTTATCATTGTGTCAAGATCTTAAGAAGGAACCGTTCCAAGAAGGAAGCCACTTGGAAACGGACAAGTTCATCCGAACTTCTTATCCGTTTTTCTCTTATCGATTACATATGTCCTTTCAGTCACGTCATGTTCCATGTCCTTTTAAGCTATGTCACGTTTCACGTCACCTTCATTTCCTTTTTTCTTGCATACCCTTCCAGTTTGAGTCGAGTATGTTACGCTTCCAGTTACGTATCTATAATTCGGGGACGAATTATTCTTTTAAGGGGGGAAGAGTTGTAAAACCCGCATGCTTTTACCATGAACAGTACACTTATGATCGTACGTACAAAATTAAAACTTTCCTTATATACCATGAACACGTATCACGAATATCAATTACAAGAATTATGCACGTGTTATTACACAATAAGTATTAAATACGTGTTAGTACACGATAATTATTAACAATAATAATTATAATCACGAACATAAAATCATGATCATGAAATCACGAACAGATAATTATGTACTTACGTATATTATTAATACAATGAATGTCGTTACGTACAAGTAATTATAATAACATGAATAATTGATAATTACGTATTCTATTATTATTTTTAATATACAACATGTATTTACGAATAATCAGTAAAATCACAAAATACAAATTCACGACATCTAAATCACGCCATTTAAATCACACGGCACAAATAATTAACACGACTATTATTTACGTATATTAAATTAGCACGACAAGCCATTACGTAAATAATAATTACGTGTGACACATACAATGATAACAAAGGAAATTTACAAGTTTAAAACACGAGTACGCATAAGGTTTTAGCGAGTCACGAATAATTAATAAAACAAGCTAATTGGGCTGTTTTTGGGCCTTTAGTCGGCTGTAAAGGAGAAGGGGGAAGGCATTTGGGCCGAAGCCCAATAAATGGACCAAACCGACCCTCAACATAGAATAAAAGACGGGAGGCCTTGTTTTTTTTCTTTTTCTGTCGACACAAACACCACAAACATAAAACCCTAACTGAATAAACATGCCGCCGTTTTGTTTTCTCTTTGGATCCCTTCTGCCGTCACTCTCCTCACCAAGAATCAAGAAGAACGTGACTTTGAAATCCAAGACCAAGATTTTTATTCGTGGGTTTTGATTTCTGAAACCCAAAAACGCAAGATAAGTATCATCAATCGTTTTTTTTATCTGTTTCTTTTGATTCGTGGGTTAATTATGCTATAACACATCCAACATAATTAGAACATGTTAAAGAACGTAGGATTTAAACAAGGTTAAAAGGGGGGTCCGTGTTGCCAGTCTACACGCAACACCGAGACCATTCTAGGTCTCGGTGGTAATTAAGTTCCAACAGCCGCAAGGCCAGTTGGTGATATTCCTCCACCAGCCGCAACCTTATTAGGTGCGGTGGTGATGTGGTTCAATCAGTGGCAACCCAAACACACCCTACAAATGGGTTTTGTTTAATAACAGTGGGAACCGAGACATTTGGGTGTCTCAGTGGTAAATAATTACAAAAACAGTGGGTAGAAGTGACTCGCAGCAGGATCGAATATACCAGTGGGTAGCCTTAACCAAACAGCAGGAACAAACTATGGCTGAACGTATCTTGGACAACACTGCTGTTCAGGATATTGGACAATACTGTTTTAACGGGATATGGGACAGAACTAAGGAATATCTTGGATAAAACTGGAATAGCATATATGGGACAACACTATTTTGGGTTATTTTGCTAGTATGTTTGTTTTGTTCGTGCGACCGAGATACGGGTGTCTCGGTAGGCTTGGATACATTAAAAATATGTTATTAAACATGATTAGTTTTAATATTATTTACGCGTTATGATTAAATATTTTACGCGACTAAATTTATATTTAATAAATGATATTAACCAAGGTATAGGTTAGCGTAATTAAACTAATAACTAGACTTAATTTAGTTACGTAATCATCAAGTTTTAGTAAAGTTTATTTAATTAGGGTTACCTTATTACTAAATTACGATCCCAAATAAATAACTTATTTTATTATTAACTAATAATTATTTATTTTAGTTTAAAGTATTTATTTAATAAACTTTACTATATGATCATGAATTATATATGATTTATGCTTATTAACACGTAAGAACATGAATTTACACTAATCAGAATACATGCTTTGACATGAATCAGTAATACAAGTAAGAACATTTAAGGCAAGACAAGAACAAGTAAAACGAGTTAATGAAACGTCAAGTAATTAACAATCATTTAATATAAGTTAACCAGTCAACTCATACACGTCCCTCTTTAAGATGTAGCATTTATGGAGTATTATCCTTCTTCGCGTTCTCATCTTCTACGTTATTCTTCATTTGCATTACTGGACGTGAGGTACGGATTCTCCGTCCTTTCAGTATGGACATTCTTCATTATTAGGATTTCTCGTATGCAGCCAACTATTTTCCCCAGTATATGTTTTATATGTTTCTGAATTGCTTATGTTTAATTAGAATACCTAAAGCCATATACATGCATGACCAGTTTCACCTAGTTATGGAGGTACCATAACCATAACACTAGAGGCACTGGTGTTATGACTTCACCACGGCGGAGTGATAGCTCGTGGCGTCCCTTTCAGCTTTTGGCCATATTTTATTATCAGGTGGGGCGTATGGGTGCATCTTAGTTTACATGTTTTTAGCAGTTATTCAGTGTGAATGTGGTGTGTGCCTTGCATCCTTCACAAGGATCTGACCCCTCCTACCCAAACCAGTATATTAAATTAGAGGCAGCGCCTCTAATTTGCATGACGAGGTTACCCCTCAAAGTATTCATGCACGTTGATAATTCATGACCTATATTGGCTAATGGTAAACATGTTAAACAGTTTTTACAAGATAAACATAAGGCTTTACAAACTATAAAACCAGTTTTACTAAGTTATACCAGGTTTTCCAGGACTTATACATTTCTGCTGCTATTAGTCTTATTTATGTTTCAGCCATTCATACTATGTTGTATATCCATGCACTGAGCGTTATGCTCAACCGTTTTTCCTATCATGTTCCCAAAAACGGCAGGTACCCTTGGACATACTCGAGCATTTGGAGGACATGCATAGGATGGAAGCTGCCATAGACTTCTCCTTTTTCCTTCATATACTTATGCTTGCTTAGTCATTTCTTATTTCTTTTACTCTATTATGTTTTGGGCTTATGTTTGGAAACCGATGTTTCATTCTGGTTTTCCCTATGGTCATGTATGTTTTAGTATATTTTACCTTGCATGCTTTGATGACACGCCATAATTACGCGTAACGGTCCACTTACCAAAGTGGGGTGTTACATGTTTAATCTCAGGTATCATTACTTAGCTTTGCTTGGATGGGAGCCCGCAGGTTATTATCGCAGCTTGGAGATTTCTTTGATGCTTTTAAAAGATTGGTTTTAGTATAAACTGTCAGAAGTTTATTCTATCTTTTGGGCAACTTTATGTTATAAATCGTGATGAAATAATATATTTTTTTGCTTATAAAACTCTGGGACCTATGTTTAAAAACTCTGATATTTTATGATGTAATGTACATGTTTTTATTACTTCAGCTTTGTATCAACTGTAATTCATTGTTTCTTGTACCATAACGTGTTACCCCATCGTTGCCTAGTTGTTCCATGTCAGATTTTGGGGGTCTCACAGATTGGTATCAGAGCGGTGGTTATAGGGAACTGAGTCATTTTCAAAACTTAGTCTATAACCGAAAGTTCATAAATTTCAGGTTTTAAGTGTCAAACACAGAATCTGCCATGGTTGTTCGTTATCTGCGCGGGTAGATCTTTAATCCTTATGATTTACTTTTAATTATCGTTGTAGTATTTCATCTCTTGATTTCATGTTGAAATATTACATCACCTTAATGACGATAATTACTATATCTTTTCAAAGCTTTTGTGCTTCATGAATTACCATTCGATATTACTGTGATTACATCTGCCTATACTGTATTTCTTGAATTCTTGTGAATTGATCTTGTTGCAATTATTATATTGTTATGACATTTAATACTTGTATTCAGAGCATGTATGCTGCCGACTTTTCATGCTCATTTTCTGAGTACTATTGCTATTTCATTTATGCGTGATACGAATGACTTCATATGCTCGTTCGTTTTAAACCGTCTGTTTTTTTCTCGAGTCACTGTTACATGTTGTGCATACTCTCATGATACCATTGTTTGGGACTGAATAAGTGCTGTTTTTAACGAAACTTCTGATTTTCATTTTACTACCGTGCGTGATGCTTTCATTTCTAAATCTCTTTAACATATCTATTTAGATACCCAATTTTCTTTCCAACCATTCGTAATTTAATGTCTAGCCTATAGACCATTGTGTAGCTCAACGTGTCTCCGAAAAAGACTAAAAGACATTGTGTGAGTCACACATCTTGAAGCATTCATTGAATTAATGCTGAATAATATCGTGGGTTTTCGTAATCTTGATTTACCTTTACGTCACCGTTTTACACGAAAATTGTACATGGATTACATTTTACTTCATTGACCATTCTACATTTCGACTTCGAATTACAACGTCCGTTGTACCTTGAAAACATCATCGTCATCTTGTAATTCATCCTCTATAATGTGACGATTGTTTGAACACGATTGTACTTCTATAAACTTGTATCCTCCCTTTTCATTAAATCTACTCGCTCCAGGAGTGCTACTTGTTAATGTTCCAATTCTTTCTCGGTATATCTTGTGATTTTGGAAAGTCACAGTGATTGCAACTTGAAACCGGGGACACGGACGTCATTCGTCGTTTTTGATCTCTCATATTATCGTTGGTATATTTGAACCAATTTATTACTGTGTTTTCTTTACATGCTTAACTTCACAATTTAATCTCTTTTGTCTTTATGGAAACCACAAGTCATGTGTGTACATAAATTCTGGGTTATTATGAAATTTAGATTTAATTTCAAGCTGTGTTGAAAAATATACTTTGTACAGAAACTTTACAGGAAATTTAACAGTGCCGAGAAATTTTTTTTATAACTTTAGACATAAAAATGCATGTTTCTACTTGTTGAGACGTCCGTTTAGGACATAAAATTTGGCCAGTAAATCTTAAAAATGAGTAAGTACGCTCATTTGAAATTGTAAATATAAAGAACTCATTTCTGCGTATTATTAAAATATCATTTTGTTGACAGATTTAATGCAAGGGCATTTTCGTCCATTTTTTATCCGTTTCAAGTCTCGAGTAAACATGAAAAGTTGTTCAAAACATCGTTTTACATCGAATTGCTTAGATTTCGAGTCTTAAAAATATCATTTAGCGAGTTAATGGGTCTGGTCAAACCCAAAAGTCAAAGTTGACTAAAAAGGGTCAAAACTGATAGAAGTTAAAAATATGGTTTGAAGCATTTTAAGTTCGTGTGAGCTCGTACAATTTTAACTAATGATATTTTACAACCATGAAACATTGATTGCGTTTGAAAACGTTTACAAATAGTAACTTGAGCTCGGTCATACATAAATCTTGAACTATTAGGAACCAAGTGATTTGATAAACTGATGTTCTACTTTCTTAAAAGTGTATTTTGTCAGATGAATTACGATGTGAACACATACGGATTCCTTACTCGTTTCTTTTATTTATGACTTATTCGTCATTCTACATCGCCTTTTCTTTGTTTCTATCGTACCGTTGATTTGGGTCGAGGTTTGAAGATTTTGCTTCATATCGTTCGTTATCATCTTGATACGTGTCTCCTGACGATTCCTACTAAATCTCTTGAAACCTTATCACCTTGTAACAATTTCATTGACTGTCTTGAACTACTCTTTATTACCCTCATGTAACTCACTCGCTATTTTACAAGTTACCATATAAACCCAAACTGGTATTGTTTGCGAATCATTTTATAAAATGTTCCACTTGGACCTTATTAAATTACTGGAATGTTATCTTATAAAATTAATTTATATTAATTATACAATGTATTTTCGCAAATTGTTCTACCTTGGTTCTATAAAGAAAACTTTGTAACATTACAATTGTTGAATTAAATATCTAGCCAACAACTTATTGGCGAAAAGTTTCATATGTTGTTTTCATTCCTGTTTTTACAAATGCTATTATATACATATTTTAAATCATATGATATGTAATACTGATTTGACGAAGCTGTGCATCGCATTGCTAGTCCTAAATTATGCATGGCCTGATCACCTATGCTTAATTTAGAAGGAGTCATGCGAGGCCAAATAGTAGTCACCTTAAATATTTAACCAAGAATCAACTTTTAATTATGTTCCTTATAAAGGTTGATCAAATAAAGTTTAGAAAACTTTTACTTCTTATGCGAGTATCAACAGTTCGTGACATACACTTATCAACCCTTATCTTTTCTTGAACAAAGTACATGCCTCAAGCACATATTTTTTTACTCAACAACCTTTATTTCACTTGTTACCTCGTCTTCCTTCGTGATACAATTCTTGTTACTGCTTGTCTAATTTCTTACCATTGATACCCGACTTGAAAGTTTCAACGTTGTTAAGCTTCTACATTGATCGACCTTCTCTATCTCTTTTGGTATACCTTTGAAACATCTCTGGACGCGAGTAGTGAGTTATGACTGGAAGTGACCAATGATTTTCTTCATCCATCAGGATGTGCGTTAGATTCTATTGTCTTGAAATTTATTCGTGTGAACCACGTATTGAGTTCACCTCTCATTGCTACCGATTGTTCATATTACTGGAATTACACTCAAGTGACTTCTTAAGAATTTACTTTGATTCGAAAATTCGTTGTGTGGCTTTTCTCTTTCGATCATGTATCGACCATCGAGAACTTAATAAGCCGTTGTTGGTAACACCAACTGCACTCAAGAAGTAATGACATGCCACAATCCTTTGTTTCTTATTGTCCCTATCATCGATGCGTATATTCTATCACGTTTGTTAAGAATTGATATGGCTTTCGTTTTATTCCCTTGTGTTATTGCTCGTATACGAATTGTTGACCTTTATATGTCTCATATTCGTTTCTCTCTTGTCACCTTTTGAAAACCAGAATATGTCAAGCTGTATCTTTTAAGGTAATTGATTTTATCATACTTTACTTTCAACATAATGAATTATTAAATTAATTTATAATTTCTAACAATTATTCTAAATAACTTGGAAAATCTGATTTTCTCTAATGGTAACGATAAACTTGAGCTTCTAACAGAAACTTCATGCAGCCATCCAAAAGTTCTTAAGCCGATCAGGATAACTATTTTGGAATTGTTCTACTTTTGCTTTAAAAATCCAGATCAAGAAAAAGATATAGCAATAGCTTACTCACTAGATATAGATAGTTTGATTTTAAATCACTACACCTTGTAAAATTTTCTTTTAATCAAGAAAATATTTAAACTGAGTTTTAAAGTAATACCAAAATCCTAGACAACTGATTTTGACAGTTTGTATTTTAAATGATCATATGTATTTTATTTTTCGCTTCTATTTCTCTTGTAAATAGATTATTACATTTTCAGATTGTCATGTTTACAGTTGCACGATTTGCGACTCCTTGTTGATTAACAATCTTGGTTCATTTTATCGCACTTTATCCGTTAAGCGATTCTTGTGTTCATTCTATCTTTTGAATATTTCACCGTACTGAAAGGTCATTATTCTAATCCAAGTTGAAGAATTATTTGGGAAGGAGTTAAGAAACTGAAGCGTAGTAAATTCCAATCGTGAAGGTACGCCGTGATGCAGAAATTACCTGGGAAGCAATGAATTTGTTCTACACATTGTACCTCCTCTTGTTTGCATCTTTCTACTGTTTCCAGGAGAACTCTGAGGGACCAGAGTTCCTTTAGGGGGGAAGACTGTAAGAACCGTAATTTCCCAGCATTATTTTATTCTTTTATTCGTGTTTCTGAATTTTCCAACGTATTTCATTTTCTTGAATTCTTTATATGTAAATCCTGAGATCATGATAATTTTAATAAAATATACTTTCCAAGTATTTTATGATCATTGATAAATACTTCATATGGAATTATAAAATTCTTATTTTATTTTTCCATATTTAATTTAAATCAAAGTTTTTGATTTAAAATCACCCCCGTGCGTTTTACAACGAGTTTATTCAAAATCAATGAACAACGAGAATTCCGAGTGATCGCGATACCGACGGATGCCCAAAATTTTACATTTTATTATCGATTCTTTCGATAATTAATATTTTTGACGATTTCGTTTTAATTACGTGTTAAGTCGTGTTGGAAAACCATATAACCATATTTATGATGCATTGTAACTTTTGAAAAGTATTTTTATGAAACCCGAGCCCCGTAAATATTTTTAAGATTTATCAATAGTCATTGTATACCCTTTAAATTATTAAATTGCTTTTAGGTCCAAAAGAATACAAACTTGGCAAGTTTAACCCTCCACCCCACTATATATAAATGATTTTTCTTACACTTCTCTCATTTTCATCTCACAAAAACACACATAAACAAAAAATGCTCTCCTCCGTTTCTTTCTTAAAAATTTCGCCACCTCCTTAGCTCAAAACACCCTCAAAATTTTGATTTTTATCTTGATCTAACAAAAAAAAAATCAAGTCCCGTCTCTAATATCTTCTTGTGATTCTAATGATATCAAAATCATGTACATGCATTAAGGTTTTAAGATTTTATGATTTGTATAGGTTTTGATCATCTTGCATGTATGGTTTTTGGTGAGATCTTCATGCCTTGTGTAACATCCCGCCTACTCAGACCATAATATTGTCCGCTTTGCCCGCAGGCTCACGGCTTTGCTTTATGGCCCTCTTGTGAAGACTTCCCGGTAGGTCACCCAAGCCAGTACTACTCTTCCATGAGCACGCTTAACTGCCAGTTCCTAAGAACCCCACTTGCAGTAGACCACAAAACGCGTTGTGTCATGAGAAGGCGATTGTTATCTTATGAACCATGGATCTCTCCTGGCCACAACCGATGTGGGATTTGCCTGGGGTGTCACAATCACCCCCCCTTCGGGACTCATCGTCCTCGATGAGGTTTGCCCCACCATCCCGAACGACTCAGGAGTGGCTCTGGTTTGCTGAGAACCTGATTTACGATGATATATACGTGTCATGATTTTGATAACTTAACTGAAATAAGGATGACTGACTGAATTTTAAAATTACCAGAATTTGCCGGTCGGGCAACCTGTTGACCCCTGTTGTTTTGGTCACGCCCCTGTCCAACATCTCTGTTGGAATTTACAAATAAATTTAAGATCTGTTTTACACGATAGTTTAGTATTCTTGGAGCTTAAAGGCTCACCTGTAGCTGCCAGAGGAGTTGGAGCTGCCGCGGTAATTATCACCGCCGTTCCTCTTATCTGACCGATTATGGTCATATGACTGACCGTGGTCCCTGTAGTTCTGATGCGGAGTAGCCGATTGGGATCGGTCTCCTCCTCTGTGTCTGTAAGATTTTAATAACATATAAGTTGCCAAGCAATAATGGGCTAAATTGTTTAAGTCTGTTGGGTGAGATGTACCTCTTCTCCGGGCGCTCTACATTCTCGAGCTCGTCCCTCTCAAAAAGCATCTCGATGTCCCGAGCTGCATTAGCTACTTGTGACACATTAGTGAATGTGGCACTCATCAATCTATCTGCAGTCCTAGTGTGAAGAGCCCAGCGAAATTGCTTCACTTGCTCCTCTACGGTACCCGCAACCTCCCCTAAGAATCCAGCCATCCTGAGGTATCGGTGCATGAACTCTATACTGTTCTCGCCATTATTCTGACGAATAACGTGAAGTCCCTCTTCATCTTAGCTTGCTCCGCATGCGGGAAAAAGTGGTCATAGAACATCGTCTTGAAACGTGCCCAGGTCAATGCAAGCTCCCAAGCATCTCCCCCATTGGACAGTTTCTGAGACCTCCACCAATGTAGAGCAGGACCCTCCAGCTTGTAAACTGCAAGCCTAACTTTGAAAACATCACCACAACCCATAGCTCCAAAAATTTTCTCTATATGGTAGATCCAGTCTTCTGCATCAGTTGGAGCTACAGTCTGCTCAAACAGTCGGGGCTTCTGCTTGTTGAACAGATCCAGCCAAGCGGGTAAAGTGGCAGGTGGTGGAGCAGGAGGGTTGTTATTCTGCTGAGGTCCATTTTGATACTCAGCTCGGATCTCGTCACGAATTTGGGGTAACATGGCCTGTATAGCAGCCTGAACAGCAACAGCAATGGCAGCTGCGTTAGGATCATTCTCGGTGTCGCGCCTGGGTGGCATCTGAAATAAAAGAGGATAAATCGACAAAAACGTAAGAACCTGAAGTAATAAATCTGAATATGCTTAGTGTAATTCATGAAGGTATAGCTAACAAAACATGACATGAATACTGGTGAACGCCTAGGGTCAGTTCACAAGATGACAATTTCTGAAACATAAATCTGACATGAGTAAGGATGAACGCCTATGGTCAGTTCATCCATACAAAATTTAAGCGGGCAAGGGTGAACGCCTATGGTCAGTTCACCAAAACGAAATGTTCTTGAAAAGCACATGCGATTAAGTATGACCAGTCCTGTACCAACCGTTTACTTAATCAAAATTTTGAAAATCCGACTGATAAAATTCATGAGTAGCATGGAAAATAACGACGCCAAAATACAAGAAGTTCTTGGTGACTACCCACTAGTCACAGGTCAAGTTTTAGATCCTACAGGTCGAACCTTGCGCTCTGATACCATAATTGTAACATCCCGCCTACTCAGACCACAATATTGTCCGCTTTGCCCGCAGGCTCACGGCTTTGCTTTGTGGCCCTCTTGTGAAGACTTCCCGGCAGGTCACCCAAGCCAGTACTACTCTTCCATGAGCACGCTTAACTGCCAGTTCCTAAGAACCCCACTTGCAGTAGACCACAAAACGCGTTGTGTCATGAGAAGGCGATTGTTATCTTATGAACCATGGATCTCTCCTGGCCACAACCGATGTGGGATTTGCCTGGGGTGTCACACCTTGATGCTAAAAAGTTATATTTTTGATCTTTGATTTTGTTAAAAAAATTTACTTGTATGTGTTTAGGAGTGTTTGGTTGATGGGTATGATAGTAGAGTGATTGTATAGGTATGGGAATGATTGGTTTTGGTTGGAAAAATGATTTGTTATGATTTTCTAAAAGTATATTTTGGACAGCAGGTCTAGAACAGATTTTTCGTGGGTTTGAGTTTGGAGATAGGATGAGATTATTTGATTTTGTTGTAGAGCTTTCCGAGACGCTCGTATTGGTATAAGATAGAGCTTTTAACTCATTACGAGTCAAAAGTTATGCTAGTTTTAGTATTCTTGTACCGGGAGACGCAAGTTGGCGCAATCCGAAATTGTGGCTGATTTTGGGTCGACTCTCGGGCACTTTAGGCTTGGTTAGGGTACTACTGGTTTTCAAAGTCTATAAAATTAATTTGATGAGTCTAGTAGTGGTTTTAAAAGACGGATTTTCGAGATAATACTTTTAAAGTGGTCTAAACGGTTTTATAAAACAAGTGCACAATGTTTCCCAAATTTGGAGTCGAGTAAAGTGTCGAGCTGATGGGTTTTAAAATGTGAACTTTGGCTCAAACTTTGGTGAGGTGTTATACAGGTTATAAGTGACCTTGACACCAATTTTCATCTAAATCGGACAAGTCTAGATAGGGTAGATCGGTGTGTACATTTGGAGTGTACATGTTGATTGGTATTTTGGACAAATAGTTCAATGCTTGTGTTGCGTGAGTTCGAGTATTCACTATCGGACATGGTGACTTACTCAAGTGTTTAGTCATTATATAAATGACTTAGCTACTGGTCTGGGTAAGAGAAATGGGTAGTTTGACTTGCGTTGATTTGGCGTCGTGTGACGAGTCAATTTCAAGTGTACAAGTGTTTAAACGGGTAGTGTTGGATAAATGGGTTAATATGGATTTATTTGTTTCGTGTCAATGGTTTTGAAATATGAATATTTTGAAAACATTTGAGTCATATTATATTTGGTATATATCGATATTTGAGTTCGAGTCTTAACGCGCGCCTTATTGTGATAGGTTGCGGTTTTCGTGTTTCCCGGGCATCCATATCGTCGGTGATCGTCTCACTACCATTGTTTCTACTCAGTTGTTGTGTACCGTGATTGACTTACTGTAACACCCCCAAAATAGGCCCAGCGGAAGCACACTAGTTTTGGGGCCTGTTACGTCATGATTATCCGAGTCTTGATCCGAGAGAGAAATTTCTATGCCAAATATCATAACGCAAACTCCAAATAATCATACAGTCAAGTACCTGAGAATACATGCTTAAAACGGTCAACATAAAGTTGGTGAGTTCATAAGTTTTGTTAAAAAGTTTATGACACTTCAAAAGTTCATAAAGTCCACTACCGAAAGTAGTATTGTAAAAGCGTTTAGAAATCCAGAGTTTCGCAACAAAAGAAACGTTCACCACAAAGTTCAGTCGTATAACAACATTTAGCCAAAAGCAATACAGCCTACACAAGATAATTCGGTTCATATTCAAGATTCATACCAACATCACATGCAAGATTCATATCAAGATAACATATAGAAGCATATCAAGATCATACAAAATCATAGCAAGATTCAAATTTCAAGATTAATACGAGATCATAGCAAGATTCAATTCTAGATCAATACAAGATCATAGCAAAATGGATCACAAGAGCAATTCAAGTTCAGAATCATAGCAAGCAATGGACCGCAAAAACATAGATAAGATATGCAAGACCATCATGGGAGATATGAAGTCAGGCATATTGGGTACAACACAGTGTTTATGATAGCATTAAGCTCATGAAACCGAACTATGGCAAGTGCACCGAAACATCACGCGCATGAAATACAAGTTGCCCAGTAGGTGTCTAACCCGAGACCACCTAGCACAACATCAAATGGTATACGTCCGTTTGGCAGTGGCGATTTACAAATCCCCGGACAGAGGTTGCCAAAACCTCAATAGATCTATCCATAACATCAGGTTTACTTTACCGGTCATCCAGAAGTGATTAACGGTTCATGAAAAGGACTAAGAAGAACGTGGGTTAAAGCTACTTAGGCATATCCATAAACCAACTTCAACGAAGTATACAAAGAGAGCACATTTTGCGTCCAAGCAAGTGACAAAGCATTTTCTCATAGATAAACAATACCTTGGTGAAGTATTCTTATACAAGCACAGTTGCATCCATAAGCAAATAACAAAGCATTATCTTTCCCCAAATAGATTAAGCATATAACATAGACTAAGAGAAGAAATGACTCAGTCACATATTCACAATATGCACTATAAACAATTCTTCATAGGTATAAACACATATGCATCACAAATAATACTTGAGAAGTATAACCACGTATGTATCATAAACAATCATTAAACGTATAAACACGTATTTGACATCGACAAGCATGCATCTCCTCCAAAAGAGACTATAACATTTATAAAAACGATTCCAAAAATAGAAAAAGGGGTATGAACTCACCTCGACATAGTAGTGCAAACAATAGTGATGATAACCATACGTTCCACACAAACGTAAATCAAAACGGCTCGGTCATGGTGTTGTGGTTTAACTGATCGGCAAAATCCAATACTTAAAAATGTGTATTTGAGTTCTCAATAGATATGTACATCAACGTGACCCGTTGATAAAATATTTATGTTCGAAGTTATAATAGTTTGGTGATTGGTTAAAAAATTAATAAATTAGGCACACACCAAGTATGTAATGTATCCAATACACATTATGTATAACCAGACGATTATAAAATTCTTATGTTGAATTATATAATAGAGACAACAATCTTACAAAATAAACCAAGGTATATATTTATTTTGTTTTACAATATAAAGATCGTGATAAAAATAATTAGACACATAGTTCGACTCATTTTAAGAAAATCACCACTTAATTAGTAATTGTCACTTTTAGGTAAAAAGTATAGCTTTTATCATTTTACAAACATAATAGTATTTATTTCTATATTATCGGTTTACAATTATAATAATAGTTTGTAGCGAACAAAATCTAAATTATAGAATTTTATAGAAATTTCGACATGGCCTATTCATTTATACAACGTTTTCCATATTACCAGTTCTCAATATTTTTCATTTTTCTAAATAATTTACGTTACGCAAATCACGCTTGAACATATATCCAACTAGACTATTTAATTAACACAATTAAGTAATTATCAAACACAACCTATGTGTTATAAGTTAAACGCCAAATGCCCGATGTGAGCTATTTAATCACATATTTAAACGTATCATTATTTATATAGTTTTCGTGATAATAATAATATTCGACATATTTATTTAACCGTTTATATATACTTATATTTGTATACCACAGTTTAATACGTCTTAATTAATTAATAAAAAGAATAGATACGTTATTAGCCGATTCCTAAACCACAACCAACCATGGATCGTAATCGCGCCCGATACTCTAAACCCTTGCAAATCTGCGTCTAAACGCACCCGAATCTAATAATCTGCAAGCCAAACGCCCCTTTATAACTTTCTGCAAATCCAAACGCACCCCTATCGCGTTCTGCAGTCCCAAACGCCCCGCAACACCTCTCTGCAGTCCTAAACGTTGTTGTAACAACTTTCTGCAGTCCCAAACGCACGTTAAACGCCTGTTGTTAACCCCAAACACACCCCTGTGGGTTTTACAGCAGATCCAAAGACCCCTACTGGTCGTTTACTATCCGAAACAAGTGCTCCTCGTGGTGTTATGTGAGAAACCCAAACGCAACATATGTTGCTGCCGTAAACAAACGCGCCCTTGCTGGTGCTTTCCGCTAAAACCAAACGTACCCTCGCTGACGGTGTTCTACTACCGAACCAACCACGCCTTGGGGTGGTGTTTTCTTTCTAAACCAAACACACCGTGTGGCGTCTCTACTGCCAAAATCAAACACACCTGATGTTTGTATTTCAAGAGGGTTGATGTATTTCTAGAGAGAGAAACTTAGAGATAGAAATGAAAGAAACTATGTGTATTGAAATGAGAAATGAAAACAACCAACACCTCTTTCCATGTTGGAAAGAGGTTTATATACCCAAGTCCTTAATGGATTTGGGCCTCCGGCACATGAACATGCTCATGGGTTGGGCTTAACATAAATGTAACTTAAATATTACTACGAGCCTATAACTATATTGTTGGAGTGACCGAGACTTTCTTTATACGTAAAAACGTATTTCCAACAATCTCCCCCAAAGGGAGGTCACTCCAAATTTACAAAGTCCTAATCTAGCATGTTAGATCTTGTTCTTGAGCTCGTAGTCCACTTTCTCTTTCTTTCTTTAATTTTCTTCTTTTTGTGAATATGTGTTGAATAATATCAGCCTTTTGCTTGGAACACGTTCTTTTGGCCTTTCACGTGCAGTCTTTATCTTCTTGTGATGTTCGCCTCTTCGTGACTTCATATCCCACACACTTATCCTTTGTTTAATTCTTGAAAGTTTCAGAGTCGATACAGCGGGAGACTTTTAGGTCATACTTTCTTGCATTTGCAGAAGTATTTGATGCAGAAGGAATAAGTATGTGAGGACGACTTCAATAGGTACACCGCAACGCCACCGTCTTCGAATGCAGCAACATAATAAGACACGAATAAAATGGCTTTGACATTTTATTCTAATTCGGTATCATTTTACCTCCGGTCGGTGAAGACCGTTGGACGATATTAGATATCGTACCCGTGACGGATAGTTTCAATTAAGTAACTTCCTGACAGAATTTCGCGGGTAAACCCGTTCTCTTTATTCGACCGTCAAAAGCTGACTGCGAACATAAAGAGTGAATCATTTGGATTAAAAATCCCTATGATTGAAGCCGTCAATTCATGAAACCTGGAACAAGTGAATTTCAATTAAGATTTTCACCATCGTTGCTTTCCAGTTGTCACGAGCTTGATTCAAATATAATCCTGCTTGTCACCTACCAAGTGCTGTTTGATGTTAACACTAGAAGGATTTCCACTCGTCACTGTGAACACTAAAGAGTGTCACTCTGAGTGTTCTGGCAAGATCATATGATAATGCGTAGAGGCCTGGAACGAGTTTAAGTTCAATTAAGAATTAAACTACTGTTTCTTTCCAGTTTTCACAAGATTGGTTCTTAAAGAACCGCACGTGTCACCTACCATGAGCTTGTTTGGTGTTGGCTCAAGCAGGATTTCCATTTTTATTGTAATACTTGCGTATTGTCGACGTACAGTCGGTATTAGGCCCGGCCCAACAGGCCTGCGGCCCACACAAACCTAACTTATCCTTCAAGAAACCCTAAGCCTATATAAACAGGGGTAGGGGTCTCATTATGATCAGGTTCTCTCTCTCAACCACACCTCTTATACAATATATCGACTGTATTCTAACTTGACCGTCGGAGGTGGACCCCGGGGCTCCGGCCTCGGGTCCACGTCTAACCGGTTTACCTTTGTTTGCAGCATTACTCAGGAGTCGGGAAGACGACAAACGGCCCAGGAGTGTTGTCAGACCGGCCCAGCCAAACTATGCTCCAACAAGTTGGCGCCATCCGTGGGACCCTGACTAAACTATGTCTCGTGGTCTCGTACTACCGAAAAACAAAGATCCATGTCAAAAATCGGTAACTCTAAAACTTTTGCATTTTTGTCTTTAGATCATCGCATTCTTGCCTGTGTTAAGAGTTGATCTACTAGGTGAAAAAGAATCGATTTGTAATATCATAAACCCATATGTCATGCGGAGCTGTTTCTATAATTATTTGATATATTATTATGACATATCAGTATACCATATCGTA
The DNA here is from genome assembly GCA_025667525.1 of Glebionis coronaria. Taxonomy (NCBI): domain Eukaryota; kingdom Viridiplantae; phylum Streptophyta; class Magnoliopsida; order Asterales; family Asteraceae; genus Glebionis; species Glebionis coronaria. The sequence continues at coordinate 108,098,748 of CM046877.1, forward strand.
ATGACATACGGCGCACATGTTTTTCATATATGGCGCATGGATTTCTTTTTCTAATGATATCACATGAAATATATGATAGTGTTATATGAGTATCTTTATTTGATATTCTTAAACAGTAAACACCATTTTTTTATAGCATTAAAAACTGTATCAGTACATGTGCTTATGGTAATTGAACAATAGGTGTTACAAATTAACAAATATATTCGCATAACTAAGTGTTGCGGTTCTAATCCAATCTATGTCGTACTTTTCGAAGTCGGTTTGAGGCATGATGATTCCAGGGAAAATAATATGAGCTAACTTGGAATAGTGATAACGTGTATCATTTGAATTGATAAGAGATATTATTAATATTTTTTACAATTGTTAAAAGATTTACCAATCTAAGTTAATAAATATATCATGTATATCTTTTATTTATTATTAAAATATTGCAAATATATCATGTATATCTTTTATTTATTAATAAAATATTGCAAATATTTTTTTTTTAATTTATCATTCGCGGTCATGGTATGTCCATCCGTGCTAGCCCGTACACTCGGATATCTTCTGTCTACGGGCGTACATGTACACATCGTTCCCAGGTGGAATAAGAGGATTGAGTGAACCTAATAATTCAACTTGTCGTGTAAGAGGAATGCAACCCCAACGACCACGGATCATGTATCCTTGTTAGACACCTTGCTCACAAGACGTTGTAGTAAGTTTCAAAAGCATACCGTGCCTCCCGAGCCGGACTTGTTAAAAGACACACTGTGCACGTCTAACAAAATTTTTTCAAAACTTTGACCGTCCTTATGGTAGTAACGGTACGCCGCACGTAATAGCATAACGCATCCCATAAGTTAGTTAAGATACGTCTTATACTATGTGACAATTCGCGGTTATGGCAAGATCCATCCGCGTTGGTTTGCCCGTTCGAACCTAATCTCTATCTTTTGTACGCGGCTATGGTACGTCCATTCGCGTTGGTCTACGCGACCATAATTTTTTACTTGATTAAGTTTAATATTACTAATCGAGTTTAGCACCATTAAACTTGGGGGGCTACCAGGGTATAATAATACCACTATTTCCGTGCATGACACGCAAATATCTTTGGATATATTCCTTTGCTGCAGAAGTCCGCCTTCTGCCGGGTTATTCCTTTGCCATGGAAGTATCTCTTCCATTGGCTTATTCCTTCGCCGCGGAAGTACTCCTTCCGCGCGCTTCTTCCTTTGCCATGGAAGTATCTCTTCCATTGGCTTATTCCTTCGCCGCGGAAGTACTCCTTCCGCGCGCTTGTTTCTGCGCCATGGAAGTATCTCTTCCATTGGCTTTCTCTTTCGCCGCAGAAGTACTCCTTCCGCGCGCTTGTTTCTGCGCCATGGAAGTATCTCTTCCATTGGCTTACTCCTTCGCCGCGGAAGTACTCCTTCTGCGCGCTTATTCCTTTGCCATGGAAGTATCTCTTCCATTGGCTCACTCCTTCTCCGCGGAAGTACTCCTTCCGCGCGCTTGTTTCTGCGCCATGGAAGTATCTCTTCCATTGGCTTTCTCCTTCACCGCGGAAGTACTCCTTCCGCGCGCTTGTTTCTGCGCCATGGAAGTATCTCTTCCATCGGCTTACTCCTTCGCCGCGGAAGTACTCCTTCCGCGCGCTTATTCCTTTGCCATGGAAGTATCTCTTCCATTGGCTTACTCCTTCGCCGCGGAAGTACTCCTTCCGCGCGCTTATTCCTTTGCCATGGAAGTATCTCTTCCATTGGCTTACTCCTTCGCCACGGAAGTACTCCTTCCGCGCGCGCTTATTCCTTTGCCATGGAAGTATCTCTTCCATTGGCTTTCTCTTTCGCCGCGGAAGTACTCCTTCCGCGCGCTTGTTTCTGCGCCATGGAAGTATCTCTTCCATTGGCTTACTTCTTCGCCGCGGAAGTACTCCTTCCGCGCGTTTATTCCTTTGCCATGGAAGTATCTCTTCCATTGGCTCACTCCTTCGCCGCGGAAGTACTCCTTCCGCGCGCTTGTTTCTGTGCCATGGAAGTATCTCTTCCATTGGCTTTTTCCTTCGCCACGGAAGTCCTCCTTCCGCGCGTTTGTTCCTTTGACATGGAAGTATTTCTTCCATTAGCTTATGTCTTTGCCACGGAAGTACCTCTTCCGCTGACTTATTCATGCACCGTGGAAGTACTCTTCCACGTGCTTATTATCTTCGCCGTGGAAGTATCTCTTCCACGTGCTTCTTATCTTTGCCGTGGAAGTATTCTTCCACGTGCTTCTTATCTTCGCCGTGGAAGTAATCCTTCCACGAGCTCATTATCTTTCGCCGTGGAAGTATCTCTTCCACGTGCTCATTATTTTCGCCGTGGAAGTATCTCTTCCACGTGCTTATTATCTTCGCCGTGGAAGTATCTCTTCCACGTGCTTCTTATCTTCGCCGTGGAAGTAATCCTTCCACGTGCTCATTATTTTCGCCGTGGAAGTATCTCTTCCACGTGCTTATTATCTTCGCCGTGGAAGTATCTCTTCCACGTGCTTCTTATCTTCGCCGTGGAAGTAATCCTTCCACGGGCTCATTATCTTTCGCCGTGGAAGTATCTCTTCCACGTGCTCATTATTTTCGCCGTGGAAGTATCTCTTCCACGTGCTTATTATCTTCGCCGTGGAAGTATCTCTTCCACGTGCTCATTATTTTCGTCGTGGAAGTATCTCTTCCACGTGCTCATTATTTTCGCCGTGAAAGTATTCTTCCACGGCGCATCATTATCTTTGCCGTGGAAGTATCTCTTCCACGTGCTCATTATTTTCGCCGTGGAAGTATTCTTCCACGGAGCATCATTATTTTCGCCGTGGAAGTATTCTTCTGCGGCGCATCATTATTTTCGTCGTGGAAGTATCTCTTCCACGTGCTCATTATTTTCGCCGTGGAAGTATTCTTCCACGGCGCATCATTATCTTTGTCGTGGAAGTATCTCTTCCACGTGCTCATTATTTTCGCCGTGGAAGTATTCTTCCACGGCGCATCATTATTTTCGCCGTGGAAGTATTCTTTTGCGGCGCATCATTATCTTCGCCGTGGAAGTATCTCTTCCACGTGCTCATTATTTTCACCGTGGAAGTATCTCTTCCACGTGCTCGTTATTTTCGTCGTGGAAGTATTCTTCCACGGCGCATCGTTATTTTTTTACCGTGGAAGTACGCTTTCCACTGGCTCATTCTGCCACAGAAGTACGTCTTCTGTTGGCACATATCTTTGTTACGGAAGTACGTCTTCCGTGACGAATTACTTTGCCCGACCATGGAGTGATGTTTCCAAAATTTACATCGTTTATACTTAATTAGATGGAGCCTGATCAACTATGTTTAATCTAGGAAAAACTGTGACAAATTTTGGAAGTCATTATCGGATGTCGTGGCCGTAAGACGGATGTAATATCCGCATCACCTTTTCACAGAGGTACGTCTTCTGTTGGATTTAAAACGAATGACACATTCGTATTATGTTGCATCATTAGTGGGTATAAGAAGTACGCCTTCAAATGTTCACGATGCAGCATACGGGTTCTACCTCCACCTTCACAAAACCTTCTTGCCATCCTCACGTTAGAGATGAACAAAAATTAAACCTTGCCAAATGCCAGTGTTACCCCGGCTATAGAAACACGTTTTCTTCTTACGGGGTCCTTACCGTCTAAACACGGGAAACCAAGCATTCGAGCACAACCACCCGTCTTACGTATACATGTTTTCCCATTTCTTTCGACGTGGATATGCTTACAGGTAGCAGATATGGTGTAAAGTCTAGTAACCTCTGTGACAACCTCGCATACTAGACTGGGGGGACATGATGGCGTATAGTGGCTATGCGCACTATTCGCAATCCCAGCCCATCATCTTTTTGCTAAAAGAAGCCCATTACGAATGGAGCTATATATTACGGACGACCCACGAGGATGTCCTAGCAACAAGCCGCACGCGGTTGTTTAGTGAGCATGATACACGAATGAGTCTAGCATAACATGATCATGGACCATATCATACTAGACTGGGGGACATGTCGACGTACAGTCGGTATTAGGCCCGGCCCAACAGGCCCGCGACCCACACAAACCTAACTTATCCTTCAAGAAACCCTAAGCCTATATAAACAGGGGTAGGGGTCTCATTATGATCAGGTTCTCTCTCTCAACCACACCTCTTATACAATATATCGACTGTATTCTAACTTGACCGTCGGAGGTGGACCCCGGGGCTCCGGCCTCGGGTCCACGTCTAACCGGTTTACCTTTGTTTGCAGCATTACTCAGGAGTCGGGAAGACGACAAACGGCCCAGGAGTGTTGTCAGACCGGCCCAGCCAAACTATGCTCCAACACGTATCACTCGGATGTTATGGCAATATTACAAGAATACTGCGTAGGACTCATAAAGATCTCTTACTTTTCACAGTGTGTGAAGAAGCAAGGAATAAATGGAAAGTGTCCTAATGAGACTTTTGATGATCTCGTGGCTCTAGACTCGATAGTGCGTTTTGATTTAGTGAGCGATGGCTGGAGAGGATTGCCACCTATTCAATATCAGTCCATTCGGAGTGAATAGTCCAATAGATAACGTGTTGAACTCCGTGTGATTAAAACAAATATCTTTTGAGAGATATTTGAGTTAGCTAGGGAGGGTTGTGCATTGCATCACTGGGTCCATGATTTCTATCTTCAATATCGAGAATCATTGAAAAAATGATCTCAATAACATATGTATTGACCCGGTTTCTGCCTAAAGTTGTAAGGAGGGCTTCTTTCTTTACACCCTTTATCTTTACAATTATTTTTCATTCTTCAACCCCTTCAATGCTTACCAATACGTCATCACTAGCACCTTGTTGTGATTGTTCCAGTGCTAGCTTAAGTACTTGGTCGGCATTCAGCTACGTTCACGATCTTTCTCCATCTTTCCTAGGACTTCTAATTCTATCTAGGGAATTGTCCTTGGGAAGATTCCATCGGTTCTGATGAATCATTGGACTAATACCTATACCTACCACCCTTTTTGTCACCACATCCATCGTGAATTAAGTGTGTTTTAGGTAAGTATTGTCACCATGAAAAATCCTTGAAAAATCACTTAAAGCACTTGTGATATTATAATCAAAGTTTTTGTGCCTTAAGTGTTTTGATCATCAAAAACGCTCCCCCTTAACATGTGCATTACACATATTAAGTTGGTTTATCTTTTAAGCCTTTTTCATTGTTTAGCCAAATATCATTAAGTCTCCTTAATCCCATTTTCTCCCCTTTCCAAAATGTTAACCATCAATATTTTAGATATTAATGGATTAACCGGTCTTTGGGTAATAAAATGAAATTAGATACTGGCCAAAGAACATATTAATGCTTCCCCTCAAATTAATGAGGGTAAGTTGTAGTGCTCGAGTACGATATGTTTGAAAGATTTAGAATCTCGATAGAAATTCTTGAAAAATATCATACTTTTACACTACAACATGCCACAAAAGCTGATTATACAAAAATTAACATATTCACAATAATAGACATATGGAGTTGACCTGTTATAAGACGAACCATAACTAAATGGCTCGTTTCGTGAACCTATGGTGAGCTCCATATGGCCTTCCACCTATGAATCGTTCCACACTTCGTAGCAACCGGCGCTTCCTTAAAAGTTCCTCGATCTTCTTGATCGCTTACTTTGCTCCCTTTTTGCACTGGCTTGTCCAGGTATACTTGACTGCTAGAAGCGGTAGTTCGGCATTGAGAACCGTCAGATCATCTCGAACATGCTTGAGCGTACCATCGCTGAATTTGTGCAGTTCGGAGAATCGCATAAACTCCATGACTCCAGTTTCATTCGGATAAAATATCCCTGCTTCCGGTGTCGTGGTCCCCATGTGCGGCTTCTTGTTCTTGTAAAAATTACTGAGCGGAGTTGTATGGGGACGTTGCAAGTTTAGCTGTTTCTTGTAGCTCTCTACTCCAAGTTGAAAATCTTCCACCCGGTTTTGAATGATGATTTTTCTTGCATATTGACGAAAGTTGGAGCTCAATGCAATGACAATCTCAGGTTGTAGATGGTTAACTTTTTCCTGAGCCAATAACAACAAAAGATCTTCGATGTCTTCAAGTTGAAGGTACTGGAGATCACTTTCGTTAATTCGGTATTCTTTCTTATCAGTACGTTTGAACACGATTACATTCAAGTAATCATAACCGAAGACAGTCTGAGTGGTTGCTCCTTGGATGCTTTTGATTCTGTGAGCTGAGACAATTGAAGATCCTCTCTTTGGACGATGGAAATGATTGTAAGCTAACCTTTTCTTTGCAGTCCAGTGAGAGATGCCAAGTGACGCAAAAGTATCATAAAACTTGAGCAGTTTCTTTCTCCATAGTGCATCAGGTACTTTATCTTCGATCCATGGAACGTTCTCCAGATTAACAGCCTTGAGTATAGTAAGTGACGTGGCATATTTCTTTGCACCTTTTCAAGGTATTCGAGATCGTGAGAAACAAAGTGCTCTATTGGGATCGTTGCAGAACCGACGATGACCGTGGGTGTATGAGGTCATAACACAGGAGTCTGAGTTCCCGTAGTCGTCGCTCTCATTGCCTTCGTAAGCTCATTTAAGTGATATTCTGCTTCATTATGGTTGATCTTCAAAGTATCAAAGAAGTCCACATTTGCGGCTGCCATTTTGATAAGATCCGAAGTCATTGTCAGTTTTCCATGAGAATACCTTAGAAAGGCCGAGAAATCGATAGGATTGTTTAGGAATTGAGTCAGCTCCATTTCAGTTGTTGTGTCGAAAGGATGCTGTGGTGCTGCATTTGTAAGCCAGAGTTGCTCCTGTACCGTGTCATCGATGATAAGAGATTCAGCAAACGTTGGTTCTGGCACATTTAAATCTTCAACTTCCATATCAGAGATGTGCTGATCTTCAGATGGTGTTGAAGGTTGTTCTTGCGTCACCGGTATATCATCGTGAGGTTCTTCTTCTAGCATTGACCCCGTGGGTTCTTTTTCTTGCGTAGACACAGGAAGTTTGTCTTCTTGCATATGTTCTACAGATTCATTATGAGAATCAGTAGTAAAAATTGGTTCAGTAGATATACCTGTGTCAATTTGCTGATTTTCTGGTACATTAGACTCCACCGTCTTTTCTGTGGTTTCAGCAACGCTTTCTGCAGCTTCCTCAATACCTTTCTCAGTTGCCTTATCACCTTCATCCTTATTTGACTCTTCGGCATTAGTACCCGTTTTGTCATTCTTATCACCCTTGTTGGTTCCATTACCGTCGTCATTATCATCATTGTCATCCTCATCCTCATCTGTATCCTCGTCCTCATCTTCATCTTCATCCTTATCCTTTTCTTCCTCATCCTCTTCTTCCTCCTCATCTCCTTCCTTATCATCTTCCTCATATGGATCATTTTCACCATAGTCCTCATCACCGTTACCCTCATTATCTTCTTCCTCTAGCTCGTCTTCATTGTCAGACTCAGAGTCGGTAGTATCTGCAGGTGTATCTTTAATAATTGCTTTTTTGAGATATTGCAGAACTTTTCGTTTATTTTTCGATTTATGAGCCCCCATATTTAGCAGACGTGTCTGTAACAATGTCATTAGTTGAAGGGTAGATAAACCATTACCGACAAAAGTTGGTAACTGCTGATCAACATATGACTTGACTTCTCGTCGAATGATCTTGGTCATCTTCTCATCAATTGATCCAAGAAAGGCAGCATTCTCTTTGTCACGAGTTTTCTTCTCTCCAAGAAATGATTTGTGTTGTTCTTTAAGTTTAGACACTCTGTCGGATATTTTTTTAAGTGTAGGCTCATCAGGTTGCGGTTCCTTGAGAGGTTGTGTGCCGGGAGTGGTGAATATTTCAGTCAGTGTAGCTATTTGTTTAGCTTGAGCCTCCAGTTGTTGTTGAAGAGACTGGATCAGTGGATCACTGACTGTGAGGAATGGGTTGGAGGTGATACTTGTTGTACTAATGATGGAGGTGTAACCATGACTGTTAAAGTGGTGGTGGATGATACAGGTTGTTCAAGGATAGGTGATGGTGTAGATGCAGTGATTGGGGCGGTAGTTGATACAGGTTGTTCAGCTGTTGATGACGGTGTAGATTCAGTGGTCGGGATGGTAGTTGATACCGGTTATTCAACAAGTGCTGGTGTTATAGCTGGTGTTATGACATCAGGGATGACCGGGGTGGATAGTGGTGGAGTGGTGGTTGATGTAACAGAAGTTATGGGAACATCCACCATGTTTTCATTTGTCGATGGATCAGTATTTGTAACCTCAACACCCTCCCCTTCCAAATTAAGATATTTCATAACATCGTCAGAGCCGGAAGTAGACTTACTTTGAAGTTGCGTTTCTGGTATGAAAGTTGCATGAGCATCGTCGTGTACCACCGTGTGAGTTGGTCCCGGTAAAGATGTGTTGACATTTACATCATGATACAACAAATTTGTATTAGTGTTTGCACTGCTACCACCTTCTTCACTCTGCTCACGACTTTCAAAATGGAAGTTATCAACATCTTCATAAGCATATTCATTAGTAGGATCTTCATAAAATTCCATGTCAGCATCAGGATTACCAAATTCCTCTAAGTCCTCAAACAGTCTTGAGCCTGATCCTGTGGAGGTTTGCAAAGCTTCCTCTCTGCTTTGTTGAAGAATAATACGCAGTCGTTTGGCTTCAGAAATGGTTTGTTGAGCTGGTTCATCTGAAGCAACACTTGCTTCTTTACCTTTAGTTTGCTTTGCTTTCTTTGGCCTTCTGAGTGGTACTTCTTCCTGTTCTTCGTCAGTATGGATCGTCTCATCTTCATCATCATCTTCATCAACTATTTGAATTTTCCCTGTGCGTTTATCTTTGGAGGAAGCAGTCGATTGACACTTTGAGACTCTTTTCTTACGTTTACCTTTTTTCTTCTCTAAGGGAAGTGAATTTGCTCGTCGAAACTGTGCATCAATATCATTAAGCATCTCTTGATATTTATCACTTTCCTTGATTCCTTCATTTATCATTGTGTCAGGTACTAGGGCAGGACGTAATGCATACTTTGTGGAATTAGTATCCACATTCATTTATAGAATCACATAGTCATCATATTTTGTGTGGTAGAAGAAATTCTCGCGAGTGTCAATGGTTGGGCCATTCTTCATAAAGTGGTTGATGATGAGCTTGGTGAATCTTGGGAACGGAAGATGCACTGATTTCTTCTTGGTTCCAGTAAACTGATAACAAAATTCTTGCCAGAGAAGAAGTGCATAGTCTACTTTAGATGCCGTGTAAAGTCGCCAAAATATGTGAGCCTGAGGTGGTCTCATTGCGTCGGAGCCCCGAGTCTTTCCAGTAAGACATTTGACAATGATGGTGATAAGTGCTTTCCAGGGTTGCCCTATGTGTGATGTACTGAACTGGGATAGGTTGTGGATTTCACCTTCATAATTCATAGCACGAATGACTCGAAACAATTCATCGGTCTTTGGGTTAGCCACAAATTGTTCTCCTTGTGCCAACTTAGGAAATTTAAACAGTTGCCGAAAGATGCTCAAGTTAAGTACCATTGGCGTTTTGTTTAGTTGGAATGAGATAGTCTTTTTAGAAAGTGTTGCAGTGTTCTAGAACTCGTGCATGTAGACTTCGGGAACAGAGGCAGTACATTTGAATGCATCTTTGATGGGTGAGATGTCAAGGATATTTGTGGCGATTTTGAAAGCTGGTAAAGATGGATCAAAATCCTCTTGTAATCGAGAGTTGTTCTCGGCATATGGTAACCTGTCTCTGAGCGAAACAAGTTCGAGATCACGTTGTCGTTGTTGTTCTTCTGTGATCGACATTTTCCTGCTTAGATGACATAAACACAAATGATATACACAAAACATATATATCTTAAATCTATGCCAATTTGTAGCATTTGCAGTAACACACGACGATCATTAACACATTACATTCATATAACAACAATAACTAGATCACGACACATGTCTATAGGTGACACCTAACATTATGCTAGCAAGAAAATCCTATTACTCATCACTACCTTATAGTGATAACATAATATTAAAAGCTATCACAATATTACCAAGATTACACATTGCAAGCTTACAAGTCATCGGAATAATAATAGTCCTAAATCCATCGCAATCTTACAAACCATCGGAATCCTAAAATATCCATCGCAATGTTGAAAACATCGCAATCTTACACCCCATCACAATGTGAAACCATCGCAATCCTGTCTCAATCCTGTTCTATCGCTATATATAAGTTCCATCGCAATAAGTTCGTTTCCATCAGAATGTTTGAGAATTCATCGCAATATGTCCCCATCGCAATACCATTACAATGCCATCGCAATAATGCATCGGAATGCACCATCACAATATGCCATCGCAATGCGTCATCGTAATGGCCCATCGCAATGAGCCATCGGAATGACTCATCGCAATAACCCATCACAATGAGCCATCGGAATGACTCATCGCAATGACAAGGCATCGCAATGTGGTGCCGCAATGATCATCGAAATCCGAGACTGGGATCCGATCTAAACGTTGACTTCACAAATCCTAGAGTTTGGCAACGTTTTAAACAAAACTGGGTAAGACCATTGTGCATCTGGGCAATCTAAGCAAATCCCATAACTCAATTTACAGTTTCATCGCAAAACGCAAAAAACCCTAATTTTTTGATTAACTTTGATCTCGGGTTGTTTGTGTCAGTTTTAAGATAAGAAATGTAATAACAATAACAGCATGAAACGATACCTAGATGAGAGAACGGAGTGAAAGCAAGCAATCAAAAACTCAAATTTTGAAGTTCAACAATGGCGGGGAGTATTTTTGTGTTTGTGTTTGCGATGGAAAAGAAGCAAGGAACGGGGAGGGTGGGTATAGTGTTTGACTTGGTCAACTTGGTGCCAAAGTTTCACATGAAACCCCCACTTTGCAACATTTGCAAAAGTGGTCCCCCAGTTAATAGTATTTGTTTAAAGTCATTAGGATTAACCAAATAAACTTAACGAATTACTAACCCGCTCACAAACACGAACACATACACTTAACGCCAAATTGCAAATAACCTATACTTGAATGAATAATTCACAAACGGCACACTGAGCACTTAATGATGACGATTAATGGTTTATATTTTCTAAAAACCCTTTTTGAAGACCAATTTTAATTCCAAGAAGATTTAATATTTGCTCCCCCTTAACCACGGACCCATTTTCTATTTAAAGAGTTGTAGTCAATGATGTTAAAGAAGCAAATATCCATGAAGACATTTTCCGGTTAAGTGATTGGTTAGAACGATTCTGGTGGCAATAAGATTTCTCTTATTTTGACAAAATAAGTGCATCGATACGTACACTAATTTGTGTTAGACCAAGTTATAAAGTAAACTTAGTCCCTTACAAGCTTTTAAAGTAAACATTGCCCGAGAAAATTAATTCCCGTTGTGAGCCAACGTTTTCATAAGAAATACGTGACTTTAATGCGAAAAGCGGGTTGCAGTCTGAAATAACTACAAGCCATAATGGGCATGTTTTAAAAAACATGTACAACTTTTATACGGACTCTATTTATGGCCGTGTCAATTTTAATCGACATTTCTAAGGCCGTAAATATTACCGTACTAAAAGACATGCCCGTTTTGAAAATGAAAAATATTTTTGGATTTTCTTGATTTTATATTTTTTTATGGATTTTGTATGTTTTATATTTTTTATGGTTTTTCTATGTTTTATATTTTTGTATTTTTCTTTTGGTGGTTTAAATATATACGATAATATACAAGATCACGATCAAAAGATACTCTAGAATAGTTTACCATCACTATTCTTCAGATTCTTCTGCCAACTCCTTAAGTGTCGCTGGGGAGAATGATTTCATGCCTAGCTTTTCGATCAAAAACTCGATACGTCCTCGATCTAAGGCCTTTGTGAATATATCTGCCAGCTGATACTCAGTGTTGACGAAGTACAGTTCGATCATTCCATTTTCCACTTGCTCTTTGATGAAGTGGTTGCGTATGTCAATGTGCTTTGCCCGGGAATGTTGAACGTAGTTGCAGCACAGAGCAATTGCACTTTTGTTATCACAGTACATCAGGATTTTGTTGAATCTAAGACTGTAGTCAGTTAATTGTGATCTCATCCAAAGAACTTGAGCACAACAACCGGACATAGCAATGTATTCAGCCTATATACTTGATATCACAACGCTTTTCTGCCTTTTTGATGCCCAACTAACAAGTCTATCTCCAAGAAGTTGCACACTGCCAGAAGTGCTACATCTAGTATCTTGACACCCAGCATAATCCGCATCTGCATATGAGATTAGTGCAATAGAAGAATCCTTCGGATACCACAGACCATGATTAAGTGTTCCTTTAAGATACCGAAAGATCGTTTTCACAGCATGTAAGTGCTTTTCGGTAGGCCGAGCCTGATACCGGGCACACATGCATATAGCAAATTGCAAATCAGGCCTGCTAGCAGTCAGATAGAGAAGGGTGCCGATCATTCCACGGTAAAGTTTAGGATCGACAGCTATCCCTTCCTTATCTTCATCTAACTTGGATCTCTCCACCATTGGAGTATCCATGGGGTCACAGTTTTCAAAATGATACTTCTTTAATGATTCAAGAGCAAATTTGGATTGATTAATGAAGATGCCTCTGGGATTCTAAGAAATTTGCAACCCTAAGAAAAATGACATTTTTCCCATCATCGACATCTTAAAACGTGTGGACATAATTTTCTCAAAATGGGCAGACAATCGTTGATTAGTAGTAGCAAATATTATATCATCAACATAAATTTGTACCAGTATCATGTCGTTGTCCTCCTTGAGAATAAATAATGTTGGGTCCACTTTGCCTTTGGAGAAGCCTTTTGAGATGAGATACGACGATAGGAGATCGTACCACACACGTGGAGCTTGTTTCAACCCATAAAGGGCCTTCTTGAGCTTGTACACGTGATTAGGATACTCTGAGTTGACGAATCCATTCGACTGGCTTACGTAGACATCTTCCCTTAATTCACCATTGAGAAATGTCGTCTTAACATCCATTTGGTAGACGATCATGTTCATGTGAGCAGCATAAGCAAGGAATAGTCTAATCGCCTACAATCGTGGAACAGGAGCAAAGGATACTTCAAAGTCAATACCCAAAGCTTGTTTGTAACCTCTAGCAACCAATCTAGCTTTGTTCTTCAGCACTCCACCTAACTCATCGAGTTTAACCTTATATACCCACAACAATGTAAGGATTTCAATGTTGTTGGGTAAAGGAACTAATTCCCACACTTCAAGACGTTTAAATTCATTAAGTTCCTCTTGCATGGCTTCAATCTAATAGGATTTAGTCATGGCGTGTTGCCAGTTTTTAGGTTCAGTGTCAAAAAGAAATGCATCAAAGTAGCAATATAATGCATGTTCTTGGAGTTGGTGGCGTGTTAAGACTGGTCGATTGATGTCACCAATAATATTACGGATTGGGTGATCCTTTGTCCATTTTGTATTGTGATTTTCAATCCGTGGTGGTCGGGAGTGAACGATTGCAGGAGCTTCCTCTGAGGTAGACGCACCGTTAGGGTCTTCAGGTATTTGTGAACCAAAGAAAGGAAGCTCTTGTAAGTGAGCAAATTCCAAATCGTGATCATAGGGATCCTCTTCAACATCATTAGGAACGAGTGGGGGTGATGATTCAGGTGTAGTTTGTGAATTGTTAGGGGATGGGACATCTGGTTCAAGAGTAACTGTAGATGTCTCGGACTGATTTCCATTATCTTGAGCAACTACTTCGGGAAACGGAGCTACGGCTGCAGGTGCTGGAGAATCATTACTGGGTGGATCAAAGAATTCATCAAACATATGTTGAAATAACTCATCCCACTCGGACCTTGTAGGTGGTATAAATGATGGAGAACTAGGATTGTTGGGAGTTAATCCGGAACTGATTGTACCGGTTCCCATCTCATGTAATACGGGTTCAGAGTTGTGTTGCTCAGAAGCCATCGCTGTCAGCTCATCAAAATCGGCATCCATAGTTTCTACTATCTTGCCAAGACGTCGGTTATAAATTCGATAAGCTTTCTTTGCAGGCGAGTAACCAATGAAAATTCCAATATCAACCTTCGGTTGAAGTTTGCCCAAATTGTCACTATTTCTATTTGGATAACACAGTGCACCAAACACATGAAGAAATGAAATATCGGGTTTGTGTCCATGAAGTAGCTCATATGGAGTTTTACCATGACGTTTACGAATGATGGAGCGGTTTTGGGTATAACATGCGGTTTCCACTGCTTCAGCCCATAAGAATAAAGGAGCATTCGCATAAATCAACATAGTTCTAGCAGCTTCCATAAGTGTACGGTTACGTCTTTCCACGACACCGTTTTGTTTTGGAGTGCGGGCAACAGCAGTTTCATGTGAAATACCTACCTTTTCATAATAGTCTCGTAGAGTTTGATTAACGAACTCAGTTCCATTATCAGTGCGAATGCGGCGAACAGTAGCATGAAGACGTACTTGGATCATTGTTAAGAAAGTAATAATATACTGTGGTGCTTGACCTTAGATGCTAAAATTTTTACCCATGTAAACCTTGAAAAATCATCCACCATGACGAGGATGTATTTTCTACCACTCACACTAGCCGTACGCATTGGCCCGCAAAGATCCATGTGCAAAAGATACAGTGGTTCTTGGTTGGTGTCTTCAGCTTTAGGTTTGTATGATTTCTTAGTGCTTTTCCCTAAAGATCACGCAGAACATAAATGATCCTTGTTGAACTTAAGTTTTGGAAGACCACGAACAGGTTCGTTTTTAGCCAAATGATTTATAGCATCAAAGTTAAGATGAGATAACCGGCGATGCCACAACCATGACTTGGTCTTGGATGCTTTGGAGAGAAGGCATACAGAAGAGGCGGCCATCATGTTTTGAATGGACAGTGTGTAGAGATTATCCCCTCGAGAACCCTTTAACAAATCATTTCCTGCAAGATCGTGAATAAAGCGAGTATGTTGTCAAAAAGCCACCTCAAGGTTTGAATCGCAAAATTGTCCCACTGAAAATAGATTGTGACCAAGTCCCTCCACATAATAAACCCTTGAAATCGTAACATTCCCAATTTGGTATTCACCATAACCCATGATCTTCGCAATATGGTCGTTGCCGAATTTAACCGTTCCTAGAAACTTGTTGACGAAATTTTTGAGCATCGAGCGATCTCCGGTCATATGCTTTGAGCATCCAGAGTCCAAGTACCAGAGGGTGATTTGGACCACCTGAAAATATCACCAGACAAGGATGATGCATCGGAATCTAGTAGTTCCTCTGTGTTAGCAGGTACAAATATAATTATCTTAGATTTGCTAACCGAATAATTCTTAGGCTTCCAAACTTGCTTCCTAAATGTCGGCTTAGATTCTAGTTGTCTAAGATCCTGAGGTACTTCTTCACTGGTAGGCATAATAGTGGGGGCAGACCTAGTTAAAGGGCGCTTTTTCCATTTCTTAGTGCTAGTGTTCCTATTTAAAGGACGCTGAGACCTAACTTCCGTGGATGTGATCCTAGTTAAAGGGCACTTAGTTCCATTAGCAGTGAAGTTCCTACCAGTGGGTTTCCATTGCCAACCAACTTGGGTGAATTTCTTCCCCGTTGGAATCCATTCAAGATTGTTCCTAATTGCATACATTTCATTCACGTGATCAAAAAGGCATAAATCATGACGCTGAGAAAACATGCATTCATTACAATTCCAACATCGCAAATTCGAATTCACATTTTTCTTAGGCTTCTGCACAGAAGCAGATCCTTTTGTCTTAGATACATGATTCTTTTTATTTGAAACTGAAATAACATTCCTAGGGTGAACTTCTACTTTCTTCTTGGCAGTCCTACTAGTGAAAGGCTTGATCCTATCTTTCTTGTCTTGAGATCCTTTAGCCTTAGTAGACATAATTACTCCTGTAGAAGCCATGGGAACATTAGTGACAGATTTTTATGTAGCCTTGATGGGTGTGTTTAAAATAGGCTTAGATCTTGGATTCTTATTGAATGGAGTAATGGCAATGGTGGAGGTTTGCTGTTTTGGGGGTACAGATATCGGTTGCCCAATGTACTCTAAGTTTGCTAAACAATCCTAAACGCGATCTACATATAATAAAAGCTCATATAGAAGATGACTTGTGGGATCTAGTTCACGCATGTCATCAACGATCTCTCTAGCAAGACCAACATGTTCTAAGGCATTTTTCATGTATGTGGCAAACTTAGTTGGACTATTCTTAAATTTTGGATCCCGATATAGCACACGTAGGTTGGGTTTGGGAGCACTAGAGGTCGAGGCAGAGATGATGGCTGGATTATCAACAACTTCTTGTCCTTTGAGTTGAAGTGTCTCCTTTAATTCAGCCAAACCCATGTTCTTGTCTATGAGTTGAATATTTAAGTCAGAGATTTCCTCGCACTTACGGTTCAATTGGTAAACGAGTGACTTTTGCTCTGCCGCGTTAAAAGCGAAGCGTTATTCTAACGAACCATAAATATCTAAGAAACCCTTCTTTACTTTATCAAGCTCCCTTATCATAGAAGTAATTCTATCTTGTAAGGCATGATTTTTAATCTCTGCAGCCTCTAGTTCCAATTTCTCTACTACTGATTCTCTCTTAAGTCTCATAATTTCTTCCTCTAATGCCTGAACTGCCTGAATCATCTTGTCACTAGTCTCAACAGAGTTTTCACAATCATTTGTTGTTGAAAGAGTTTCATTTTTAGATTGATTTTCAATTTCAAGAGATATACAATGTTGTTGAAGCTCATTAAAACGTTTTGAAAGAGTGTTATAAGAATCTTGAAGCTTTAAAAATTCAGCATTGGATTCATGACAAGAATAATTTTCTACATTAATCACAGGCTCAACAATATTCACAGACATATCATGCACATCATCACATTTATTCACAGTAGATGAAATCTCATGAGCATATTTGAGAGTAACAACTTGCATCACCTCGAGAGACACTATATGTTCTAAGAGTCGGTCATACTCGGATAAAATCTTTTTTTTCTCAATTAAATGTTGTTCATAAGCATCATCCATTTCATAGAAAACTTTTTGAACTTCACCTAATTCAAAGCTTAGATTTCCCGCTAGATTATAGACTCCATTTTTAAGATTGTTTACAAACGGAACGATCTCTTTTTCAAACACCGTTTTCATGTGTTCGAAAGCCCATTCTCCAGCGTTTTGAGCCGTTGAAGTCGTACATTCCAGGATGACTTTGTCAAACTCGGTAAGGTATCGCTCAATCTCTTCCAAGCTTAGCTTTACCGTACTTACCGGTAGAAGATTCTTAGGAATTTCCTTCGGTTCGTCCGAGTTAACGAGTGTAGGAAGTATACTAAGGCTTTCTCTAGTAGGCATGTAAGCGGATGTTTAGATAGATTTCTTTTGCTTATTAAATTGAGTTCTAAGATCTATTTTTGCATTTGTTGCATTCATTTGTGCATAGTCATATTCAGGATATGTAGGAAGTAATTTTAACCGATTCTCTTCATATGGTGACATGCTCTCAGATTCATTTAAAAACACAATCGGATCTAATACCAATCCTAACTTGGTTGCATCATAAAGTCGTGGGTTGTGGTGAAATGCTTGCTTTGCATACCCCGGATTAGGTGGTAGGTCTATTAGACGCGATAGATTAAACTCTTAAAAAGAATAATGAAACAAGTGTACTAAATGTGAAGCAGAGTATTGTTTTAAAAGCAAAATTTTAGTCTTTTTAATCTCTCAGACGCCTTAATTTTCGTTTCAACTCTTTTAGACTCGAGAATTTCGAAATCCGTTTGTAGCTTTTGAAAATTATTAACGACTGACTCTTTTTCTTTAAGTTCTTTCGAAAGAATTGCTCTTAAACTCTCAATTTCTAGCAGATTATCCATTTGGAATTGCCTAAACCTATCAAATTCAGGATTGGTTAAGGTAGTGGACACTGGAGTTAATTCCAAGGTTTTAACCTTTTCCTTATGCAAAGCAAGCTCGGCAGATAAAGTTTGATTAACACTGAGGTTTCAAGGACCGCATTATTCATTTGGCTAAGCAAAGATGCCGAGAACATAACCAAATCAGGTTGAGCAAACTAATTTGTAGTCGTAATAGCTCCCGATTGTGGTTCACTCAAAGTCTGGGGACTTGCATTGATATTGCTATCATTGTTTGTCTCCTCGATTGAGGTACTAACCACCGGAGGCTGTTCCGGATACTCAGACACTTGCTCAACTTGATAAGGTACAATACTAGTATCCGTAGCAGTATTTGGTACCTCAGAAATTGTGTCAGCTCCATAAAGTGAAAGATTTGCCATGAGAGCTGCTTTGGCGGTATTGAGATCATCACAGTCAGAGTCGTATGCATCCAAATCATCACATTGATATGTGGCATTGTTTGTGATGGCTGCTGTGAGACCGTCAGTGTCCGCGACTCCCGGATCTGCGAGAAATGCCAACTCTTCTTCATCTAACTCACGTCCTTGGGCTTGAGCATTCACCAAGTAGATCTTCTCCTGAAACCATGTGCTATCCCTTTTCCTCTTGGGCTGCTTACACTCTCGGGCCATGTGCCCATCCCTTTGCAGTTGTAGCATATAATCATCTTCGTTTTGCTAGTGCTATTACCTCTTGTAGCAGCAGTGTTAGATGAACGTGCACCAGCAGTAGATGAATTGGGTCTCCCCTGAAGTGGTTGCACAATGACTTTGCCATCTTGAATTGTAGCCTGTTGTCAAGAGTTAGAAGAGTTCCTTAACTGATTGTTAGTTGTTGCTGGTCCTCTGTAACCTCGTTTGTTCAATGTTTGAGTGAGATAAGCAGACATTTGAGCAAGTATATCAGTAGGACTATCCCCTTGTCTAAACTCAGGGACAGGGATCTCATCATCACAATAGAATGCTGGTACTGATTGAGCTACAAGCTGATTTGATGGAACACTAACTTGTTGTGAGTAATGGGGTTGAGGAGCCTCAAGTTGTTGATAGGTGAGAGCAGGGTTTGTTGGAGGTTGATAAGGTGAATACTGGTAGCATAAGGTAACGGATGTGAATCTCCTTGTGATGATGTTGCTGGTTGCTTGTATTGTTGGTGATAAGATGTAGGCGGTTGTGGCAAGATCGAGTACTGTGGGAAGCTTGGTGTTTGATACAATGGTTGATAGGAAGATTGGTGTCCCAAAGCAAGCGGAGAGTTGTGATATGACAATGTAGGATGGTTTGCCATTAATGCCAATGGTTCTTGATAAGATCCCTGAGAGATGCGTTTTTGGATTACGTGCTTCTCGTGTTGTTGCAAGAAGGCATAGAGTTGATCTAAATTTGACTTGTGCAAAGCTCGAATCATCTTAACATCGGTGACATACTGACTCCATTCTTGGGGTAACGTGTTCAAGAACTTTGTGTTTAGTTGAAACTGTTCAATCTTAGATTATACACGTTCATGTCATTCATCAAAGTAGTGAAACGCCAGTAGTAATTGATTGTAGTGTTTTACTACTCTTTAGAAAAAGAGAGTAAATAGGGAAAAGTATTAAGTGATGATTTAGGAAAATCAAGCACTAATGACCCAATGGAGTTCCAAGTTCGTTTCCCAAGGAGGTATATGTGTGTGACTAAGATGTAAATGATTTGAGATTAATATTTGGTTTAGAAGGGGATGAGAAAAGAAGATGACGAAGACGTGAAATTAATACTACGACGACAAAACGTAAAACCGTAAAAACTACAAAAATAAAAATTAATTCTAAAAATTACCAAAAATTTACCAAAAAATCAAAATAAATAAACTAAGAGTTTACCAATGATCAAAACTTTTTCAAACCTTTTAAATAATTAAATATTCAATTTTTAAATGCTAATTAAAGCCCTAAAAATCAAATAAATTATCAAAAAGCCCAAATAAATATTTCTCAATTGGTAAACCTCCAAAATTACCTAAAAAGATTAAAAACTATTTTTAGAAATTTTTAAACAAAGAAAAACAATTTAAAATGATTTAAAAACTATTAAAACTTAAAATAATTATAAAAATTAATCTAAAAGTGATAAAATTATTCTAAGAGTTGAAAAAATCATATTTTAATGTATTTAAGCTAAGAAAAATGTCAAAAGTTGAAAAATGTGAAATTTATAAAATAATAATAAAATAATATTAAAATAATATTAAAAATCCAAAATTTATAAAAAATTCTAAAAACTTGCAAACTAGTTTATTTTAACCTAAATAAACAGAAAATGAAAGTAAAATGACCAGAATACCCCTATTGGGCCCTCAAATGGGCCAAAACCAAAAACAGTCAACTTAAATGGGCTTTTTAGCCCAAAAAGTCAAACCTGGCCCAATTAACTTGGAAAAGCCCAATCTGACTCAAAATTTGATTCTAAACACAAAACTCTAAAGGCCCAAAAGCTGAAAGTGAGCTTATCACAGCTTATTATGCAAACAGCTTATCCTTATTGGGCTTTTTAGCCCATTAAGCAATAAGCTAATGCCATAAGCTCTAATTTGACACACAACCTTCTTTTGGGATGCTTAAGAGATCTGTAAAAAGAAATTTTGAAAAAGCACACTCAATAAGCCAGAAATAAGCAAAGTAATATTTCACTAAAAGACAAAATAGTCATTTTTGAGAAATAAGGCACCTCAGGACTTGATTCAACTTGCAAAATGTCACAAATGAACTCAATAAGCCAAAACAATCAACAAAATTCCAATAATCCAGAATAAGCCAATAAGCACTTATGAAAAAGTCAATTAAGTTGGTTTTCTAGTCAAACCCTAAAGTCAACCCACCAAATGCTCCAGTATGAACAAATGGGTCAAATAATGAGCCCCTATTAAAAAATACAAGTTGTTGCTGGTTAAAATAAGCTATTATAGCTTATTGATAAGCTGAAACCCAATTAACACTAGCAGTGGCAACTTTCAGTAGGAACTAGTTCCCACTGCTTTGACTATTTGACCAAGCTTTTTAGAGAGATTTAGTTGGATTCAATTGGAAACAAGGGCACCCTTGTGATCAGTGAATCACAAGGAGTCAATAGCAACAAGAAAATCCAAATTTGGTTCACACAATAAGCCATAATCAATCAAACAGTCACCAGATGATGCACATACATGGAAAATAAGCAGTTATGCACTAATAAGCAGTTATAGCATGAATAAGCCAACCAAACTCAACAGGATGCATACATAAGCTATATAAACTAAGAATAAGCACAAACAAACTTATATCAAACACTGAATCAAAGTAAATAACAAGATCAAAGCATAAACAGTTACTGATATGAACATGAACACTATGCAGGCAGTTTTGCTGATCTATTTGACCAATAATCCAAATTCAGGCACTCAAATCTCTTCTCCTGGTGTAGTTAACCTAGATTTAACACTTGTTAACCCTAGTCTATGATTAGATCTAGGTGTCCTCAAAATCCTAGCCAATTTTACCAAGTAAACAAGATTTTATACCCTTATTAAGAATCTAGGTGTTTCAAACCAAAAAATATGCAGCAATATAACCAAGTATATCAGATAAACATGTACTAATAACCACAAGCACAAAACTAACACTTAACAAACCACAAATCCAACTAATGCAGTTAACCCAAACACCCCTTAAAAACCTGTTTTCACAATTTTTCAAAGGATTATCCAGATTCAAACCACAAATCAAACCACAAACACTTCAATAACATCAAACAACACCAGATTAACAATAATCAACCACAAAATCCCAGAATCACCAATAATCATGCAATAATCACAAAATTCAGAAAAATAAGAGAGAAAATGAAAAGGGAAGAAGGTGCAAACCTCCAAGACCTGGATTGTTTGAGCTTAGGTACTAGCAGAACAAGTACCAGCTTCCAATGCTGCTAAGATGAACAAACCAACAAGTGAGATCAAATAAACAATAACTTTCTGATTTTTGAAGCACAAGCTTTATCACTTAAAACCTTGCCTCAAAAACCTTCAAACAAGATTATGAAACTCAGAGTTTAGCTTATCAAACACCAAACTTTTATAAATAACAGACAAGAATTCAAAATTTTCAGAAATTCAAACTTTATTTCATAAAAAGGAATTACAAAGATTTAAAAGCTAAAACCTGGAACAAAGCTCTCTCACAGGTTGAGGAGTCTATTTATAGGCAAATGCCAAGCTTAGCACTATTCACAAACCCTAGAAGTGAAATTCCTATTCTATCCTTGAGTCTTCTAGACGTTTTCTTGGTGTGAGCTGTCCAAAGTGATCTTGGATGTTCATTTTAGCTTTGGAATGAAGCAAGGACTCTCAGTTGTTGATTTTTCCACGTTGGATTACTTGGAGGTGAAGTAGTCATGTGATTGGTTAAACGGGAATTGGGGGTGGGGTCCATAGTGAGTGGGATTAAGGGTTTTAAGGTTGGGATGTGTTTCTGCACATGTGAATCAAGTGTGTGCAAAGGTAATTGCTTTTTACCCTTTGTTTAAGTGATGTAAAATCTGGGGGTGAAGAAGAGTAAACAATGGTGATTTTGATCCGAAATTGGGGGAAGTTGTGTGTTTGGCGCGTGTTATGGGATTTGAAGTTTGGAATTGGCAATTTGGGTCCTTGTTCTTTGGCAAGACTTGTAAAACGTGTTTATTCAGCAACTAAATCCATTTCCTTTGTTAACAACTTTACCAACTTAACACTTTTGGCACAAAACTTCTTAAAAAGGTTTCAAAGGGTTGTTTTTGCCATTTTTGGATAATTCAAGGGCTGATCTTGGAATTTGTTGATCTTCAAAGGTCTTCAATATAACTTTGAATGTACGAGGCACCATAATTGGCAATTTAGAATTATTGAGGGACTAAACTTGCTATTTCTTCAAAGTTGAAGGACTATTTGTGTAATTTTGACAAACTTAAGGGACCAAACTTGTAATTATGAATTCACAAGGGTTTTAAGTGTCATTTCTTCATTCATTGAGGATCAATCTTGCATGTCTTCAAGTCTTCAAGGGTATTTGTTGGATATTTCATGAACTAGGGCCCGGTTCTTTGTACGACTTCGTTTCTCGTGTCCGTTTTTCCTTGTTTCTTGTGATCTTTTGTCTTTTTCACGATATCCATACCTAAAATACACAAGTAAACAAACACAAGCATATATATGGTATTTTATGACATTTTTATGCATTTAAAGCCCGAAAAGAACGATGAGATCATGTATAAATGCCATCTCATCACTCCCCATACTAAGCCATTGTCGTGCCCTCACGCAATGCTAGAATAAAGTATCTAAGCATCACCAAAGTTCAATTTTATTAATCTTTATTGAAAAGTAAAAGACTTGCAACATACTACGAAGATGTGTAAAGACATAATGTATGATTTTCATCACGAAAGTGACTTTTAGGGTCAAAGAATAGAAACAAGTAAATGTCCCTTAGAGTAAACTTCGTCATCCTTGATTGTCATATATTCCATGCTAAGTGCAAAAACGAGATCATTGTTGGTACAAGTCACAATGCTAACACTACTCATACGTCCAAATTGTGTAATATTTTTTCTCCCCGCAATCCTAGTTATTATAAAAGGAAATGGGTTACTAGCATTTTTTAACTATTTGTCATGGATCACAAGTGATTCATATTGACTTATTTGAGTAGTTATTAGTCCGAAAGCAAAGTAGCACGATTTAATCGATAGTTAGCCGAAGGACAAAATCTTTTAAAACGGCTTCTCGTGTATCTCCTTAAGTTCATATCTTGGCATAACTCGTTTCACGATTTGAGACCTTTCTCGGACCGATATTTGGCATGTACTTCATACTTCAAATCTTGGGAAGACGTTCTTGAAATTATGGTCTTCTCTTCATATATTTGGAATTTCTTCACTTGACGTTTTTGAGAGATTCTTCATATTTGGACCACGACTTCATCATTTTTCTTCAATCTGTACTTTGGATTTTGATATACAACGATCCGCCTCCTTTTTAGACTTGGATATATTTATCCTTATACCTTGTAAGGGTCTTTTCGGACAGACTTTCTCCATGATCTTTAGGGGAGTAATTTCTTTTCGTCGTGTGTCTCGATCCTTCATATTGATTTAGGAATAATGATACTTTACATCATCTTGGATCTTTAGCAAAAATAGAGCTCCTCATGCCATGTTAGGGCCTTTTTGGATGATCACCAATCTTCGCGTCCCGCTTCAATAAGTTATGCCTTGGCTATGAACTCTATTCAACCCCGAGCAACTTTTAAACGATCTTGCGCTAGAGGCTAAGTAACCTTTCAAATCGTATGACCTTACTTATTGCAATTATTATTTATTCCTAATGCATTGATCTTATGGGAAGAAAAAGCCACAATTAAAAACATATGAGTTTTTGAAAGAACATTTTCATGTTCTACGTTTAGCATGATCACTTGTCTAACTCTATCATTTCTCGTTCTTCACTATATAAAGACCTCAAATTAAAGAGACTCGTGAATACTTAGCCATGCAAGTCAAAATTAAGCCAAATTTGGATTAGCTTTTATTAAGACTATATCAAATCAAAGTTTTAGGTTTTCAAGCCACCTATGCACTTTCTTGGACTTTTTCAAGTTTAGAGAATGCATTTTATAGTTCCCTTGATAAGTGACTTTCTAGGATCAATTATAGGAACTTGCGAAAAGTTCTTATTCTTAACCCGAATGAGTTAAGACTTTCGCGTTTTAAAGCTCCCTATATAAAAGTCTAGCAAAACTTGAATTGAGCGGGTTAAGGAATGTCAATGGCTCCAAATGCACATCAAGTCAAAAATTAGCTCTTATTCTACCCATCGGAAAATATACATTTGTGTCTCAAAAACACTTATAAAAACTAAGAAAAATTTTAAAATTTGGCCATTTTTAGCCTTATTAGCAACCAAAACAAAACATTGAAAGTTGGAAAGCGTGAGGGCGTAGCAAAGCAAGTATCTATTCACCCCCATACTAAAAGTAAACATTGTCCTCAATGTTTTGAGTCTAAGGGTAGAACACCCCCATACTAGAGACGAAGAGTCGAATGCTTAGGATCTAGCATGGAAAGGGTGATCAACAATATATCTAAAGCCGTTTATTAAGTATGCTAAAAGATAATTGTTAGAACAATAAAGGATATGTCAATGGATTCGTGAAAAACTTCTTCAAGCAAACGATGGAGGCTCACGAGAGTCTTCAATCGTAGATGATGATGATCTAGATAACACAATCACAAACAACCACTAGACAACGAGTTGGAAGGGTACAAGTCCCCTTATTAGTGAATAGTAAGCATAAAAGGATAAGCATGTGATCTCCCCCACGAGGCACCTCGTTTTTGATTACCGAGTCATGAGCTCGACTCGATCCCCTCAAAATGTGAACATTTAGGGAAAATCATGGTATGGTCAATTTTTGATGGGGCTTACATGATAAACAAGGCCCAAAAAGCAACCGGTATTAAGGACTAAGTCCTCGGATGATGCAAAATACCGGGATCGAAGATGACGTTCTCGTTTTCATTGGAAAAACAATTCAACGCCACTTCAACATGTGCCATAAACTCAAGAGTTTGAAGAAAAGAGATGAGAAGTAGAAGGGTGGGACAATTGGTAAGACAAACTTTTGAGCTACTCGAGGTAGACTCGCACCAAGCAAATAGATATAGTTTCCATTTATTGCATCGGTGGAAGACCGAGATTTCCCTCTATAATAGATTCCGGGATCGAATATCTCGTCCTCGGTGGACAAGGATGAGGGAACATAAGGGGCTTCCCCCATACTAGAACCACAGAAAGCATCGTCAAAAGGAGTAGACGAGCTTGTAGCACTCAAAACACGTGGTGATGACGGAGTTAGATTGGTAGAAAAATCAATTAAATCACATTTAAAATCTTCTCATTTTTTATCTTTTAAACTTTCCTTATGAAAACCCTTTTTGATTATGTCGAAAATATTTGGTTTTTCTAAGACGATGTTAGTCACACTAAAAATTCTCACATTTGAAAACCGTTTTGGTTTTGGTGGTGGTAAGTTCTCAAATCGTTTATCGACAAGGAAAACTTCCCCATCGGGGTCTACATATTCGTCATCCAAAAGATCTTCCGTAGAAACCGGCAACTTATCAACACTTTTCAAGAATGAATGTTCGAGGTGAGGCGAAAGATTTTTCGATTCAAGTATTGATGGTTTCTTCTTTGTAGGCTTTACAC
The DNA here is from genome assembly GCA_025667525.1 of Glebionis coronaria. Taxonomy (NCBI): domain Eukaryota; kingdom Viridiplantae; phylum Streptophyta; class Magnoliopsida; order Asterales; family Asteraceae; genus Glebionis; species Glebionis coronaria. The sequence continues at coordinate 108,125,032 of CM046877.1, forward strand.
TCATAACCTCCACCGGCGGAGGAAATGGTAAATTGGTTTTGGCAACATTTCCTAAAACTCTTGGTGAAAATTCTTTGCAAACGACATTGGTTGAATTACCATGGTTTAAAGTTGCAATAGAATAGACATGAGAAAGATTGGAGTTTTGTGTTGCATTGATGACAAGTTCTTCCTCATTGAAACGAAGGGTGATTTTTCGAGCATGAACATCAATAAGTGCTCTTGATGTATCCAAAAATGAACGACCCAAAATGAGAGGAACTTTTCGATCGATAGGAATGTCTACAATGATAAAGTCAACGGGATAGTAAAACTTTCCGACTTTAACGAAAACGTCCTCGGCTACTCCACATGCTAAAATCGTAGAATGATCGGCCATCTCGATAGACATGTTCGAAGGAGTAAGTGCCGGAAGCGAAAGCGATTTGAAAATCTCGAGAGGCATTAAATTAATACTAGCGCCAAGATCGGCCAAGGCGTAGCATTCCTCCATATCTTGAATTGCACACGGAATCAAAAATTTACCGGGATCACTGACTTTTTGTGGTATGCGGCTAAGAAAAACCGATGAACAACTAGACGATTGTTGTAACTTCTCTTTGTTGTTTAGCATACTTTTGAAGTTTGTGGCAAATCGAGGCATCATGATAAGAGCGTCGGCAAAACTTATGTTAAAATGTATATCACGAAACATTTTCATAAATAGCTCAAGTTGATAATTATTCCGTTCTTGTGCCTTTTCCTTGTTACGTCTCGAAGGGTAAGGTAAGGGTGGTGTGGGTTGGACATTAGGCAACGGCCTTGGAATCTCGGGTTCCACAATTGGTATTGGTTCAACCGTAGGTGTGGTTTGAGCGGTACTTCGTGGGATTGTAATGTGCTCCTTTTCGACCACCACCTCGGGCTCTTTCTCGATTTCCTTCTCCGTAGAAGTACTTGGACGAGAGATCGGTTCCCTGAAAGTTTTACCACTTCGTGTAGTAATAACCTTCATTTCTCCCCTCCGGTTGTTAATGGTATCTCTAGGAATACCACCCGAGGAAGAGGGTTTACACATGATTGCTTCAAACATTTTAGCCATTCGGTCCTCAAATTTTGATTGCCTAGCATCCGCTTTTAACAACTCTTGCTTAATCTCATGTTGTCCTAATTCCATCTTTTGTTGATTTTGTTGAAGACGTTGGACATTTCCTTCCATTTTATTTGCATGAGTTTTAAGTACATTAGCAAGTTCATTTTTAAGCTCGTTTTTCAACTCGGATCTTAAGCTAATCATCTCACGTTGCATGTTATCAAACTTAGCATCATTTGCTTTAGCATAATCCAAAAATTCTCCTTGAAGATTTTTAGTGTGAGCATTTTGAAAACCTTGTGTAGTGTTTTGAAAATCAAGGTTTCGGTTTTGATTAGTCACTTGTCCATTCCCACTTTGATAATTCCCTTTGTTGTAGTTACGTGAATTGCCTTGGTAATTACCACTTTGGTTGTTGTTTCGATAGTTATTAGCATTTTGATTTGGTGGAGCTTGATTTTGGCGGGAACCTTGACCGTTTTGGTTGTAAGTTCCCGTTGCTACATAAGCACTCGAAGTGTTACCATCCGCGGTAATGCACTTGGAAAGATCATGAGCTCCACCACAAGACAAACAACTCTTAGCAACCGCTTTAACCGAAGCGGAATTTGAAGCTTCTTGAGCTTTCCAATGAGACATAAGATTAGCAAATCTATCAAAAAACCGATTTTCCTCATTAGCTTCATCATGTAAGGCATTAATGCTACGAGACGATGACGACGATGACGAACCCAAATTGGCAACACTCGGTGTGTTACGAGGGCTATAAACCTTAGATCTATTCTCGATAATCTTTAAAGCCTCATCGGTCATTTTGCACAAAAAATTACCACCCGCGGCGGCATTCAAGTAATCTCGTTCATGATCATTAAGCCCATTATAAAAAGTATCAATTTGATGCAATTCCGAAAATCATGGTGTGAACATTCATGTAACATTTCTTTAAAGCGTTCTCATGCCATTGAAAAACTTTCATTATTTCTTTGCACAAATCGTGAAATCTCATTTTTCAAATGTGTTGTTTTAGATGGTGGAAAAAATTTGTTCACAAACTTAGAAACGAGATCACCCCATGTCAAAATCGAATTTGGCGGTTCCTTCTCAAGCCAAATTATTGCGGGTCCATCTAACGAGTATGGAAACAACATCATCTTAATGGCGTCATGCAGAACATCCTTAAATTTGCTAGTAGCGGTGAGACGATTAAAATTCCTAATGTGATAATGCGGGTTGTCTTTATCATGACCTTTAAACTTATTAGCTTGCAACATCGACATTAAACCCGTCTTAATTTCGAAATTCTCCGCAAGGATAGCGGGAATCACAATGGCCTCTCCAAAACCCTCGGTGGGTGCTTGTAGCAACTCCATCATAGTACGATTAGCCACGACGACTTCTTGTTCTACAATAGGTTCAACAATTGGAGGTTGTTCTTCAATCAACGTCTCTTGATTGGCTTGCTTTTGAAGACGTTTACGAGCTCGTTTTACTTGATTACGAGTGATCATAAACTTCACGAAGAATGGGAGGTGAGCAAAGAAGATTCTTTTTGGGTGTTTTGTGGATTTTCAATTTTTTTGTGTTTTTGATTGTATTTAATTTTTTTGGATTTTGGTGTATCTTCGTAGACAACAATCTACCAAATCTCTCCTCGAATCAAACTCTTGATTAAAGAAGCCTCAAAGGAATGAAAACGATCACGTGGAGTGAACGCCTTCGAATGACTTTAGAACTTTGGTGAAAACCAAATTGTTCATGAGGGTTTAATCACAAAGAAACCAAGCAAATATATTATACGTAAATAATACTTTGGGCGGCAAAACCCTCGATTAGCCTTCAATCTCAAAATACTCACAAGCAAGCGGGGAAACGAGGCGGCGCGAAGCACTTAAGAGCCTTTTTCCTTAGGGTATATTTTATAATACCCGCCTTATACCCACCTTATAGTTTGTATTTTTCAAAATCGAGCTTCACGAAAGTATTTATCTATTTTTGCCTTTTTCTTTTTGTTTGAAATTCGAATACAATAATTAGGAGATCAAATCCCAATTAAGGTTGTGTTTTCACACTTTTGGAGATATTTTGTATATTTGTTGTGATACTTAATACAATATAGTAATAATATTTTCACAAGAAAAACCAAGAAAACCGATAATACGTATTAGTAGAGTTCTACCAATACAAATACTATTTGGTTAATATTAAAAACAACAATGCAAATTAATCACGACACACCTCCCCGGCAGCGGCGCCAAAATGATTGTAGTGTTTTACTACTCTTTAGGAAAAGAGAGTAAATAGGGAAAAGTATTAAGTGATGATTTAGGAAAATCAAGCACTAATGACCCAATGGAGTTCCAAGTTCATTTCCCAAGGAGGTATATGTGTGTGACTAAGATGTAAATGATTTGAGATTAATATTTGGTTTAGAAGGGGATGAGAAAAGAAGATGACGAAGACGTGAAATTAATACTACGACGACAAAACGTAAAACCGTAAAAACTACAAAAATAAAAAGTAATTCTAAAAATTACCAAAAATTTACCAAAAAATCAAAATAAATAAACTAAGAGTTTACCAATGATCAAAACCTTTTTAAACCTTTTAAATAATTAAATATTCAATTTTAAAATGCTAATTAAAGCCCTAAAAATCAAATAAATTATCAAAAAGCCCAAATAAAGATTTCTCGGTAAACCTCTAAAATGACCTAAAAAGATTAAAAACTATTTTTAGAAATTTTTAAACTAAGAAAAACTACTTAAAATGATTTAAAAACTATTAAAACTTAAAATAATTATAAAAATTAATCTAAAAGTGATAAAATTATTCTAAGAGTTGCAAAAATCCCATTTTAATGTATTTAAGCTAAGAAAAATGTCAAAAGTTGAAAAATGTGAAATTTATAAAATAATAATAAAATAATATTAAAATAATATTAAAAATCCAAAATTTATAAAAAATTCTAAAAACTTGCAAACTAGTTTATTTTAACCTAAATAAACAGAAAATGAAAGTGAAATGACCAGAATACCCCTATTGGGCCCTCAAATGGGCCAAAACCAAAAACAGTCAACTTAAATGGGCTTTTTAGCCCAAAAAGTCAAACCTGGCCCAATTAACTTGGAAAAGCCCAATCTGACTCAAAATTTGATTCTAAACACAAAACTCTATAGGCCCAAAAGCTGAAAGTGAGCTTATCACAGCTTATTATGCAAACAACTTATCCTTATTGGGCTTTTTAGCCCATTAAGCAATAAGCTAATGCCATAAGCTCTAATTTGACACACAACCTTCTTTTAGGATGCTTAAGATATCTGTAAAAAGAAATTTTGAAAAAGCACACTCAATAAGCCAGAAATAAGCAAAGTAATATTTCACTAAAAGACAAAATAGTCGTTTTGAGAAATAAGGCACCTCAGGACTTGATTCAACTTGCAAAATGTCACAAATGAACTCAATAAGCCAAAACAATCAACAAAATTCCAATAAGCAAAACCAATAAGCCAGAATAAGCCAATAAGCACTTATGAAAAAGTCAATTAAGTTGGTTTTCTAGTCAAACCCTAAAGTCAACCCACCAAATGCTCCAGTATGAAAAAATGGGTCAAATAATGAGCCCCTATTACAAAATACAAGTTGTTGCTTGTTAAAATAAGCTATTATAGCTTATTGATAAGCTGAAACCCAATTAACACTAGCAGTGGCAACTTTCAGTAGGAACTGGTTCCCACTGCTTTGACTATTTGACCAAGCTTTTTAGAGAGATTTAGTTGGATTCAATTGGAAACAAGGGCACCTTTGTGATCACTGAATCACAAGGAGTCAATAGCAACAAGAAAATCCAAATTTGGTTCACACAATAAGCCATAATCAATCAAATAGTCACCAGATGATGCACAGACATGGAAAATAAGCAGTTATGCACTAATAAGCAGTTATAGCATGAATAAGCCAACCAAACTCAACAGGATGCATACATAAGCTATATAAACTAAGAATAAGCACAAACAAACTTATATCAAAAACTGAATCAAAGTAAATAACAAGATCAAAGCATAAACAGTTACTGATATGAACATGAACACTATGCAGGCAGTTTTGCTGATCTATTTGACCAAAAATCCAAATTCAGGCACTCAAATCTCTTCTCCTGGTGTAGTTAACCTAGATTTAACTCTTGTTAAACCTAGTCTATGATTAGATCTAGGTGTCCTCAAAGTCCTAGCCAATTTTACCAAGTAAACAAGATTTTATACCCTTATTAAGAATCTAGGTGTTTCAAACCACAAAATATGCAGCAATATAACCAAGTATATCAGATAAACATGTACTAATAACCACAAGCACAAAACTAACACTTAACAAACCACAAATCCAACTAATGCAGTTAACCCAAACACCCCTTAAAAACCTGTTTTCACAATTTTTCAAAGGATTATCCAGATTCAAACCACAAATCAAACCACAAACACTTCAATAACATCAAACAACACCAGATTAACAATAATCAACCACAAAATCCCAGAATCACCAATAATCATGCAATAATCACAAAATTCAGAAAAATAAGAGAGAAAATGAAAAGGGAAGAAGGTGCAAACCTCCAAGACCTACATTCAGGCCCTGGATTGTTTGAGCTTAGGTACTAGCAGAACAAGTACCAGCTTCCAATGCTGCTAAGATGAACAAACCAACAAGTGAGATCAAATAAACAATAACTTTCTGATTTTTGAAGCACAAGCTTTATCACTTAAAACCTTGCCTCAAAAACCTTCAAACAAGATTATGGAACTCAGATTTTAGCTTATCAAACACCAAACTTTTATAAATAACAGACAAAAGAATTCAAAATTTTCAGAAATTCAAACTTTATTTCATAAAAAGGAATTACAAAGATTTAAAAGCTAAAATCCAGAACAAAGCTCTCTCACAGGTTGATGAGTCTATTTATAGGCAAATGCCAAGCTTAGCACTATTCACAAACCCTAGAAGTGAAATTCCTATTCTATCCTTGAGTCTTCTAGACGTTTTCTTGGTGTGAGCTGTCCAAAGTGATCTTGGATGTTCATTTTAGCTTTGGAATGAAGCAAGGACTCTCAGCTGTTGATTTTGCCACGTTGGATTACTTGGAGGTGAAGTAGTCATGTGATTGGTTAAACGGGAATTGGGGGTGGGGTCCATAGTGAGTGGGATTAAGGGTTTTAAGGTTGGGATGTATTTCTGCACATGTGAATCAAGTGTGTGCAAAGGTAATTGCTTTTTACCCTTTGTTTAAGTGATGTAAAATCTGGGGGTGAAGAAGAGTAAACAGTGGTGATTTTGATCCGAAATTGGGGGAAGTTGTGTGTTTTGGCGCGTGTTATGGGATTTGAAGTTTGGAATTGGCAATTTGGGTCCTTGTTCTTTGGCAAGACTTGTAAAACGTGTTTATTCAGCAACTAAATCCATTTCCTTTGTTAACAACTTTACCAACTTAACATTTTTGGCACAAAACTTCTTAAAAAGGTTTCAAAGGGTTGTTTTTGCCATTTTTGGATAATTCAAGGGCTGATCTTGGACTTTGTTGATCTTCAAAGGTCTTCAATATAACTTTGACTTTATGAGGGATCATAATTGGCAATTTAGAATTGTTGAGGGACTAAAATTGCCATTTCTTTAAAGTTGAAGGACTATTTGTGTAATTTTGACAAACTTAAGGGACCAAACTTGTAATTATGAATTCACAAGGGTTTTAAGTGTCATTTCTTCATTCATTGAGGATCAATCTTGCATGTCTTCAAGTCTTCAAGGGTATTTGTTGGATATTTCATAAACTAGGGCCCTGTTCTTTGTACGGCTTTGTTTCTCGTGTCCGTTTTTCCTTGTTTCTTGTGATCTTTTGTCTTTTTCACGATATCCATACCTAAAATACACAAGTAAACAAACACAAGCATATATATGGTATTTTTATGACATTTTTATGCATTTGAAGCCCGAAAAAGAACGATGAGATCATGTATAAATGCCATCTCATCAGTAATCGTGAAGAGTCTCCCCTGAAATGTATGTAAACCTATCAAACAAGTCATACAATTGACACTCTCGTTCTTGCTTAGTTAGAGAGGTCCCTTGTAACAAAACAGCTAATCGATCCCAAAGATTCTTTGCCACTGTATGTTCACTTACCATTCTATAGATATCGGGTGGAAGGGCTTGAAGAATTGTCTGAACGGCCCTTTCAACTGCATCGGCAATGATTTTGTTAGCATCGGTTAACTCATGATACAACCTTTCCCTCGTCACATTGTTGACGGTAACTTCTCCCCAATCTAATGGACCTTTTTCAATTGATTGAAGCATAAGTCGACCATTGGGTTTGCCCATGATGTACGTTTTCATGCGACCTTACCATGCTTCAAATAAATCTTTGATGAGCAAAGGTGGGCGAGTGTCGGTACCCGAGATGATTGAGATATCGGTAAGCGAAGTCATTGTTGGCATATATGAATTTGAATTCATTTTATGATCCCTTGAATAAAGATTATCAAAAATGATCGAACAATGAAATAAGGTTATGTGTTTTTGTATTGTTGAATGAAAGATGTTGTTATCTTTTTGTTGTGTTTGGTTTTGAAATTTACCAAATTACCAAATTAATGCAAGATAGAAAAATCCTCTAAGTTATGCAACTTTTATCCAAAAACAAATTCTATCGGAATGTGCAAGTGTCGGAATGTTGCTTCTGTCGGAATATACTTTCTATCGGAATGATTGCAAGTATCAGAATGTTGGTTCTATCGGAATGTTGGTTCTATCGGAATGTTGACCTGTCGGAATGTCGATCTGTCGGAATGTCCTTCTATCTGAATATTGGATCTGTCGGAATGTTGATCTGTCGGAATGTTTAGATCGCAATATGGCTAAAACAATTTGAACAGAGTAACGTCTCAATATCCCTTAAAAAACATCGGAATCCACGATCGCAATGAACGATCGGAATATCTCGTCAGAATAAGGTATCAGAATCCTTTGATCGCAAAGTAGAACCTTGTGGTTATTGCGATCAAACCTCACGCACTTGTACTTTCTGATGGTATCACTTGCTAGAATTTCAGAAAGATGAAAAACAAGAAAGTTCTTAACTTTTGATCCAAAAGATTTGTGTTTTAACCAAAACCAAGATACCCAAATCACTACGACACAAATAAAGAAGGTATACGACTTAAGAACACTAACAAACACGAAATTTTGTTGATGCTTTGGCAATAAACAATCAAAAAACACACGTTATGCTTAAGAAAGCATAAACAATACAAAGACCAACCTATATTTCATCCCATGCTCTGATACCAATTGTAGAACAATGATAATCTTTGTATTTCAAGAGGGTTGATGTATTTCTAGAGAGAGAAACTTAGAGAGAGAAATGAAATAAACTATGTGTATTGAAATGAGAAATGAAAACAACCAACACCTCTTTCCATGGTGGAAAGAGGTTTATATACCCAAGTCCTTAATGGACTTGGGCCTCCGGCCCATGAACATGCTCATGGGTCGGGCTTAACATAAATGTAACTTTAACATTACTACGAGCCTATAACTATATTGTTGGAGTGACCGAGACTTTCTTTATACGTAAAAACGTATTTCTAACACAAATAAAACACTCCGGCTAATGAGTCACATCACCACCCATACGAGATGAACACAGCGCCGTAAACACCACTTCGTGGTGGTTTATGGCGACAAGACCACCACACTGACTTCTGTGAGGTGATGGCCGACATAGGTGCTGGTGGTGATAGGATGAAGACAGTGGTGAGTGGGGTGGTGGTCGTGTTGTAAAGGCGGTTGATGGTGGGTGATGTTCAAGTGGTGATGGTGGTAAGACAACATAGATGTGGTGAATATGAAGGTTGGTGGCTGCTGATGGTGACGGTGTAACAACGACAACAAGGGTGATGGGTGGTGTCATATAGTGGCGGCAGTGGCTGGTGACGGAGTTTATAGGGTGGCGGTTGGCGCTGATAGTAGTGGTCGTAGTGGATATAAGTGGTGATGTTGTAAGTGTGGTGGATGGACGAGGGTGGTGATGTATGATGAAAGACGGTGGTAGTCGGATTAAGTCACCAGCGGATGGCCGGAAAAATAGTGGCTGCAAGGAAGTTATAGTGTGTGCTAGGTTTAGGTTAAAAATGAGAAACCCTAATATGGTTTGGTTATTTAAACAAATAAGTGGCAATGGTTTAATAGTTTAGGGGTAATTATGTAAAATTTAAACAGGGACCAAAGATACAACTTTTATTTAACTTTTTTTAATTAATAGTTTAGACTTCGTTTAAAATAGCTAATGGATAATTTAAGATACAAAATTTTCGCCATTGCGTTTCAAATGATTTTTCCTATAAGAATGAGTATTCTCTTGACTATTATTTCATAACATTTCGTAAACTCCTTCAAAAATGTTGATTATTTATCTAGTATCACGATCAAACTTATATATAGTGAAAATTGGACTTCAACTTAAATGTTCTCTTTAATAAACGTTAATAAAATATTAAATAATTTAATAAATCATCTTACTAAATATCTCGTGACAATTAAATATAAAAATTTGATTTTTTACTGTGCCGGTACGCAGACTGTGTGATTTTTCAGATTTTGCAAAATATGTCCTGTTTTCAAACCCAATAAGTTTCGAATCGCTCAAAACTTAATTTTGAATAATAATAAAAATAATTTATTATTATTTACAGCATGAAAAATTCTCGGATGTTACACTTACCTCGTGGCTAAGGTGAGTTCATAGCCCCTTTTTACTTATACATGGTTTCTAAACACGGGGTGAGATTTTACATGGTGGAACATGTAAAATCCATGATTTTACCATGATTTTATGAAATGAAGTTTCACCCATTAATCCTAGAACACATACTCATGTGTTATGTTTCTATAAGTGGTGTGTGAACTTTTCCATTTTGTACTTATACTTTTATATTCATACTTGTTGTAATAAGTTTCATAATGTAAACCTTGTATATAAAACTAGGGAAAACAAGTAGTAAAATGTATAATCCATACTTGAAGTATACAACACTTAACTAAATCAAAGTTGGAAAACATGCTACACACTATATGTAGTTGTATATGTATGTTTTTATGTACACCACAAACATGTTTTAACTTTCTTGGACTAGCCCATGACCATACTCCTTATGTGCTATCCCGACATAAGCCCAAGCCAAAGCCCATTACCCCCTTTTGGCTAGCTAGAAACGGCACCCCATATGTGGAAGAAGAAGGGTTGTCTTGGTTTTGGAAAAGCCAACACATGGCACAATGGTTCTTACCAAGGCAATCATGCCTTTTGCCGTCACCATTCTCTCTCCCCTTTTAGCCAAAACACACACACACATACATTCCCTCATTCTCTCATGCAACTAAATCTCACGTTCTCTCTTCATCTTCTCTCACAAATCATTCGGCATTAAGCCACAAGAATCTAAAGTTGTTCATCTAATCTACTAGATCCTTGTCCCATCTTAACTACTAATCATTTAGTAGCATCATCATCATCTTTGGAGGTATTATAACAAGCCCTAGCTGAATCTATAAGGGCCACGACTTAGTTATATTTAGGGTTTTCTTCATCATCTTGATTAGATCTCCAACCTCCTTGTTCATCTAGATCTTCCTTGGTAAATTTAAGCAAGAAAGGTATACTCCTTATGTTTCTTCATTTTCACTTGCATGCATCATCATCCATCTATAAACACATGTATATAGCTTGTTAAAATCAAGATTTGGTAAAAGCCATGACCTTAAAGGTCACGACATATATTTGTGCACCATTAGTAATGGTTAAAAATCTTTTTAATACGAAACCTATGACTAGTACTATATGTTTTAACTTGATTTAAAACCATATGAAATATTTTAAGAATTTAAATGTAGCATGGGTTACAAATCTTACTTTATGGGACTTTGGTTAACTAATAATCATAGATCTCATAAAATAAACTTGTGTAACTTAAAAATCATGAAGACCATGACCTTAAGGGTCACGGCATAATTAAGTGGTTAACTTATGATTTATGTACTAAGTTTTAATGATGGAATATATAATATTACATGTGAAATGGAATACTAAAAATCACTAAAATGATTTATGTGAACATATAATAGCCGTGGGCTATATGTATGTATGTATGGACTTGTGACTTGATTTCTTGATTTGTACATAGCTAGATCTTATTTTGGGGACACTTATAAGTACATGCAACCTTAAATTAAGTTTTGACTCATCTTAATAAGCTATATTTAATTATGGCCGTGAGTTATAAGCTCATATTAGGGCTTATGACTTGCATGCAACCTTGTAACACATCTAGATCTAATTTGGTACATCACATATAATAAACTATAAGTTTTATTCTTTTATTAAGATTTAAAACTAAATATAGATAAGCTAATAATAAGCTTATAAGAAAATCCTAAACTAATACATAAAATGAAAAGTAGTGTTAATGGACTAATTAAGCCCATGCAACATTAGTCCAAGACTTAATGGACCTAATAAGCCTATTTGATAAATCTTAGTATCTTAATGGACTTAAGATTAAACTTAGGCCCATTTAATTAATTAAAGGACTTAAAAATATATTTAAGCCCAATAAATGATTTAAAGGCCTATTTAAATAAATTAGTGGACTTAAAATATATTTAGGCCCACTAGATAGCCCATTAGATGTGTAGCCCATTTGATGAGCCCATATAATGTTTTGAATGTTTAAATAAAATTTTTTATAATAAAAATGTAACTTATAAAAACTTTTGGACTAAAATAACAATTTATGAAACTTAAGGACTAAAACCGTGACTTATGAAACTTGTTTTGATAAATTAGTAAACACAAGGACTGAAAATGTAATTATCCAAAAGTCTAGGGTTTAATAAATACCATCCATGGCATATTAAACCCTAGGGACCATTTTAGGAAGATTCTAAAAGTTATTTTGTCATTTTAAAACCCTAAGGACCATTTTGGGAATGATCCGAAACTTAAAGAAGCCCTAGGGGTTGTTTTGGTTATTTTATGAAAGTTATAAAACCTAGATTTAACTAGGGGGACTAAATTAAGTCGAAACTTTAACAAGCCCTATGTACCAAATGTGTAATAATCTGAAAGTTTACTTTGTTTAAAATATGGAGGGACTAGTTTTGCCATGTTCTGAAACTTTAACAAGCCCTAACCCTAATTCTATTTTTTTAAACTTAGTAAAACTTAAACAAACCCTAAACCATAAGGATTAATGTATAAATTCTTAAGCTTGTAATTAATAAATTATTTTATAAATGTTAAATAATTTTGGGATCTTTTAAGCTAAATAAAATATTTTATTTTATTTTACAAGATAAAATATTTATATTTTTACTTTATGAAATAAATTATATAAACAATATGGATATGTATTACTAATACATAAACTCATATACTTTTAGGAAATAAAATTATATGAACGTTGAATAAGTTGAATACTAATATTATAAGTAGAACACCTTACGTTTACTTAAAATATAAAACTTAATAGTAAGTTTAAATGGATAATATAAATACATGAACTGTGTAAACTAATATTTTGAGTAGAACATTTTATGTTTACTTAATTATAAAACTTAATAAGTAAGTTTAAAAGAATGATTATAATACATGAACTGCGAACGTGAACTAATATTTTAAGTAGGACATTTTATGTCTACTTAAATAAGAAACTTAATTGTAAGTGGAATGGTTATTATTAATACATTTATTACGAATACAAGCTGATATTAAAAGTTAAACATTTTATGTTTACTTAGAAATGAAACTTATATAGATAAGTTTAAATGGATATTGTTAATACTTGTACTACAGTTATTTAGATAAATGTCGTAGCATAAATGAACTGACTAAAAATCTATATAAGCATACACATATGTTCTTTGTACTATCTATTAAGACTGTACTATTTGATTAGGCATAACTTTTAGCGTGAGCGTTATTTGGATATTCGTGTTATACAGCTATTCCCAACTCCCAAGTAAGTTTACAGCCCCATATAACTATTGATAAACTTTTCCTCTACGGGGGAGAAAACATGCAACTATTTTAAAATAGACATAACTAAATTGTATAAACTTGACTATGATTGACTATTATAGAAACTGTTAAATTGTTGTAAATTGCCCGAATGTTATTAATATATCTATTAGGGATTGACCATCCCGATCTGGGCGAGTCATGCTCACTGTGCCTTGGCCGGGACAACAGATGTATACCATGTTGGAACTGGGTTTGGGTGTCTTTTTGTAAGACACTACGTCCTCATCTGTTGAGGACTATGGAAGGTTAAGCTTCAGTTTCGAGTACTAGCAAATGTAATCTACTTTTTAGTAAGAATGCTTTGTGCATTGTTACTTCTATGATTAATGTATGTCCAAACTAACTAATGTTAAAACCTATAAATTCACCAACTTTATGTTGTCCCTCTAAGCATGTTTATCTCAGGGAAATGAAGTTAGAACGAGATATGTGCATGGACTCAAGCATCTATGTAATATGCATCGTAGGAATCGTCAAGGGTTCCATTTGGGGAAAATGAACAATCTATTTATGACATGTTAAAGACAATTTTATTTATTTGTTTAATAATCATGTAATATGATTTGAATAACTCTTTATCTTATTCTCTATGGACTATATGCTATCGATCCACCCTTGTGACATCTCTGTTGATAATTCCGCATATTTTGCCCTACCCGGGGGTGTCACAGAGAATGGTATCAGAGCATTAGTTATAGAGAACCAGATAAATTTTTAAATAAAATAAAAATAAAGTGATTTTTCTTTTATTTAAAACTGGACTATAACTTTATAAAATCTTTTGGGATTTTTTTTGGGACCGTATTAGTTAAGCATATAGATCGTAGGGCATTATGTGCTATGTGAACTAAGAGTATACTGATTGATAAATAAACTGGTTAAATGACTATATATATATATATATATATATATATATATATATATATATATATATATATATATATATATATATATATATATATATATATATATATATATATATATATACATATATATATATATTTATATATATATATACATATATATATTTATATATATATACATATATATATATATATATACATATATATATATATATATATATATATATATATATATATATATATATATATATATATATATATATATATATATATATATATATATATATAGAGTTATATATATATATATATATATATATATATATATATATATAACTCTATAGAGATATATATATATATATATATATATCTATATATATATATATATAACTCTATATATATATATATATATATATATATATATATATATATATATATATATATATATATATATATATATATATATATATATATATATATATATATATATATATATATATATATATATATATATATATATATATATATATATATATATATATATATATATATATATATATATATATATATATATATATATATATATATATATATATATATAGAGAGAGAGAGAGAGAGAGAGAGAGAGTTAGGATCAAATGAGAAGAAACCTTAAAATAAGAAGGATAAGAAGATACTATAACCGCATATTCGAGATGCATGCACTAAAGTTAGATTCATCTTTGTAATCTTAGATGCATTATAATGCATCATAACATGTTTTATAGCTTTTAATTAGATGCATATACGTATATTAGATGCATTTCATGATTTATCTTTATTTTTGTTCCTCTACACGTGCCCAAATCATGAAAATCAATTTGTACCATCTACACATCAAATTAACTTTCAAAACTCAATATCGTGCATCTACATGAATAGAAATGCATCTAATTCAAGTCGTTGCATCTCAAATGTGTGATTTTAGTCTCTTCTCACCACTTCTTATTTTAAGTTTCTTCTCATTGGATCCTTACTCAAATATATATATATATATATATATATATATATATATATATATATAAGTATTAATATATATAACTTTAAAAACATTGCGATGATTGTTTAAAAGGGATGTACTTCATAAAACTTGTAGCTAAAAATAATATTTTTCTTTGTTTGTAAGCATATACTTACTTCAAATTTAAAATAATATTATTTTCAGAGCATCATGACTTCGCCTACTGCACCTCTGACTTTTCTACCAGTAGTAGCACCTACTCCAGCTACCCGTTCGTCTCCACGATCCGTGCAGTGCGGATGGTTATCATCCTCTGACTCGGAGGATGATCAGACCATCGAAGCTGTGCTTCCTGAGGACCCTTTTTCTTCTCCAGCATCAGTCATACTGGTCTCCACCTCTATGGAGGAGGACCAGGTGTCTCCAGACCTACCATCTTCTGTACCTGCATCTTTACCATCGGGCCATTTTCCCGAGTCCGTACCCGACTCTACTTTTGAGATCGGGGAAGGCTCTAGGGTGGGACGTACTGACTCTGTCCAGGCCCAAATCGCCCCACTGGCCGCACGCCAGGAGCGGGAGATATCCGACCTCCGCATCCTGTTGACAGCTGGTCAACTAGGTTACACTGCCGTCTATGAGCGCGTTGACTCCCTCGCTCATACCATGAAGGGAGAGGCACAAGCAGCCCGAGGCGTCCAGGCCAAGACTGACGAGGCATTGCAGTGGATTTGGGAGGAGAAGTATCGTCTCCACCAGCGTATCCAGACCATGGAGAGTTTCCAGCACCAGACCCATGCTGCTCTATCTGCTCAGGAGCAGTCCCTGTCCATTTTCTTCGACCTTGCCACCGTCCGTCACGAGGAGTTACTGCAGAGATGACCTATCTTTTTGGGGCCGTCGACAGACTCAGCTGCTGACAGCATTCCGCATGCTCAAGGAGGCCCGAGCGACAGTTCGGACTTTATGGAACACCAGGAGAGCACCTGCAGCTTTGTCTGCCCCACCAGCCCCAGCCTCATCTAGTAGACTATCTAGGCAGGAGTAGGATAGATGTACTAGGTTTCTTGTACATCATGATCAGCCTATGGGTTGCACCCTAGCTGACATGGTATAGGACTTTTGTACTTTTATTTCTTTTCAGCTTTTGGTGATGTAATCTTGTACTTTATCTTTTCTTTTCTTTTGGACATGTAATTTTGGGATGTAATGTTTTAAAGACTGTGTGTATCATTACCTTGGATAAGGCTCGACATGTCTATGACTTGGATTTTGTTATACTAGATGGATGTTAAATTTCTCATGGAAATAGCATGTAATCACATTCTTTATTATAATTTCTGTGCAATGTATTATATTATGAGATCTTGACAGGTTATCTAAATTTGTTATGAAATCAGTGCATGAATTTTCCCCGTGAAAATAATATAAAAATTGTACTAACGTTTGAACTAATAATCTCATTTTGTGTATGACTATAGACAAATGGTGATTACGAGATCAAATCCCAATAATGCAACTACTTCCAACGCTGATAATGCTGAATTTCTAGAAGCTACTCAAAATGTCGCTGCCGCACAACTCCGGGAAATGATAAGCGAGGGCATCACAGCAGCTATCGCAGCCAGAGGAGCTGATCCAAATGCAAACAATGATCCAAACCTTTATACACATAGAAACAACACCAACAGGGGTTGCTCTTACCCCGACTTCTTAAAGTGAAAACCCTCATACTACTGAGGAAAAGAAGGGGTTGTTGAATTGATGCAATGGTTTGAAAGACTAGAGACAGTTTTCCGCATCAGTGGTTGTGCTGACGAGAACAGAGTTAAGTTTGTCACATGCACACTACTTGAGAGCACCCTTACCTGGTGGAACTCAGTGGTCGCTACCCTTGGACATGACATTGCTTACACTCTCACTTGGGCCAACCTCAAAGAGAGGATGACTGAGAAGTACTGTCCGAGAGGAGAAATGAAGAAGTTGGAGATAGAGCTGTGGGATCTAAAATGTAAGAACAATGATATCCTTTGGTACAACCAAAGATTTCAAGAGTTAAGCTTGATGTGCACCAGAATGTTCCCTCAAAAGAGCGACAAGATTGAGAAGTATGTCAGCGGACTCCCTGACAACATCCATGACAGTGTGCTAGCTTCACGACTCACTACCGTTGAAGGTGCTATGGAATTTGCGACTAAGATGATCAACAAGCGAGCCCGCAATCTGTCTGAAAGGCAAATGGACAACAAGAGAAAGTCAGATGAAAGCTCTCGTAGCCAGCACCAGCAGCCTTCCAAAAGGCAAAATGTTGGGCAAGCTGGTGACACTACTCCCACAACCCGCACCAAGAACTACCCAGGATCTAAGCCTAAGTGTTCAAAGTGCAACTATCATCATGTTGTAGGAGGACAATGCCAAGGATGCTACAAGTGAGGCCAACAAGGCCATTTTGCTCGTGAATGTCAAGCAAATGTTGCTACCCCGGGGCGACCCAATAACAATCCTGGAAACAGCAACAAAGGCAAGTCCAATGCTCGTGGGAGCGGAAGTGGGCAACAGGGAAACCGAAACCCCACAGGTGGAAGCAGTAGTGGACCAAAGAAAGCTGTGGTATGTTATGAGTGTGGAACCCCTGGACATGTGAGACCCGACTGCCCCAAATTGGCCAACCAGAAGAAGGACAACAAGGGAACTTCTTCCCAAGTGTACATGGCCGGCAATGCCCAAGTTAATCCAGACTCCAACGTCGTCCCTGGTATGTTTTTACTAAACCAACGATATGCATCTGTCTTGTCTGACACATGGGCAGACCAAAGCGTTATATTTACTAAATTTAGTAAGGTATTGGAAATCACTCCATTAGTTCTAGATCCCTATTATGCTGTAGAATTGCCGACGGAAAAGTTGTGACGGTTGACACCATCATTCGAGGTTGTTCCTTAAACCTTTCCAATCACCCGTTTTACATCAACCAGATTCCGGTAAGTCTTGGTACCTTTGATGTCATCATGGCATGAATTGACTAGCAAGTATCATGCAGTTATCCTATGTGATCAAAAATTGGTTTGTATACCTTGGGGAGATGAAAACTTGATTATACTAGGGGACGGTAACCCCGATATAGTCAACACTAGATTTAGTGTCATTTCTAGCACCGACAAGTCAGGGAATACTTGGTCAAAGGATGCCCCATTTTCCTAACCTGTTTTTCCCTACGTGACAAGATAGGCAACCCTAAACCTGAAGGACACATCCAACTCATAATGGGTGTATTTTGTAGGGTTATATCCGCCACTTTAGGCAACCCTAAACCTAAAGGACACATCCAACTCACAATGGGTGTATTTTATAGGGTTATATCCGCCACTTTAGGCAACCCTAAACCTGAAAGACACATCCAACTCACAATGGGTGTATTTTGTAGGGTTGTGTTCGACATCCCTCGCAAAGAGGTGTTGAATGTCCCATGTTTTTGGACATTCCTTTTTCCTCTTCGGGTCCAATTAGTTCGACAATACCATCATCCACCAGACTCTGGGAGATGTAATTTCCTCTCTTTAGAAGTAAAAAATTTGTGCAAATTTTGAACCAGTAATAGTGAATGCATGACCCTTTTTGCAGCACCCCGCAAGGCGCGCATTTCTTTATTCTTGGTATCTTCTTTTATTTCCACCATTTGAGGTACTTCTTTTCTGCGCCCCTCTCGTTCAGCCCCGCGGTGAATGAAGCAGATTCTTTGCAACTTCCTACCCAATTGCCATCAACAATAATCTTAACCTCTCTGATGGGTAGAAGCTTTAGTACTACTAACTAATGTCTGTACCCCACAAGCTTGAGGTAGAACTGCAAGTCTTTCGCGTAAAGCTGTTGTTGACATAGGAGGGGATTCTAGTTAAAATACTCTTTCATTTTATTTTACCTTCAACCCCCAATTTTCATCACGGGTGTGGAGATATAACCTCTATCTCATCCATGAAAAGGATGCAGATGTAGTGCATCCCCAACTTTCCCAGCATATAAAACATGTTGGCGTGTCCTCCTCATACCAGAAACCATCTTCAGTGGATTTGCCCTCCTAACTAAATCCACAACACCATTGGTCCTCTCCCGGATCCTGGAAGGATGTAGTTGCGCCCCCGTTGAGAAGCCCGCGTCTATCCATCCATAGCAGTAGTCTCCTTTACTGCTCAATCGGATGAATAGTATGATCCGGATAAAGATCTCTTTGCATTGCTTCTATCCATCCATAGCAGCAGTCTCCTTTACTGCTCAACCGGACGTATAGTGTGATTAGGATAAAGATCTCTTTGCATTCCCTTCCTATCCATCCATAGCAGCAGTCTCCTTACTACTCAATCGAACGAATAGTGCGACCCGAATAAATATCTCTTTGCATTCCCTTCCTATCCATCCATAGCAGCAGTCTCCTTTCCTGCTCAATCGGATGAATAGTGCGACCTGGATAAAGATCTCTTTGCATTCCTTTCTATCCATCCATAGCAGTAGTGTCCTTTACTGCTCAATCAAATGAATAGTGCGACCCGGATAAAGATCTCTTCGCATTCCCTTCCTATTCATCCATGGCAGCAGTCTCCTTTACTGCTCAATCGGATTTATAGTGCGAACCAGATAAAGATCTCCTTGCATCACCTTCTGTCCACCCGTGGTAGCAGAAGCCTTCATTACTGCTAAACCAGACATATAAGGGTAACCTAGGTGTAGACCACTTCGCGTTAATACCACCATCCGTACCTGAGAGAGAGTCTGAAATGAACCATATACTTAGAACATCTTTCACTTAAAAGATAACTACGTTTTAGTAGCTTTGAGGACAAAGCTAAAATAACGGGGTGGTGATGTAAAATCCATGATTTTACCATGATTTTATGAAATGAAGTTTCACCCGTTAATCCTAGAACACATACTCATGTGTTATGTTTCTATAAGTTGTGTGTGAACTTGTCCATTTTGTACTTATACTTTTACATTCATACTTGTTGTAATAAGTTTCATAAGGTAAACCTTGTATATAAAACTAGGGAAAACAAGTAGTAAAATGTATAATCCATACTTGAAGTATACAACACTTAACTAAATCAAAGTTGGAAAACATGCTAAACACTATATGTAGCCGTGTATGTATGTTTCTATGTACAACACAAACATGTTTTAACCTTCTTGGACTAGCCCATGACCATACTCCTTATGTGCTAGCCTGACATAAGCCCAAGACAAAGCCCATTACCCCCTTTTGGCTAGCTAGACACGGCAACCCATATGTGGAAGAAGAAGGGTTGTCTTGGTTTTGGAAAAGCCAACACATGGCACAATGGTTCTTACCAAGGCAATCTTGCCTATTGCCTTCACCCTTCTCTCCCCCCTTTTAGCCGAAACACACACACACATACATTCCCTCATTCTCTCATGAAACTAAATCTCACATTCTCTCTTCATCTTCTCTCTCAAATCATTCGGCATTAAGCCACAAGAATCCAAAGTTGTTCATCTAATCTACTAGATCCTTGTCCCATCTTAACTACTAATCATTTAGTAGCATCATCATCATCTTTGGAGGTATTATAACAAGCCCTAGCTGAATCTATAAGGGCCACGACTTAGTTATATTTAGGGTTTTCTTCATCATCTTGATTAGATCTCCAACCTCCTTGTTCATCTTGATATTCCTTGGTAAATTTAAGCAAGAAAGGTATACTCCTTATGTTTCTTCATTTTCACTTGCATGCATCATCATCCATCTATAAACACATGTATATAACTTGTTAAAATCAAGATTTGGTAAAAGCCATGACCTTAAAGGTCACGGCATATATTTGTGCACCATTAGTCATGGTTAAAAATCTTTTTAATAAGAAACCTATGACTAGTACTATATGTTTTAACTTGATTTAAAACCATATGAAACATTTTATGAATTTAAATGTAGCATGGGATACAAATCTTACTTTATGGGACATTGGTTAATTAATAATCATAGATCTCATAACATAAACTTGTGTAACTTAAAAATCATAAAGACCATGACCTTAAGGGTCACGACATAATTAAGTGGTTAACTTATGATTTATTTACTAAGTTTTAATGATGGAATATGTAATATTACATGTGAAATGGAATACTAAAAATCACTAAAATGATTTATGTGAACGTATAATAGTCGTGGGCTATATGTATGTATGTATGGACTTGTGACTTGATTTCTTGATTTGTACATAGCTAGATATTATTTTGGGGACACGTATAAGTACATGCAACCTTAAAATAAGTTTTGACTCATCTTAATAAGCTATAATTAATTATGGCCGTGAGTTATAAGCTCATATTAGGGCTTATGACTTGCATGCAACCTTGTAACACATCTAGATCTAATTTGGTACATCACATATAATAAACTATAAGTTTTATTCTTTTATTAAGATTTAAAACTAAATATGAATAAGCTAATTGATAGGTGTGTAAACACCCATCTTTTCTACCACTTCTTTCTTGCTAAAACAAGACCAAAACGCGTATTTAATGTCATTTGTTTGGAATTATGCGTGGTTTGTGTGTTTATTATGTTTTCAGAGCCAACCGGATAAATATTGGAGAAAACATGGGATTGCACGGGTTTTATCAAGGAAAAAGACTGAAGACGAAGTCTATTGTCCAAGAGATGCAAAAGATTTGAAGTCAATGGGCCTATTTGAAGATTTATCGAAGAAAAGGACCAAAGACGGAAGATTTACACATGTCGAAGAAACTCAAGTCTATTTAACGAAGAAATTAAAAGACGAGTTGAATTTAATCGACAACAAATCCCGAATCAGAATCGAAAACGTCAACTTTTCTGAAAAGACGAGAAGACAAAAAGAAGGGAAGAAAGCCCACTCACCAACAAAGGGAGAAGCCTATAAATACTCCTCCCATTCAAGACTCCAGCATCTAGTTTTTTCAGTTATTCTCCTTCCTAGTTTTTAGGAACCATCTCCCTTAAGGAGTGGTTTTCATCTTGTTCAATTTTCTTCCATTCATGTAGGTGTAATCTTTTCTTGTTTGTTGAATCTTAATTCATTAATACCAATCATCTTTTAATCTTTCCATCATCTTGTTCTTCATATCTTTTTGTCTCTTAGTTCTTAAGTTTTATTCGAATGGTTTGATTGTCAAAAGTAAGTGGGTTTTGTGATTTTGTTGTTTTGGATTCAAGCTTTCTATGAGTAAAGGATTAGTGGTAAAATTGGTTTAAGTTTTGATCAAAAACTTGGTGATTTTTGGTTTTGAATTCGTGTTCTTTCATTTCCCCTGTTCTTCGCTACAGTTTCTGATCTCGCCCAGATTCCGAATAGGGAATCTGGGGTTGTGTATATTCGGAATATTTCAATTATTCCGAGTAGTAGCTAATTTTCTTGTCTATTCGGAATATATAATTATTCCGAGCAAGGCTTTCTTTCCAAGACTTTCCGAATAGAACATATATTCCGCATAGAGATTTGTCATTTATTCCGCATAGGCTGATTTCCATTTCCTCTATTCGGAATATTTTCCATATTCCGAATAGTCCCATTATTCCGCATAGAATCTTGCTTTCCGAATAGGGCATTTTTCCGCATAAGAAAGATTATTCCGAGTAAGACACTCTTTCCGCATAGGCCCTCGTATTCCGAATAGAGTTCATTTTCCGCATAAGAGACATTTTCCGAATAGAGCTTTTTCCAAAATATTCCGCATAAGAGATTTGTTCCGCATGGTATTAATTATTCCGAGTAAGGGAAACATTCCGAATGGAGCAGTACATTCCGCATAGCAAGAAGCATTCCGAATAAGAGAGTTCCAGTTTTATTTTTCATAAGGTATTTTCTACTGTTTCATTTAAAGTCTGGATTTATTTTCATTTCTAGTCTCTAGTGTTATTTTATTACTTGTCTTTATCAGTTTAGTAGATTTAGACCCAAGCTCCCCCTTTTTAGTCACCAATAACAACGATTCCACTTTTGACCGTGATCGATTCGAGAAGATACCGAGAACGAAACAACGATATATATCAATTGGGTACGAGCAACGCAAAGAGAGATCTTGCAAGCAAAAACCTTTTTATTAACCAACCAAAAGTCAGTTATTAAAATGGCGCCGATGCCGGCTCTTTTCGTAAGGATCAACGGTTTCTTGTGAGAAAAATTGGATTTTGGGATCCGTTCTTTCGGGAACGTTATTTTCAAGCACAAAAATTTTCAAAAAATCCATAAAAATATAAAACTTTCAAAAATACAAAAACATTAAAAATCCTATAAAAACCAAAAATATTTTCCCTTGCATTTTCTTTTTAGTGTATGCGTACTCGATCCACGTCTTATTCAGAGCCCGAGACTCTCGAACAATTAGACATGGCTGGTGTTAATAACAACAATAATCACCCACCTCAACACAATTTGAACAACAATAACAACAACAACAACAATGTCCTTCCACCTGATTTACGAACCATGGAGGAGCTATGTCAACCCACAATGAACGGACGTGGAGGCCCGATTGCACCGATGCATGTCACGGCTCAGGAGTTTTCGTTGAAGCATCACATGATCCAGCAAGTACAAACGAATCCATTTCGCGGAATCCCGGATGATGATGCCAACAAACACTTCGACAAATTCATCACCATTACCCAAAGCATGAAATCTCCCGGTGTTTCTATGGATGACCTTCGCCTTCAACTCTTTCCCCACTCGCTTTCTCACCATGCCGAAAAATGGTTTGACCGTCTTCCTAAGAATTCTATTCATACGTGGAACGACATGACTCAACGCTTTTTATCGCGCTACTTCCCACCATCCATGGTCACTAACCTCCGTAACCAAATCAGTGGATTTATGCAAGAAAATGATGAATCGCTTTTTGATGCTTGGGAACGATACAATGATTTGATCGACCGCTGTCCTAATCACAATATGCTCCCCGTCACTCTCATTGACACCTTCTACAATGGTCTCACCTTTCGCGATCGTGACACGATCAATGCCGCCGCCGGTGGTACTTTTATGAAAAGGAGACCAGAGGAGTGTCGAGAGTTGATTGAAAACATGACTACTCACCACAAGAATTGGGATTCATCAGCATCCTCAAGATCTAACTCGAGAGTCAATGTTTCTTCTACTACTTCCAATCCTGAGATGACTGAAATTTCTCGACAACTCGCTGAAATGAACAAGAATTTCATGACCATAGCCACAAACCACTTTCAACAAGCTAAAGCCGTTGCTATTTCTTGTGACACATGTGGTGGTCCTCATTCTTATAATGATTGTCCTTCCACTCAAGGCAATTATTCTAAAAACGTTAATGCGGCATACGGTACATATCCCACGGGAGGCTATCAAGCTCGTCCTCAAGGAGACTGTAGCTTGCTAAGTTATCGTTCCAACAATTATCTTGCTCCTCCCGGTTTCCCTCCTGCAAACCAAAACCAACAACAAAGCTATAACCGAAACAACCCATCCCAACCTCGTGCTCAAAATCAATATCAATCCCAAAGAAACACCTACCCAACTCAAGGAAATTCTCAAGCTTACCAAGCTCCACCTCTCAATCAACCGATGGCAGTGAATCCCGACGTCGAGTCATTCATGAAGACTAATCGTGAGATGGTGACGAATCTTCAGAGTCAGTTTGTCAACTTGAAGAATGACATGGTGAAACAAGGAAGCGATATTCGAGCCGAGCTAAGGAATGATATGGCCAAACACAGCGATGCTATTAATGCCAACATGCAAAACTCTTTCAATAATCAAGCTCTTCACCTTCGTGATATGATTGGTTCGCTCATTCAAGGTAATCAACCCTCTTCTTCGGGTACTCTTCCGAGTAATACCGTTGCAAATCCAAGAGGGGAGATGAAAGCAATCACCACTCGTAGTGGAAAAGGTTATATGGAACCCGAGCTTCCTACACCTCCACCCGTGATTGTGAACAAGGAAAAAGAGCAACTTTCTCCACCTACTTCACCTTCTATCACCATTTCCCCACCACCCGTGGTTGTGAGTGATCCTATCCCCTTAAAGCCTTCTTCTTCATCCAATATACCTTATCCTTCAAGGTTGAGGAAAGAGAAGCAAAAGAGCAAGGATGATATTCAGGTTTCAAACTTCCTAAAAATGTTTAAACAATTGAATTTTAACATCTCCTTTGCCGAGGCTCTCGCTCACATGCCCAAATATGCTAAGATGTTTAAAGATCTTTTAAGTGATAAAGAAAAGCTTCTTGACATTGCTCAGACCTAACTTAATGAGAACTGCTCCGCAGTGCTCTTAAGGAAATTGCCCACCAAACTTGGTGATCCGGGTCGCTTCTTGATTCCTTGCAACTTCCCGGGAGTAGAGAATTGCATGGCCCTAGCCGATCTAGGTGCCAGTATAAACTTAATGCCTTTAAGTGTTTGGAAGCAACTATCTCTCCCCGAGCTAGTCCCCACACGAATGACTTTGGAGTTAGCCAACCGTACGGTTGCTTATCCAGTGGGGATAGCCGAAGATGTCTTTGTTGGCGTTGATAAATTCACCTTCCCGGCGGATTTTGTCGTCGTTGACTACGAGATGGACCCTCGTGTTCCATTAATCGTTGGACGTCCATTCCTGAGGACCGGTCGCACTCTCATTGATGTAGCCGCAGGCGAATTAATCATGAGAGTTGGTGACGATCAAATTGTCTTCAACATGGGTAAAATTTCTCAGCAACCTTATTCATATGAGAGTGTTAATGCTATTGATGTTCTCGATGAGGCTTGTGAAGAACATTTTCATGATGCTTGCAAAAGTACTCGCTCTTCTCTACCCAATGTTGAGACCGTTGCCTCAATTGCTCCGGCATTTACTCCTTTTGGAGAAAGTGACTTGGATGAGTTCGAAGCTAGCTTGGGTCCTCTCGACATTAAGTATGATAATTCGTCCACCAATTGGGATGAAGATATTCGTACTATTGAGAGACTTCTCAATGAGGACCCATTGTCTCCTCCTACTCCTAAAAAGGTGACTAATGATGATCCATCGTTAGTTTCACCATCCACTGAGGATCCTCCTACTCTCGAGCTTTAGGACCTACCGCCTCATCTTGAGTACGTTTTCCTAGAAGACGACGAGAAGTTACCGGTCATCATCGCAAAGGATCTAAAAGAAGACGAAAAAGCCCGACTTGTCGCTGTGTTGAAGAAGCATAAAAGAGCTATCGCTTGGAAA
Organism: Glebionis coronaria; assembly: GCA_025667525.1. Classification (NCBI taxonomy): domain Eukaryota; kingdom Viridiplantae; phylum Streptophyta; class Magnoliopsida; order Asterales; family Asteraceae; genus Glebionis; species Glebionis coronaria. Next base: position 108,151,310 of record CM046877.1, read on the forward strand.
ATCTCCGACATCCGTGGAATTGATCCTCATTTCTGCACACATAAAATTCTCATGGAGGACGACTTTAAGCCCACTATTCAAAGCCAAAGAAGGGTGAATCCTAAAATACATGATGTCATCAAAAAAGAGGTTATCAAACTTCTTGATTCGGGTATGATTTACCCTATTTCGGATTCACCATGGGTTAGTCCAATCCATTGTGTGCCTAAGAAAGGCGGAATCACCGTTGTGCCCAATGCAAACAACGAGTTAATTCCTACCCGTCTCGTTACTGGGTGGAGAGTTTGTATAGACTACCGCAAACTCAATGATGCCACGAGAAAGGATCATTTCCCTCTACCTTTTATGGACCAAATGCTTGAACGTCTAGCGGGTAATGAATATTACTGCTTTCTGGATGGTTTCTCGGGTTATTTTCAAATACCCATCGATCCCCAAGATCAAGAGAAGACAACATTCACTTGTCCCTACGGCACATTTGCTTATAAAAGAATGCCTTTTGGCTTATGCAATGCTCCCGTGACTTTCCAAAGGTGCATGTTGGAAATCTTCCATGACATGGTTGAGCAAACCATGGAAGTCTTCATGGATGATTTCTCGGTCTTCGGGGATTCCTTCTCTTCTTGCCTTGCTAATTTGGAACGTATGCTTAAGCGGTGCGAAGACACTCGCCTTGTTCTAAATTGGGAAAAATGCCATTTTATGGTAAAAGAAGGCATTGTGCTAGGACACAAAATCTCTAAAGCCGGTCTTGAAGTCGACCGTGCTAAAGTTGATGTCATAGCCAAATTACCTCCACCTTCAACCGTGAAGGGTGTGAGAAGTTTTCTGGGTCATGCGGGCTTCTATCGACGATTCATTCAGGATTTCTCTAAAATCGCTCGCCCGATGACCCACCTCTTGGAAAAAGATACTCCTTTTATCTTTTCTAAAGAGTGTCTCGAAGCCTTCAATCATCTTAAGGATAAGCTAACTAAGGCACCGGTCTTGGTCACCCCTAATTGGGAGCTGCCTTTTGAATTGATGTGCGATGCTAGCGACTTTGCTATTGGTGCGGTTTTGGGTCAAAGGATCAACAAACATTTCCAACCAATCCACTATGCTAGCAAAACAATGACGGGGGCTCAACTGCATTATACGACGACCGAAAAAGAGCTTTTAGCTGTTGTCTATGCTTTTGAAAAATTCCGCCCCTATCTTGTTTTATCCACCACCATCGTATATACGGACCATTCTGCGTTGAAGTACTTGATGACTAAGAATGATTCTAAGCCAAGACTTCTCCGCTGGGTTTTACTCCTTCAAGAATTTAACATTGAAATTCGTGACAAGAAGGGTGCTGAAAACCTGGCCGCGGATCATCTGAGCAGACTTGAGGCTCCATATCAAGGGGACCATCCGAACAAAGAGATCAATGACTTTTTTCCCCTTGAGACCTTAATGTCTATAAATCCCAATCTTGATGGCACCCCGTGGTTTGCCGATATTGCAAACTACTTAGCGGGTGGTGTTCTCATCCAAGGGTTAACATCCCAACAAAAGAAAAAGTTCTTGCACGATGTTAAGACTTACTTTTGGGAGGACCCTTTTCTATTCAAACATTGTGCTGATCTGATCATTCGTCGGTGTGTTGACGGACCGGCAGCTTTTGATATTCTCCAAGCGTGCCACAAAGGACCCACCGGTGGTCACTTTGGTCCTAACTACACCGCTAAGAAAGTGTTTGATTCGGGATTCTATTGGCCCACCATTTATCGTGATGCTCACGAGATGGTTAAACATTGTGATGCTTGCCAAAAACAAGGCAAGATCACACATAAAGATGAGATGCCTCAAAATTTCATACAAGAATGTGAGATCTTTGATGTATGGGGCATCGACTTTATGGGGCCATTCCCTTCTTCTAAAGGCAACAAATACATCCTTGTCGCTGTCGACTACGTCTCTAAATGGGTTGAAGCAAAAGCTTTACCCACTAACGATGCGAGGGTGGTTTGTAATTTCTTGAAACAACTGTTTGCTCGTTTCGGTGTTCCTCGTGCTATTATCAGTGACCGCGGGACTCATTTTTGCAACGATCAATTTGCAAGAGTCATGGCTAAGTATGGTGTCAATCACCGTCTTTCCACCGCTTATCATCCTCAAACCAACGGTCAAGCCGAGATATCCAACCGTGGATTGAAGAGAATTTTGGAACGTACTGTGGGAGAGCATCGTGCCTCGTGGGCCGATAAACTTGATGATGCTCTGTGGGCTTTCCGTACCGCCTATAAGACGCCGATTGGTTGTACACCTTATCGTCTTGTGTACGGGAAAGCCTGCCACCTCCCCATCGAGCTGGAACATAAGGCATACTGGGCCTTGAAGTGGGCTAACTTCGACATCAACAAAGCCGGTGATTTTCGAAAGATTCAACTCAACGAGCTACAAGAATTGAGGAATCAAGCTTACGAGAACTCATTGATTTATAAGGAGAAGACCAAGATTATCCACGATGCTAAAATCAAGAACCGAGAGTTCAACATTGGTGATCAGGTCTTACTCTTTAATTCTCGGTTGAAGATCTTCTCAGGCAAGTTGAAGAGCCGCTGGTCTGGTCCATTCACCATCGCCAATGTCTTTCCCTATGGTACCATTGAGCTTTCTCAGCCAAATGGGCCCAACTTCAAGGTGAATGGCCAGCGTTTGAAATTATACGTTGGTGAGGACATCTCTCAGGAGATGATTCCATCCCTCACCACGTTTCCCTTGAATTAGTTCGGGACCGAGTCAGGCTCGCGACTCGGTAAACAAAAACAAGCGCTCCTCGGGAGGCAGCCCGAGTATCTATCCCCCTTTCCCGTTTTTCATCATAAGTGTAGGCGGAGCTATATAGGTTGCTTGTTTTTGGATGGTGATGTGATTACAGGGATTATTGCACTCTTGGAATCTTTGAAGAACCGTGCTCCCATGTTATCCGAAATCCGGTTCTATCTCTCAACTATCGTGATTCAATTTTCTTCATACTCACATTTGAAATTGATCACTTTAGTCGTCTCTTCCTTAACTTGAGATAACCAACGTGCACAATGTCATAAGTGTAGGGGAGATTTTTCCCACATGCTTAAACATTGAGGACAATGTTTATCTTAAGTGTAGGGGGGACTTCTATCGAAGTTTTAAGTGGGCTTTTCCATTAAAATGCCTTCATTTAACCGGAAAATCATCTTTTTCAACATTTTTCAAATTTTTAATCAACTTTGGCCATTTTGTCGTAATTTTTAATTTTTATTTTGCTTTCATATGTGTATATTCCGCAATAAATTCAGAAAAATTAATAAAATAGTTTTAGCAAGTTTAGATATCTTTGATCTATTAGGCCCGTTGCGTTTATTTTGACTCAACCCGAATAGACTTATCCAAGTTTATTCTAGCTAGTATCCTTAACCATGTAGACCTTAATTGGTTTATTAGGCTAAGTGTCCACGAGTCTCATTACTTGAGATTTTAAATTGTGGAGAACGAGAAATGATAGAGTCAATTATAAGTCGGTATTCTTGTGCAAGCTCACTTGGTGTAATTATTTGCCTATTCTCCCATCACTTGCTAATAATTTATCTGCAATAAGTAAGGTCGTACGATTTGAAAAGTTACTTAGCTTCTAGCCCAAGATCGTTTAAAAGTTGCTCGGTAATGACGAGAGTTCATAGCCAAGGCATAACTTATGAAGCGGGGCGCGAAGATTGGCGAGTCCGAAAAGGCCCTAACAAGGCATGAGGATTCAATTTTATTGCTGAAGATCCAAAAGTGATGTGAAAAGCATTATTCCCAAAATCAATATGAAGGATCAAGACTCACGACGAAAAGCAATCAACTCCCACAAAGATCATGGAGAAGTATATCCGAAAAGACCCTAACAAGGTATGAGGATAAATAGATCCAAGTCCGAAACGGAGGCGGATCGTTGTATCTCAAAATCCCAATTAGAGATTGAAGAAATAATCATGAAGTCGTGGTCAACAAAGTTGTAGTACCCCTCAAAAGTCTCCAAAGTGAAGAAACTCTATTATGATGAGAAGACCATTATCTCAAGAACGTCTCTCGAAGATATGAAGTATGAAGTACATGCCAAATATCGGCCCGAGAAAGGTCTCAAATCGTGAACCGAGTTATGCCAAGATATGAACTTTCTGATATCCCGAGAAGCAGTTTTAAGAGATTTTGTCCTTTAGCTAACTATTGATCAAATCATCCTACTTTGCTTTCAGCCTAAATAAACTATCGAAATAAGTCCAAAAATGCATCTTCATGATCATTCTAAGACAAAAATAAAATATAAGAGATACACCTAGGAATAAGGGAGTTTAAGCATTTAATTAAGCCATGTGTGTAAGTGTTTGAATTGCTAACTTATAATAACAATGATCTCGTTTTTAAGCTTAGTTTGGGGAACGTGAAACTTGAGGGTGATAAATCTTCGCAGCACCAAAGCCCTAATGTAAGTCCTCGATCTCTTTACAAGTTATTTCCACATAGCTATGTTCTATCCTTTTGTTTACTTTAAATTTCTCTTAGTGCTTCAATTTTTGTTTAGTAGTATTTGAATAAGGCCACGGTTAATTAATTATGAGAAAAGTGTAATGTTGCTTTATCACTAAGCATTGCATGAGGGCATGGCAATGGTTAAGTGTAGGGGATTTGATAGGTGTGTAAACACCCATCTTTTCTACCACTTATTTCTTGCTAAAATAAGACCAAAACGCGTATTTAATGTCATTTGTTTGGAATTATGCGTGGTTTGTGTGTTTATTATGTTTTCAGAGCCAACCGGATAAATATTGGAGAAAACATGGGATTGCACGGGTTTTATCAAGGAAAAAGACTGAAGACGAAGTCTATTGTCCAAGAGATGCAAAAGATTTGAATTCAATGGGCCTATTTGAAGATTTATCGAAGAAAAGGACCAAAGACGGAAGATTTACACATGTCGAAGAAACTCAAGTCTATTTAACGAAGAAATTAAAAGACGAGTTGAATTTAATCGACAACAAATCCCGAATCAGAATCGAAAACGTCAACTTTTCTGAAAAGACGAGAAGACAAAAAGAAGGGAAGAAAGCCCACTCACCAACAAAGGGAGAAGCCTATAAATACTCCTCCCATTCAAGACTCCAGCATCTAGTTTTTTCAGTTATTCTCCTTCCTAGTTTTTAGGAACCATCTCCCTTAAGGAGTGGTTTTCATCTTGTTCAATTTTCTTCCATTCATGTAGGTGTAATCTTTTCTTGTTTGTTGAATCTTAATTCATTAATACCAATCATCTTTTAATCTTTCCATCATCTTGTTCTTCATATCTTTTTGTCTCTTAGTTCTTAAGTTTTATTCGAATGGTTTGATTGTCAAAAGTAAGTGGGTTTTGTGATTTTGTTGTTTTGGATTCAAGCTTTCTATGAGTAAAGGATTAGTGGTAAAATTGGTTTAAGTTTTGATCAAAAACTTGGTGATTTTTGGTTTTGAATTCGTGTTCTTTCATTTCCCCTGTTCTTCGCTACAGTTTCTGATCTCGCCCAGATTCCGAATAGGGAATCTGGGGTTGTGTATATTCGGAATATTTCAATTATTCCGAGTAGTAGCTAATTTTCTTGTCTATTCGGAATATATAATTATTCCGAGCAAGGCTTTCTTTCCAAGACTTTCCGAATAGAACATATATTCCGCATAGAGATTTGTCATTTATTCCGCATAGGCTGATTTCCATTTCCTCTATTCGGAATATTTTCCATATTCCGAATAGTCCCATTATTCCGCATAGAATCTTGCTTTCCGAATAGGGCATTTTTCCGCATAAGAAAGATTATTCCAAGTAAGACACTCTTTCCGCATAGGCCCTCGTATTCCGAATAGAGTTCATTTTCCGCATAAGAGACATTTTCCGAATAGAGCTTTTTCCAAAATATTCCGCATAAGAGACACTTTCCGCATAAGAGATTTGTTCTGCATGGTATTAATTATTCCGAGTAAGGGAAACATTCCGAATGGAGCAGTACATTCCGCATAGCAAGAAGCATTCCGAATAAGAGAGTTCCAGTTTTATTTTTCATAAGGTATTTTCTACTGTTTCATTTAAAGTCTGGATTTATTTTCATTTCTAGTCTCTAGTGTTATTTTATTACTTGTCTTTATCAGTTTAGTAGATTTAGACCCAAGCTCCCCCTTTTTAGTCACCAATAACAACGATTCCACTTTTGACCGTGATCGATTCGAGAAGATACCGAGAACGAAACAACGATATATATCAATTGGGTACGAGCAACGCAAAGAGAGATCTTGCAAGCAAAAACCTTTTTATTAACCAACCAAAAGTCAGTTATTACTAATAATAAGCTTATAAGAAAATTCTAGACTAATACTTACATAAATGAAAAGTAGTGTTAATGGACTAATTAAGCCCATGCAACATTAGTCCAAGACTTAATGGACCTAATAAGCCCATTTGATAAATCTTAGTATCTTAATGGACTTAAGATTATACTTACGCCCATTTAATTAATTAAAGCACTTAAAATGTATTTAATCCCAATAAATGATTTAAAGGCCCATTTAAATAAATTAGTGGACTTAAAATATATTTAGGCCCACTAGATAGCCCATTAGATGTTTAGCCCATTTGATGAGCCCATATAATGTTTTGAATGTTTAAATAAAAAATTTTATAATAAAATGTAACTTATAAAAACTTTTGGACTAAAATAACAATTTATGAAACTTAAGGACTAAAACCGTGACTTATGAAACTTGTTTTGATAAATTAGTAAACACAAGGACTGAAAATGTAATTATCCAAAAGTATAGGGTTTAATAAATACCATCCGTGGCATATTAAACCCTAGGGACCATTTTGGGAAGTTTCTAAAAGTTATTTTGTCATTTTAAAACCCGAGGGACCATTTTGGTAATGATCCAAAACTTAAAGAAGCCCTATGGGCTGTTTTGGTCATTTTATGAAAGTTATAAAACCTAGATTTAACTAGGGGGGCTAAACCTGCCATAAGCCGAAACTTTAACAAGCCCTAGGTACCAAATGTTTAATAATCCGAAAGTTTACTTTGTTTAAAATATGGAGGGACTAGTTTTGCCATGTTCTGAAACTTTAACAAGCCCTAACCATAATTCTATTTTTTTAAACTTAGTAAAACTTAAACAAACCCTAAACCATAAGGATTAATGTATAAATTCTTAAACTTGTAATTAATAAATTATTTTATAAATGTTAAATAATTTATGGGAACTTTTAAGCTAAATAAATATTTAATTTTATTTTACAAGATAAAATGTTTATATTTTTACTTTATGAAATAAATTATATAAACAATATGGATATGTATTACTAATACATAAACTCAGATACTTTTAGGAAATAAAATTATATGAACGTTGAATAAGTTGAATACTAATATTATAAGTAGAACACCTTACGTTTACTTAAAATATAAAACTTAATAGTAAGTTTAAATGGATGATATTAATACATGAACTGTGAACGTAAACTAATATTTTGAGTAGAACATTTTATGTTTACTTAATTATGAAACTTAATAAGTAAGTTTAAATGAATGATTATAATACATGAACTGCGAACGTGAACTAATATTTTAAGTAGGACATTTTATGTCTACTTAAATAAGAAACTTAATTGTAAGTTGAATGGTTATTATTAATACATGTATTACGAATACAAGCTGATATTAAAAGTTAAACATTTTATGTTTACTTAGAAAAGAAACTTATATAGATAAGTTTAAATGGATATTGTTAATACTTGTACTACGGTTATTTAGATAAATGTCGTAGCATAAATGAACTGACTAAAAATCTGTATAAGCATACACATATGTTCTTTGTACTATCTATTAAGACTGTACTATTTGATTAGGCATAACTTTTGGCGTGAGCATTATTTGGATATTCGTGTTATACAACTATTGCCAACTCCCAGGTGAGTTTACAGCCCCATATAACTATTGATAAACTTTTCCTCTATGGGGAGAAAACATGCAACTATTTTAAAATGGACATAACTGAATTGTATAAACTTGACTATGATTGACTATTATTGAAACTGTTAAATTGTTGTAAATCGCCCGAATGTTATAAATAGATCTATTAGAGATTGACCATCCCCATCTGTGTGAGTCATGCTCACTGTGCCTTGGCCGGGACAACAGATGTATACCATGTTGGAACTGGGTTTGGGTGTCTTTTTGTAAGACACTACGTCCTCATCTGTTGAGGACTATGGAAGGTTAAGTTACAGTTTCGAGTAATAGCAAATGTAATCTACTTTTTAGTAAGAATGCTTTGTGCATTGTTACTTCTATGATTAATGTATGTCCAAACTAATTAATGTTAAAACTTGTAAATTCACCAACTTTATGTTGACCCTCTAAGCATGTTTATGTCAGGGAAATGAAGTTAGAACGAGATATGTGCATGGACTCAAGCATCTATGTAATCTGCATCGTAGGAATCGTCAAGGGTTCCATTTGGGGAAAATGAACAATCTACTTATGACATGTTAAAGACAATTTTATTTATTTGTTTAATAATCATGTAATCTGATTTGAATAACTCTTTATCTTATGCTCTATGGATTATATGCTATCGATCCACCCTTGTGACATCTCCGTTGATAATTCCGCATATTTTGACCCTACCCGGGGGTGTCACAGAACACAACCATTTAAAAATTGTATGCTATCCAGAACTTGTATGCTATCCAGAACGTGTATACTTTCCAGACTTTCGATATCATTATGGCTTTTTAGTCTAGCCTTGAGTTTCCTCTCCTGGTCATGAACCGTTAATTAATCATGTTACCAAGCGCGAATGTTGTGGGTGGATCCATCGGGATTGACTATCCCCGTCCCGATTACCTTGACGCACTAATATTTGTTTATACTTGAGTATTTACGCTGAATACTCCCTAGAGGAACTTACATTGAGTTAAGTTTCGGTTCATGAACTGAACTGCAATAATAATAATAATAGTATCGGACTGTGGTTGACGTATATAACCATATCCCATACTACGTGTTTACAAATGAATGCTTGTGTTCCACACCTCTACTGCTAAACCTATGAATATCACTCAACTTTGTGTTGACAATTTTACATGTTTAATCTCAGGTATTATTACTTAGCTTTGCTTGGATGGGAGCCCGCAAGATATTATCGTAGCTTGGAGATTTCTGTGATGCTTTTAAAAGATTGGTTTTCGTATAAAATGTCAGAAGTTTATTCTATCTTTTGGGCAACTTTATGCTATAAATCGTGATGAAACAATATATTTTTCCGCTTATAAAACTCTGGGACCTATGTTTTAAAAAGTCTGATATTTTATGATGTAATGTACATGTTTTTATTACGTCAGCTTTGTGTCAATTGTAATTCATTATTTCTTTTACCATAATGTGTTACCCCCTCGTTGCCTAGTTGTTCCATGCCAGATTTTGGGGGTCTCACATTGGCTTGGGTATAAACTTAAGTCTTAACTATTGATTAATTAAGCTAGCTGGGACAAATGTTAATTGTATCGGATCAAACCTTTGAGGAAAGATTGTGCTAGCATTAGAGCGGAAGGTGTCACGGCGCAAAGACTCTCGTCGAGCCGAGGTGGCACCCTCTTCGCCCCTCGCCGGATTTCGTTGCCACACCCACTCTTTATACGTCGAGCCTTCATCGCTGCACCGACGAAGCAACAAAGTGGAGAGAGACTATTTTTTAATTCTTTTTTTTTTTTTGGTTTTCTCATAGCTAATGTATGTGTGTGTTTGTCTTGATGAAAAAGAAGGCCCCTGTTTATCTATTTTTATGTGTGTGTGTATCTTACTGTGTGTGTTTATGTATCTAGAAAAAGAAGATAAGAGTTTTATTTTTTTTATAAATATTATATGTATAATTTTATCCATATAGTTTGATATTTATTATTTTCTGATTAAATTTTTTTAATTTTTATAACTTTTTAGAACGTTTTCAGCTTAGGATTATATTTTTATTTTTGTAATGTATTTTTATTTAGTTATTTGTAATTTTTATTTAAATAAAATGAATTTTAATTTGTGTGGAAAAGAAAAGATAGTGGTGGGACCAAAGTGAAGAAAGGGTGGCCCTCTACTAGTGAATGAGTATTTTGGTTAGTTCATTCGTGCTGATATAACGTTAATGTGACAGTTGCGAAGATAAAAATAGAAAGGAAAAACCTCTCAATCATACCTTCAGCTCTTAAAAGATAAATGAAATTAGGGTGGTGCGACTCGCTGGACACCTTTTTGGCAATAAAGGGACCTAGACCAACCTACCAGTTTTAGTATAACAGATTTCTTGATTCGCAGCTACTTGTCATTTGCTAAAGGGAAAAACTCACTAAATAGTAACCAAGTTTGGTTAGTGTTCCAATTTAGTCACTCATACTTTTTTTAAAGATGTTTTACCACTCAAGTTTCATAAGTGTTCCATTGTTGTGTAATTTTAAAAATTATTTACCCACTAAATGTGACATGTCCATTTTTGATGACATGTATGTTTTATGTTGGTGACATGGATGGATTATTTGGCAAATATGAATTTTTATAAAAAAAAATAAAGTTTTATAAAAACATGCAAGCAGAATCTTTGACATCTTCGTCTATTCACATAGAAAATAACTAACCCTAAATTGAGTACATGTGAGATAGAAAAAATATCAAAGAAGCCCGAGATGATGAACGCTACCTTTAATAGGTTAAATTAAGGGCATGTAAATGTGATTTTGCTCTAATATCGAATCCCAGGTAAGTTATTATATTCTTTTGATTGTCTATTTGATTATAAAAATTACAAATGGTTATTATTTTTTTGATTTTCACAGAATGTCGTCTTCAAGTTCCAATATTATTACTATTGACGTGAATTACAACGGGATATTTTCTAAAAATCCATTAAGTTATTCACTAGGTGACGTAAAGACTATTGATCATGTTGATTTTGGAGGGATGGATTTTAATGGTTTAATAGAATTCTTGGAGAAACAAACTAGGTCCAAATGCAGTAGGTTGTATTATTGTGTTCCTAAGAACACATTAAGCACTGGGTTAAGATTAATCGAGTGTCATCTCGATATATATAGATTATTGGAACACGGGGTTGCAAATGGTAGGAGAATTGGTTTGTATGTTGACCATTGTGATGAAAACTTGGCGGAATTGGTAGGGAAAGATAAGTTAACAGACCTTATCATGGGTGTTGATAGCACTATGAGTGACGCGGAAAGCGAATATTCTGATCCTAGCTATATACTAAGTGAGGATGAGGATGATATATTAGACTCAGAATCATTATCTCAAGACGATGATGGCGACGATGATAATGATGATGACGGAGATGATGATCATGATGATGATGATGATGACAATTTAGACCTACTGTTGTTGACTTGTTTCTAATATACTTTTGTATATTGATGTCCTTAAGCAATACAGATACATTGCACATTCTTATTAGAGTTGCAAATAATTTTAAGCATGAAAAGGTACGCACTAGCTCCTAAAACAACAGAATGGATTTTATACATATGTGCGTCATAATTTTCATATGGCTTTATTCATTTTCTTTCAAATTCAAACTAAACATCCATAGTTAATAACTAAGTAATATAAAAATTATGTTTCATTCAATCATGGGTATAGATTAGAAAAATATATGTCATTGACGAAATATAAAATTATTTGCGAAATAATCCATCCATGTCACCAACATAAAACATACATGTCATCAAAAATGGACATGTCACATTTAGTGGGTAAATAATTTTTAAAATTACACAACAATGGAACACTTATGAAACTTGAGTGGTAAAACATCTTTAAAAAAAGTATGAGTGATTAGATTGGAACACTAACCAAACTTGGTTACTATTTAGTGAGTTTTTCCCTTTGCTAAAATGAAGCCAATAAAAGTATTGGTTCTTAATAGCACAAATTATGTGGACTGATGTTTGGTTTGTAAACTTACGATAAGATTAGGTCTACCTATCTCGACTTTATTAGTCATTCTGCAAGTGTTTTTGGAAAGGCTTGCTTGCAAGGATATTTTGCTAGTTCTACTTTAAGATCGATTTACACAATAAGTTCCATTTCCTTACAAGATATGTTCTATATTTTCATGTATACTAACATAACAAATACGTGACAGAAGTTCATACGCATTAACATATCTATGCGAAGATGTCTAATTATTAGAATAGAATAGTGTTGTTTTTCCAAACCTAACACCAATCCTTTTCCTAGACCCTAAGGCCTAAACTCAACATCATATCAACCCTAAAAGTAGAAGTAGCCAACTACATCCTTCAAGTGGATGTTTAATACAAGACAGCATATCATAAATACATTGTAATTTAAATGAAAACATTACTATAATATATGTATGGTTGTCTATCATGGTTTTTCAATAGTGGCTATTAGTAATTTTTTTAATTCATTATCTTTTATTTTTATAGTGGTCCCTTACTGATTCAATTAATTATACTTACATGTGTTTTGTGCAAATGACGTGACACACCAACATTTACAAATTTTGATCGAGTCACCAAAATGCTAGTTTACAAAATCCATGAGATACATGCCTAGAAAAATAATTGATATACTTACAAATGCACAATAAATTATAGGGCCCTAAATTATATGTATCAATAATTTTTCTTAGTGTAAAACCCGCATTATTTTATCATGAACAATACACTTAGTAAACATACGTACATTTAAAACTTTCCTTTTATATCATGAACACGTGTCACAATTATTAATTACAGAAGTTATGTACGTATAATTACACGATAATGATTATGTACGTGATAGTACACGATAACTATTAAGTACGTGTTTGTATACGATAATTATTAATAATAATAATTATAATTATGAACATGTAAACTCGAACATTAAAGCACGATCATTTGAACCACGTATATAGGTATTAATACACAATAAATAATTATAATAATAACATGAACATTCAGAACACGAACTACGCGTACATTTTTATTTAAACACGAAATATACAAACAAATAGGGAGGTGTTTGTTTGGGCCCTTTAGACAAGGGAAGACAAGAAGGAAAACATGGGCTCAAGGCCCAATAGGGTCTTTGTGTCGACTAAATAGAAACAGGCGGAGGGAGTACTCATTTTTTTGACAATACATAATCAAACACCAAAACCCTAATAAAAAAACAAAGAGGTCGCCACCCATTTTTTTTTGGTGTCTCCTCCCTGCCGACGTATGAAACAACAAATCAAGATCAATCAATCGTTTTCCAGTCCAAAGAATCAGGGTGGGTTCGTGATCTATTGTTCCCAAAACCCTAAACAAAAACAAGGTAACATTAAATTGTTTTGTTGTTATTTTCTTTTCTTTTGTTTAGTTGATCACAAATCCAAGATATACGATCTAAAAACGTGTTATAATAAGTTAAATAAAAGAGGGTGTCGTTTTTGGGGTTGCTGTGTTCGAATGGCCACAAACCGAGACCATCCACGGTCTCGGTGGTAAAAACAGGTCACCAGCCGCAACCCTTAATGGGTGCCGGCTTGGTTTGGTCTGTCGGTGGCAACCCCTAGCGAGAGGTTTGGACAGGCAGTGGGTACCGAGACCCTTGTGGTCTCGGTGGGAATTTGGTTCGAGCAGGGGAAAGCGACTACTGTCGGTGGGAAACCCAGGCCACAAAGTGGCAACCAACAGCAACACAAACAGGGACATGCGGTGTTTGGCTGCTGGTTTTAGTCAGGGTGTTTGGAGGGCAGTTTTAGGATTTTAAAAGGGATGTTTGGTTTATCATTTTCTAGTTATTTTAATTAATTTAATTAGGGTATTAAATTAATCATGCAATTTTAATTTTATTTAATATAATTAATATTGATTTAGTCTTGTCAAGATAGGTTATGTTATGTAAACCTTAGTTATACAAGAATCATTAGATTAATTCGGTCCGGTTCATGGGGTTTCAGGTCCGGTTCACGTCATGTTTAAAATTATAATACACGGGTTCGGTTCATGATTATCTTTTTTACAAGTTTAATTAATTTTAGAAGTATATAATTTTACAATTTAATTAGATTAATTTAACATGGCATATAGTTAATTTATTTAAAACATTGACTTAGGTTTATTATTATTATTTAATAATATATGATTTTAACCTAGGTATTTATTTATTTAATTTAGACTATAGTAATTAATTAATTATTAATCATGACATATAATTAATTAATAATCATGACTTAGATTATATTAATATAAATATTAAAACATGATTAATCTAAGTATTTTGTACACTTTAATTTAATTAAATCATGCTTATATTTAATTAAATCGTATAACCTATAGTTTACTTAATTAACAAAATATTATTAATAAACTATACTATAACTACATGATTTATGATATTAATTCAGCTTAATTCTAAATATGGAAACTTTCTAATTCAGGAAACTTACTATTTTTGGAAACTTTCTATTTTTGGAAACTTACTATTTTTGAAAACCTGCTATTTTTAGAAAGTTACTTATTATTACACAACAAGTATAATAATACAAGAAATACAAGTAATGCTTAATCAGAATAAGTGGAATATATGATAAACACAGCATAACGTTAAAATCAGTAAAACAAGACATGAACATATAAAACAAGCTAAGACACGATATAAAATCAGTTACATACTAAGTAAACAGAATACTTATACACGTATATTATTTATGTAACATTAATGAGATCGAAGTATGACTCTTTTCCGTTCGTCTTCTTCGTTCACTGGACTTAAGGCACGAATTTCCCGTCCTTTCAGTATGAACATTCTTTCCTTATTAGGATTTCCCCGTCTGCAGCCAACTGTTTTCCCAGTATTTGTTTTATATGTTTGATACTTATGTTAGATTAAGAGCCTAAGCCATATACATGCATGACCAGTGTTACCTAGTTGTGGAGGTACCATAACCATAACACTGGAGGCACCAGTGTTATGACTTCTCCACGGCGAAGTGATTGCTCGTGGCGTCCCTTTTCAGTTTTGGCCATTATATTATATTATCATGTGGGGCGTATGGGTGCATCCTAGTTACATGTTTACCAGTATTAGCAGAGTGAATGCGATGTGTGCCTTGCATCCTTCACTGCGAGCTGATCCCTCCTACCCAGACTACTTAATTAGAGGCAACCCCTTTAATTGCATCACGAGGTCTCCCCTCCAAGTATTCATGCACGGTAGAACCTCATGACCTATATAGGCTATTGGCTAATTAATACAGTTTTCATATAGAAACATAAGTCTTTTCATACTATAAAACCTGTTCTCTGAACAAGTTTCAGGTTTTCCAGGACTTATACATTTCCGCTGCTATTAGTCTTATTTATGTTTCAGCCATTCATACTATGTCGTATATCCGTGCACTGAGCGTTATGCTCAACCGTTACTTTCCTTTCTATGTCCCAACACGGCAGGTACCCAAGGATAGACTCGAGCATTTGGAGGAATTGCATAGGTTGGAAGCTGCCATAGACTTCTTCTCATTTTTGCCCCTTATACTTATGATTGTTTAGTCTTTCCTAGTTCATTTACTTTATTTATGTTTTGGGCTTATGTTTGGGAACCGATGTTTGATTCCGGTTTTCCCTATGGTCATGTATGTTTTACTACATATTACCTTGCATACTTTGATGATACGCCATAATTACGCGTAATGGTCCACTTATCAAAGTGGGGTGTTACAATTATGGTATCAGAGCCAAGGCTTCGACTTGTAGGCTCTAAAACTTGACTTGTGACTAGTGGGTAGTCATAAGGAGCTTCCTAAGCCAACGCTTGTTATTCCATGTATTTATGTTTTCATCACCTTGTTGTTTTAACCATGATGTTTTCAGCACCTTGTTGTTTTAACCATGATGTTTACATAAGTATTGCTTTTACTAATATGGACCGAACAACCATCATCCATACTTAGTTACGTGTCATTGTTTCATGCACGATGTTCCTTGTGAACTGTGGCTAATGTGAACTGAACCCCAGTAGTTCATAATTGGTCACATAAAAAAAAATTCTGTTAAGTTTTGACAGCTGAGTTTCGTTCATTTATTCCATGTATCATTGTCGCAGGTTTATGACTAAGTAACGGTTGGTACATGACTGGCCCTATTTAGTCGCATGTGCTTTTATCGAAATTTTTAACTTTGGGACCGACCCATAGGCGTCCCCTCTCCATGTATTTTGTTTTGGGTAAACTGACCATAGGCGTTTACCCTCGCGCATATAAAGGTTTTCATAAACTGCATCATGTATTCACGCACTGCTTACATGCATAAAAATTCTTTCATGATTTATTGGCATAAATTTTTTTCATGTCCCCTCATAAGTTACTATGTCTTTATGTCAAGTATGTTTTCATACTATCATTGTTAACTTCATTTTCATGTTGATTATGTTATATACTCCTTCATGTTAAGTTGTTTCATGTTTCTTCATGATGATTTCGTCTTCATGTTGATTACGTCTTACGTCTCTTTTGTTGTTTATGCTTTCATGCAAGACACTGTTGGAATTCATTTAAATCCTGCTTTCATGATAGTCATGGTTGGTTTTCATTAATCATGCTTCTAGGAAAATCATCGTTGAAATTCGTTTAACCACACGTTAGCATTTCTCTATGCAACCAGAATGAGGTATATACTGGCATTGCCAAGTTATCATGATGATCCTTCTAACCGTTCAACCAATTATTTTCCTTTAAAATCATGTTAGATGATCGACACCATACCGATCATTTCATGTGCATTCCATGTGTACTTCATGTACCGTATCCCATGTGCGTATTCCACTTGCAGATACTCTACAAATTATTGATGCCACTCATAGCTTGGAGATGTTACTAAGGGTTGATGCTGCAGATTTTAGAGACGCTACAAGATGCTGATGCTGTTCACAACCTGGAGATCTTACAAGACGAAGACAAAGGCGTTAGATCAAAGCGATCGGACGAGAAGATGCTTCACCACCAGACGATTTCCATCAATCATTGTCCCTAATTCTTAGTTACATGTCACACGTCATTCAGTTGTCATTTCAGTCATATGAGTGAGAACCGGTACCAGTCGGCCACTCAGCTGAATAGTTACATGAATCACAGTCATGAGAATGACCATCATGGAACTGACAGACAAGATGATAGTAACCACTACTATGACAACAACTACCCTAGCAATCGCAACCGAAGCTCCGACCGCGGACGTGATCAGAAATACAAAGGATCAGTAGTCCAACCGATCCGCCAATTCTGGCATAATAACCTAATGTTTGTAGTTCTATTTGTTTCACATCTCGAGGCAGATGTCAAGACATCAGTCAAGACACATGTCTCACGTATACTTTCTGAAGACACACGTCAAGACACCAGTCAAGACACATGTCATGCTTATATTTCCCAAGACACGAGTCAAGACACATGACTCACGTCTAATTCTTGAACATCCCTAAGAAATTCAGGGTACCCTCCAAAGGGTATATCTATTTTGTGGTGCCATGTATTAATCAGGCCACAAGAATTTCAGTACCATCACCGGCGTATCAGTGAGATCTGTCACGACTACTCGATGACACTTTCAATTCTTGCACCCATAATTCATATATTCATGACCATAAAGGACGCCATTCGTATCCCCCATGTATACGAAGGTTTTCCTTTAGCCTAATGATAAGATCCAAGCTGCTAACGCATTACCTCGGACAGATGCGAGTTGAATTTAATCTTAATTATGGACTACGAACAACACACCATGCTACGATTCATGATTCTGTACAGTAATGTTCAGGCTCCTGAATACATTCAGCATGGGTTTCCATCAGAAAATTTTGTACAAATTATGCTTTACAAGCACGTGTTGTGTTAGCCATGGCTGAAAAAAATTTCTACCCGTCAGTTAAGACACGACCACGAAGGTTCCTTTTACGCATAACCAGCCGATTATTCCAAAATCTTCCCATACATTTCAGAAGGACCTTCAAGAAGAAGGACGATAACATGAGATTATGTGTGGACTACCGTCGATTTAAACAAATCACCATTCATAACTGTTATTCTCCTCCACGTATTGACAACATGTCCAATAGACTTTAGGGTGTTAAACACTTTTCCAAGATCGAATTCATGACTGCTATTCGTACACGACTAGGTCATGCTAGATTCGTGATTTTGTATTAGTCTCATAAATGCTCCACTGGCATTATGGACTTAATAAAATGAGTTTCCATGAACTCATAAACAAAATTCATCAGTGTTTTCATCGAGGACAACCTGATTTCCTCTTAGTCTAGGGAAGAGCAGGAAGACCATAATTGCACTATGTTGCAAATTCTACAACAGGAGAAATTTCACCCTGAAGTTTTCCAATCTAAATTCTGGTTGATTACAGTGACACGCTGAATCACATGGATTCTCACGGTTAATCTTACCATGACTCATCTTATGCGTAAAGGTGAGAACCCTACACTACGTTAGGTGTTCCAAGAAAATCCTACGCTAAGAAAAGTCTAATTTCGGAGACTCAGAGTTTCACAAACTCCTATGTATCAAGTTTCTACGAAGCAAGATACAGTTACGTTCATATCTAAGTACCTGACATACCAACAGGCTAAGATAGAACATCAACAGACTAGGATGTTTTTCCATCGTCGGAAATTGTGAACAGAAAGGGGACAAGATCTCCATGGATTTTGGTTACCCGATTAACGTAAACTCATAAGAAACATCATGTTATTTGTGTTATTGTTAACAGTTTGACCAAGTCTGCAGAATCCTTACATCCGCAAGGATTTCAGAGCCAGCAGATTGGCCGAACATATTCCAGCCAAGGCTCATCCGATCACTTGGTAATCCCTCAGCTATCGGGCCAGACAAAGGTTCGCATTTGTGCTCCTTATTTACGTTCACGTCCTTGTTCTAATTTTACGACTTACTTTCACGCTCACGTTCATGACACTATTCACGTCCATGATCGTATCCTGGCTTACGATTTTATGTTCATTTTCGTTCTGGGAAGTTTTGCAAGAGCTTGAAAGTCCAGACTCAAGTTTAGTATAACTCTCTATCCTCAGACAGACATTTCACGTCACATTCCACGTCTCACCTTATAGCGTTTGGCGTTTCCCCCGCCGTATTCCATGTTCACGATATGTTTCACATGTCATGTTCATTCCACGTTTCTAATATCACGTTCACGATATGTTACACGTATCATAGATCACGATATGTTTGCCCATATTACACCCACCATATCTCCACGTACCAGGTTCAAAATTGTTCACGTATCTCGTTCATAATTTTTCACGTACTACGTTTCAGTATGTCTCGCGCATCATTGCTAAGACGTTACTATTATCAGTTAGGTTAGGTTATTTTGCATCGTAATGTTTCAGTTACCCTTGCATGTTAATTCTAATCCACTCGATCAGATTCATGCAAATCTGTCTTACGTTGACAACCAGAAACTTTTACGTATTTTCAAGTCAAGGTCAGGAGGACCAAGATTTATCAGTGGTGTCAAGATTTTGTGGAGGAACCGTTCCGAGAAGAAAACCACTTGGAAACGGACGAGTCCATCCGGATTTTATCCTCTCATCATTCCATAATTCAGTTATGTTCTTTTCAGGCACGTCAAACTCCACGTCTATATTCTTTCAGTTTACGTTATCTATAATTCGGGGACGAATTATTCTTTTTAGGGGGGAGAGTTGTAAAACCCGCATGCTTTTACCATGAACAGTACACTTAGTAAACGTACGTACATTTAGAAACTTTCCTTTTATAGCATGAACACGTGTCACGATTAGTGATTACAGAAGTTATGTACGTATAATTACACGAAAATGATTATGTACGTGATAGTACACGATAACTATTAAGTACGTGTTGGTATACGATAATTATTAATAATAATAAGTATCATTATGAACATGTAAACTCGAACATTAAAGCACGATCATTTGAACCACGTATATAGGTATTAATACACGATAAATAATTATAATTATAACATGAACATTCAAAACACGAAATACACGTACATTTTTATTTAAACACGAAATATACAAACAAATAGGGAGGTGTTTGTTTGGGCCCTTTAGACAAGGGAAGACAAGAAGGAAAACATGGGCTCAAGGCCTAATAGGGTCTTGTGTCGACTAAATAGAAACAGACGGAGGGAGTACTCATTTTTTGACAATATAGAATCAAACACCAAAACCCTAAAAAAAACAAAGAGGCCGCCGCCCATTTTTTTGTGTGGATCCTCCCTGCCGACGTATGAAACAACAAATCAAGATCAATCAATCGTTTTTCAGTCCAAATAATCAGGGTGGGTTCGTGATCTATTGTTCCTAAAACCCTAAACAAAAACAAGGTAGCATTAAATCGTTTTGTTGTTATTTTCTTTTCTTTTGTTTAATTGATCACAAATCCAAGATATACGATCTAAAAACGTGTTATAATAAGTTAAATAAAGGGGGTGTCGTTTTTGGTGTTGCTGTGTTCGAATGGACACAAACCGAGACCATCCATGGTCTCGGAGGTAAAAACAGGTCACCAACCGCAACCCTTAATGGGTGCCGGCTTGGTTTGGTCTGTCGGTGGCAACCCCCAGCTGGAGGTTTGGTCAGGCAGTGGGTACCTAGACCCTTGTGGTCTCGGTGGGAATTTGGTTCGAGCAGGGGAAAGCGACCACTGCCGGTGGGAAACCCAGGCCAGACAGTGGCAACCAGCAGCAACAAAAACAGGGACAGGGGGTGTTTGGCTGCTGGTTTTAGTCAGGGTGTTTGGATGGCAGTTTTAGGATTTTAAAAGGGATGTTTGGTTTATCATTTTTGTAGTTATTTTAATTAATTTAATTAGGGTATTAAATTAATCATGCAATGTTAATTTTATTTAATATAACTAATATTGATTTAATCTTGTCAAGATAGGTTATGTTATTTAAACCTTAGTTATACAAGACTCATTAGATAATTCGGTCCGGTTCATGGGGTTTCGGTCCGGTTCACATCATGTTTAAAATTATAATACACGGGTTCGGTTCATGATTTTTTTTACAAATTTAATTAATTTTACAAGTATATAATTTTATAATTTAATTAGATTAATTTAACATGGCATATAATTAATTTAATTAAAACATAGACTTAAGTTTATTATTATTATTTAATAATACATGATTTTAACCTAGGTATTTATTTATTTAATTTAGACTATTGTAATTAATTAATGATTAATCATGACATATAATTAATTAATAATTATGACTTAGGTTATATTAATATAAATATTAATACATGATTAACCTAAGTATTTTGTACACTTTAATTTAATTAAATCATGCTTATATTTAATTAAATCATATAACCTATAGTTTATTTAATTAAAAGAATATTATTAATAAACTATACTATAACTACATGATTTATTATATTAATTCAGCTTAATTCTAAATATGGAAACTTTCTAATTCAGAAAACTTACTATTTTTGGAAACTTACTATTTTTGGAAACTTTCTATTTTTGGAAACTTTCTATTTTCGGAAACCTGCTATTTTTAGAAAGTTACTTATTATTACACAAAAAGTATAATAATACAAGATATACAAGTAATGCTTAATCAGAATACGTGGAATAAATGATAAACACAGCATAACGTTACAATCAGTAAAACAAGACATGAACATATAAAACAAGCTAAGACACGATATAAAATCAGCTACGTACTCAGTAAACAGAATACTTATACACGTATATTATTTATGTAGCATTAGTGAGATCGAAGTATGACTCTTTTCCATTCGTCTTCTTCGTTCACTGGACTTAAGGTACGGATTTCCGGTCCTTCAGTATGGACATTCTTTCCTCATTACGATTTCCCTGTCTGCAGCCAACTGTTTTCCCAGTATTTGTTTTATATGTTTGATACTTATGTTAGATTAAGAGCCTAAGCCATATACATGCATGACCAGTGTCACCTAGTTATTGAGGTACCATAACCATAAC